>OX392463.1:129407005-130007005 GCA_947623515.1 Neoascia interrupta
AGGTTGGGGTTGGCTGAATATGTTCTTTTTCTCATCCAATATGCAAATAGAATGGACAAAAATTCGATGAATGCCAGATGTTTTTGTAAAATACCCTGCTAGTTATATTATTGCTTTTCGCCGTAAAGGCATAACATTTGCGGGGGTAACTTTCGGTGTTTCTGTGCAGAGTTTTCATATTCCGTACTGGCTCATCAGCGTAAGCTAATTATAAAAAAAAACAATAATGTTGTAAAGATCTAACCTGTCATCGTCACCTGAAAAAAAAAATAGACTCGTTCTTGTTCACGGTACCCACCTCCGCGAAGGTCTGACAAACCTTCCGAGAGTATCATTTGTCTTGAAAAACTTCTCAAAGTGCCGTTCGAATTCGGCAAAAAATTGTAGGTCCAATTGTATGTGAAGAAATTGACACACACAGCATACATTGTTAAGAAGTTGGCCCTGGTTCATCTCGAGCTGTTGCGCCACTCTATTTATTTTTATTTATAATGATCTAACCATTTCCCTTTACTCTTATGCAACATCAGCGGTAAAAACTCGTAAGCGCAAGGTATTTATCTAAAGATGTGAAAAAGAAAACCGGTGCTCATGCTATGATCAATATTAATAACTAGCAGTCGTATTTCATATTTAATTATCGCTCGTAATAATAGTATAATGGAGCCTCTATGTAACAGTGTCAGTTGATACTAAATGTAATTAACATTCGCCCCACTAAATTAAGTGGTTTCTTTGGCGATTTATTGCCATAGAAATAAAAATAAAACAAAAAAACTTTTTAACTTGCCAAAGAAAAGCAAAATGTAGCTTTTCTCTCAACCACTAGGTGTTGCAACTTAAGTATATTACTAATTATGACTTCGAATATACTCAAAGGGACCTTGCTACAAAAGTTTTCCTTTCACGTTAATTCTGTCAAAGAACAATCTCAACCACCTTATCCTTACGCGCCTGTTAACAATTTCCCTTTGCAAAGTCATTTCCTTTTTGAGGATCATACCAACCCTTTCGGAGCGCGCCTAAACTGACAACTTTATGTATAGCCCATCGACATTTGGCCTCCTAATTGGTTGCAAAGTCGACTAACACCGTGTCTGCCACCGCCTCTGCTGCATATATTTAATCTCAGTGGGTGGCTTGTTATAAATAGAAAACAATGCAAAATGTAAGCTTAACTCGGTGTGAATTGTCTAAATTTAGATTTGTGTTCACAACAGCGAAGCCCCCCCACATTCAGGGTATCTCGTCAATTTGTCAAAAATCTCATGTCTTTTAGCATTTTTATCGGTAATCGATTGTGTAAGAGGCGCCCCTGCCACCTACACAGCTTTTATTACCATAATAAACATAACAATAAATCGTTTGCATCCTTTTTGCTTGTAAGGAGACGAAAATGACAAAATCCCTATGTCCTTTTCCACAGAGAGCACAAAGCGTGCGTCGTCACCCAGGGGGAGAGTGGGAAAGTGAACGTCGTCGACAGAGATATGCCTATTGAAACTATATATAAAAGAGCCTTTATTCGAAAATGAAGGATGTACGATGGAGGAAATATGGAAATATAATTCATCACATTTCGCAAATTTGAAGAGCGCATTGAGTAGTTCCAAAAATAGGATCCGTGCTGGCGTGTTGTGAAAAGGTTGTATTCTTATATTTGTCATGTCTTGTTACGTGTGAGCAGTGAGCACCCCCCACAAGCGTCGACCGGGCACCTGGTTGTGAAACCAATCGGAAGGACGACAAAGGACACATCCTCGACATTATGTAGATATTGTGCTATGACGTGCCATTGTGTGCAAGGCTACACGATTTATATAGTTAAAAGGAGGAAATTAAATTATCCGCAACTAATGGCGTCGTTCCCCTATACAAATTGACACTTTATTTTTCTTCTCTCCCCCCCCCCCCCCGCCAGCAAGCCCCCATTAGTGGCTTGGGCGGTAAGTAGTGGTGGTAAGAGTGGAAATAGAAATGGATGAGGAATTGTTTGTGCGTGTGAATAGCGCCTAACGTGCTTCATTAGAAATTAAACGCTACTCCAGCGAGAGACGTGAATAGCATGTGGGAGTTGGTGTCGATGTTGGTCTTGGTCTGGGGTATTGCGCTCATTCCACGGGGAAAGTTTATTTGTGGGTCAAACGTCCGTTGTCGCACGAAAAGAAGTTTGCGTCTCATTAATCATTTACTATCAAGGCGCTTTGGTGACGCGGTCGCCCCTTTGATGATACTATAGTACTGCTACTGGCCTTGACTTCGTGACGGCACTGTTATACGCGCCAAATCGATTTTTTAATAAATGTCAAAACTTGTGTCGGTATTGTGCTAATATTCGAACCAAGAAAACGGGAAGCGCCTTTCGAGGAGTATATTAAAATTGGTAATTTAAACGAATCGACTGGGAAGGGTTCAAGGCGTAGAAATTATTTATTTTGTGCGAAGTTCCTAGTATTTAACGAGCACGTGCAGAAGATGAATTAGAAAACAACACTTTTATGTGTTTTCAGGTGATATTTCTTGTCTTTTATGCGCAACATGTCTTTTATGCAAGACATTCAGAAATTTGTCTTTTATGGCTTTAAGTATAAGGGTATATTCCCGTACAATATTTTGTGGGGAGTGAAGTGAAAAAGCTTGACATCCTTAACACATCAACACGCAATTCGAAATGCGTATCAAATAGCATTTCCTCCGAAGCAAGTAAACAGATACACATCATGTTCGTTTATTTCTGTTTTGATCATTCAGATGCTGAATTAGAATTTCAAAGGAAGAAAACCTATTAATTCCCTGATACCTTTCAAACGCCTGATGAGTTTGATTCTTTTCCACAATGATAATTTCGCTTTCGCACCACGTTTATCTGGTATTGCTTGGTTTAAATGACTGATTTAAAGTGTAAAAGATTTGGAAAACTACCAGGATAATACTAAGAAAGCAATTATTGCTGAAAATTCACAGTAAAATTTTACCCACTTGGAAGATCCTTAGTTAAAATATATTGCTTTCATAGACCCAAATCCAAAATCAGGCTAGGCATCGTAATTTAACTGACTAGGCCTGCTTTCAAGTAAAAAATCCAATAAGCTCTTAGGGAACCAATCAACAATCCATTTGAGGGCTGCGCTTGATGCCGTTTATTGAACTGCAGTTGTGTAAATGGCGCTGTTTTTTGCGTAAGAAATTTGAATTTTCGTAGGTCCTCAGTAACAGTGTGGAACTTCCACCTACTAAACCTACGTCGGCTCCTATTTCTGATCCTTCCGGCACTTTCACGAAGCATGTTATCGTGGGGGGATTTTCAGCCTCATATTTGCTGCATCTGCGCTGCATTTCGCCGTTCTTTCATGGTGCTAGACACAGTTGCACTAACTTCTTCCCAAGCCTGCTCAACAACTGTGTGATGATGTTCTCTAGGGTAGAGTTTTCACCCAGTCTGTTCGTGGGCAGTGAAACATTATGTGTTCTGTGTAAGTCTGTTCGTGGGCAGTGAAACATTATGTGTTCTGTGTAAGTTGGACAGTATGGGTTTTCTTTATACCGAAACCTGTAAAGGTAGGCTCTTAGTTATTCATGATCAGTAAGCATCTGCGTCAGATGGAACTCCAACTGCCCATGCTCCAACTCTGCGCACAATCTGGCGAAGTCTCCCAACTGGTGGCATTTGGAGCATCGCTGTTTTCCGTGGCATGGAAGTATCAGAGACTCTTTTTACTCCTCTTGAGAGCAACTTTGCCTTGACAGTCTAAATGGCGTTGTCAAAGGCGCCCTACTTTACAGTTTTGCATTTAAGTATTTTTTTTTTGTTTAGACAATTATCCTATCTTTAAAATCACGTGATGCAACGATAAGTGCGCGGGCTAGCTGTCTAAAAGTCGTGCGTTTGTATACCGTCCAAGGCAATTTCTTGGCCCTACCTTCGGAAAGAACGGACAAACTCATTGAAAATATGTAATATTTGAAATAATTGCTTCCAAAAGATGTTTGCGTACTGAGCAAAAGAAACCTAGTGATTTTGCAGAAAATTATTTTGAACTGCTGAAACCGAGACACTATCTGAGAATATAGTGTCTACATGAAATAGGACGGTATAAGCTACCTCATGTTAGCCCACAATGCCTTGGGACTACTAAAACGACGCAAGATATCTATTTTACACCTGCCGATCTCCGATTTTTAAAGAGTTAAAAGCATCATAGCGTCTGTCTATAAGTTGAAGTTTCATTTTCAGAAAATACTTACTTTTTAATTATTGTTAAAAAGTGGGCTTGATAGTCGATGCGCCTAAAAAAAAAAATTTCAGCGTGTGTACTTTCAACGAACGTTATTTTTCAACTTTTTCAGGGATCCCTTAATTTTTCTTCTTTGCCTACGTTTTCGTACCGAAGTCTTTTGACTCTTGGAAACAACGTCTCAGCAACGCTTCTTTAATGGAGAGTTTTCGAGTTTTAGACCCATTTTTTTGCACCAACCACGTAGTTTTAATAGTCTTTCATCTATCTATATCCACCTATAATCCTGTTCCGCAGAACATCTCGAATGCGGAACAGGATTAACATAATTTTTTTTGATTTATTTTTTTTCTCTTCAAAAGACACGGCCCATAGGTAAAGCCCGATTCACATTATATTTACATTAAATTTACATTAAATCCTTATAAGCAAATCATTAGGTCACCATTGCGGTGGAAGACCATATCCGGCTAAAGTTGCACTACATTTTCCGCGGTAGTTGATAATCTGGTTTTAATGCTGGGCTTTTCCTTATCACGATGGCGACCAGGATTCTTTCAGGGTAAAGTTTTCGCCACTAAACTTATTGCCGCCCTCTATATCTGGAGTTCCTAGATTGGATCCTATAGTAGTGAGGTGCCGGCTAGTTTTGGAATCGCGTTGCTCCTAGTCTTTAATTTTTTCGGAAGTTTTGGCGAGTTATGGCTGGTAAGTATTCGGACTAAAGTAATTTCCAGATTTTCGGGGTGTATGCCTTTCTGGCGTCTCATGTGATTAAGGTGAAAACAGCAGATCTGGCTTTTGCTGCTGGATTGAAGGCGCCAATACTTGCAAACGGATAATTAAGGTCTTATGTCGCTACCTGTTCCAGCTATCCAAAGGACTTGTGTTGGAGTGCAAGCTCAATTTCATCGGCGTAGTTCAAATTTTTAAGATGATATGAGTGTCATACCTGTAAACTGTGAAAAGTAAAGGAGCGAGCACTGACCCTTGTTTTTCTTGTTCTACTTCTGCGTTGCAGACGACATTGCATTGCTGTCTCTGAGCAAATAAATTTTTTGATTTTTGTGCAGGGGTTGGTTTTTGGCAAGCTTGAACAGGAGACCCTTCTTCTAGGCGGTAGCGTAGGCTAGTCTAAGATCAACGAAGCTTACACAAGTTTAAATGTTTCGTTGAAAGCCGTGTAAGGGGCCACAATCCAGAAGTGCTTCTTCGATGCAACTTCTGGATCTTCTACAACCTGCTTTTTGGTCCCCTTCAATTTCAGTGCATATTTGGCTGAGGATCATACGCTCTAAAAGTTTTAGCCCAAGTGACTGGATATATACCGGACCAATAGGTCTGTAGGCTTTCTGGGCACCTTTTGAGGAGCGCTAAGATTTTTCGACTTCTTGAAGGACTTATATAGTTTGGAGGATGCCAGGAATAGGCGTGAACAATCGGCCAACCTCCGCGTAACCCTATAGATGTGCTAACGATTTCGAGCAGCTCAAATCTATAAAACATTGGCTTAGACAATGATTTGTGCTTGTAACTAAGCTCTCCTTAGTGTTGACGTAAAGGTGTCAAAAAAATCATTTTCACGAACTAGGCCCATACCTGGATATTTCAAACTACGTAATGCTTTGCTCCGAAATTTTCCAATCGGAATTTGAGATGGTTGCACTTCTTTTTAGCTTGTGATTTACATTTAAGTTTTGACCGTCTAGACTCTAGAGCCTTTGCATACTCGTACTGAGTTGACGATTGTTCACATTACTAATTGGTCTCATTAAGAACAATTCAACAAGTCTATACGCAAATTTTACCTAATGTCGCTTGCTAATGATCGACTGAGTCACTTGCTGCCTGCATAGTGGCAACCCTTAATGTAACCATATGACACCCTTATCGACCTAAATTATATCTTATGTGTAGTGTGAGATTAGGGGCGGATCGAGTTCGATTCCTTGCGGCACATCAGCTATGATTTCATTTCGTTTCGAGTAGTGTCGTTTTTAAAACAAAAAAGCCTGTTTTTGAGGTAGGAACTACCTCATCAAAATTCTCTTAATTTTTCTCGGCAAGGTTTGTGGTGGCTTCCTGCTTTAAGCCTTTCTTTGTCTCTTTGCCTTTAGAGAATCTTTGTCTCTTTGCCTTTAAGTTGTTTTTAACTTTTATTCGTGATTCTATGGACCTTGCGGAATGGTAAGTCCTTAAATTTATTGGATAATCGTGCATCAGGCGTCTTTTTGCACTTCGACTGTAATCGTTTGTGGAGAGTTTCTCAGGACCTTAAAATTTTTTAGCATTAATGATATAGGACTATTTTCTTATTATATGTTGTTGTTGGGATGCCGTGGCGTAGTGATAAGTGTGTGTGCTTACTACGCCAGAGGCTTGGGTCGAATGGCGAATCCTGCCATCGTCACCTGAAAAAAAAAACTTGTTCTTTTTCACGGTCCCCACCTCCGCGAGGGTCTGACAAGCCCTCCGAGAGTATCATTTGTCTTGAAAAACTTCTCAAAGTGCCATTCGGATTCGGCAAAAAATTGTAAGTCCCTTTCTATGCAAAAGAAATTAACACACCAGCATACATTGTTGAGAAGTTGGCCCTGGTTCACCTCAAGCTTTTGCGCCACTCTATTTATATATGTTGTTGTTATTTGAACATTTTTCCTGTTTAGGAATAGTTTTGAAACGCCTTAGAGGAAAAAGTTCGCCAGTAATCAGGTGTTCTTCTGGAGTCTTGATACTTTAAAAATTGTATGTAAGAAATGCTGTTCAGCCAACTGGGTGTGGTGAACCTTTGTAATGAACTATAAGAAACAGTACAAGAAGGCGTATTGCCATTCTCACGTTGAATGAAACGTCGAAATTAAATCGGAAGACCAATGCTCAGCATCAGGTGGAACTTTTTTTTAGTTTTTCACAAATAATCGAAAACTATAATATCGATAAATAATCAATAATAATATGTTGTCAAATAAGCCGTACCTTCGGTCTGGAATGTGGAAAGTCTAGTTTAGATGATGACAGTCGATTGTCGTAAAAGGCGATTGACCATTTAATGAAACCCAATCGATTGCTGCACAAATGCGACCAATTCAAGTCTGTCGAACCTTAATACATTTAAAATCGATGTCGACTTCTTCAAAGATCAGTCCTTAATCGGCAAAAACGTACTTAATTAAACATTTTTCTGCATTTTTGAGAAAAGAACATAAAGGTTTTCAAAAATAAGCAAATAAAAAAAAAAACTTATACGAATTTGTTTAAATAAGATCTAAGGGCAGACAATACTTTGCTGACTAGACGCTCACATAAAATGACTCAAACAGTTTTTATAAACAAAGGAATATATAGTTTGCGTTTGTGCCAACCCAATGTGTTTGTTTATAATAATCAAATAATCATTCAGATTTCTGAGAATTTGTTTTCTGATTAAACAGAATTTCGCACTGAAAGCGGATTTTGATTGCTGAACATGTGCCGTTGCAATTCTGTGTTACGTAAGATCCCCTGGAAGCAGTTAATAACACAACAGCGTTTCAAGCCTTTAACTGATGATTTCGTTATTTTTCCCTCAGTAGAATTAAATCTCTTTCCGGTGATTTTTGAAAGGTTTTTTGTTTATTTTTTTACTCTATAATGAATGGGCTGATATTAACAACATGCTTGTCGATCCGTGACAGTAAAATTGCATTTAATTAAAAAATGAGGCTCAAAGCGTTCGAGACTATTTACTTATTATCTGCATGTAACTGAAGTAATAAAATGATGCTGCTCTTTTTACTAGTTGGAGGCAATAGTAGAAATATAGAAAATTTATATATTTTTTATTCTAAACTCCCTTATTATGCGAGTAGTTCTTGTATAATTTCCATTCCATGGGATTCATTATCCTGAACTATTATACTAGGACCAGCCAAAACCATCTAGAAAGATATCTATCTAACTAAGATCTTTTAGTTCTTTAGGGACAAAAGCAGATAGGCTAAGTGCTTAAGAATAGCACTGGCAAATTTGATATATTAAATTCTTATATTAACATGTCCCATGCTTTTTTGGTTAATCATCAAATTATTTAACTTTTCGGTCAGCAGCTGGAGCAGTTTTTTTAATTCTACTCTACAATAACACGTAATGTATTTCATGTCGTCGAGACACACCACCTTAATTCGATTTTAAAGCCGCAAATGACACTTCAGGGCCTTCACTTGGCGATAGTGGACTTCAAGATCGCGGCGAAACAGATCAAACTGTACCGGAAAAGAAAGAGTTAACCGGGTAAAAGAGTTAAGAACCTTGGAGTTCACATCAGCTTCACAAATGACACCTTGGTGGAGGTTCGTCGAAGAATAACCTTAGGAAACTGTTGTTCATTCAGTTTGACAAAAAAAGGGTTAAAAAAATGTGCATTTTGGCAGTTCTGACGATGAAGATGAGCAGAGAAGGAGAAATTATGCTCGGTTCTTTCGAGACAAGGATTTGACGGCGAATTTAAGGTCCTGTAAGCGAGGTGGGAAAAGGAGAAAAACGTATACAACTTTAAACTCTATGCGTTGTACGGAGATTGGATGTTGTTCAGAAAGCCAAAATGTGAAGACAACAATGGCTCGGTTAAATCGAGCGTATGGAAAACAACGTGCCCAGGTTCGGGACGATTAAATAAAAATGGATTCTCGGTTTTAAGGAACAAGCAGTGTGCACCTAGTAGAGACACTCTATGGCTCGGGAGCCCGATAAATAAGTTAGTATTTCCCTTGCTGCCGCATACCACCCAACTTTACCCTATAGTCCGAGTGGGAGTGGTTATTGTGTGTATGCTTACTATGCGGCGTATTGTATCGAATTCCAATTTCGAGAAAAAAAACCTTGTTTCGCCTGTGAAGAATGCAACGCACAAACATACACAAGGATCTGAATAACCTCGAACTGTGAGGTTTACATGTGATTACTTTTAAAGCTCATTATTTTGAGGATACATTTTCTTGTTTCAGGGAAACGTTTTTTTGTCTTTAAGTTAATTTGTCTCCTTCAATTCAATAAAATTCACATTCAAGGCAATGCTCCGTTGGCGCTTAATCAGTGCGAATTGTCCTTGTATTAAAGCAGATTTTTCGTTGTGTTTTGTCTCACACCGTAATTCAGTAGCTGGGGGCCTACCCTACACGCGCATTGCCCACCAGCAGGTCTTGCCAAAGGTTAATCAAAGTACAATTCCGAAGAAGATATCTTATTATTTTTCAGTTGCTGGGTTACTTCTTCAAGTCCCTCTACTTCAACAAACGAAGACGGCTCTAGTACGAAACAATCGCAATCCTCCATAGACAAATCTGGGTCAACTTAAAGCTGCTATAAAACACTCATCCAAATGCGATTCATTCCATTTGAACAATTCAATTAATTGCAATTACCAGAAGCATTTCCGCACTCATAGAGTTTTCTAGAAACTACAGTCATCTTTCCAATTTCCTCCAATTCGAAGAAGAACAAAACTCAGTACAATTTTCCCTGTAGCTTTCCATCCCCCTTAGCGCCATGGTATTGTTCAACACCCGCTGCCACTTAAAAGTGCGCTTTATTACTTTACTTTGCATCATTAGAGTTCGACAAGTTCACAATCGCTAATAAGATTAAAAATGATTCAAGTGAAGCACTTCTGGGCTTAATGCAACGAGGAGCAAAGTCATTGTTGGACATTGTTTTACGAAGACGCGCTGGTGCTGGCTGCCCTCCGACATTTCTGCGTGAGAGCTTTCTAATTTTGTATTGTAGAACGTAAAATGAATGTCCCCGGGGTGCAGTTTCTATGGAAACAAACCCATAGTAACGAAAAGGAGGATTCTTCTATGAGCAAAGGACCAGAAGAAAATGTTTACACAAAATCGATATATACCTCCTGCCTTCGTATACTCTGGAAAGGGGTATTGGGGCGAAAGCAATCGTGATCAAGTGGTTTCATGTATAGACATGGACTTTGTTGGATATAATCTTAAAATTATTCTTGGCTAATATACGAAATGAAGGGGCAAAAGAAAATTAATTGAATTAAAGCTGTCATGGATCCCTGCCCGCTTAAGTATGTGGAAAGCTACAGGATGATTCTATTGACTTGAATATGGTCGTGATATACTCGTCTTGAATTCTCTATCATTGGCTTTTTGTGATATACAGTGAGGCAAGAAGTGGCAGGGCCTAATGTGAAGCGCCTTGGGAATACAAAACAAAGCAGTAATTTGAGATTGGTGAAAAAGAGCGCCATGAGTGCCACATACTTATTTGTGGAAAAACTTGAACGGAGTTCCACCCATTCAAATTAATTCTATTCGAAAACAACACCCTTCCTCTGCTGTCTGGAAACTCTCAACAACCAAGGACTCAAGACCAAAAGTAAAAGGAAGGAAGTACTAAACTACTTTCGGAGAGAACACATAACTAGGCCTTCACCACCCTGCAGTCCACTATGTGCCGTCGAATGCAAATTTAGACCTTTTCATAGTCCGTGTGGAAGCATTATTATATGTGTATTGTGGGCCGAAGGATAGGGAAGGAATTTGCATTTCTACTACTACTAATATACCTACAAGTTTCATATCCAATAACTGATTCTTTCCCTGCCTATACAATCGAGTAAATATGCTTCATGACGTCACTAATGGCTAGGAAATCGATTTTGCTTTTCCCTCGTTTACTCTTTCGACGCTGAGCCGTTGCTTCGGTCTGCAAAGGAGGAGGATTCCAGCAATATATGATATCCATCGTAAGAGTGTATGTTTTCTTTTTCATTGTGTTAAAAGTATAAAATGACCACTTGAAGAAGGACATCCTTAAAGTACATAATGATAGTTTGTAATAGCGCGAAGGTAGCCTCTTGGGTGCTTTGGTATTTCATTGCAATAAATGAGGCCACTTGAAAGCTCGTCTCGGCCCATATTCCGGTTTGAAATTGAAATATCATGTTCAATTGGAAAGAAGTTGTCACAGTTTAGATCCTTTCTTCTTTTATGGTTTGACCCTTTTTTTATAAATATCCTTCTTTTCTTTTTGAAATGACATCAACGTATTCAATTGTAAAAGCAGTAGATGAAGTGGAGTCATGCTCTATAATGGATGTCAGAGACTCGGTCTACGAGGTGCGCAATAATTATTCAAGTGCACTGATGACCTACTTCCCGATCGAAACTCTGTTGGTGAGAGTCTAATGCGTGTGAACACACCCGATGGTTGTGGTTTTTTCTTTTTTTGCGAAAGCAAAAAAATGTATCTTGAGTCACAACTGAATAATTACTATCTGTAGACGCTGTTGATGTTGTTCTTTCAAATTAAATGAGGTCATACTATGGACGTTTCCGCTTGTTTAGATGATCCTTAGATTTTCCACAAATTAAAATTAAATGTTTAAGTTTCGTATTAGAAGATATGTACTTATACTAGAATCTTATACTAGAATAAATCTTTTACCACTTAAGCTGCATGAGGTTGCGCGTGGTTGAGAACATGAATAACATTGGTAAAATAGACGCAAGAACGAAAAAGTTTATTCGTTTTCCCATAAGAGAACAAGTATTAGAAAAGCAAACCAACAGGATTAAAACACACAAGTGTGGCTACCAATATGCGAGGTACCGACTGCAAAATTAAGAAACAAGGAAGACAATGTTAAAAACATTTTATGAAAAGTAATAAATTTATACGTTCGGTTAGCTTGTTAATTAATAGGAATTTTCTTTTTTTTTAAATAAAAGTAAAATCAACTTTATCCTTCATCATTAAAATATCATAAACGGCGCAAATTTTCTGTCCTTCCTTCTTTTATATTTGGGGGATGAGATGTTTAATAAAAACATTGTTCAAGCTTAAGAAGTGTTTTGCTCTTATTTATCACACTCAGATAATAGCGATTCCAACTTAATAAGTACAAACACACCTATAGTTTCGTATTTTTTCGTGGACTTTTCAGGGGCTACATGAACCAAATAAATCGGATGAGTATTAAGTGTCAAAAATATTGGAGTATGATTAGGACGATTTGATCATGCGCCATTTCGTCGAACCGTATTCTTCCGATACTTTTTCAGAACAATATTATCTCGCCAAGCTAGCGAAGTAGTTTAGCTAGATCATGAAGCCTTCGCTCATGAGCTTATATTTGGTATTTGGCATCGCGACAAAAACTAAGAAAACTTAGTGTTTTTTTTGCAAAGAGCAAGTACGAATCAAGTATGAGTAAGAGTGAGAGCTCTTCTGTAACAAAACTTTCAGATAGGTACCCTATTTACCAAGCAACACAAAATATTAAAGTTTTTGTCCTCAATATGAATTCATACTATGGACATTGGGTTACAAGTCAATTCTTTGCATGGGACATGCCCCCTAAAATGGGCCCATTGTGGGTTTAGAACAATATTCTTCAATCTTATTGCATTGTACATTGTGAAAAGCGGGACGTAAGAAAAAAAAAAAACAGTTTTTGGATATTAAACTTCTTAATATTAAATTGTTTATAAAATTAAACAATAGTATTTAAAATAATATTAAATAAGCAACGATACGTTCGGTTAGCTTTATAATTTTAAATTTTAACTAAACAAACATAGAGAATTCAATTATGCATAATATACTCACCGGTACAATTAAAGGAACAACAAGGAGAACCGCGAACTTTAATACAAATTTGTTTTTATTTAGGTATATTTTAGTTTATTTAGGTAAAGTTCGTTTAATTAAATTAAAGTTTACAAAACATTTATGAACTTTCATAAAGCTTACAAAGCAACTACAAAGCATTTGGACAAATTATATTATACAGAAAAAACTAAATTCTAAGATTAAAAAAATTTATTATAATATTAAAAAAGGGTGTACCACGAAATCTCGAAAACTATAATCTCGAAAGCAAAAATTACGAAAACAAAAATCTCGAATTAATATACTTACATTTACACACATTCGCCAAGAGGAATTCATGAAAGAATTTCTGCGAATCAATCGAAACAACAACCGAAGCGTCCCGACTGAGGAAAGTCTTATCCAAAGCGCCAATACCGCTATCTTCACTCAGAAAGACAGACGACAGAAGGAAACGCTGGATTTGCTGACGGAAACTCACTTCCCAGGGTGCACCGATACCCATTAGGATTACGTTACAGTAACGCAGTCGCGTCGGAGAAAGATGAAGGAAGAAAAGATCAGGGCTATAACTGATGCAAAAAGGCTGGCCTAGGCGATCAACTCCTTCGATCCCTTTAAAGCACCAGGGATGCATAAAATCCGACCAATAATGCTCCGAAAAGCAGGGGAAACTATAATTCCATGGTCGAGTTATGTTTACAAGTTCTGAATAAGGCTGTGCTATATTCCCACAGCTTGGAGAGAAGTCCGAGTGATATTCATTCCCAAGACAGGGAAGGCTAATCACACTACGACAAAGGACTATCGACCCATAAGCCTGTCTTCATTCATGTTCAAGGCGGTGGAGCTGCTTATTAACGTGTATGTGAGAAAACTGATTGGTGATAACTATTTATCACAATTCCAGCAGGCGTACATGAGAAGAAGATCGTTTGACACTGCACTACATAGAGTAGTAACAAGTGGTAGAAAAATCCTTGGAACACAAGGAGTACACTTTGGGTGCCTTGGGTGCCTAGACATGGAGCGGGCGTTAAATAACATTGACGCAGACGCGATACTGCTCAGCTTGAGAAACGCCCACTTAGATAGCAGTCTATGCGACTGGATCGGGCTCATGTTAAGCACACAAAAGCCTTAGTTCTGAGCGACAGAGTCCTAGTACGCGAGATTTTACTGTTGGTTTAGCCAGGGCTTTAATGGCTGCTTGGCCTAAATGGAAATATCCCCCTGTGATACTTCCAATACTCTGGCCTTTTCGGCGGCTTAAAGACAAAACAACATAAAGTTCAAACGCGACGCGGGTACTTCATGATTCTCCGAGTGAAGATTGTGATTAATAACTCCTTCACAGGGATTCGGATACGCCACTACAATAGCAATGCAGCCATGACGAGGAAATTAAAAAGCATAAGCAGCTGTTGAAGAAAATACCGATTTGATTTACCATATATTTTAAGATATTTTTGAAGATTTTAGCAGATCTCGGCACATGTTAAAATATCTTTTAAATACTTTCTTAATAAACAACATATCGAAGTTAAAGTGACATTTTTAAAGAAAAATCTTTATCAGAACAGTGTTAAACTTTCAGTATTTTATTAATCTGTCATTTGTCATCAATATAGACAATATTGAAGTTAAATAACTAAGGAAAATGTCTGTCTATGCTGGTTCTAAAGTGTGAAACCATATTTTTGTGTCAAATCCTCTTCGTCTTACCCCATATATTTTACGTCGTCCCACTTCACACGTATTCAACGATTCGATTCAAAGAGAGATCTCGTTATTTCGTTTTTTTTTTTGTGCTTGAGGGCAGGGGCTTGCAGAGTTGAATATCCCAATATAGTATGATCATCGATAGATTCACCTTTGCAAGACAAACTTTGTGCGACAAGCATATTATTCTGCAATACATGTGGTGCCCGACGTGGGGCCCACAGTTTGAAAAAGATTCGTGAAGCCAAAACAAAAAATGAAATAACGAACAATATTAAGCATCCGTTATATAATAAAATGCTAAATAGGTCACAACCAATTACAAAATAACAAGTCCAAATTATGTGACTTGGTAAACACTGCGAGAGTATTCGCCCCGCGCCGTAAGTCCTTGATTCGGGTTCAAATCCCGTCAGAGGACAACGCTTTTTTAGCAATATCCGTCTATTCCAAATTCAATAGAATGGGTCTAAACAGACCTAAGTATAATAGGAAGTGAATGTATCGCCCTTATTAATCCAAATAACCCATCAAACCAAGCATGCGTGGCTAGAGTTAGACATTTTGACAAATAGGGCGGTTCGGTCGGGTTACGCGGTGCAACGTTAGGTAGACTTTTCTTCAAAGAAAGCCCTAATTAAAATTTTACATTAGCACTCTGGTCAGTCAATACTTATATAACTATGCGTCTAATCGTGGCTATCATTTTGTTCGCATAACTGATCATTTTGTTTTCATGTTTTTAGACAATTGATCGACCAATGTTATTCCTTATTGGTATTAAAAGAACGATTATAATAACTTAAGTATTATATCAATACATTACTTTAAATTGCCTTTTAAAATTTAACTGATCTTTGGATTGATCTGTTGGACTCCAATAATTAGTAAAATATTAAAAGTCAATCCAAACAAAAGTTTAAATACAATTTACACATTTTTTTAGGGAAACATTGACAGCCAACAGGAGCAGCACTGCAACTGAAAACGATATAAATTAAATCTATATTCCAACAAGAGAAATATATTCTTTCACACTTTTTGAAATTAGAAATTTTTTTATTTAAGTCTTCCGAACTGCCAAACTCATTCGCTTTACTGTTTTTAGAAATCGTACACGTTTTGCAGCTGATGTTATCCATTAAAAAGGAACCGACTTCATATAAAAACAATCCGAGTACCTAGTGCTTGTTGTCTATTTTTAATTTTTAAATTAGACAACAAATTCCTCTCTAATTGACCGAAAGAAATCCAAATAGTATTTCCTCATGCTAAGGTCAGCATATACATTGAAAAATTTTACAAAACAAAATTAGTCTCTTACATCACTACGCGCGGTTTGCATTTATCGTTGGTGGGAAATTTTTAAGACTACATCGCGTGCAAGACCGCACTTTTTTGTTTGCACAAATGTTATTTTAAATAATGTCCGCATAAACTGCTATAGTAGAACCACCACTTAAACACACGACACATTCATTGCAACCCTTCAACAAGTTATGACATTGCTTGAATTTACATTGAAATTACTTTTTTGTTTTCTTTTTATTCTTAAAATTATCCTTTTAAAAATTATCGTTTTCGGCAAGGCCAATTTAAAAGAAGTTTAATTTTTTTTCAAAAGGAATTTTCTTGTTTTCCAAAGGACAATTTACGAAGACTACGAACCTATCTGATTACAAGCAAAAACGGAAGGCAACCCAAGAAATCTTCTCAGCTTTAGAAAATTGGCGCTATGCTTTTCAGGGTGACAACTATACCGAGTTTATACACTCTATGTTTTAGTCCTTATTCGGGGAACGTGAAAACTCCAGACAGACGCTAGCCAGACGAAGGCATTATACTGCGTGGGATGGTTGTCTGTGTGTGCTTTTTTCCTCTATTTGCAAAGTTCAAGATATAGTTTTCGAACTGTTCTCGGGGCGAGAGTTTCATTGTGTCATCCATCCGTAGACTTGTGGTGTCGTAATAACAGGGTGCAATGAGCCTTTGTGGGTGGTTAAAGTGTTGTTTTAGATCGCCTTGTGTAGGAAGCAATTAAAATTTATTGCTGACGATTTAGTGTTTGATTGCATCGATTTGATTTAGATGAATGGAATTTGGAGGTGGATTACATATGGGGTTTCTGGCAGTTTGACACAAAGGCAGGATAGGGAATGGAGAAAAAACTAATTAAGCTAGATAGAACGAAATATTATCGAGGTTAAGGGTGCAGTTTACCAACACATATATGTACATATTATAATAGAAAAATCTGTTTCTGTCGTGTGTTAGATGAGGCGAAAAATACATTAAATTAAAGTTTATGTTCTAAATTTTTCAGACTTTTGCAACGATATTAAAAAATTAACCATCTATCTCCTGTATTGGCTTTCGTCACATGCCAGGGAAATGGGAAAAAGTAGGCATTGCTCTATGTCTATATAACTAGACTCTAAAGACGCTGTCATGTGCATCCTTAAATTCGATAAAATTGTCATACTTTGAATTTGAAATATTCTGATACGGAAGGAACCTTTGTTTTTCCTCCTTTGCTTAAATGGATTAAAAAAACTTTATTTTGACGAAAGACATTTATCGATGAAGATCTCAAATGCCAAAAGAGCTAAATGTCTCTGAAAAGTTATGGAAGCTTGTTTGCCTCTGTGTGCGTGGAGGGTGAATGGAGGTGAAGATACAACCGCAAACTATATGCGCTCTTCCAAATGTCGATATAGTTCAAAAAGCCAAGTCAAGGCACTGCAATGTCTCGGCCACATCGACCTGATGGTCAACAACGCTCCAGCCAAGAGGATTAAGCCATCGCGGATCCATCCGAGCACTTGGTGTGGATAAGCGTTCGTCGTCTGGAAGCAGTGTGCCGGAAAACTCACGCTGCTCCGTCATGATCGGTTAAGACCTCAACCATCCCTTTGATGTCAAAAGCGGACAAAGCGACGCCGCTTGACGACTTCTTTAATATCATACTTAAGAGAATTATACAAAAATCCCACGCCAACACCAGACGCAAAATCTTTCAAAAGTCTATTGAATTACTCTCATACGCACGCAGACGACATTACTGAAACTGTACCCCGAGATGGTTACAAAAAATTTTTTTTTTCAATTTTTAAATAATTGAAGGTCAACAGTGTCAGGAAAAATCATCCATCGTCATCCTACACAGACTGACGAGTTTGACTGAGATGCCAAAACTAGACATTGCGCTATGCAGCTCGTCTTTGTAAATGCTGTCATACGCGATCTTGAAATCGATGAAAAGTTGGCGGGTATCGATTTGGAGTTCCTGGGTTTAAACAAAAAGAGGGAGTAACACGTTTTCGCGAAATCCTAATTCACCTAGTAACTGAGACATAGGAAGAGAAGTGCGGTCTTATTATAAGCCGTATAGCGCCAGAGGCTCTTTTTCCGAGATAAGCCTCATATCTTGCCAAAAGCGCCTCTACACTGCCAGAAAGTGTTAAGTGATTTTTCAGTTTTGGATTCAACATGCTTGGACCAAAGAAGTTTTCTGTCACGAAATAGTCCTTGAAGCACGGATAATGACACCTTTTAGCACGTGTTAAGTCAGACAAGTGACCTCGCTCCTTTATTAAAAGGAACAACCATAGTTTTAAGACGGTTCGCTGGAAGCCAATACCATTTCTGGGCCACCATTATTGGTCAAATCTATGGATACCCCTTACCTTCGCATGAGAGCACTTACGCTCCCTAGGTTGCATCCGACAGAAAGAACTGCAGCATCATCCGCGTAGGACTGTTAGTAGACGCCATTAAGCTTGAGAGCCGATAGCAGAGAGTCTACCACCATAAGCACCATATAAGCGGCGACAGAACACCACCTTGTGGGTAGCCCCTATTTACCCAGGTTATGACGCACTTGCCACAACCGGCTTGGGTTATCAGCTTGGGTGTCGCGTTGTCAAAAGCGCCCTCAATATTTATGAAAACGCCC
Source organism: Neoascia interrupta (assembly GCA_947623515.1). Classification (NCBI taxonomy): domain Eukaryota; kingdom Metazoa; phylum Arthropoda; class Insecta; order Diptera; family Syrphidae; genus Neoascia; species Neoascia interrupta. Next base: position 129,425,531 of record OX392463.1, read on the forward strand.
AGCTCGTATTCCTGCCGGTCAGGAGCACATTTTATCCTACCAACAATGTTTTGAAGCACATGTTTCGCAGGATTTTCCGCGCGGATAATCGTGTTGCATCTCAGAAAGAGGGTACGATCGAAAAATAACTTTACACACGCTTAAATGAAACTGAAGTTTTTGGCTAGGCTTTTCAGGTTTTGGTATGAACACGACTTTAACTATACCTCAAAATGTATGGGTATGTAACCCTAGGGAGTTGGGGGAAGAGGAGGTTGGGCTAAAAATTCTGGTTGTTTTTATACAATTCTGCTTCACAAAATTCTGGTAAGATCACTCTCACAAAAATACACAGTGAAATATGTGTAAGGGGCAGAATTGTGGCCCGCTTCCATACTAAGGCTCGGCCTGCAAAATATATAAAAAAATATTCTTCTTTTCCCAGCATAACTGAGTAAATTTCTTCGAAGGCCTTTTCTCCTACATTGTTCTCAGTGTAGGTTCTACTTGTAGCACTACTTGTTGCACTAAGGGCCATTTTTTCAGCGCGAGATTATGAAAGTTTCCGAGTTAAACTTCACTCGCTTTACTCGCAAAATTTGGTTAGTTGATCTCTGATAAACTCTGGTGAACAATATGAACTTCTTTGAATGTTTTTTTATGACAGCTGTGTGTTTCTGTGAAAATAACTCGAACTTCTTTTTCTGTGTCTCGCTGGGAGAGTCAGTGGTTTCGAGAGTCGAAGATTTTGACAACTTTACTGACGGAGCTAACTCTGGACTGAAAAACTGTCCGCTGGGCTTACTCTAGATTTGTTTTGTTCCGGAATTTACAGATCGTGGTTTAAGCTGGGCTAAACTTAGCTCTGAAAAACCGGCTCTAAGGGATTCAACCTCCTTCTACATATTTTTGTAAGTGTAATTTTTCGACGTACGAATAAGTCTCTTAAAATCCTTTTGTTTCAATCGATATATATTCCAGTCCTCTACCAAATTATATTTTAAACAGAGCCTCCTGATCCTTTGCGAATCAATCAACCAATGTACCGGTTTTCTGCGAGGGATTTTCGAAACTGGGCATGCTACTTCAAAACAAAAGGTAAAGACGCTGTTAAGATCTTGAACAGACATATCTACCCCTTGTCTTGATCTTAGTTTGAGTGGAGCTTAAACAGAGTTGTCAAGCTTCTCTAATGTCCTTGGAGAGCACACATTTACACAATTACCTGCTATTTATCTACGGAAGCATGCTAACGAAACTTGGCTATGTTCCCTAAACTTAAAAAAAATCCAAATTTTTATCGGTGACAGAAAAAGAATTTTTCGCTACTAGAAAAACACTTCTTCAACAAAAGACTTCACCCTTGTTTTACTATGCTTAAATCATACCATCCTAGCGAAAGCATGCTCAAATCAATTAAGTCAAAACAGCCTTCATCAAAGAACCCATACATATCTATTAAATAAATGTCAACGCCTTCGGCACTTAATCGAAATCAAATATCCATTCACTGATTTTTCCAAAACACTCACGTTTGGTTAATTAGCTGACATTTTCCGCCTCGCCAAGGTTACAAAGCTCACAAGCGCCTCAATAAAGAAATTACAATCCGTATAGCCCGCATGTATTTGAGTAAATCAAATCAGATCTCCTCCCAGTCCCGCCTCGCCTCGCCACACAACAGCAACAGCTTTAACTTTTTTCGGACCGCGACAGATGACTGCATCGTTTTATTAATTGCTTTTTCAGCACCCACATTCCACGGCACCAACTTTTTGGAATAATTGCAATATCGGATCACACTTTGCAGTGGTTATAGCTGTGCGGGGAAGTGGCATTTGCATTTCGACCGCCCACTCTTTGTGCCGCCCTGGTTGGCATCAGACCGCACCGTAAATATCTCTGTGTATTGTCATGCATGGCGCAGTAATTTTATTTTCATCGCTGCATGCAAATGAACGAATCAAGATGATGCAGAACCTGACGACTAGCAAATAAATTGAAAATAACTTGAATATAACGCGTTCGCTTTATTGCAGTCTTATTGCTTGTTGTATCCATAAGCATTTGATGGAGTGTAGTGTTTATAGTTTAGACGGCAGCAGATTGATGGAATGCAATTGAGGAAAGAAAAAAAAAACGAACAACTTAAATGATGTCATGAAAAAACAAACACGACAAAAAGGTCTCTAATTGATTCCTGTCACGTGCATTGAAAGCGACGACCAAATTGTACCAAATTCAAATGTACACAAATACGTGCTACTTTTCCAGTGCGGACGCAGCATGTCCTCGATATCAAACGTCGAAATGTCATACTCAACGTCTTACCCCCCCTCCTCCCGCGAAAGTGGTAATAAATCTCATTTTATTCACCCTTGGGTGTTAGAAACCAGACCTTTCGTATACCTACCCTTTGCGTTGCCAAGCCAACACGATCGCATCAATTATGGGCGCCCGATACATTTTCACATAACTCAACTCAATCGACCACGAAAAAAAATGACGGCACGTACTACTCGTTCAACATTTTTTTCGACTCAGAGTGTAAACAAACTTTTGAAATTATATTCACAAAAGCTGTGTTCTGTTTACTTCGGCGAGAGAGCTGCGAGAACTCCCCGCTGTCTGCCTAGTCATGGTGAGGTGGCAAGTGAAATGCAAAATTAATTCGCGCCAGCGACCTGTGCAACAACTTTGTGCTACAGCAACAGGGCTAATGCTACCGCCGCTGCCGCCGGTCGTTTTGTTTTGTCATAATAAAAATTTTAACTATGGAATTCTGCCACCCGAAGGGGCACGGGTTGTGCTGGGGGCGCTTCATGTAATGCAGTATGAGAAGGGGACAGAAAAAATGTGCTCAAATTCAGGGCATGAGGCGGCGCGAGAAGCACTTAATTATAGCATGACCCACTCTCGTTTTTGATGTAAGCTGCTGCACCCTCCCTCTTTACATTTACGACAAGTTGAGTGTGCAATGCACCAAACTTCCATATGGGACGCATTTAAAGGAAAGCAGATCAAACTCATTTGTCTACTTTAAATGAGTGAACCTTGCGATAATTATACATTGAAGAGAAACTGAATGACGCATTTTTGATGACCTAAGTACGGCAGAAACAGTCGACAGTGACGAGAACTTGCAACGAGGGTTTTTACAGGCGGAAAGTGTTTTAAATTAGTTTAAACTTTAAGGAATTTCACAATAAAATTAAATGTGGCCCAGCTTACTCGTATATAGATATCTATCTGCGTGCAATAGTATCGAAAGGGGAGTAAAAAGACTCAGAATAGGGTGGTCGACATAAGGTTGTATAATTTTATATTAAACTATTTTTACTTTAAGTAACGTAAATATTTACTTTATCTGCAATTTTATCATCACGGTGATGCTCACAATAAAAAAAGTTACCCACAAGTTCAAAATAATCGAAGATTTTTTGAAACCTACGTTGGATCTCCTCGGAATATATTTGTTTTGCGATTTTCATATCATCTGCATATATCGAAAGCAGAGAGTGTTCGATAATATAGTTGACATCATTTATGGTGAGTATAAATATTAGTGGTCCAAGATGACTTCCTTGGGGAACTCCTGAGGTGGCATAGATTGGGTTGGATAAAAAAGATCTGAAGATAGCAATATATTGTCGATCTTCAAGATAGGATTTGAGCCATGAGATAAAGCCAGGGGGAAAACCAAGAACAGTGAATTTTAGAATAATAACATGGTGTGAGATTTTGTCGAAGGCCTTGCTGAAGTCGGTGGCAGCAACATCAACTTCCTTGCCATTCTCTAGGGCACACAAGGATTGCGAAACAAAATCGACTAGATTAGTGGTGGTTGATCGGGCTTTCAGGAAAGCATGTTGGTTTGTAGAGAATATTGGTTTGTAGTGAAAAGAAATAGTGTCGTAGAGGACGCTTTCAAAAGTTTGGGAATACATGAGTTTGGCGACGGAGCGATAATCGGTGACTTCATTTTTTCGTTTCAAAGATGCGGAAAAACTCCCTGTGAAATGGATTGAGTGAGGGGTTTGATCAGGTGGTCTGCGCAGTTTTTCAAAACTATGGCGGGCAGGCTTTCAGGGCCGGAGGTGAAGTCATCCTTAAGGCTATGTATTTTATCGGTGACTAAGGCGGAAGTTAAGTTGAGAGATACAAGCAACGTTTGAGGAAGGTCTTTCAGGTATCGAAAGGTCTTTCAGGTATCGAAAGTAATCCTGATCAGATTGCAGATCTTTGAATAAATATTAAAAATGAATTTGTAGCGAGCTAACGACGCCTAAAAATGCCAAAGATTGCACTTGAAAGCTGTCAAAAAGGGTAATCGCAATGAATTCAGTAAATCACAACACAGCAGCTGTTTGCTATTTATACTCTTTATAACTCAAGGATAATAATAACCAGGCTTGCTTTTGGTGTAGGATTCTGCAAACTAGTTCAGTAGTTCAGTAATTTAATTTAACATTTTTTCTTTTTTATTTGTTATAGAGTAGAACAAATCGTGTGCCTATGAAAGTCCCGTACAAGCTCTAAATACTATTCACTACGTTCGTGACTTTAATAAATAAAATTGGCCTACCGCCCTACCCTTATAAAAAAAATTAACATACAATACAAAAATACAAAACGAAAAAAATCTCTTAACCTTGAAAAATTAGACGTTTTTCCCAGAAAATTCAAGGTTTTCCTTTAATTCCAATCCAAATGTGGGCGTGGCCCAAAACTTTGTATAACGAACTGTAAAATTAGATGATTTCTTCAAAATTTAATCGATTTCGAGTAAGTAAAAATTTCAATCTCTTCGATAGTAAAAATACTATATCAAATTCATTTGCCATGCCCACTAGAAAAGGTCTCCCGATTTATCTTTTCTTTTGTATGTCTTACCACGCTATGAGATGCTAAATTTCATTTCAGCTTCGTTTGACGTCTTGCTATGGGTTAATTTTCTTACTTTTTTACGTAACTTTAGGTAGGTGCATATCCCAGAAGCCCCGGCTACCAGGTGACCTTCTCACTAAGGAAAAATTTGTGCAGGCCTGAAACTTGTTGAAATGAGAAAAATGAGAAAAAAATATTCGCAACTCATGTGCCTATAGGTTTAAAAATAATCTGGAAAAAACCTTCTAGAATTTCAAAGGAGTCACTCTAACAATGCCCTCTGTTTGGACTCACTATAGAATAGAAAAAAAAACAAAAATTGTGTTCCATATTTTATCTGTTAAATTGTCTTTCGAGATTTTTGTACATGCAAAAAAAGTTTTTCAAAATGTCGTCCGTTCTAGATTTTAGATACTCTAATATACGGGCCGATCCTTAAACCCGCCAGGTATTTTAATAAATGCTTTCAGGTCTAGTAGTGATATTTCTGCCAGGATATCTAACAGCGAACAGTGGCAGAGAAAATGTTCTATGGACTCTCTTTATTCTTCATCTCTGCAGCTTCTACAGAAGTCGTTCGCGTAGATTCGCGAAGATTTCAATTCGCGTAGCCATGACATCAATGGTTCAGAGTGCAGTCTACTGTGACTAAGTCAACGAGCTCCTCCTTTACGCTCCTTTACGAGAAGGAGGAAGGTCACTGGTCTGACTCAACTAGTGCTTAAAGGTGTCACTATCCCGATATCCATAGAAAACTTCTATGGTCTAAGCATGTTGAATCCAAAACCGAAAAAGCATTGTCCACCTTCTGGCAGTGCAGAGGCGCTTTTGGCAATACATGGGGCTTATCTCCGAAAAGGGTCCTCTGGATCTATACTGCCATGGTTAGACCACTCCTCTCATACGCATCGGTTGTTTGGTGGAACAATCTTTCGCGGAAACGTGTTACTGCCTCTTTTGCCAAACTCCAAAGAACGGCTTGTCTTGGCTGCACGGGGGCCTTCCCTAGCACGTCGGGCTCTGCTCTAGATGCTTTGATGAACCTCCCCCCCCTTGATATATTTATCATGGGGTGTACGCTGAAAACCATCTTTCGCTTAAAGAGAGGTGGTTTTTGGTACCACACGCATTGGAATTTTGAAGAACTTGTTCGAGAATTGTCCTTTGACCCCTGTCTTGATGCCCTCTGACGCAATGACCCCAGAAATCCTTTTGCGACAAAATTACCAAGTCAACTTTCCTCAGGTAATGAAATGGCTTCGGCCAGACTCTGAGCCAGGGAAAGAATGCCATCGTATTTTCACGGATGGCTCCAAAACCGGACAGGGGTCTGGTGCTGGAGTCTTTGTGGAAAGCGAGAACATTAGACTCCACTACCCCTTAGGTAAATATGCGTCTGTCTTCCAAGCGGAGATTTTCGCTATCCTAATGGCTATGCGCTATATTGTGACTAACAGGTGGAGGGCAAGAAGCATATGCGTTTGCAGTGACATCCGCTCTAAATGCGTTGCTCAACCCTCTTACCTCGTCCAAGATAGTGCTTGGACTCAAGAATTCGTTGAACTTAGTCGGAAGGCTAAATGCAGTGAATCTTGTTTGGGTTCCAGGTCATACTGGTATCCAGGGAAATGAGATCTCTGATGAGCTTGCCAGACTTGGCTCAGAAGAGGTTTTCTCAGGACCCGAACCTGCTTTAGGCCTGCCTGTATCTGTTGTCACGTCTGCCATTGATACTTGGGTTTCTCGTGAGCACAGGGCTCGTTGGCGTGACTGCGATGGGTGCAGACAGACTAAACGACTACGCCCAGACATCTGCGAGGGGTCAGCGTCTTTTCTTCTATCTCTTAGGAGAATCGATTGCAGACTTCTTGTAGGCGTCCTTACCGGCCACCAAGCTTTTGCTAGACACTTGAATGTGTTAGGCTTAAGCGAAACCACCACCTGTCTTGCCTGTGGAGAGGACGATGATACAGCGGAACACTTTCTCTGTAGTTGTCCTGCCTTTGCTCGCATCAGGTGGCGGATCTTTCGGGCTGACGTGGTGAGTGCCGAACACCTAAGCTCTTCATCACTGAAGCTCCTTCTCATCTTTCTTCGAAAGACGGGTAAACTAAATACATTAATGTAAGGTGTCTGCATGGTAGTACAATGGACCAGTAGTTGTGTCTGAGTGCTCCATCGGATAGTAGCAACCTCCAACAAAAACGTAACGTAACGTCTTTCTATCTTCTGAGAGGTAGAAGGGTCGTTGTTCTCTTTAAGTCGAGCATTGGTCACAAGCAATGAGTTATGATACAATTCTTAGACTCACCGTGTCTTGAAACTCTATGAAGTTTTTGACTGTGTTGAAAAGACGAAATACCTGTCGGTCAACGAACATTATGTCCATTTCAGAACCTTTCGTGGCCAGTTCGTATGCCATTTCATTTCAGAGTAGAACTTTGTGAAGGCTTATTTCTCTAAGTACCGTGTAGGCAGTCCTAGACGTACTTGGAGTACACGAGATTGGAATCCAGCGCTTTAAGTGCTGCTTGACTATCAGCGCGTTATGGTGATTTCCGTTGCCGGAAAGTCCATAGAGTGAATTGTCTGGGAAACTCTCTTCACCGCGTAAATCTCGGCTTGAAGGACACTGCAGTAGTCATTTAGTCGATATGACTGCACATTAGTGCAGTGTTTCCGAGAAGGCTCCGGCTTATAATTTTGAAAGCACAGGAGGTAGTTGCTCGTATAGACCGATTGTAGGGCGTGTCTGTGGGCGGACTTAAAAAAATTTTTACACTTGTATTGCTTCAGATGACAAAAATCTTACGTACGAAATTTCAGCTCAAAATTTAAGGGCTACAAATTGGTGACCTAGAAACGAACGGACATGGATAATTCCTCTCAAAATTTGGTCTTGATCATACGATGCCCGTCAGCTTTCAGGTCTTTGAGGTCTACCGTCATCATTTCTCTATGTTGCATTATCGATACTCCATTTCTGTAGAATAGGTATAAAAAACAGAAAATAATTCAAAGAAATAATAAATACATATTTTGTTAATAACTAAATAAACAATTCTATGATTTTTAATTCATCAATTAAATAAAAGAAAAAAAAAACCTTTAACTTTTTTGTCTGCAAACTTCCTTACTTTCCCAAACCGAACAAATCTACAAAATAATGGCTTGAAAAAATACTTTCGAGACTATAGCCCTTCTAAATTTACTCAGCGGTGTTTTCTTACATAAAAGATAGTATATAACATTTAAGTAACACTGCTTTCTTTACTGAGGATATTTGTGATAAGGTGATATTTTTACAATATCTATCCCATAAGTTAAAGTGGTGCTAATGAATTGTGTTATTTTTTATTTAAAGATGACGTCGACCGATTAAAACCCCCCAAGCGTGGATTTTTTCAATCGATACTCTGCTGTTGGCGACGTAACCGAACGAAAAGCAATCAAAATGGCACACCAATTGATGGATCAACTACACCGCCACCATTACCGGACCAACAAAGGTACCTACTACCTCAGGTTAGGCACTCGGATATGCATAAAAAATGCATGGTCATCGATTTGGACGAGACCCTAGTTCATAGTAGTTTTAAGGTAAGTTAATATTTGTTTGAGAACTTTTTATATCCATTATAATTTTCCAAACTTCTTTGCTTAAATCAATTTAATATGGGCAAAGATTGTTCAACCCAGTTACTTGCATAATAAAAAATGTAAATCCTGGAGCATAGTCTCGCAGTTATTAGAAAACTTTTACCTTAACCTGATATGGCGAAATACATAAAATGTAAAAAAAAATCTAATATGGCAAGAACATGGTTAATAGATTACTTTGTCAAGTTTTTTTTTCGAAAAATGAAGTTCAGAAACAGCGGAAGCTAATCGTGCTTGGACAAACTTTGACTAAGAAGCGAGCTCCAAAAGTTTGTGTTTCTGGCAATTAAATTTTAATTATCAATCAATGGTCATGATAACATCCGGGCGAATTTACTCGCCTTGCTCCTTTCTTCAACATGCGTCTATATAGTTTCTGGATTCCATCTTTTGGCTATAAATGGGATTCGGTGTGTATGCACGTGCCGGCGTCCACTTCCTATTTTCTTGATAAGAAAATCTTCTGCTAATGGAATCGAAACTGAAATGGTTCTGGTGTGTATAAGAAAGATATGAATGAAATGAATATCTACGTCGTTCGTTGGCAATTCTCTCGAGCTGGCGTACTCCGATGTGTGTGCTAGAGTGTTTTTCCCCAAGATTTTGTGGTAAACGTTTTTTTTTTATGACTCGCTTTATGTGTGGCATCATGAGAAAATAGGAGCTACCTATAATTGCAACAAAAAGGGGGAAATTGTGAAAGTTTCGTATGCCGCCGGATTGTTATTTAAAAATCTAAGAAAACACTTAAAGTCTGACAGAAATCTATTAAGATTTTTAGCTTTAAATAGTTCATGGTTTGCCCTGTAATTGCCTGCCGAGCATCTAACAAAACATGTGGCGAAAGGCTTGAGCATAATTATAGCCAAAACCCTCGAGCCGCTTTGAAGATAGATAGGGTATAGGGGAATTTATTCTCCGTCTTTTTCCAAGTAAAATAGATTATGAATGCCGATCAATGTTCCCATGGTGCTGTTTAACCAGATTAAGCGGCGCATTTTTGAATAGCATAATTTTGATCTTCACTTCAAGAGTTTATTTTATTATTAGATGTTCTGTCTATAAGAAAGTTGATTTCATACCTTTTCTAAAGAAGAAAAAAATATCTATTTAACTGCTCTATTATTCAAGTTTGTAGAAGTGAATTAAAAAGCACGAGTTCTATCACCCTTCAAAACACCTGGCAACCGAAGCAGACCATGTTTTTTTAAAGAAAGAGATGCGTCTAAAGCCAACCCCAACCAAAATTTTTGCAAATATGCCATTTTGATTTGAGATTGTGTGCTTCAATGTAAATATTAAAGCTTTTCTGGTTGGACCGTTAGAGCAAGGCCATTAAATGATGTGGAAACTGCTAAAATTGACGCTTTCTAATAAAATTGTCACAGTTTACATGAAACAGCCCAAAAAATTCAAAAAAGCAAACCGGTTGCTTTTATAATTTTTTTAAAGGCCAAGAGAAATATGACAAAAACATTAAAGGGTGTAAGCGGGGAGTATTAACTGCTAAAGAATCTTAAAGGAAGCCTCTGATTCGGCTCGATCAGCGGCAAAAATCAGGAGAAAACTCGGAGCTAGTGCTAGTTTATCAACCCTTGTACGTGTAATTAAGACTGTCCCACATTATAACAACAAAAAAAAGCCACCATTCAGCAAAAAAATCTACGCTTGATTTTTGCACGTCAACACAAAGCATGGGAAATGAAGGAGCTAAAAGTTGTGTTATCTGATGAATATATCTGGTGAGAGGGCAATGAAGTAACCTTTTATTCAGAGTAAAAAATTAGAAACCAAACATGTATGGTAAAAAAAAATTAAATACGCTGTCCCTATTCAATTGACCGGCATTGTATAAATGAGACACAAAATCGTATGAAGACAAGAAAATTGCCTACAGCTTTCTCGAGATAATGGTGATCACCTTTCAGGTACTGCGCCCATACAGAATTACAGACTCAACATTTGAGCGGATGTTGTAGGTTTTTTCTCTACATACTTTGGGCAACGTAGGAAACACAGATTTGGATTATCCGATCCGGTTTATCTATAACTTTCTTCTAGTATTCGTCCAGGTATTTGGTAAACGGTATTCGTAGGTTTATCTATAACTTTCTTATAGTATCCGTCCAGGTATTTGGTAAACGGTATTCGTACAATCCGTTCCCAAAAAAGGGAAACATTGATAAATCCTCAACTGATGAAAAACTGTCAATAAAGCTTTCGCAGCAAAAGATCCACTTTTGATCTGATGGTCTATCTTACCGCAGCGAAAGGTGAAATCGTCCCTTGTACCTCTTGGGTGCAAGCAAGGCAATTGCACTCGATATTTCAAAGGTATTAAGTTGGTTTAAGCATCAGGCGTTTCTTTCAAAATTCAGTGCATAAGGAATCGATACGACTCTTATTGACTGGATTAGAAATAACATTCAGAGCGTACTATGCGAATGGCTTTAGACGGCTTCAAATCTGATATCCTGGAGTAGCCCAGGGGTCTGCTCTATCACCAATCCTTTTCCTAATGTTAATTTATGACCTTTTGTCCGCCACCTTAAATTCAATACACTCATTTGCAGATGACAGCGTTCTTAGTTTTTCATATTCGTTTTCCAAGGAAGTTTTTGAACTGCACGGATATTTAATAGGCAAATTTGTGTATGTTATACTCTTTAAATTCATACATTAACATAAGCATTAAGTATATCAAAATAAGTACTCTTGAAAAGAAAAAAATGGTGTTTTATAATTCGAAACTCAATGCTGCCAACCGTCCTCTAAGAAAAATAGAAACTTTAGCCAAAATCCATGGATTGCACTTGCATCGCAGAAACGTAATCGGTGTGTACACTAGTCAGCATAAATATGACAAAATAAAAGCGATGTGTTTTTGCTTATAACTTTTTATTGGTTTTAGTTCTATACTTAACATTTCGGTAATATTAAAAAAATTAAACAAAAATTATTTCATGGAAACCTAAAAAGATATTAATTAAATTGATTTTCAGCCTTTGGCATAAGTATTTTGGCGAATGATTTAATTTAATGAAATAACAATTTAATCATGAAAAGTCTTCAATATAATTTCGGTCCTTTTAGCTTTAAGTTTAAGTTTTTAAAGGCTTAATCTTAGTCTCTCTCCGACTTCCGGATCAGTGTTTTCCAAGCTGAAATTATGGCAGTAAAGAAGAAATTTTTCTTACAGTCAGGTGGCCATCAAGTGCTTGGAATCAGTCTTTATAAACTCTTAAGTAGGCCCAGATTGGTGATCATCTCTAAAGGCGATGACGGAGCAGTTCAACATTCACCTTTGCTGGGTGCCTGGGCATATCGACATTCCGGGTAACTGCAAGACTGACAAAATCTTCAAGCTTGGTACTACTCTCTCAATCTTGCCTGAAAAAGACTCCCTAGGCATTCCGATTTTCATATACAAACTTGTGCTTAAAATGGATGATGCAATAGCCAAAATAAATCTCAGATGGACGGGTGTGTATAGTGACGAAACAGATATGGTCAAAGCTAGATCTTAAACGCTTCAAAAGCTTGATCCCTCTTAATAGATTGCACATGAGTGCTACAATTGGTGTCATTACGGGACGCGCGCTGTCTGATAGGTAGGCATGCAACAAGGCTTGGTGTCTATTCCAACAACTTCTGCAGAAGCTGCATGGATGAAGAGGAAGAAGAAACCACTCTGTACATGCCCCGCGTTCTCTCAAAGCCGAACTCTTCACCTGGGAGCTTTCTTCTATAATGATCTTGGCGATCTAATAGCGATCGCTTCTTTAATAGCTCAAAAGGGTTCAAAGAGTAGGAGGGATGTCTAGATTCTTGTAGTATTGCAATGGACCTACATAAGTCTAAGTGTGTCGGTTTCTTTTTACCCGACTGCCACTTCAACCTAACCTAATCTAGCTTCAATAGCTTTTTGAAGGCGTTTTGGAACTGAGTCCACTACAATTTTCAGGATATCCGTGGACACCTCGTTCCAAAGGGAAGTGACCTCGCAATTTGCTTCCGCTTCATGAGAGACCACACGTTTTTAATTACTTTCAAGTCTGGACTTTGTGGTGGCCAGTCGAGATTATTGACACCAAAAACTTTGTGATCATTATGCTTTTTTTTAGCATGGGGCATTATCCTGTTGCAGAATGAATGACTCACGATAAGCTTGTTTCCGGAAGGGAAAAGGTTCAGCACTCTCAAATATTGGTTCTTCAAAGGGAACTAATTGTATGCAATGCATCCCCAGAACATGCCAGAGCCTCCGCCATGTTTCGCTGTTTTGAAAACAGGCCTTTTTTTGTCGTTGTGCTAGTGGCAGCCTCACATAAATCTTTTGACTTGCTGAATTATACTCAAAGGAACTTTCGTTTGTCCAAAAAACGCTCCTTCACTCTATTCTATTGAACTTAAGGGACGACAGCCATCAAAAGTTCGTTTTGAGGAACTTACACCTTGCCTTACGTGATTCCGATACTTAACATTTGTTAAGCCATAGCAGCGGCTTATAAGGTTGATTCTTTCTTGAATCTCTACCAAGGTATCATTTGTGTCGTTGATGTAAGTTGCTGATACCTACAAGGCATGGTTTCTAACGCATCTTTTGGATGAAAGCCGGTGCATGTTTGGAGCAATTCAATGGAGCTACTTCCAATCTGCACATTGTACCTCGTGTTTTCTAATGCCACACGAAGCAGTTAGTATTGAGCTTCTGGACTTCAATACTGTCATATTCGGACTAAGGTTCGACGAAGAGGTGATGTGTCTTGACTTGACATTCATTGACCTTTCCACAAGATTATCTAGGTGTGAAAACTTGTCGATCTGCCGAGCTAGTAGCCACTCTGGTGTTTCCGATAAGTGTGTGCAGAACAACTTCAGGTGATCGTACAGAATTTTTGACAGGATAACATGCCCGACATTTAGCAGGTATATGTCGCGAAGTCTCTTGCCAAAAACTTCATTCAAAAAGCGATTAATACTGGAGCTAGTTCTACTTGTTCAGGAAACTTAGTCGCAGTCTGACGGAAAATGTTAGGTTTATTAAATAGGTGAAGTTGTCTCATCAGTACATGATGCCATTAGAAAGTTGGTAATGTAAAAAAAAACCCTATGCAACAGTATTAAAGGCCTAAAGTATAAATGTCCTTTCTTTAATTTTACTATTTTCCTTTGCTGTTTTATAAAGCTACATTTTCAAGGCTTCCTGCATCTCCCGTGAATGCTTCTTATCTTTCGATCAATGACTTTTTTGACTAGCAAACAAACCGCAAGAGATGGTATTGTTTATTTGTAAACAATTTGTTTTTGTATTTGACCATTCGTATTTGACCATTATTTCCTAATTGCTACTAAATGAACTCTAGAAGGACATTTTTTCCATTTTAACTTAATTCATTTCCCCTTTCCTTCTGATCAGTGTAAAATCAATTAAAGCATTAACTATTTAAACTCTCAAAAAGCCATAGCAAAAAGGCCTTTTTCTTCTTGCCTACACAAACTGTTGTTTATAGTGTTTCATGTTCAGCACCTAATACATACATATTATCACACAACCAAAAGGATATTTCCTGGACCTTTTCAATTTCTTCTGCACGAACGGTTATCCATTATGATTTTTATCTAAAATTAATAATTTCCTCTGTCACCTCCAGAAGGGATGCACACTACGTTGGTCTTTACCTTTGTTTATATATTTATATACCCCTCAAAAAGGTGTCATTAAATTCAAACACGTGTATCTCCTTTCTATTTTAGCCAATTCCAAATGCAGATTTTATAGTACCGGTAGAAATAGATGGAACCATCCACCAGGTGTATGTTTTAAAACGGCCTCATGTTGATGAGTTTCTGCGAAAAATGGGCGAACTGTACGAGTGTGTATTGTTTACAGCATCACTAGCCAAATATGCAGATCCTGTTGCAGATCTGTTAGATAAGTATGAGATAGAAATTGTCTTCTTATCTATTGACCGACACTTTTAATCTAATAAATTATTTCGTTGTTTTTCAGATGGAATGTTTTTCGTGCAAGACTGTTTAGAGAATCATGTGTTTACTACAGGGGAAACTATATTAAGGACCTTAATCGGCTGGGGCGTGACTTACAGAAAATTGTCATAGTTGATAATTCACCAGCAAGTTATATATTTCACCCAGATAATGCGGTAAGTCATAATTTTAATTTCAAAACAGGAAACACAACCGACCGTAATACAAAACGTTTTTACAATACCAATTTAAGTAATACAATACCAGTGCTTTCAAGAGATTCTGCAAATATCGAATTTGCAACAGCTTCGTTAAGGTATTTTTTCTCCAGGTAATGGGCTTACGACTGCCCTTAAAATGCCAAGCGAGCTAAAAACAAGTAAAGGGAATGCAGGACATAAAAATCTTGCACAAAACCCCTTAGATGATCGTTCGTCACTAGTTGGGTCCGCAGGATATTTTCTGGACATATAGTGGTAACCGTTCCCCTATCTGCCACCTGAGGAAGCGCTTAATCGGGGACCACCAACCCCAGAAGCTCTTATTGTAGGTAATTGTATCGAAAATTCAATGACCCTTTTCTCTAACAAAAACTTAATCGGTAAATGCGACCCCGAATGACTAGCTCGGTGTTTCAGTTATGATGCTCCTAAATAAATTTGACTCAGTGTCAAAAAAGGGCAATGAAAACATGTTTGAAAATCGCGATCAGTGGGGACAAAGTCTGAAAGTCTGGTTCAGGAAACTTAACTGAAAGTTAACAATATTATATCCCTCATTTTAGCGTAAACTTGAAGCCCTAACTCCTTTGTTGGGTAAGGCAACAGACCCGTTACAGATGATTGTAAGCAGTATGATCCCCCAAAAATTTTAACAACAATGGTCATACCATCTAATATTAAAAGACATTTTGACCATCTTCTCAAACTCAGCTGCAATTACCATTGTTAGAAGAGCCTAGCTTTCCTTAAACCTGGTCGAAGAAGCAGACACAAGACTGCGCACATTGAAATAAGTAGGCTTCGACAGGAGAGCAGGAAGTTCTTTAATCAAGCCAAACGCGCTAGAGACCTTTTGGCACCTTTATAAGAGTGGATACTACTCTTATTAAGTTAGAGGTAAGGAATGTAACAACGAACATTTTACCAACGGCAGGTCACGCATCCCATCAAACTTTTAATCGCTCAGCCTTTCCTTTTTTTATGAAAAACCCTGGAAAGACTGATCGAAGCTTCTGTCAGAACCAAAATTGACAGCATTCTCCTATCGCTTTGCCAACTCGCAAATTGAAAATCGGTAGAGACTACTTTGCACTCGTCGGCGAATATCATTGAGCAATCCCTTGTAACGTGGGGTGCCGCGGCGTAGTGGTTAGTATGTGTGCTTACCACGCCGGAGGTCTGGGTTTCGAACCCATCCTGCCATCGTCATCTAAAAAAAAAGACTTGTTCTTTTTCACGGTCCCAGCTGCAATTACCATTGTTAGAAGAGCCTAGCTTTCCTTAAACCTGGTCGAAGAAGCAGACACAAGACTGCGCACATTGAAATAAGTAGGCTTCGACAGGAGAGCAGGAAGTTCTTTAATCAAGCCAAACGCGCTAGAGACCTTTTGGCACCTTTATAAGAGTGGATACTACTCTTATTAAGTTAGAGGTAAGGAATGTAACAACGAACATTTTACCAACGGCAGGTCACGCATCCCATCAAACTTTTAATCGCTCAGCCTTTCCTTTTTTTATGAAAAACCCTGGAAAGACTGATCGAAGCTTCTGTCAGAACCAAAATTGACAGCATTCTCCTATCGCTTTGCCAACTCGCAAATTGAAAATCGGTAGAGACTACTTTGCACTCGTCGGCGAATATCATTGAGCAATCCCTTGTAACGTGGGGTGCCGCGGCGTAGTGGTTAGTATGTGTGCTTACCACGCCGGAGGTCTGGGTTTCGAACCCATCCTGCCATCGTCATCTAAAAAAAAAGACTTGTTCTTTTTCACGGTCCCCACCTCCGCGAGGGTTTGACAGGCCCTCCGAGAGTATGATATTTCTTGAAAAACTTCCCAAAGTGCTGTTCGGATTCGGCAAAAAATTGTAGGTCCCCTTGTATGTAAAGATATTAACACACCAGCATACATTGTTGAGAAGTTGGCCCTGGTTCACATCGAGCTGTTGCGCCACTCTATTTATTGATTTATAATCCCTTGTAACAGTCAATCCGATGCCGATCAAACAAAATAATCGGTCCGCGTAATGTGATTGCAAAAAACCCAAATCGTAGCATAATTTAGGCTTATAAGGCAAGAGCCAATCTTTTTTATCTTTGCATACACAAATTCTTTCTAAATGTATGCAAGAAAAACAATGAATTAGATAGTTAAAATGTTGGTGTCCAGCTGATTTTGGTGTTGATTGGTTTTCAGAAGAAAATTGTAATAAAAAAGCATAATCCCTACTGAGCTGGAGAGTTGTCTAACCAGCAGGTGTCGTTATGCAGGGGCACCTTGCCAAGGTATAGTATTACCGCCACTACTTGAAATTCTTATAGCAAATAAGTTACACCTGCTGTTGGGAAAAAATAATGGTTAAGCCTCAGTTGGAAACTGAATACACAAACGTTGCCATGAATGTCTCGTTTGTTTTATAATCTTGCACGAATGCCTTAGGCCGGAAGTGGCGCTCCAACCTAGGATTATATTGCTATGCTAGATAAATACCAATATAAACACTATCTTTCATCGTAGGTACTCTAAGAGCAGCTCCTCTGGAAACGATGCTTGATTTATCCTTTTCATTGACTAACTAAAACTAAGTGACGCTTGCAGCTCAGAAGTGCCTTCACCTGACCTCTCACAACCAAGCGTGCTGTGTGCGTTACAGGTGATCTCACAGAAATGGAAGGGACTTACAATTTTTTGTCGATTTCGAATTTCGAAACCTCTCATGACAAGTAATGATACACACAGAGGCTTTGTCAGATCCTCGCGGAGGTTGGACTGTGAAAAAAAAAAAATAATTTTGCCCTGCCGAAATTCGAACCCGGGAACCCGTGTTCCGTAGTCCGACACACTCTCTGCAACACGGCACATACAACCCCTTTCCGTTGACATCTTCAAAAATCTGGAGAATTCCTGCAACTAGTTGTGTTATTATGCGCCACATAACATCCTGAATTTCCGCAAAACTATCGTTGGTGTAATTCAAACTATATTCTCCCACTAAGACTGTAAGACTACCCCACAAGAACAATAAGACTATATGCAGAAGTGCCAGGGATTCGAGTTAGGTCTAAAAGGAATATGCAAAAGAAATCAACACAGATAGATAGAAAACCAGCGTTACAAACAAGAGCAGGAGTCCTTTCTAGTATATACCAAACAACTGATGTGATATCAATTCACTGTTTTTCAAGCAGAAGTAACAGTTGTTCGAGACGCAGCGACTCACCTGGTTCCCAATAAAATTCCAAGATTTCTGATTTTCAAACCCTAGAATCCCTAACAATTTGTCCAAGTTGGTTGAGAAATCCCATAGATCTCTTAACGAGATTTCTGGCCAATGCCACATACCACCCTGCAGGAAGCTGCAACTGAAATTCTCCTACCATGAAACAAAACGGCTATCACTCATAAAATCGACGAAGTTTCTCCAAAAAACCAAAGGAAACATGTCAGCACGTATCTCTTTTAAAATAAACTTGGTCAGAGCTCGGTCGCAGGAAAAGTGGTGATATTGGATCTATCTAAGATTCATCCTTTAGGATGTTCAGAAGATAGTTGGAGCGTCTACGGAGAGTCATGCCATGGTGTTCGCAATGATAATGCTACAACAATTTCTACAAAAGCTGCAGAAACGAACAAGAGGAAGAAACTATAGTTCAGCTTTTGTGTACCTGCACGACCCTTTCGGCCGTGAAAAGGAAACCCCTAAGCAAATACTTGCTCGAAGCTCCAAAATATCTAGCCAAATTAGACTTAAAGAAGATTTAAGTAGAATTGTTTGAACGCCTAAATGGGGACCGTCATACCCTGTCGGCGTGGGCCCACTACGAGTCCGGTTACCCTTGTCCTCATTATTCCTCACGAGGCCTTTCATTTGGATCGGTATCCCCCGCCTTTTTTACTTTATTTTTTTTTTTTAACTTGAGTTTCCTTTAGTTTCTACGGTTACACCCCCTCAAACTTGTTACTATCAACTCTCCCATCCTCTAAGTCTAAATTCTTACTTGAGCCTACCAGTACGGACTTCCACCGAAATCAACTATAATGTTGGCACTGGTTCAATGCCGCTTTGGGCTAAATCTAAAATATAGCCGCCGGGACAGACTTATACTTACTACCACAACCACAGATTATAAAACAGCAGTTAGCGAGAAACGATTAAAAACAAATCACGAAGTGTCTCCACCGGACAAACATAAAATCAATTTGACACGAGGCTGTCAGAAAAGATTGACGATGAAATTTTCCAGGAGCGCAAAAACAATTTTGTTGTAAAAATTCCAAATGAAAACAAATTTCTGACAGATTTTTTATACGTGGACAGCTTCATTTCAATTCTGAAACTGTTATAAGACTGCGAAAAGGGTAGAAAGTGACATAAAAGAGTTTTGTGAAAACGATGAAAGAGATTTGTGAGGAGATTTATTTTTAATTATTTGTCGAGAGGATTTAAATTTTTATGATAAATCGCGCGATTTTTTGTTTGTAAATTATTAGTGTCCGGTGGAGTCGAGAAGTCATCCTTTAGGCCTTCGGCGATGGTATTCTGACCAGTGGTTTCACAATCAACCAAGTGTGTCTTCTTACCTTACTTTGTTATTGCCAACTTCTGCGTTGCTCTTAAATTCCTCTTAAATTAACTTTTAATGAGCGATATCCCAAGTTCCGACTTGACCTCGAAGAAGCACTAAATAGTTCAACTGTTATTCTGCCCCTTTGCAGTACTATCCGAGTTATAAAACAACCATTTTTTTTTAACATTTTCTAATGGCTTTATCCCTTTTAACTATTAAAGGTTCCCGTAAAATCGTGGTTTGACGATGTTACTGACTGTGAACTGCTGGAGCTGATCCCACTGTTCGAGAAGCTCAGCAAAGTCGATTCTGTGTATAGTGTTTTGTGCAATTCTAATAATCCCCTAAACAATCATCTGCAACAGCAGCAATCGCAACAACAGCAACAAATCCTCCAACAAACACATTTAACACAATCAAATCATCAAATGCAGATGGTACAACCCACGTCAGCGACGACATCTATTATCACCCAGCAGCAACCGCAACAAGCGCAACAACCGACTCAGGCGGTTCAATCGCAGCAGCAACAGCAAATCAGTAGTCCGCCCAATTTAAACGACCTAAGTAACAAGACGTAACAGTGGGAATATATGTTTATTAATATTTAAGTTTAATATGTTAACGTAAAGTTTTTATTTTAAATTTTAAATATTAGACAATAGCAGGGGGAATTATGGTTTTTTTTATAAAAAAAATAAATAAAAAGTGGCAAAAGTGCGTCCATTGGAATAACTTAATTAAACTATCAACAACTAAATGTACTCCTCAAAGATATTTAATTATTTTATTTTTTATTTGTTTCTACAATCAGCATGCATGTAACACGTATACATATAAAAATAAAAATATCAAGGCAATTTTGTGATTTTTTTCTTTGAGAAAAAATCCCGCATTACCACTTTATCAAATGCAATCGCTGATCAAAAGAATAAAAAATTATGCATAAAAAAATTATTAATAATTAAAAAATAAAACGGCAATGAGATGTAAAACTTTTTAAATTATACTTATCCTTAATCGACGTTGTAACGACGTGTTTTACTAGTTTTCTTAATTTTACGAAATGTAATAAATAAAAGAAATAAAATTATAATATAATTTTTACTAATAGTTAACTAAAGTGAACATATTCAAGAAAAATATAAATATATGCATAGGTATTACACGCATACC
The DNA here is from genome assembly GCA_947623515.1 of Neoascia interrupta. Taxonomy (NCBI): domain Eukaryota; kingdom Metazoa; phylum Arthropoda; class Insecta; order Diptera; family Syrphidae; genus Neoascia; species Neoascia interrupta. Next base: position 129,446,013 of record OX392463.1, read on the forward strand.
GATAAACGTAAATGATTGTAAATATTTATATATAATACATTATATTGTACGTATAACATCAAATTTGTATTTTTCTTTTATTATGTAAAAATTACATAAAACATAAGTTTTCAGAATATAAATCGAAATAGTTTATTAATATATAAATATTTTTTTTACCGAAAACAAAATGAAATCTTGTAGATTGAAAAAAAAACAAATAAATTAAGCAAAAACGGGAATAACAAATATTTATATTTATACTTATACTAAAAATATACACGTATATATACACACAAAAAATCCAAGTACCAATTATAGCTAAACAACAAAATATTATGTCATCGTTCTTTTCGTAATGGTTTTTCTCTTATTCTCCTTTGTTAAATATTTGTCGACGGTGTTAAAAATATTCCAATTGTGTGTGTTATTATACAAAGATTGCAAGAGCCACAAAATTCTCTCAAAATTTATAACAAATAAAAAATTAATCGTGTTAATCCATAATCCGTACCATAATCAATCTTTAAAAGTTTGAGTGAATGGTTATCGACTTTTCATTTTAACCAACGCATAGTTGGTACTTTAACGGGATACTTCCTTACGCATGATAATATTTTTTTTTATATTTTCGTCTGCAGAGTTATTTAACACTTTGCAAAAGAAACTATGCAATTGTTAATGCATTTTTTGTTGTTATTGATTATTTTATTATAAAATAAGATGAACGATTCTTTCGTTCAGTTGTTTTAAAATATAAAGTTTTTTTTTGAACAGACACAACAGACCTGTTTTATTTTCAAGAGCTGCGAAAATAGATGATAACACTTAAAAAAAATATATAAAGCAAAACTATATTTAATCATATTAAACATTTAAAAAAACCCATACCCTGAAAATAAAACTAATTAAATTAATTTTAAAAACAAAATATCCGCGATTAGAGACGTGCTTATTTATATCATTTTTATCAATCTAAACAAATTATAACGCTTTTATAAGAATAAAATATTAAACAGACAAATGTAAAGGGAAACCAATTTATTATAAAGAAAAAAACAAGTAATAAATATAAAAAAACATAATTGTATATGATATATTTTTAAAAACATATATATTTGTAAGAAATAATTAAAGAAAGGAAACTATAAAATGAAATACTTAAATAAATTATTTTCTAAGGCATGAACCATTTGGAAAATATGTGTTTCAAATTAAGTGTTTTCAATATTATCTATTTTCTTTTAGGTTGCAGATTTAAAAACCCCGAACGGTTTGTATTATTTAAATTTAAATTATTGCCTCTAAAAAGATTCATTAAAAATGAGGTAAACATGCAAAAGAATTGCAGTTCTTTTAATTTTGCTTGTGTTTGTTAAAACAACTGCTACGTTAAGGCAGGGGTTAGCAAAAGTGTGAAGTTTTTAATTCTGCTTGCGTTTGAGTATGCGGAAATCTTTCTCAGCTCAGCGGGGTTGTAATATCTCTAACAAATTTTAAGAGATATTCCGTTCAAAATTTGCTGAAAGCTGTTTTCTTAAATCACTTATTTTTATAGGTGTAAATGAAGTACAATCATATATTTGATTATGTCTAAGTAAACTTTAAAAACAGTAAAAATATTTCTCAAGAATTCGTAGTTTTTTTTTTTGAAATTTGTTTAGAGATAAACTTGTCAAGTTTCTATTGCAAACTTGACAAGTTTATCTCTGTACTCCTCAGCTGAAATTCAAAATCTGGGCTGAGGTACTTTGTATGGAAAAATTAAAACTGTGGATTCTATAACTTTTCAACTATATAAAATTCAAGCTTTGAATCCTATAACTTTAAAACTCGTAATCAGGACACAAATACATATTAGCATTAAAATAATAAAGAAATTCCACAAGACCTACGGTAAACTTGTTCCACAGCGCCGTGCGCCATTTTGCGTTCGATGTTAAATTGAGATCTCATTATTGCGCTGAGTTTTTGACAATCAACTAATCGCACATAAAAGTGCGAGTGCCTTCTCAGTGCGCACTGGGGTTAGTATCATTGAATGCACGTTTTATTTGACGTACCTACTAGACGTCATTTGGCAATCAACGCTTTAGAGATCCAGCTTACTCCGGGAGCAAGAGTGAAACAAAAAAACTAAGCAGCCACTGGGTGTGCGCATATTGTTTTTTAAAAAAAACGAAACAAAAACAGAGAGACGGCCATAAACTACAGTCGTCAAGAAGCACGCTGACATGTATTGTCAAATTATTATAACCTAAAAAATTTATTGCTGTATTAAAAAGACTCAATAAAGAATTCAATTGACATTTTTTTTAACTGCTATTTTCTCATATTACGACAGGTTAAAATTTAGTGGCATTCAGAAAAGTAACAATTATACAGCGACGCTCGACCACATTCGGTATTTTCTTTCGACGTTCCACTACTATTTCAGGTACATTCTGGTCGTGTTTTTCATTGAACAAAAAATTCCCCCTTTATTGTCAAAAGATTTGATCATTTTCGGTTTTGCATGTTGAAAATAAAATAGTAATTCTAGATTAATTCTCAACACGAAAGATGCGCTCCCCGGATTTTGGGAGATTTGATATGAACTCAGTTACACATGTAAACATCTCTTCTGTCAAATGCCAAATCGAAGCAATTTTTGTTTTTTATGATTTTGTGTGCTGACGTGTTTGTTGGCCACCTGTGTGTGTTTTAACTTGGTCACCAAACGAAGAAAAATGTTTAAGAAGCAGTTCTCGATTTTGAGAGCAATTTTTTGAAGTTTCAATGAAAATCGCTATACGATTACCTAACTGCGACGCTTAATGTCAGATTAATTTTCAGGGGTGGAATCGGCTAAGGCGTTCTATAAACTATAATAAGTGATGTCGCAAATCACAAAAATTTGTCTACGTAAACTGTGATTATCACAATTTTCTTGTGTCAGCTCTCGATTAATCACCGTCAAAATCAGCTGGTCCCCAGTTTCCAAACTTTCTGCTTAGCTGGTGCTTTTTCCTACACTTAGGCTGACTTTCTGCATGGCCAAAAAAGGTTTCAAAGGAACAATATTTTTGGGATTACCTTACGCAGACGAATTAACTTGTTTGATCACATTGACTGTCACAAAATGTGAAAATCTCAGATCACCATAGCTTAACATATTGTTATGTGGCGACAAGAAAAGAACAACACGCAGGAGTCGCTGAATGCACCCATCGATTCACTGAACGAACATAACCAACTGTCATTCCAGTCATCTGACAGCAGCTGTCATTTTCGAAGTTCGAATTTCGATTTCCCCTCCTTGGAATTCGGAGGAGGAGTACCAGTGGGAAGTTGCCAAAGGGGAAGTATGGAACGTACTAGAAGGTGCTTAGTTTTGTATAAATACACGGGTGACAGGCTCGTACGGACAGTTATATTTTAAACGTGGACTTGTGAAAATCGGTAATAAAGTAAAAAGTGATTGAGTTGAAATAAAGTGTTGAATTCTTAATAGTAAAGTTAAATAACAGCGTGATCTGAGTTTAAATAAGTTTGTTTGATAAATAATGTGTTTCATTGTGTGATTATAAAAGTGAAATTCAGTTTTATTCGACGAACCCCAGGCCGAAAACATTACAATATCTTAAAACCCAATTGTCGGAAATAATTTTGTGACAATTGAGTTTCGTTACATGAAGTTACCCAGGGTATATTAAGTGTGTTGTATAGTTTGTAAGGTAGTGAAATAATGACCACAGACCCCTAAGACCTTTTACAAATATGAATGGGACCGACAGGAGAATCGCTTATGCCATGTCCGTCCGTCCGTCTGTCCTTTCTTATGTAAACAACTTTTAGGCCTTTAATTTTAAGCTAGAAAGCTGAAGGGTATTTGTTTATCCATTATTTGATATTTAATATTTTTATTAACTTTGTCACGAAAAGACTGCTTGTTTTCATTGTTATGTTTGCATTGTTAAACTTGTTTACTTGCTTTAAGTAACATAAAAAAACACTTTGTATAGATTGATTAAAAAGGTAACAATACCTTTTTGTTAATGAAATAATGTACAGTTTTTTGATTCATTGAAATTTGAATTTGTTTCGGGTAAAGAATTGAAGTCCCGGGTCTTTCCAACATTTTAGTCAATTGTCCCGCCAAGCCTCGGAAAAAATCTGGCAACCCTGGGGCGTACGTCGTGTTACCTACTCTGACTTTTGGTGCATAGGTACACCTGCACTAGGGCCAAATCAATCAAGCTTGACAATGCACGGATTTCACCCTTACAAATCCACTTAAATAAGCTTGGAGACTACAACGCTGCCCCTGCTCCCAGTGGAAAAAACTGCCACACTTTGCCCCACAACGAGTAGAGCGGACCCTTAAGCCTCACCTTCCACGAGCTTTTTGGATACGTTGAGAGTTATCGTAAAGTTGCAATGTCCGCAACGGTAGTATGCAGCAGCGGCAGTATGAAGCGCGGATCTATGCGAATTGGCACAGGACACATAGGTGAAGCGCGCTTTTGTCAGATAGATACCTCGTTTGTAAGCAATGGCTGAGAGTATCCACTCCTGAGCTTTCTTTTTATTATTTATTCAAAGCGGGTGACACAAATTCCATAAAATTTCTTGTTTTATCACAATTTCTCCACTTCCTTTTCCTCCTTTGTTTACTTTCCTTGAAGCGAACTGTCAACCTCGCAGCGCTGTCACAACTCAGTTGTCAGTTGTGTACTTCAACGTGACGGATGCAACGGATTCATTGGGCTTTATTGCCGCTGCAGCTACGCGCTGCCGCCACCACATTGGGTGCGCAGTACATTGAATACATACATGTGTTTTATTAACTTTTTCTTACTTCCGCTGCTACTGCGGCTGTTACAGCTACACCCCGTGTTCCTACGGTTAGTCTTATGAGAGGCCTTCCGCCGGCGGAAGGCCATCAGCTATGGACATCAGCCATGGCTTCCATAAGACCAGATGTTATTTCAACTGTCGACGCGACAGCCACTATTCTGTTGCTCGTAAAAACACCCCAATTCTTTTTAACGGAAAGAATGGGGTGTAAAAACACCCCAATTCTTTTTAAAGAAAACATTTAAGAAATTTCATCTGGTTCATACAAATTCAAACCAATAACTACACGAACTCACAAAAACAGAACAAAATAGTATTCAGTTAATATCTTAAAAATAAAACGGCCAAGAATAATCATGAAATTCAAATATGATAAAACCTACATTACCATCAACTGCCTTATCTGTATAGTTTTCTTTGAACCCAACTCTCGCACAACCCTGTACTGTGATATTCCGTTATTCTTTTTCAATTCATAAAAAATCGTGATGGAGGATGCGCTCGTAGAAAATTTTGCTCTTAAAGTAATTATGGTTTCAAGTTTTTCTATTGCTTTCGGCCTTAAATTTAATAAAATATCAACAATTAAGTGAGTGGTGCAATTGTTTACGCGACTTTTTCTTGCAAGAAGACAAATCTGATGTTGCGACTGCGAGTATTTTAGCTTTCATTTGTTTTGAAATTGTGTAAAAACTTAGTGCAAGGATATCGGTGCCTACACGACAACAAATAATGGTTTATTCACGTCTCAAAAGTCAAGGTAAGCTCATTTTCTTATCTTTAAAGAATAACTTAAGCTGAAGAGTTTTAATATATTGCTTCTAAACCGTCTGAGGAGTTTATGAGCGCTAAAGGAAGAAAAAACTTTTAGCTTGTTGCTTGATAAGCCTTTTTGTTACGAAACGGAAACAAAAACAACCTAGATACAGATGCGTAGGTAAACGCTTTCGTAAGAAGCAATCCATTACGGGAAACCGTGTTTTGGATTAAAGGCCGAGGTCGTTAGAAATGTTTCATTGTTCTTTTTGCGTTTTTCCCTAGTCGTCTTGTTGTCAAGTTTAGGGACATTCCAGACACTACTTCTGTAGCTTAGGTTTCGCTGTATTTCAGGGTGACCCGGGACCTTAATCTTCTCGAATCAGATTTGTTTGTAGCTAGTTTACTCCAGTTTTACACGCAAACTTGATGGATATGTTCGCACAAGCTGAGTCTCGGCCTAAATCTATTGCAACGTCTCTCCGAAGAAAATTCTGAGTGCTCTGGACGGGGGCATTGTTCTTCCTCTGCTCTAGGATCATGAAGTCGTTGGGTTTTTAAGCTATTGGGTAGGCAAATGTTAAGTCAGCCCGTATAGTTAGCTTTTATATCTTCTCTCGCCGTTTATAAATTCATCCCAAAGCTACGTGTCAATTCGAGAGGAAAATCCTGCGAGTAGATCTCAGCCCACTCTCTAGAGCCACTCATAGAAAGCTTTTTTTTCATTACTGTTACTGTCTCAACAATCTCAAGTCTCAATTTTCCGACTTCTTGAAAGTCTCTCTTTGGGATTGACTCTTGAGTCTCGGAAGTGGCCAGAAAGCGACTATCATTAGTTTTGCTCGTAAGTGGAACTTTTCTCTAGGTACAGTGTCTTTAGGTACAGTGTCTTTGGCATTTTCGGTTGGTTGTCCGCAAGCATTCTGGACTCTCCTAAAACGGTTTGCTTGGTACTCGTTTCACAGTCCCTCTTCTGAAAAGAAGATAAATTTGCCTCTGGCCGTGACCCGTGAATCCAGAATCAAATCAAAAACACACATAATAATACAGCTCATGAGTCAAGTTGGAATCATGAGTCAAGTTTGAAAAATGCCATCTGTCCTTTGTAGCATAGCTTTTGTTTGGGGCATCGGAATAACAGTATGTATAGGTAAGGTATACCTAAATTGTTATCGTTGAGTGCTAAGTCATTGCATAAATCTTTTCGTTCTTATGTCAATAACGCCGGCGTAAAACAGTACCTAATTAGTATGACTCTTAAAATATCGTACCGCAGTCTTGGGGGAAAGTTCGGCACAGTTAATATGAAGTTGATTTTCTTGGAAGTTGAAAAAACCAGTCTACTTCCACTGTAGCTTAATGGCTTTAATTAATTTCAAGCCATGAATTTATTCATGTGAATTTTATGTGAATTTTATGTGAATTCATGTGAATTTTATGAGTATACCAAATTTCTTCCTTTAACAACTACTTCCTCTACTGACTCCCTTGCTAGTTGTTTACCTATTTTTAGTCTTGTTTGCTTGACCTTTCGATTTACTTATCAGACACTGCCACACTGCATGGGCCCTTGCTAGTTGTTCAACTATTTTTAATCTAGTTTGCTAGACCTTTCGATTTACTTACTCAGACACTGGATCACTACATGGGCCCTTTTCTTCTTTCTGATATGTTCTGTTGTCTGTTCATAGCTGGAGCTGCCCTTTGTCCATCTCTCAATTGTACCTAAAAGCTACCTAAAGAAAGGCCAAAAGTAAGAAACACACCACAGTAAAGGTGAGTCAGTCGGGTATCAAACGCAAAAAAACATAAACAAGACTTACGGTAAAACATACAACTTTTTTTGTAAAACAATGTTTTTTTTAGCAAAAGAAAGTAACATGCAGCTGTGAATTTTTCATTTAGACGCGGGATTGATCTCAACAGAGTTTATTTCCCGACCATTTCGCTTTATTACTTACGATCCTCTTAGTAGGTCCTCGAGATATAAGCTTTTCACGTTGAAGATACTCTAAGGTAAGATGCTATAACAAACTGCCTTAAAAAATAGAACTTTAACTCGTACTACGTATACGTTTCCTTACGTTGCCTTCTTATTTTGATTTAATTTTTGAACACTTTTGCCAACTACCAAAGAATTTAACACACGTACGTCTACGGGATGGCCGCCCTCAGATGTAGCGACAATAATTCACTGTAAGACTACTCGCTGGTCTCCGATCTGAGCACCAAAGTAGGTGTTTACGTAAAGACTAGTAAGAACATAGCCTTGTTCACCAAGGTTACCATGCGAAGGTTCAAACACACTTGATGTGTAGAACAGTTACAACACTGGGCCAAGGTTGACGTCGATCATACCTACCCTCATCCTACAACACCCAACAACGCACATTTATCTACTCTATTTTTAAAATTTTTGAAGTTTATACAGAAGTGGTGGGTACTTTCGTTTTAGGTAGTAAATTGATATATTTGTTCTGTAAAAAGAAGAACTTTGAAAAAGTGTAGTACGAGTACGACTGCGTGGGGTTTCAAGTTGCACATTAAACTGATCAGCGCTTATTGTTTGCCTTGTAGAGCAATTGTAATTCGCAATATCATAATTGTAAGGCATGTCACTGCGTCTGCGAAGCTGAAATATAAAAACGTAGAAAAATAAGTTCTTGATCTTAGAACATTAATGTAGTTTGAAAATTTCATCTAAACATTAATTCTAAACACTCTCATTAATTATTCTATAGCGGTAAGTTAGGGCTGCTCTGCGGAATCTGACAATAGGAATGAGTCCCGTATTGTAACGTGCACTTAAAACATGGTATTTTGAAACGAAAACTCAGCTGCTGAAATGCCTTCGGGTTCCTCTGAGGACCGGACATCGGTACACAAAGTAAATAACATCTTCTCTATCGCTTAAGTTGCACGGTGCAAATATAATGGGCAATTCTTCTCGATGACGAATAAATTGTAGTTTCCAATAAGCTCACTGGCTTTTGCACCCTCCGGTGATTTCATAAATAGTTGTTGTCAAAAAGATCGGGACCTTGTTTTGTTTAAAAGGGGAATTTTGTACGACTTTGTGCATGAAATATAATATATATATTTTCTCTCTCTCTCTACAAGTTATTATAAATATTTTAATTTACAATTTTTATTGCAACTACAAACAGTTTGACTTTGTACTAGAGCTACAAAATAAAATTTCAAAAACAAACAAAAAAGGTTTAACAGTTTTTAACTTATTACGAAGACCAACAATGCTTAAATATTTACAAATATGTATATATACCCCATATGGAGGGTCATAATAGGTTCCTCTCTTAGAAAATAAGCAACAAATACTCAAACGAGATGTAATGCGTTTTCACTTAGCCTGTACAAATGCATAATTTTAAAGCTCCTCCTGGTACTATGATCTTGAGAGAGGGTTTGATGTGATGTGTTCATATGCTGCCTGGAAGTTAGACGGATTTTAGTATACAAAAGACTTTATTTATTTCATATTAAAACCTTACCTTTACGGTTGTATAGCAATAGCCGGCTAAACCCGACATTTCCGACTGAAAATTTGACCCACCGGTCAAATCGTCCAGCAGAGCCAGTTCGGCACCCAAGTGCGGTACTCCAGCTCGAAGGACCAGGAATAAAGCCAACGGCATCATAATGTCGGCTGCTAAAATCACAGAGTTTTCCATGGCAGCCAACTTATGTGCTTCTGTTATTAACTGGACTGAGTTCTCTATTACGGTGAGCATCGCCTTGGGGCTGAACTTTTTCTGCACCTGCTTCAGCATAGATATGGCTTCGAGGAAACATGCGTTCGATACCACGCCGAGATGCATTCTAAAATAAACGTTTATAGAGATAGTATTTCTTTTCAAAGCAGATTCACTTACTCGTCTAATGCCAAACATTTGGCTAGTTCCCGATCTGACTGTTTGTCGGCAAATATCAGATTCTGGCGATATTGTTCGTCCTTGCGACTGTATTTGTTCGCGTAGAGTACAAAGAGAGTCGAGTGAATGCCCTCGGAGAGCACGATCGGATAAAGCAAGCTGATATGCGACACAGCTTCTGTGCAGCCGTCAGGCGTACAGAAATCTTCAGGTAAAGCTGGGAACAGTTTCTTCACGAACGCGTACACCCTTTTGGAAATGGACTCCCATTCGCGCATTGCCTGATGCGCTAGAATAGGAGTTGGTTTTACCTTCCAGCTGCCGTAAGATATGTAGAAGCAATTTGCGATTTTCTGATTCAATAGATGCAGGGGATGGTGTGGATCCTTGAATGCTTGTCCCAGGTATTCCTTTATTGCGGCGACATCCTCGTCCGTGAGTGAATTAACTCCAAAACTGGGGACAAAATCCAAGCCGTTTGATATGCTATTATTCCCGAGGTTCATTGCACTGTCGATGGAACTGCGTGTGCTCGTCGATGTCAGCGAATCGGTTGCCCAGCACTCGAATTGGGCATTCAGAAAACTGCCGCTCAGCATGTTTTCTTCGTTGAACGATATTTCAGACTGTAATCCATCCCAGCCATCGAAGAGGGTCTCCTGGCTGTATGACTTCTTCGGATGCACCGCCACTTCGGTTAGGTCTAGGCAACTGGACTTGGCCAAAGGCACCATGAGACTACTCGTCGACTTGAGGCTAATTTTATCGAGGCTAGACGAGTAGCCCATTGATATGTTCTTTGCAAAGTAGCTGTGTGTAGAGGCGGGGAAGCCCTCCTGGTCTTTGCATTTTTCCCGATTACGTTGGCTTGTTATGAAAACCGCAATGCGACTCCAGAGCAGCTTGGGTGAGAGGGCGCCGGTAACGTCACGAGTTCCAAGAACGTGTTCCTCAAAGTTGTCGAATAGAGTGCGCCACTTGCGGGAGTTGTCCACAACGAGCTCGCCAATCGATCTACACGAGAAAGGCCGTATAAGGGTAAATTTACAATTTACAAGGTGCAAAAATACTTGGGAAATTTGGGAAAGGTCCGACTCATTGCCACAGAGCCCGAAATTACGCGGACGTCACTCCATGTTCCGCCCAAATGACCAGTGATTACGTTGCCAATCATGTGACACTTGGTGGCATCGTCGTCATCGTCCTCCTGTGGGTTAAGCTTTTTTTAAGAAGGTTCTTAGGCAACGAAAATTCCACTTACCCCTTCGATAGTTCCATGCGGCATGTAGTAAGTCCCTTTACCTGCCGGCCCATTAATTGTCAATTCCCCCTCATAGTAGTAGTCGTTACTGAATACAGCGATGCCCGCTCCAGATAGTTCGTCATTTACAAATATTCCCTCAAAGTAGTCCCCGTTCATCGTGATGCAGGTACCAGCGCCCACTCGCTTGTTGTCCGCAAACATTCCCATGTACTTGTCGCCGCTTATCATGTCATCCAGAATGCCATACCCGCACTTGGCACTCGCCTGATATTCCCCCACATATGTGTAAGTGTTTGTCCTCAGCAAACCGTGTCCGTGAAACACCCCATCGCGAAAGTTTCCATCGTACACCTCGTTGTCTTTCATTTCGAAACACCCGTAGCCGTGAAACTTTCCCGCCTTGAAGTTTCCCTCGTACATTCCAACCGAAGGAATAACCATTTTGCCGTGTCCCTCAATTACACCGTTGCGAATATCTCCAAAGTAGAACTTTCCGTCAGGATATTCTAGGTAGCACTTGCCGTGCATAATTCCGTTCCTCCACCGACCGTAGGCATGCACCTTGGCATACTTTGGGTGCTTGCTGCTAAACACGTACGCAGTTGTTCTTACATTGGACATCTTTCCACCGGGCCGACCAAGCGCCGCCATAATACTCGACTCCAACTGGTCGTACCAGAGCATTTTGTCTTGGTGGCTTTTCGCTTCTAAGCTGAACGTCCTTTCTGGTGTGGTGATCTTTAGCTTGGTGTCGCTTTCCTTCTTTACCCACACTGCCACCAGAGGATACGTCTGTAGGGTCGAACCTCCATACTGGCACAAGCAGTCCGAAAAGAGTATAAAAGAGTTTGTGCCTGTCGTCGTCACGCCGCTGTACCACTTGAGAGGAACCATACTCGGTGCTAAAATCACACGACGATGTTTTCTCATGAATGGGCGGATCTTGGGATTCTTCTCGTTACGCAGCCAAAAGTCATGTGTGTTGTCGGCCAGTTCCACATCGATTCGACTTTGCCGGGCAAATGATTGCCACAACAGAAGCTTTTCGTTGAGCTCATTTGAGGAGGGCTCTTCCACTTGATTTCGCGCCAGGGATTCCAGCATTTGAACAAAGTACGAAATCTGGCCAAATGGATTTTGGAAAATCTTCTCCAGCATTTCTTGGGGAGGCACATCGGCGCACATTCCCAGACCATGTCCCTGTTCAAAACCATTGATGGCACGAAGGTCACAGTAGGCTTTTGAGTAGTCCTCGAAGATTTTTATCACTTCTTGCGCGTTTCGCATCCAGATGAGGTTCTTAAACGAAGGGCTGTCTCCGCGATAGAAACTCTCTAGAGACTTGCAGCATGCAAAGAGGGTGTACAAAACTTGAAGGTAGCTCTGGCAAATTTGTACGAAATGAGGCACCGTTTTCCTTTGGTGCAAGATTGCACTGATTACACTCTTCCCGCGCTGAGAGAAGTGCAAACATTGCTGGAGCGACAGTAAGTACTGATAGTATGTTTGTTGGAATGTGCAGTGATTGTAGAGGGTAAACTGCCTGGCTGTAAGGATTAAAGGAATGTTGTGTGGCTCGTTGGAAACATGCATTGACAACAACTGGCGCTGAAGCAGGTGTCCGTTCTCTTTTTCTAGGCACTGTCCATTGAATTTTAAGACAACTGTGCGGTAATCGCCACAGCAGGCCTCCAGTACGTGGGATTCCAGCGGACTCAAGGAGCCAGTATCGAGCCGTATTTCTGCTGGTGAGCTAAGTTCAGTTTTCCCAGTTTGCATTTGCTGGCGGGAATTCAGTCCCCAGTGGAACAAGCGACCATCTATTGTTCGAGCAATCGAGTGTTCCCGGCCTGTTGATATCGAACAGACACCGATGTCGCAAAGATTCAGGACGTGATTGATGCCAGGACGTTTTATGTGGTCTCCTGTTCCGAGAACACCATTGTTTGTGGCACCAAATGAGCAGACGCTCGTCGAGAGCAGGGCATAACCGCTTCGTAGAATGTCTTGGATGTTGTCTTCGATGCAAATCATGGCATCGCTCTCACGGCTGCTCAAAGAGTTCTCCGAACTCCGGTCGACTTTCGAGTTTCCCGGCCGATTAGACGCATTCCGTTGGGCGTTTCGGCCAAAGTGTTCGCCATCACTGTTGCTGTACTCATTCTCGATGACCATAATAAAGAAATCCTCACCTGCGCTGATATCCAACACGGGGTTCTCGAAACTCTTTAACCGTGTCGGAAGTGGGCAGTTGAACAGCTCTCCGCAAGCACCCATCGCATACACTTCGCGGTTGGTGGTGATAAATAAAGCGCCCAGGGAATTACACTTCACTCGAGTTATCCTTATCCGCTCCTCAGCAATTTCCAGCGGATCAAAGGAAATCTCTGACCAAGTACCATCGCTGTTCCTCGAGCGAACAACACCAGACGAGTCGACCATGTAAAATTGATCCTCCCACACGTCAATGTCGACGATATTTCGAAACATCACCTCCACACTTAGTTCTTCGTCTTGTCCTGTGGGAATGCGTCCATAAAACATGTCTCCATTGCTCAGAAGAAAGAGTTCTTTTTGCGTCGCACATATCCGACCAACTGGACCAATGACTTCCGTACTCTTGATTCGCAGCTCTTTTCCATTGTTGTATATCACAAATGGCTGCATTTTGGATCTGTAAAATGAACAGATGCTATTGGGGAGTGTTTTGACTGGTTCTTAATATTTGTTTTACCTTCTCATGCAAGAGGATGGGCTGTTGTTTAATCGAGTTTGAATGTATCACTTTTCCCGAGTGTATTTGGACATTGTAACCACGAAAAACAAAGTAAATCAACCAAACAAACGATATTTTGTAATAAAATTAGGAAAACAAGACGGAATGGTGGTAAAATTCACGAAAATCAATTTTTTTTCTACGATGATGGAAAAGTTTTGATTGTCGTCATTATTTTATTTTGCTTTTGTGTGTATTGTGACAGCTGACGCATTTGTCAGAAGATGACTTTTGGGTGTGAATCAGAAAGAATGTGGCCATTCACAATGAATGAACTACAGTGGAATACAAAGTTTTACCATCTCATCTGTTCTTGTAAAATTTTGGTTCTACCAGGGCCTGTTTTTCAGTTCTGAGCTTAAACCAGGATCTGTTATTGCCGGAACAAAACGAATCTAGAGTTAACCCAGCGAGCATTTGTTCTCTTAAGTTTTCAAAATCTTCCACTCTCGAAATTTTTAAATCTCGCAGTTTTCACTTCACATAGAAGACACAGGAAAAAAAACTCGAGTCATTTTCAGATGGTATTCAGAAAAACATTCAAGCAATTTCATACTGTTCCCTTGAGTCGATCTGGGATCAACTCACCAAATTGGGCGAGTTAAGCCGACATTAATCCCAGATTAGTATTCACAAAAAAGCTCGTTTTTGGGGTTAATCTCAGTTTAGCTCCAAGATTCGGGTGATCTCGCACTGGAAAACTGGTCCATAGTGCCTGTTTCCTTTTGGCACATTCGAATTTATAAATTGGCCCAAATCGGTAGGTCTCAATACTTTATCTTCACCGGTCATAAGGAGGCGAATAAAAACAAATCCTTAATTGGCTCAACTGGACGAACATATGATACGAGCACTCTTTTTCTGTAATTTTGGTTACAAGATAAGCTGTTCGTTTGACCATTTCAACTCATGGTACTTTATTATCAATCCGATCTCCTTGATTTTATATAAATATATAAACCCTCAATGAAATTGAAACGCCAAATTTTTTTTAACCGAACATTCCACACTAAAATCCAAGCAAATCGGCTGTCCATTGAAATCGATTTCGATCACAGGAATAAAATAATATTATGTCTCCACAGGGCACTAATCCGCGATTAATATAAATCTTTATTAAATCCTCTTCAAATTACGGGATTTACCATACAGATGTAAATCCTCTCTGATATTGCCACTCTCTTTTGAGAGTTAAAATGACAGAAACAGAGTATATTATTAATCGTCACCCGCTAATCCTCTTTTAATTGCCCGGTGGCAACATAGTATAAGTGGATTTACAGAAAACCTTTAAACGTAAACGAGTTACATTTTGATAACAATTCTAAAAATCCGAGATCAAAGCTCCATGGCTTAGGCTTAAAAATGTTGCCTTGATTCGTGTCCGTACCTACTGGTTTCTAAGTGATTCGATTTTTCACCGCGCATGTCCTTGAGTCGTTCCCGATTGAACTCCTTGTGTTTCCTTGCCCATGTTTGCCAATCCTTGCTTATACTCTCTAAAATATAGTTTTGATTTATTAATTTATGACCTTCTCGAATGACATACAACAAATTAGTTGCCTCGACATCGCTGAACCGATACGAAAATGACTAGTAGGAGACATTACTATCAACAACTTATCGAAACCAAAATTTCTTTCTCAAAATAAAGCGGGTAGTGACGGCGCATTTTCTGGAGCGTCGCGTATTTGACGTGGGCACGTTTTCCGGCTTTCGGAGGATTATGCAGAAACGGATGCCGGTTTTTGCGATCATCGTCATAACCCTAAAGAACCCTATCGGTGCATCAGAAGAAAAAATGGAAAATCGTTTTTTTGGTCCTCTTTCTCATTTGGAGATTGTGCCAAAAAAGTTTTATTTTTTTCTGACCTATTTTACTTTTTGTTCTTTTTTTTTTTTAAAAGCGAAACGTCGCCGGTTCTAGTAAAAAGGGAAAATCAACTTTCATTGGCCCGAGATCGTACACTCAAGTCGCGTCACGTGAAAGCTGGCTCCCTGAAATTACAACAAAAAGTGTTTTGAAAAAAGGCCAAAAAACGAGTTCCGGAAATTACGCCGGAAATTTTTATAGAAAAAAGTCGGAAATTTTTCTATACACAATCTGACGTTTTTTCCTTGGAAACATTTTCTGTTTTTTTTTTCATTTTGGAAACGTTACTTATATCTTTTTTTTATCTTGAAAGAAAAAACGTTTTCTGGTATGTTTCCTAAATAAGTTTGGAAATTTCGCCAGAATTTGTTTAACTTGTGTTCTTATTTCCATTTTAGTTTCTGGTTCCACATCTGTCTGAAATATGATTTCTGGCTTTTTTTCAAACCGTTTTTTTTTCGTTTACCAAAATGAAAAAAAAAATCCAGAAAACTTTTTTGAAGAAATATTTGAAATTCGGAAGAAATGCTAGAAAAATCAGTCTTTTTTCCAAGGAAAAATATTTTCGTCTTTTTCTTCATAAGAATTTCCGGTGTAATTTCATCCGGCGTGATTTCCGAGAGCCATCTGTCTGGCATAATTTCCGAATTTCCGCCACATTTTCCAAACAAATTCTGCTATTTTTTCCAAATTTACCAAAAAAAGCCAAAAACTAAAATGGAGACTGTACGCCCCTGGAGATAATTCTTCAAAAGACTAAGCGCGTACGGTTGGTAGCAAGCAAAGAACAAGACAAATGCAAAATTCTGGTTCCTTCAAAATTATTATTATTTTTTTTAGAACTGCGACAACAATAATAAACAAGCAACAATGCAAAAAAATCTAATTTTACCTCTATACGCGAATAGAGTAAACTAGAGATCCATCTCGCAAGAGAATTGGTTCACCAGCAAAAGTTTGTGATCGAAGTCTAGCTGGCCTCCTCAATGCAGCTGACTTCTGGAACACAATCGGTTTTCTTAGTGCTGCTACTTGAGGTCCTCGTCCGCGTTGTTGCACAAATCGTATTTGTTGACTCGGTCTGCCACGTACAAAACTCAAACGCTCAGCTTGGGGCTCATCAGTTGTTTGTTCGCCAAAGTCTTCTTGTCCGGAAGAAGCTACAGCCGGCTGTGCTGGTGGTGGTGGTCCATATGTTTGGTCTGGTGGACCATAGGTCTGTTCTGGAGGTCCGTATGCTTGGTCAGGAGGTCCATATGTCTGGTCAGGGGGTCCATATGTCTGGTCAGGTGGCCCATAAGTGGGTGCAGGGAAGGGCGCGGCCTCCTGATTCGGAAGTTCGAAAGGAATTTCAGGCTTTATGCCAGCGGGTGGATACGGTGCCGGAGCAGGAGAACTGCTTGGTGCCACCTCTTGTCGTGCAAAGAAACGATTGCGATTTTGGAATCGAGGATTAAAACGTCGCGGTGGTTCGGCGAAAGTTGCAGCTATTAAAGCAGTTACCAGAACTAATTGGAAGTATTTCGCCATCACAAATGAATTCCGTATTGGTGGAGTAGTTGGTAGACAACTGATGACTCTTTCTCGACGACAGTCTTTTTTATACAAATTGCTTCTTTGTCACTTCACTTTGCATATTAATTACTAAGTGACTAATTAATATTTGCCCCACAAGTACGTGACCATAGGCCAATAAATTATTTCAATAAACTTGGTCTGCTTTTCCTGGGCATAATGGAAAACCCGATGTTCCTTTAACCTTAACCCTATCCAAATTCACTATAGTGCGCACAATTTAATTAATTTAACAACTTATGACCAATATAGTGGCTCAATAAATGAATGAACTGCAACGAAAGCCTTCGTTCATTCGGCGCCGCAACATGATCACGTAGTAAAACTACAGTTATGGAATCTTGCGACCGTTTTCGGAAGCGGCCAAAGACAATCCGACTTCGTATAAATAGTGTTGTTTGACAAGCAATCGACATCAGTTGTTAGCCATCAGCAGCATTTTCAAAATCAACTTCGCTCAATATGGCAAAGCTATTCCAATTTGTTTTAGTGGTGGTCGCCGCTGTAGCCTGCACCGCAGACCCAATTCAGTTTCGAGGAAACCCTCGTAACAATAGATATTTTGCTCGCCAAGAAGCAGCGCCAGCACCTCCTAGTTCCTCTGTGGCCCCAGCACCGTACCCACCAGCTGGTGTAACTCCCTCCGTTGCCTTCGAATTGCCAACTGAGCAAACGACACCTCAACCGGATAACACCTATTTGCCACCTGCCCCAGCACCAACACCCGACAATACCTATGGGCCACCAGAACAGACATACGGACCACCACAGCCTGACAACGAATATGGACCACCAGCTCAAGATCCATCACCAGCCGGAGAACCAGCTGAAGATCCCCAAGCTGAGAGAATAGTATTCTTCCCAAGAAATCGCAACGCTCCAGCTAAGTTGAGGCAACAACTGCGCAGAGCACAGCCATTGAGAGCAGCCAAGTTGCAATTGGAGCCATTCGAAATTGTTAGGTCGCAGCCAGTCATCGCCTACTCTGTTCAATATAAGAGTTTTTAGATTGACTACTTCAGCAAGATAACAATTTCAAAATGGTTTTTGTGTAGAAAATTTAATTTAGTTTTTTCTTGTAACATTGTTATTGTATTTGTAAGAATAAAGTTGAAGGTTTTACAATAGTTGAAAACAGAGTTTTTTACTATTCACAGGGCGCTGGGACACTTTAGAGATCACTTCCTTGAAGCACTCAGTGCAATAACCAGATTACTCCACTTTTTTATGCGATATGCTTTTTAATGCTGAACTCAACCCACTGCCCCATCACCACATCTACGTACTCACAGGCTATAGATAATTTTTTAAAGCAGTAAAAGTATTTTTCAAAACTACTTGCAAATGTTAAAGATATTACTTTGCTACGTTTTGTTCGTTGTTCGTTATAGGGCTCCCGACCCATGGAGGGGTCTACCTGGTTCACAGTAGCCTTCCATCCTTTGCGATCCTGGGCACGCTGCTTCTAATTGTCCAGACGAAGCGCTCTGGCATCCGCGGTGGCTTGTTTCTTAAAACGGAGGTTCGGTCTATTTGCTACGTTTGTTTCATACAAAATTTTGAGCTCCACCTACTTTTAGGGACGTCTTTAGGAAAAAAGGGTTTGTTTTTTTCAGAAACGATTTTTGCTTTCAACGCTTTTTCTCAAAATTCTAAAGAAAAAACAATAAATTGATTTTAATTATCAGCCCACGCCCATTTTTGGGGTTGTAGCCAATACAAATAATTGACATCAGTATATGAATTCGGAACTCTTAAATTTGGTGATACCCGGTTAATAGCAGAGTTGTAAAAGACTGCAATCTATTGTGACGCAATCCCTATCAGTTCATGACATCGACTTCGGCATTTAATCTTATATTCTTTTTGAAGTCTTGGCTGGATAAGTCTTAGCGACTGAACAATTGAAGTCAATTGATTTCAATTCTTTAGAATTACACTGTGTTCTCTGAAGTCACTTTGAAGTCTTTACCACTCACTTGAAGTTACCCGCATTCAGATGAAGTCTTTGGCACTTTAAAATTTTTTATGAAGTCTTTGGGACTTCAAACATTTTCGTTGAAGTCTTCGGAGCTGATGTTTTCGTTTAAGTCTTGGGGTTTCAGCTCTTTCAAGTGCAACAAAGCAGCCGGAGCAGACGGCCTAGCCCCCGAACTTTTCAAATCAGCTGGCGATGAGCTGCTTAGGAGCTTGCACCAGCTCATCTGCAAATTATGGTCGAAGGAAAGCACACACGATAAATGGAACATCAGCATTGTTTGCCCCATCCTCAAGAAAGGAGACCGTCTGAATTGTGCCAATTACAGACACTACAGAGGCATCAGTCTTCTTAGCATCGCATACAAGATCTTTTCTGCTGTACTGTGTGAACTCCTAAATCAGTTTGTCAACAATCTGATAGGCATTGGTGCATTATTCAGTGTGGCCTTAGGCCAGAAAATTCCAAATCAATTCACATCATATTTTCATCGAGTTCAAGGCCGCATATGACAGCATTTATAGAGACGAACTAAATAGCGCAATGTCTAGTGTTGGCATCCCTGCCAAACTCGTCAGTCTGTGCATGATGACGATGGCAAACTCACGCTGTTCCGTCAAGGTCAGTAAAGACCTCATCGCCCCCTTTGATCTCAAAAAGGATTTAGACAAGGCGAAGCGCTTTCATGTGGCTTCTTTAACATCATACTTGAGAGAATTGTGCAGAACTCCCGCGCCAACACCAGAGGCACAATTTATCAAAAGTCCGTTCAACTACTCGCATACACAGACGACATTGACATAATCGGAAGAACGAAGAGTGATGTCAGTGAAGTCCTTCTGAGTATTCGGACGGAAGCGGCGAATATGGGTTTAGCAGTCAACGAGGAAAAAAAACCAAGTATATGCTGTCATCAAAAAAGGTACCCAAAACCGACGTCTTGGACAAAACATCACCATCGACCGCTATAACTTTGAGGTTGTTAGGGACTTTGTCTACCTCCGCTATCAATTCAGACAATGATACCAGTGCTGAAACCAAACGAAGGATAACTCTTGCCAGTCGGTGTTTCTTTGGGCTAAGAAGGTAATTGAGTAGCAAAGCCCTTTCTCGAGTAACTAAAGTGTCCATGTATAAGACCCTTATCATCCAAGTCCTGCTTTACAGTGCAGAAGGTACGGACCCTGTCAAACGCGGATGAAAACACATTAGGCTGCTTCGAGAGGAAAATTCTTCGGACGATTTACGGTCCCGTCTGCATAGACTGCGAGTGGAGGAGGAGATATAACATCGAACTGTAAGGGCTGTACGCGACGCAAAATACAACGTCTACGATGGCTGGGTCATCTAGAGCAGATGGACACCAACGCCCCGGCCCGGAAAATCTTCGAATCCACCCCCGCAGTGAGGGTGGAGCACGCAAGTGAAAGGGGACCTCTGCCAACTTCGAGTGCGAAACTGGAGTAGGCTAGCTAGAGACAGAGCTGGCTGGCGAAGCTTGTTAGCTGAGGCCCAGGTCCAGCCCAGACTGTAGCGCCACCTTGAGATCCTCCAATCCTTGGTTTCTTAAAAAAAAAATTCAATATTTATTAATATATGTATTATTTATATATTATAGTATATGATTTTATTAATATATATATATATATATATATATATATATATATATATATATATAATATATATAGTAATATTCTCTACGAAAGGAGTGCGACACCTTTAAGACCGACAACAGAAAACAAAAAACGAAACCAAATAAATTACACGAAAACGATTAAATTTGTCAACGTTTTTAATTTTTAATGAATTTTGAAATGAAGCAGAGCTGAAATTGAAGAGCTAAAACTCGTCCGGCTTGGTCCCTGACATTGAACGGGCCTATGAGGACTATTCCGATCATAACGGAACAGCGTGCGTTTTCCTTCGAGATCCTGCACAATCCAACAAGTTTACTTAGGAATGGCAAAATAAGACAGTGACCTATACAGCTCGTCTCTATAGATGCAATCATACGCGGCCTTGAAATCTATGATAAGGTTGGTAGGACTGATGCCTCTGTATTTGGCGTAATTTAGAGCATATCCTGTCTTAAAGAGCGGTCAAATAATGCTGATGAATCAGGCATGCTTTCCTCCAACCTTATCTTGAAGACCTCTTAACCGAAAAATTCGGTGGTTAGACCGTCAGCTCCGGCTCTGTTGTTGCACTTAAGCTTAGACATAGCTTCTTTCCCTTCATCTAGGTCGGTTGGAGGGTATCGTTCGTTTGCTTCGTCGTTGACTTCTACATATACAAGGAATGGTTGCTTGGCATATATATTGTTTACCTACTAATGCGAAGTTTAATGTTCTTTAAATATAGAGATCGAAGGTACATCAAAACTACCTTCTTTCGGACCACACCACTGAGTACCAAGCACCTAAAACAAGGCTACCGCGGGGCACATATTGCTTGAAGCCGAGATGACATCGGTTTGAAAGCGCCATAAAGAGAAAGGGATAATAATCTTTTCGATAAGTCTTAGAACCTGTCAACGAAACACACTTGTATATTGTCGAGGGGCAAATGCCTTCTGATCATCTCTAAAAACTCTACAGCATGGTGAGAATCCGTGGCAAAAAACGGTAGAAACGTTTGTTAAAATTCCGTTTAGCGAAAGCATTCGTGGTCGGATGGAATTTACCAAGCACTAAATGTCAAATGAAAAAAGCTGAAGCGACTGCAAAAACCTCAAGAACAAAAAATAACCTCTAAATTTTGAAAATTCAGTAACAGTAACCATTTTATTTACATCACCAATCTGGGCAATAGATTTTGACACTTTTATCACAGTTAGTCCTTAGGGAAAGGCAGAATAAACAATTCTTCCATCGGCCAAAAGTATAGGCTGAGCTAGAAGCTGCTGTTGTTGTGGCGGTAAACTTTGCAGTTGTGCTGGTTGCGCCAGAAACTGTTGCTGTTGCGACTGTAATGCTTGCAGTTGAAACAGAGTAAGTTGAGCAGGCTGAGCAAGAATCTGTGGTTGCTCTGGCTGTAAGACTTGCAATTGGCCTGCAGTTCTCAGTTGAGCTGGTTGAGCAGCAATAAACTGCGGCTGTTGCGTCTGTAGCACTTGCACTTGAGCCGCAGTAAGTGGAGCAGGCTGAGCAAAGAGCTGTGGCTGTAAAACTTGCAATTGAGCTCCATTTCTCAATATTACTTCGGGCTGAGCAATATATTGTGCTTGTAAAGGCTGAACGGCCTGCAACTTAGCTGCTGCTCTTAATGGTGCTGCCTTCTTTAATGCAGCAACACGTCTTCCTTGTTTAACATTTCTATTGCTGCCCCTGAATGCTGTCAAACGTTGAAGCTCAGAGTTGGCGGCAAAATCCTCTTGTGGCTCCAATGGTTCAGCCTCACTCTCTGGTGGACCATATTTTTGATCAGGTGCAACAGCTTGTTCTCCAAAGTCTTCACTCTGATCCCCGGGTAGACCGAATTCAACGTCTGGCTTATCACCCGCTGGTGGATAGGGTGTTTGCGACTGAACGTCCTTTGCTATTTCTTGTCGTGCCAGAAATCGACTTCTGTTTCTTAAACGACGACTGGAGCGTGTAACTTCTGCTGAGCAGGTAGCGACAAGGAACACAACGCAAACGGCTGCAAATAACTTGGCCATAATGATCTATGATTATAGTCAAAATCACGAATGCAAGACAACTGATAACCGTTCTTGCATTGTGCGTGCTATATAAACGATTCGTTCAGCTATCCGCTATAAATTGTGAACACGCAAGGGAAGGTAACGCTTACCATGAATGTAAGAGGAGCGTAACATGCGCCAACGCGTACGTGACTGTGTAGACGATTAAATTATGAATGACTCCACCTTATAGTAAAGTTAAATATTTATGCATAGGAGGAGTCGTTTTGCCTTTGCATGGTATATCGTAAAGTCTAAAATAGTACTTCAAGGTATACAGACTGCATGTATAAGGGTAAATGTTAGTGTCGTCACTTTCCTGGCGGCATGTTACTAGGGCGAATCAAGTTGCCTCTTCTTGTTCAACTCGTTTTCGTGTGTAGCAAATTGTCAGGCTTAGACAGGTGCTGTAATTCCTACAGGTATAAAGGAAGAACATTCATTTCAAACTGAATTATTTTGTACTAACTGGCTACCCTGGTAGGTCGTTTTTCCAAAAATTTATGGCCTCTAACAGAAACTATCAATTGTTTTCTTGACCTCTGCTAGCTTCTGGCAGTCACTCATTTACACCTCGCTGATATTGCGGACGAAAAGTTATTATCAAATTGAATCTATTCACCTTGAACACCTCGAACCATTGCCGGTGTCACGTCCACACATCATGAATGTCATTAACTTATGGTCAGGATTGCCTTAAATTTTGGTCAGAACATTCGGAACGTCTCGGCCTCTTAGTGACTATAAAAACAACTGTCAGATCTTGAATCGATATCAGTCAACTGACAACAAACAACGAAATCATAACAATGGCGAAATTCCTTCAAGCTACATTCGTGGTTGCACTTGCATTCGCTGCTTGCAATGCAGAACCAGCACGATTCAGTTCAAGAACCAATCGCTTCTTTGCCAGACAGGAAGTGGCTAGTGAAAACGCAGCTCCAGCGAAGGCTCCCTATCCCCCAGCTGGTCTCAAGCCTGATATACCATTTGACCTCCCAACCGAGACAACAACCGCGCAACCAGATAACACATACTTGCCCCCAGACAGCACCTATGGGCCACCTACAACTGCAGCACCAACTGATGCAACAACTACCGAAATCCCAGACGTTCTGTTAGTAGATGATGATGACACGGAATCAGTTATTTCTGTGGCGGTTTCCTACGACAATGACAATGTGGTCATAGCTGACAAGCCGCAACGTATTGTGTTTGGGCAAAGGACTCAGCCACTTCAAAGGTCCCAGAAACTGCGCACAGTGAGGGCTGAACCAATTTTCCTGGATGACGGATCATTCGCCTACTCTGCTCAGGTGCAGAATTGGTAGATCATATGATTCCATAAGCAGCTACACCAAATAATTTTGTTACATGTTTTTCATTCAATACTTTAAGGAAATAAAATATATTTTACTTTTTGGTTGACTAGAACTAACACCAGAGAAATTTTGTCCACATTTTGTTCAATACCAAGAGAATATTTTTGTAAAGGGCGTAAAGCATTTTAGGAGCAAAAAAAAGTTTGAGTGAATTCTGCACAAGTGGACTAACTTCTAGGCATTGAGGTCGAAGAGAGGGACATATTATCATATTATCATATTATCACCACTCAATTGCAGGGATTCACTCGGTTCGGGTTTTTCGGTTTTTTGCTACCATCAACTTTCGAAGATTTTAACTGAGATAGAAAAAAAGAATGCCATGAGGCTCTTTGTGAGTACTTTACCTCTAGCCTAGACCTCCTGAGGCTGCTCTTACATAGGTCCCAGTCGAATTGATCCGTAGAGCATTTTACTAGTTTTTTTTTTACCAGCATTTTGCGATTAAATTAAGAACTTTCCTTTGTTCACCACCTGGGCATACACCCATTTTTCGTGTCTGTTGATTGTGGAGGACCGACGAAGGATCACATCAATATTTTTCTGTCTATTTTTAGAAATAAGAGTGGGATTTGATCTCCTTTTACAAAAATTATCAAGTTTCCTTTGAGTTCTCAAATAGGTACACATCCTAAGCGGTTGTATCGCTGCTGTCCGTTACAATAGAATTGGCATTGACGTCACTGCCCATCGCGAAAGAGAATGGTTCTCCATATCGACTTGACTGATCGCCTTGGTTGAGGCCTTGTTACATAATATCGTAGCGCATATATGCAGAGGCAAAATCAAAATGGAAAAAAATGGGTGGGGACTAGATCCCGTGCTTCACACTAATGCTAAAAAAGTCCGCCTTGCTTAAATAAGGCGCAAGAAACATTTAAAGCATTTGTTTTAAATTGAAAAAGACTCTGGGCTTACTAAGTACTTGGCAAGCGAAGAAATGCTCGTAGTCTTTTGCCAATCCAGCTTTGGCGCCGTCTTCTAGAAACTTCGGCTCCCGGAGGAGAACAATAACCTAACCATCTTACAGACGGACTACAATGTTTGTGATTTTTCTTTGGCTAAACCGAAAACTCACTTTCCGCCCTTCTCGCAAAACTTCATGTGAAGCGTATTTAGCCAGTATAAGGAATCTGACACCCATTGTAGGAAAGGGAGCAATAGGATTAGGATCTAGCAGTAAGTATCGGCCATTTTTTTAGTCTCGGCCAGATTAAAACGTTGAATTTTTTTATCCAACGTTGGACAAGCACTTTGCGACTTTGCTGCGGGGCGACACGTTGTGGTAGCTAGTACACAGTTCCCGCATCTCAATATCCACAAAGGGACATGGAGATCTCCCGATCAATCAACCGTCAACCAGATTGACCATATTGCGATCGACGCAAGGCACTTCTCCAGTATCATGGATGTCCGAACTTTCCGAGGGGCCAACATTGACTCGGATCACTACCTTGTTGTAGCCAAGGTACGGCTGCGGATATCCCGACCAGCGCCAAGTAATGGAAATACTGTGAGGAAGTTTGACGTCGGCCGACTACAATCGCAAGAGATCGCCAGGTCCTTCTCCAACCGAGTCTCTCAAAACCTTCTACGAAGTCCTATGCAACCAGCATCAAGTATTGATAGCCAGTGGCAACACTGCCAAAATGCCATCAGAGACGCCGCCTCTGAAGTGCTGGGTTTCACACGGCGACCACAACGAAACCCCTGGTTTGACGATGAATGCCGGCAAGCAAATGCAGCTAAACAGGAAGCATACAAAGCGGCGCTGCACAGAAGGACTAGAGCTGCTCGCGAGCTCTACGAGCAGAGGAGGAGAGAGGAGCACCGGCTTCTCCGAAGGAAAAAGAGAGAGCACGAGAAGCGCGCGGTTGAAGAGATAGAGAGATGTTACAACAGGAATGAGGTTAGAAAGTTTTACCAAAGGATCAAAAGGTCCTGCCAAGGGTATAAACTTCGAACTGAAGCCTGTAAGGACCATCAAGGGAACATCGTTGTAGAATCGCAGTCGGTGCTGAGGATTTGGAAAGACCACTTCTGCAGACTGTAAAACGGCGAGGACGAACCAAATACCGCTGTCAGGCAGAAGGAACCATTCAACCCGGGCGAAGACGTTACCGACGAAGCATACGAACGATACCGCACACCCGACCTGGAGGAGGTGAAAGTAGCTGTGTCTAAGCTCAAGTGCAATAAAGCAGCCGGAGCAGACGGCCTAGCTGCCGAACTCTTTAAATCCGCTGGCGATGAGCTGGTTAGGAGCATGCACCAGCTCATCTGCAAGATATGGAAGAAAGCATGCCCGACGAATGGAACCTCAGCATTGTTTGCCCGATCCTGAAGAAAGGAGACCCTGTGAGTTGTGCCAACTACAGAGGCATAAGTCTTCTTAACATCGCATACAAGATCTTTTCTGCTGTACTGTGTGAACGTCTGAAGCCGTTTGTCAACAATCTGATAGGTACATATCAGTGTGGCTTTAGGCCAGGAAAGTCCACCATCGATCAAATATTCACACTGCGGCAGATCTTGGAGAAAACCCAGGAATTCCAAATCGATACACACCACCTCTTCATCGATTTCAAGGCCGCGTATAACAGCATCTATAGAGACGAGCTATATAGCGCAATATCTAGTTTTGGCATCCCTGCCAAACTCGTCAGTCTGTGCAGGATGACGATGGAAAACTCACGCTGTTCCGTCAAGGTCGGCAAAGACCTCACCGACCCCTTTGATGTCAAAAAAGGATTTAGACAAGGCGACGCGCTGTCATGCGACTTCTTTAACATCATACTTGAGAGAATTGTGCAGAACTCTCGTGCCAACACCAGAGGTACAATCTTTCAAAAGTCCGTTCAACTACTTGCATACGCAGACGACATTGACATAATCGGTAGAACAAAGCGTGATGTCAGTGAAGCCTTCGTGAGTATTGGGACGGAAGCGGCGAATATGGGTTTAGCAGTCAATGAGGGCAAAACCAAGTATATGCTGTCATCAAGAAAAGACACCCAACACCGACGTCTTGGACAAAACATCACCATCGACAGCTATAACTTTGAGGTAGTTAGGGACTTTGTCTACCTGGGTTCCGCTATCAATTCAGACAATGACACCAGCGCTGAAATCAAACGAAGGATAACTCTTGCCAATCGCTGTTTCTTTGGGCTAAGAAGGCAATTGAGTAGCAAAGCCCTCCCTCGAGCAACTAAAGTGTCCATGTATAAGACCCTCATCATCCCAGTCCTGCTTTACGGTGCAGAAGCATGGACCCTGTCAAAGGCGGATGAAAACACTTTAGGCTGCTTCGAGAGGAAAATTCTTCGGACGATTTACGGTCCCGTCTGCATAGACGGAGAGTGGAGGAGGAGATATAACATCGAATTGTACGGGCTGTACAGCGATACCGACCTAGCCAAAAGAGTCAAAACACAACGTCTACGATGGCTGGGTCATCTAGAGCGGATGGACACCAACGCCCCGGCCCGGAAAATCTTCGAATCCACACCGCAGGGACGACGCGGTAGAGGAGCACCGAGACTCAGGTGGCGCACGCAAGTGGAAGGGGACCTCAGCCAACTTCGCGTGCGAAACTGGAGACGGCTAGCTAGAGACAGAGCTGGCTGGCGAAGCTTGTTGGCTGAGGCCCAGGTCCACCCCGGACTGTAGCGCCACCTTAAGTAAGTAAGTAAGTTGGACAAGCATACGGCCTTAAAGGTCGATGACCATGGCGCTAGCAGTGGGGTTGTGAAAGAGTGGGATAGGATGCCTGAAAACAGCTTTGTCTTCCCAGATTGAAACACGCAGAGTCTGTACTGAACTGTCTTTGCTCGGTCTTTGTACTGCCTTTGACAATGGTCAATGATAGCAAATATCACATGATCCTTCGCAACTCTCTTTGGACATTGTCATGGTTATCTTGACAATCGAGAAACGAGTTGGCTTATATAGTGAGTGTTGAAAAATATATGGTCCCAGTATAGCACTGGGACTCATAATTTTTCAACACTCACGCTTCAGAACTTCCTGCTGGGGCAGTTTTTCTACTGATAGACTGCACAGCGTGGGTGGCTAAGAAAATGATTTTCATGAATGTGTTTTTAGCAACTACAGAAAACGTCGCACCCGTCTGCATGAACATTGCAATAACGAAATGATTGGTTAGAAAATTTTTAAAGAGATATTTGTCAATCGTGTTAATTGTTTCATGTCGAAGCATAAACTAATTCACCCAAACCAATTTGGCTTTCAAAGTGCAAGAGCGCCCAATCGTTGCTGGGGGAATTCACCAAAGTAGTGAATGCTAGATTGAATAAAAACCACCATCTACTTGTGCTATTGACACTATTGAAACACTGATAACTGAAAAACTGTGGAAAGTTTCAGCAAACTAGGACTGAGAATGAGCTATTAAGAGCATTTAAAGAAGAGGTTGTCTATGCCTTCGCCGGCCGATGACATCGTAGTGAAACGCAAGTACTTGCACTAGCCATGAAAATACTGCAAGATGAATTCGAAGTTGTATCTTAATAAATAAAGTTGTATCTTATAATTTACTAAACAAATACATTTTGCAAATATAAATAGTTAAACCTGGCGTTGAGTCCAGGACATTCCGACTGTCAGCCCTAGTTGCTACCATCCATACCAAAGCTTCACTTCCATCGGGAAGCTTAAAAAAATGGGTTCATTTTTAGCAGTGTCAAAAATGTTCTCTGTCTTACACTCATCAAACTGATATTTTCTTATTTTTCGAAAGGTTTTGGTACCTACCGTTGATAACGCGGTAGGTACCAAAGAGTATAGGCAGTTTTTTTTTGTGAGTAAGAATACGACACTACCATGAACAGGCGCAGCCGATCCTCATAGTGGCCCCGAAAGTTTTTAACCTACCCACGGGAAAATAAACCACAGAATGGCTTACTTGGGGATGTCCTAGTGGCAAGGCAGATTACGGCTGCGGCTTCGAGCCAAGTCGACAGACGAAGCCATAATTTTTAATCGTTCAGCTGCTAGGCTGCAGAGCTGCTGTCGACCGCTCTACACATTTCTAGTGACATGTCTTTTCTGCACTGGTGTCGTTTTCTGCAGTCGTTGTCGTCGCAATAGTATTCGTAGCGCGCGCCGGTTTTGCTGACATAATGACAATACTTGCCAAGGCGTTCGAATGATTTCGTAAGAGCCTGATTTAACACATTGTCTGCTGTACACTTAACTCATGCAGGCACTGGAATCAGGATCGGTAGCTCCAAGATATACTAAAAACAAGTCACATTTAAAGGCACCTGCTTTTGTCAAGAAAAGGACTTGCCTTAACAAGCTCCTTTTTATAGGAGTCGTGAAAAAAATTATAACTAGGCATTATCATTGTAGCATTAGCTTCATCCTGTTTTGTTCATAATTCAAAAATTATTTAAACTCTGGGTGCCAACTGTCGATTAACATTAACATTTTTGTTTTTTGTTTTTTTTTTTTTTCAGGTAAGTGCTGTTGCTATAAAAGCCAAAACTACGACTGTGCATAATGTGACATTCAATGATAAATAAAGAAAAGTAAGTGGTTGTTTATTCAGAGCAATATATTTATTCACCCCTATAGGTTAGGTTAGGTTAGGTTGATGGATGCCCTTTTGACAATAGTCACGGCTTCACTTAGACCAGCAGTTGGGTCCATTGTGTCCATTGGGAACCTTCTTAATACCTGGAACGAAAACAGAAATAGACCGCTGTTAGAAGCTCAGAGTTCCGCCCTCTTGGACCCATCCGGATTTGTATACAAATCTTAGGAGGTCCTTTAGATCTACATTATTTAGATCTTCGAGCTCGTTGAAGAAGTAGCTGCCGAGGATACTACGCCTGATGCTGTTTAGGGCTGGGCATTCGCAGAGCAGATGACGAACAGATTCAATTTCTTCAACGTCCCTGCAGCTTCTGCAGTAATCGTTATGCGGTATGCCTAGCCGCTCAGCGTGTAGACCCACAGCGCAGTGCCCCGTGAGGATTCCCGTGAGTACTCGGATGTTCCTGCGGGCTAGTCCGATCAAAAATAGTGATCTCTTTTTGTTTACCGCTGGCCATAGCTCCCTTGTGTGTCTGCACGTATCAAGTTCTGTCCAACGTAGATTGGTTCTACTCAAGGATTCAGTTTCTAACCTACGTGCTATCGAACTCAGCGGGACTCTTATGGATTTGAGGGCTAGAGATGCATTCATTCCAGACCCAAATCTCGCAAGCTTGCCCGCTTCTTCGTTTCCCGATATATCGGTGTGACCTGGCACCCAACACACAGTTACAGTGTTGCCAAGTGATAACTCGTCCAGAATTTCCCTGCATAGTTTCACAGCCCTTGACCTTACCACGTCTGATTCCAAGGCTTTAATTGCCGCTTGGCTATCAGAGTATATGGTGATGGTCTTGTTTGCGGGGCCGTATTTCTTCAGCTCGGAGGCAGCTTCGATTATGGCTGCCAGCTCCGCCTGAAAAATGCTGCAGTCGTCAATGATTCGGAAAGATTTACCTAGACCCAAGTCTTCACAGAAAATGCCCGCACCGGTTCCGACGTCCATCTTAGAGCCGTCGGTATATACGGCGATCTCGTCGTCTCCTGTAATGGTCTTATCTTCCCATTCACCTCTTACAGGTATTCTGGTAGCGAATCTCCTGTTGAAGGCGAATGTCATAGGTAGGTAATCTGTGACTGGGGTGTTTGTGGAGGCAGCCCACTGAGTTTCCACAGAGGCGTGTCCATAAGATCTTGAGGACCACAGTCCGGATTCCCTTAGGCGAACAGCTGTTTTAGCTGCCTTGCTGCTGCAGTATATGTCCAAGGGGGTGAGGTTGAGTAGTACCTCCAGTGCCGCGGTGGGTGTGGTCCTTAGGGACCCTGTTATACCCATGCAGGCTGCCCTTTGAACTTTGGTGAGGCTAGAGAGATGACACTTTCTTTCCGTAGCCTTCCACCATACAACTGCACCGTAAGTTAAGATAGGTCTTACAACCGTTATATTCATCCAGTGTACCATGTTTGGTTGCAGTCCCCACATGCTTCCGAACGTTCTGCGGCAGGCGTATAGTGCCACGTATGCCCGCTTGACACGATCTTCTATATTATCCCTCCAGTTGAGTTTGGAGTCTAATATGACGCCCAGGTATCTTACCGATCTGGATAACGGTAACTCCACTCCCCCCATTATCGGGTTGCTGAAGGATGGAACTGCCCTTTTCCTTGTAAACAACACAACTTCCGTCTTAGAGGGGTTAATTCCCAGTCCTCGACCCTCAACCCATTTTTCAACAATGCGAAGTGCGTAGCTGAGTCGGTCACTGAGGATTGGTGGGAGTTTACCTGGGATCAAGATTGCTACATCGTCTGCGTATGCGCTCACAGTGAAGCCTTCCCTCTCCAGGGTTTTCAGCAATTCGTCCATTACCAGGGTCCATATAAGCGGAGATAGGACACCTCCCTGCGGTGTTCCTCTGCTGACGTTTCGTCTGCTGCATACTTCGCCTAGGTAGCAGTTTATCTTTCGTGTGCTTAACATGAGCCCGATCCAGTCGCATAGACTGCTATCTAGACGCGATCAAGGGATTGGTTACCCTGTTAATGATTGACACCTCCTGAGCGGAAAGGATTTGAGGAAGGGGAAAAACAGGAAAGGTACCGGTGCACTCTTGTTTTGATTAG
Source organism: Neoascia interrupta (assembly GCA_947623515.1). Lineage (NCBI taxonomy): Eukaryota > Metazoa > Arthropoda > Insecta > Diptera > Syrphidae > Neoascia > Neoascia interrupta. The sequence continues at coordinate 129,477,696 of OX392463.1, forward strand.
TTGAGGCTTGTAATGCCTGTAATAGGCTTGTAATTCAGGAGGCTTGTCATTCAACGGCTTATAAAAGAACCTCTAAACTTTACAGTACGTCCGAAAGAGGGCTCGAGGGTGAACTGATGTGCGAGTATTAGGGTTGAATATTTTTAGGGGCGGAATGCAATTGGCTATCGCAATGGAACACTATTTGTAAAAAAAAAACGATAAAACAGTGACAGGCAAGAGACATTACGTGGATGCTCGACTGAGTCAATAGACTTTACAATATTTCTGTCACCGATAATTTTTATCGCACGTTTTTGTATTCTATCTAGCGGGTGCATTGCGGTTTAAGGGGGACCAGCTCAGACATAAGAATTGTATTTCAGTTTGAGGCGGATGTAGGCCTTGTATAAAATAGCCAAGTCAGAGGGGGTGAGATATTTCTTGCATCTTTTAAGGAAACCTAGGCATTTCGCAGCGTTATTGGCGACGGCGAATATGTGGCCATTCCCAGTCAGGTTTTTATTGACACACATACCGAGGATTTCATGGATAATGGCTGGGTATTTTGGTTTTCCTTCAATGACAGAAGACAGCATTGAGTTTTGAAAACATTAAACTCTACTCTGTTAAGAGATCCCCATGATTCAATGCTGTTAAGGTCAGAGTTTAGTGAGTTTGACATACGCTGCCGTTCTAGTACTTCGTCCGAAGAGCAGGGACAAGGAAACGCGAACGAATATGAGGTTACTGTACTGAGGTTACGAACTGAGGTTACTGTCTTCGGCTAACGAGTGGATTGGATTTGTAGTAGCAGACCATTTTTCATTTATAGATCATTTATGAAAATGAGGAAGAGTTTTGGAGACAAAACAGAGTCCTGGGGAACCCCAGCGTTTATTTTATGAACTGCAGACTTTAACCCATCCAAAACAACTTGAATTGAACGGTTCGAAAGGTAGTTTCTAATCCATATTGAATAAGAGATTCGTCGATTCCAAATGCACGCATTTTCGATTAGAGAATTTCAAATGCTTTTGAAATATCAAGCGCAACAATCTTACTTTCTACTTTTCGGTGAGATATGCCATCAGGTCACCAGTGGACGAAAACGACATTGGCGGTCATTAAACAGAGAATAAGCTGAAAGTGAATCAGCATTTTAATGATCTTAGAAAGAAGGGAAGTTAGTACAATTGGACGAGGGAGAAGAAGAATCGACTTTTTTAGGGACGGGCTAGACAAATGTTGTTTTCTTTCTCTCGGAAAAAAGCCAATGAAGGACCAAAGTAGGACCAATGAAAAAGCTTACACAATGGTTTTGCCAGCGTGGAAGAACACCTCTTCAGAACAAAAGCGGATATTCCATCTGGACCAGCGGATTTGTGAATGTTGAGATCTTGAAGTACTCTTTTAGCTGTACGAGCGCGAGAGCGAATTTGTCGCATGGTATAATCGACGAGCTCGAGTACAGGTGGACATCGCAGAATCTGGGAGCCTAAAGCTAGCAGCGAAACGCGCTGCAAGTAGATTTGCTTAGTCACATTCCTCTCTGTTATTGCATAACAGATTTAATATCACTCATTATTTAGAAAAAGCCTTCAAGGGTGCTTGGAGGGTCCTTGGACTGTTAGAGATTGTATTCCAATTGTGCGAGTCTTAAGAAATAAGCAAGAGACATACAGTAGCCGAAATAAGTATAAAGATGATCATTGTCACACTGTTTAATTTGACGTGGAGGCTTAACGCCTGAACATATGCAAAAATAATGTTCCCCAAATTTGTAGGTAAATTCATTTTCTCTCAAATGAAACCAAAATGGAACCGTTATCTACAATAGAATTTCAGGGACAGGATGATTCGTCATAATGACCTAAAAGAGCAGCTCAAAAACTGCGAAATATGTATAGAGACACTTGAGATATTACAATTGGTGCAAGTTTTTCTTTTTTTTTAGTTTTAAGTGTGTTAAAATATTAAAACGTTGTTTTTCAAGGTCACCTGAGCAAATTCGAACCTAAAACGACGATAAAAAATTACTTACTTTAGTAACATCTCGCGGAACTCATTTGACACCGAAAGTCAAATGAGTTAAATAAATTATTGCAATACACAAAGAGCACATCCTATCAGTCCGTTCAATTGTGATGAAAATAAAGTGATCTGTTTCCGATATCTGTATTTTAAACCAGTGAGTAAGTGCTACAGTGTGTACTCAGAAGTTACAGTCCGTAAAATGGACCGTTGAATACCCCATCCTATCCCACAAAATGCTGATGGCATAGTTATTTTTTGACATTTAATAAGTAATGCAAACTTCGAAAAGGGGCGTGGCCCAACCTAATTGCAAACTATTAATTATAAGATATTTCCACAGATATTTCCAAGTTACACTTAAATGTACGTTAAAATGCAATTTTTTGGTTCAAATTCAATATTTTTGAAAAATCGACCCCTAAAAGGAGGCGTGGCTTTAAACTTTATATGAAAGAAATCTGGACTGAAGTCTCATTTACCTAACCTGCTACATTTTTTGTTTCATGCTTTCCTAAATTAGGCTCAAGGCCAGTCGAAATTTATTTTTTCTGGAAAATTTTAGGTTTTTCTTCAAGTCTGCCTTCAAATGTGGGCGTGGCCCAAAGTTTTGTATAAAAAAATGTGGAACTAAGCGTTTTCTACATAAAATACTAAGCATTTTTTTTTCAATTTCGAGTAAAAATATTAAGTAAACTGCATTTGAAAATTTACCCTTAAATTAGATGCCACGCCCACTAGAGGAGGTTTACCAATTAAATTTGTTTTTTTTTTTCTTACATTCATTAGGAGATGCTAAATGTCGAATTTTAGCCCTGCCGTGAACGAAGGCCTTGTCAATGTTAAATGTTAAAAATCCAATCTACTGTAAGGCCCAAATCACAAACAGTAAGGAAATGTAAACCCTCCGCGAGGGTCTGACAAGCCCTCCGAGAGTATCATTTGTCTTGAAAAACTTCTCAAAGTGCCGTTCGGATTCGGCGAAAAATTGTAGGGTAGATTAACACACACAGCATGCATTGTTGAGAAGTTGGCCCTGGTTCACCTCGACCTGTTGCGCCACTCTATATATATATCATTTTAAGAAAAAGTAAAATATAAAAAGTAAAAACTTAAAACTTAAGATAAAGAAGTAAAAAAGGAAAAAGTAAAAGGTGAAAAGTGCTATAGTCATAGGAATTCAAGGATCTGTTTGCATAGCAAAAAAAAATTATGTGACTAGGTAGCTCACCGCTAAAGCGGTCGGCTCGCGTGTGGTTGGAATGGGCACAAAATGCGTCGGGTGCAGGGCTTTTTTTTTTTTTTTAATGTTAATGATGTGTGCCGCATAGTTCCTGTCGTACGACATGGAACTAAAATTTTTGTTTTGTTTTTGTTTTATACAGTCCAGTTATTTAGGCAGTTCCTGTCTCTACTTTTCATTTACCCAGAAGCAAAATATCTATCAACTCTTATAGGTCAACTTGGCAACATACAAACCATTTAAATCTTAGCTGGACGCAGAATGCTTGAGTGAAATCAAATAAATCAATTCTGAAGCCTACTGAACTTTTTTTTGTTATGTTTTCTGAAAATATGACGTTAAGTTCCCTTAGAAACCACTTCCGTCTCCCAAAGCACTCTATCCCTATTGTTTCCATTCATCAACTGAAGAAAAGCTAAAGTCGACCTTCAATGTTTTTCAATTCAACACAAAAGTTGCTTGCCCCGCTCTATACTTACATCACTCGGCAGTCGGCACTCTCGATCACCATTCATCTTGGCAAAACTTTTTCCGTGATGAGCGCGAATATTTTCGAAAATACTGTGCACTCATAAAAACGAAATATTTATAAACTCTGATCCATTCCAAGCAGTTTTTCACTGCGCATATGCGTAAGATATTGTCACTCTCAAGAGGCTGTCAAAAATTGTTTAACCATTGATCAAGAACTCGCAGTCTTGTGTAGGCGATCGAGTGCCCCGAAGGCAGCAGAATCCCATTATAGAAACATCTTGTTTACGTGTCAAAGTGATGTTTCGGGTGTTTGAAAAATTTGTCCCGAAATCAATGTGTCGTAAACAGTGTAACGTGCCCTCGAGCTTGTAAGGCTAAGTGCACATGTAAGTCGGTATCGCGAGAGGTGTTTAAAATTTTATTCAAAACTAAAAGTACACTTGTATACAAAATCCGTCGTGGCCTCAATATTCTGACGTGTTGGCAATTCAAATGTGGTAAGCATTATCGTAAAAAGAAATCGTTAAAAAACGCGCGTGCAACTAAACTAAAAATAAAATTAATTAATTTTAAGCGAAAATGATTTGAATGGGTTTTCGAAAAGAAATATAAATGTTTCTTTTATTTGTTTCAATAATTTAAAATCAACTAAAATAAAAAGATAAAACGCTTAAACACGCAGAAACTGCGGGTTGTAGGCGAAGAGGCTGCCATCGGCGAAGTAGAAGGGTTGTGCTAGCAACGGCTGTGACCTCAATGGTATTGGCTGGGCCACCAAACGCTGAAACTTAACAGGAGCAACAGCCTTTGCGGCGGGACGGGCTTGTAATTTGGCTGACCTTAGGTTGGATCGCCGGCGGAGCACTATGCGTTCGGAGAGTGGATTCTCGAGTTCGTTGTTCTCGACTTCGTCATCATTTAGCGGATCTTGGTCGGGTGCTTGTGCTTGCTCTGAATCTTCGGGCTGCTGAGGCAGATCGGCTTCGACTTCTTCTTCATCGACATCGTCATCAGTTGCTTCTGGTGGGCCGTAAGTTTTGGCTGGAACTCCACCGGCGTTGTCTGGCGGCAAGTATGTGTTGTCCGGCTCGACTGCTGCCTCCTGCTCCCTTGGCAGGTCGAAGCGAACTTCCGGAACTATTCCAGCTGGTGGGTATGGTGTCTGAGATGGAATATCCTCAGCAAGCTCTTGTCGAGCAAAAAAGCGGGATTGCTTGGAATTTCTCAAGCGAGCTGGCTCCGCACAATAGACAGCAGCAAGCGCTACAATCAGAGCGATTTGAAAAAATTTAGCCATAATTTCAGAATTGTTCGTTTGTTGTACAGCAGTGAGAAACAGTGAAGCAACTGATACCGTTTTCGATTCGCAATTGCCTTTTTAAATAAAACCTGAAAACTGTCAGTATTCTCGCCACTGATTGACACCAACATTTCCATATTAGAAACCTTCTGCTTGATCGCATGATATCGCGAGCTCCTTCCGGTGCCTTCTGACTAAAAAACACATTCTTATGCAAGGGGCGTCCTATGCTGTGGGTAACACGACGCGTTTTACTGTCACTTGATTAGTTCATCGATCGACTTTTGTATGGAATATTGATCAGCCCAATGCGGTGCACGTATAGATGCGTGAGAGCTGTGAATATTCAAACTGCGTGTGTCTGAGACAATGTTTAATGCGGCTCGTCAAAGTTAACCTGAAGGATGCAAACATCATGAAATAGCAGCTGACCAACGACAGCTTATTTAATATTCTTAATGGAATGGTTGAGGGCATTGAAATCCTTTGTGGTCAAAATAGGTCAACCGGAACTTACTGTGACTTTTGATCGGTCAAAATGTAAAATCAGGTTTTCGTTTGGCCTTGTGTGTTTTTCTTTTGAAGTTTTTATAAACATTTCCTTCAAGCGGGTGCTCTATAAGGATATTGACTAGGTCCCCTTCTCATATAATCAACTTAAAAGTGAAATAAAATAAGCTTGAATAAGCTATGTTTCGCTAAAAATTTGTTTATTTGACTTAAAAGACTCCACCGAAAGACTACAGATCTTACTAAGTACAGACAATGTTTTGCTATTAAATATCCTCTTAGGTTTTTCGTGTCGACTTTGTACAAGAGTCGATTTTGAAATCCGGCATAGGTGCTTAGTGGTGCCCTATGTCCTTCGTAGTCAGTAATGGTGCCATAGTATGTGACCATATGTATATAAAAAAAACCTTTGTTTCATCTTTTCTCTATGTGGTATCATTTTTTCCCATATATTCTAAAGGCTCATGTCAACACTTGTGGTGTAGAGAGTAGAATTTTATCCCTTATTATTTTCAATACAAATGATTGTTTTTCATGGAATAACTCTATGAATAAATTATAAAATATTTGGCTGAAATCATAAAAAAAAAAATCAAACAGCACAGAGTATTGTTGAGGCTTTTCTTTTGTGCGGGACATTTGGGTGATGAATTTTTAAATTTTCCCGGTAAAATTGGTTGTTTATAAATAAAGTAAAAAAAAAAAACTATCAGAACGTTTATTTTATTTTTTTATTTTTTTTTAAGGAAATCATTGATATTAATATGCGGACTGTTTGTTTAATGCAGTGAAACAAGAGAGTTAAGTCCGCTTTAGTTGAGTGAAACCTGCTTTATTAGCAATGTGAATACAATGCTTAGGCATTTATTATTTATGACTCTTACGTCCTCGTATCTAACAAACGAATGAAAATAAATAATTTTTAGGACTAGCTTAATGGTATACTGCACCGGTTTCAATAATTTTAGTTTTAGTGTCAGATGTCAGCCCCAACGAACTCATGCTCGAAATCTATAACGAGCTCCAGACTTTTAGTGGGTTGCTACATTAGGAAGCTCAGACCAATTTGTTGAAAATAATGTGCCTATCGTGTGCATATTTCCCCATACGATACACTTCACATTGCATTATTGAGCGAGGTTAAGTGGGATACTGGCATGGTCCGTTTCGGGGTGAGTTGAGAATCGGGCTCATTTTAAAAAGGATCGTCAAGTATGAAGTCATTCACGGAGCGGTCCGTCGGCTTTTGAACGTTTAGTGTACAATGTTGTTTAGTATATTTGCGACTTATTTTTCTTTACTTTTAAAGACAATTTCGGACCTTATGCCATTTTTTCAAACACATCTCGATATATAAAATTTCTTATAATATTTCACTGGAAATATTTAAATAATATTTCCAGTAAATTTTAAGAAGATACTATGCATGAGATCTGTCTATACGAGTTATTAAATGCTGCGATTGCAGTGTAGTAAATAAAGGGGAGATTTTTGACTGTTTGCCCGGTATTCGAGTTTAAAATTCTTAAAATATATATTTTCTCATTAATTTCAGACTAGGTACTGTAAATATTTTTTAAAAGTCTAATGTACTTATTTTAGCAGAGTCTTAAGTTAAGGTCCTTTAATTTTTGAAACGCAGGGTGACAAATAAACGGTACTCAGAGCAAAGGTTTTTTAGTTATCGGTTATAAAAGCGAGTTTTTTTATTTATTTTTTAAGCCGTTCCAGAAAATGGCCATGCCCAAAAAATTGTGCCTTTTGTTTTTTTGATGCCACACTAACGCAACCTAGTTGGATGTGTAGAGCACTTCTATACAAACAATAACTACTATGACAACTCAGCTCTAAAGTACACCCGTCTTGAGTTATGCGCTCTTATTTATTTTACTTTACGTGTTGCTAATTAAATAGTGTTATAGTATAGGGCGTTTATCTTGAGACGGATGTACTTTAGAGCAGAGCTTAGTAATTATTGTTTGTATATACACATCCAATTAATAACATTAGGCGTTATTGTGCCATCAAAAAAACAAAAAAAGCACCAGCACCATTTCCGGCAAAGCGCTGTTAAGTTAGAAACGCCATTTTTGAAAAATCCTTAAAATTTTGGAATTCACTTCATACGCTTTTTTTACAAACCAAATTTTATTATTTTATCGTTAAAATACCGGAATGTTTTGAAATATAATTTTTGAAATGTTTTTGAAGTTTTCGAGCTAAACCTCAGAATCGGCTAAATATTCGAAAATTTCTATAGTTTTTCCCAAAATCACAAATAATTCTTGATAATAATATCCACCCTGTGAGTTTGCCCCTTCGACAACAATCTCTTTCGGGTTCTAAAGGGTGAGTGATGCAGATGTTGTTGAAAGTTTTCTGTCCGTGAAATCGAATGCTATTGGTGTTGATAGTATTCATCCTATTTCTGTGAAAGCTATTCTGCCAAAAACACTTTCGTACATAACCCACGTTATAAAAACTGTTATGATGACTGGAATTTTTATTAGCGAAGGTTATACCAATCCCCAAAAATTCTTTAGGCGATGAGTTAAGACCAATCTCAAAGATATCTATATATATATTTATCTCAAAGATATGTGAACGTTTTCTAACGCGAAATAATCTTTTGGATTCAATTCAATCGGCCTTTAGAGCTAAACGCAGCTGCACAACTGTCTTGCTTAAGCCTTTTTAAGGACATAAGAGGTGGACTCGATATTGATCATGTTACATTTTTAGTTTTGCTAGATTTTTCAAAGGCATTTGATATGGTAGATCACTCTGTTCTACTCAAAAAGCTTGGACATTTCTCCTTTTCTACTCCAGCGATTAAACTCTTCTTATCATATCTGAGTGAAAGAAAGCAGGCTGTTTTTATTGTGAGCTATTAGACTTTCTTCCTGCAACTAAAGGTGTTCCCCAAGGATCAATTTTAGGTCCTCTACTGTTTTCACTCTACATCAATGATATTATATCATAATTATATTATACCTTATTATTATCAAAACGAGATTGCTACTAACCAAGGAGCTTATTATTCTTCAGCTTGCCTATGGATGTGAAATCATTTACGGGTGTGATACCGCGAGCAAAAGGATCACACCCGTAAAGGTGGCGCTTCAGTCCGGGGTGGACCTGGGCCTCAGCCAACAAGCTTCGCCAGCCAGCTCTCTCTCTAGCTAGCCGTCTCCAGTTTCGCACGCGAAGTTGGCTGAGGTCCCCTTCCACTTGCGCGTGCCACCTGAGTCTCGGTGCTCCTCTACCGCGCCGTCCTTGCGGTGTAGATTCAAAAATTTTCCGTGCCGGGCGTTGTTGTCCATCCGCTCTGTCCATGTAGACGTTGTGTTTTGACTCTTTTTTGCCTAGGTCGGTATCGCTGTACAGCCGGTACAGTTCGATGTTATCCTCCACTCTCCGTCTATGCAGACGGGACCGTAAATCGTCCGAAGAATTTTCCTCTCGAAGCAGCCTGAAGTGTTTTCATCCGCCTTTGACAGGGTCCATGCGTCTGCACCGTAAAGCAGGACTGGGATGATGAGGGTCGAGAGAGGGCTTCGCTACTCAATTGCCTTCTTAGCCCAAAGAAAATGCGATTGGCAAGAGTTATCCTTCGTTTGATTTCAGCGAATGTTTAGCATTGTCTGAATTGATAGCGGAACCCAGGTAGACAAAGTCCCTAAGTACCTCAAAGTTATAGCTGTCGATGGTAATGTTTTGTCCAAGACGTCGGTGTTGGGTGTCTTTTCTTGATGACATATACTTGGTTTTGCCCTCATTGACTGCTAAACCCATATTCGCCGATTCCCTCCCAACACTCACGAAGGCTTCACTGACATCACGCTTTGTTCTATCGATTATGTCAATGTCGTCTGCGTATGCGAGTAGTTGAACGGATTTTTGAAAGATTGTACCTCTGGTTTTGGCGCGAGAGTTCTGCACAATTCTCTCAAGTATGATGTTAAAGAAGTCGCATGACAGCGCGTCGCCTTGTCTAAATCCTTTTTTGACATCAAAGGGGTCAGTGAGGTCTTTGCCGACCTTGACGGAACAGCGTGAATTTTCCATCGTCATCCTGCACAGACTGACGAGTTTGGCAGGGATGCCAAAACTAGACATTGCGCTATATAGCTCGTCTCTTTAGATGCTGTCATACGCGGCCTTGAAATCGATGAAGAGGTGGTGTGTATCGATTTGGAATTCCTGGGTTTTCTCCAAGATCTGCTGCAGTGTGAATATTTGATCGATGGTGGACTTTCCTGGCCTAAAGCCACACTGATACGTGCCTATCAGATTATTGACAAACGGCTTCAGGCGTTCACACAGTACAGCAGAAAAGATCTTGTATGCGATGTTAAGAAAACTTATGCCCCTGTAGTTGGCACAACTCAGAGGGTCTCCTTTCTTCAGAATCGGGCAAACAATGCTGAGGTTCCATTCGTCGGGCATGCTTTCTTCCGACCATATCTTGCAAATGAGCTGGTGCATGCTCCTAACCAGCTCATCGCCAGCGGATTTAAAAAGTTCGGCAGCTAGGCCGTCTGTTGCACTTGAGCTTAGACACAGCTCCTTTCACCTCCTCCAGGTCGGGTGGGCGGTATCGTTCGTATGCTTCGTCGGTAACGTCTTCGCTCGGGTTGAATGGTTCGTTCTGCCTGACAGCGGTATTTGGTTTGTCCTCGTCGTTATACAGTCTGCAGAAGTAGTCTTTCCAAATCCTCAGCATCGACTGCGATTCTACAACGATGTTACCTTGATGGTCCTTGCAGGCTTCAGTTTGGAGTTTATACCCTTGGCAGGACCTTTTGATCCTTTGGTAAAACTTTCTAACCTCATTCCTGTTGTAACATCTCTCTATCTCTTCAACCGCGCGCTTCTCGTGCTCTCTCTTTTTCCTTCGGAGAAGCCTGTGTTTCTCTCTCCTCCTCTGCTCGTAGAGCTCGCGAGCAGCTCTAGTCCTTCTGTGCAGCGCCGATTTGTATGCTTTCTGTTTAGCTGCATGTGCTTGCCAGCATTCATCGTCAAACCAGGGGTTTCGTTGTGGTGGGCGTGTGAAACCCAGCACTTCAGAGGCGGCGTCTCTGATGGCAGTTTGGCAATGTTGCCACTGGCTATCAATACTGGATGCTGGCTGCATAGGACTTCGTAGAAGGTTTTGAGAGACTCGGTTGGAGAAGGACATGGCGATCTCTTGCGATTGTAGTCGGCCGACGTCAAACTTCCTCACAGTATTTCCATTACTTGGCGCTGGTCGGGATATCCGCAGCCGCACCTTGGCTACAACAAGGTAGTGATCCGAGTCAATGTCGGCCCTCGGAAAGTTCGGACATCCATGATACTGGAGGAGTGCCTTGCGTCGATCGCAATGTGGTCAATCTGGTTGACAGTTGATTAGATTCAATTGCATTTAACACTGCTATTCGATATGTTTTCTGCCTCAGAAGATATGTTCATGTCTCACATCTTGCTCATCACCTGGTGAACATGTCTCTAGCAAGTTATCTTAAGTTTCGCACTTAAATATAATTAAAACCAAACAGCCCGCTTATCTCGACGAAAAATTCAGTTTTCGGCATCTACCAGGTTTGCTTGCTTAACACTATTGCGTTTTACATGTCTTATATCTGAAAGGCAGTTTTTTGTTGCTGCCATTTGTCTTTGGAATTCACTCCCCCGTTCTATACGAGAGCTGGACAATATTCAGCGATTTAGAACTGAACTTTAACTTTACCGTCAGGGCAGCTAACCATTTCCTATCCTATCCCCATTTCATCAAAAATTTAATTTTAATTATTAATTTAAACTAAAAACGAATATGTCAGATTAATTTCGTAATGATTCGAAAATAGAACTTTATAAAATATTCTCAATCTCAAACCTAATTTTCCATCATCAATTTGTTTAACTGAATTTATTGTATTTTATCCAACTTAGTTCAAATCAGTTTAATCTATTTTTTTTTCAAAATTTAATTTAATGTAATTTTAATCTAATGTGATTTAATTTAATGTAGACGAAGAGTATACTTTATATCAATAATCTTTCACAGATTTAGAAGTACTTCTTAAATAAACTAAACTAATAATAACTACTTGATATGTTTATTTATTAAATTATGATATGTAAATATGATGACCTTAACTACTTTACCAATTTTTATGAAGAAGCCTTTAAAAGCTAAAATCATACTGAATTTAACGAATTCCAATTCGTTGCACATGTATAAACAAATCTTCACTTTGCATCTGCTACAATGCGCATGCGCACGTGTAACGAATAATTAATTCAATGAAAAATAAATTGCATATGACACATATTCCTTTTTCGGCATATATCATACCATATATGTATTGATATGATATAGATATTTTCCATTGACATTCATCAAATATTTTCCAATCTTATCTGAACTACTTGAAAAAGCAGGTTATAAGCTAGCTTATACAGAAAAAAGACCGTCAAGTATGAAGACATACGCGGAGCGGTCCGTCGACATTTGTTGAAGGTTATAGTCATCTATTGCGCAGTTTGTGTAACATTCTATTTATTTATTAAAATTATTTCTGGATATATTTTACAGTCTGTAATATACTTTTTTTGTAGTGTTCCTATTGGGTTCTGTTCTGTTTTCTATTGTTCTTATATTGGGTGATTTTATATTGGGTTTCGTTACTCTAAAAATAGGCTTTACCGTTTCGAAAATAGAGGGAAGCACATACCATAAAACAGCAATTTCGATTGTTTTTAATTGCCGTTATTTTGATCAATTTTACAACAACCTGTGCTAGCATTTGCCATTTTTCTCAAATTCTGCAGACATGGATTTCTGAGAAAACGGTAAAAATATGCTGTTTTTTATTTCGCTTGTTTGAATGGGCTTAAAAACTTAGAGTCGAAAACGGCAGTTTTGAAACGTTTTTGATGCAGTTTACTTGCCTTTTAAACATTACATACCTCAGCCATATTTAAACAAGGTGGTCATAACCGTTAAGGAACTAGAAATCTTTAAAAAATAGTTTTCGAAAATGTTTTCACATTTTTCAGTTAAATCTTCGAAGTTTTTGAATATTCGAAGTCTACTATAGTTTTGTATAAATTTTAAGAAGATGGACTATGCCCGGTGTTAATTTAAAAATTATACCTTTTACCGTTTGGGAGATAGAGGGGGACACATGCGTGCTTTTGATCTTTTTTATAATTTTTTAAATTTCAAATCTATAAAACAAATATTTTTAAGTTTTTTTCCAGTTCCCGTTAGACCTTTTTCCAATAGCACAACCAGCAGCACTAGCCTTGGATGTTTTTTTTTAATTCTATGGCCACCGGTTTATGCGCAAACGGTAAAACAAGCTCCTTTTTTATTTCGTTTTTAAAATCGGCTTCTTAAAACTTAGGTTAAAAACGGCAATTTAAAAAAAAAATTAACGCAGCCTTCCTTCTTTTTGTAAGCTTTGTACTTTAATTGAATTTGAAAAAGATCGCTTATACCGTTAAGCTACTAGTAGATTTAAAAAAAAATTGAAATTTCAAAATCCGCTATAATTTTCCTTAACATTTTAAATTATTTTTGATACGTGTGATTTTTTTCATAGAATTCCACCAAACAGCACTGCAGATAAGGACACGTTTTTTCATGCATTTTTGCGATTTTTTCTCGAAAATGCGTCAAAACTGCAGTACTTAAACTGTTTTTGAAAAATTTGACCTAAGCACTTGGTTTACTTTGAGTTGCTTTATACGTGTGTTCAATATTGATTTTTAGCGATAAGCCTTTCAAAACTTATGGCCTCCAACACTTTGAAAAATGTCATGCATTTTCGACTCTTTATTTCTCAAAAACGTTTTGATATTTTCGAAAAGTTTTATTTTTTAATTAAAACTTAGTATTTCTTAAACCTAAGTTTTGTTTTTCTAGTTCTTGCCTAATAAACTTCTTGAAAAAAACACTAAAAAACATTAAATCCATTTTCACATGAAATTTCAAACTGTAATTAAACCGTTATTTGTGCTTAAAAAAAATGGCCCTCTTTGGATTCTTATTAGTTTATACGTCAAATTTTGTCTTTCTACGACTTACCGTTTAGAAGTTATAAAGCGATTTGACGGACAACGTAGCGATACCATAAGAGGTCCTTTTTCCATTTTTGGACGGATCGCTAAAAATGCAGGGTGAGTAGATTAAATAAGTTTACATTTATTTTGATTCAATAAATAAGACATGTTTATAATACAAGTACGAAATACAACTTAATTCAACAATCTGTATAGTTGTCCATTGTAATTGAAAAAGTAAATCGGTTCGGCAGCTTGCAACTTGGCTGACCTTAGCTTAGATGTTTTCTGGCCATTGCTCTTAAGTAACACAATGCGTTCTGACAGCGGATTAACTAAGCCTTCTTCTTCTTCAACCTGAGCGATCTCGGCTTCGACTTGCTCAGCTTCTGTACTTGGGACAGCCTCAGTGATGTCCTCTTCTGCAGCATCGACTTCTTCAACAGACTGTTGCAAAGACCTTGCTTCCTCAGGCTCTTGCTCGGATTGGACTTCGTTGGTTTGTGTTTCCTCTGGCTCTGGTTGAGCATCTACTGACTTGACTACCTCACTGCTCGAAACTTCTTCAACTTCGCCCTTTACGCCGGCCTCTTGTGGTCCATAAGTCTTGGCAGGTGGTCCATAAGTCTTGGCGGGTGGTCCATATGCCTTCGCTGGCTCTCCAACTGGGGGAAGATATGCGTTGTCTGGTGCAATCAATTTCTGGTCGGTTGGCAGATCGAATCGAACTTCGGGCCTTATCCCAGCTGGGGGATATGGAGTTTGAGCTGGCACATCTTCGGACACCTCTTGGCGAGCCAAGAACTTTGAATTCGATGATCTTAATTTGGCAGGCGATGCACTGCAAATTGCTGCACATACAACAAGTGCAATTGTGATGTTTTGCATGAGCTTTGCCATAATTTAGCTTGAGTTGGTGGTGGTAATTTGACTGTGCTGCTACTGCAATAAAGCTGCTAAATCAACTGATACTCCATACCTAAATTATCCGCCTATTTAAACAAACCATTTTGCACGAAATGTGCAAAATACTCAAGTTCATGTTCGAGGCAAATCTGCATAAAATCCAAATTTGAATGCAAGAGGCCACTGCTTGTTGCCAGTGTACCTACTTCCGAAAATAAGTGAACTCATTTTCATCGATTGCACGCAATTTCATGGTTCATTGAACGGGCAGATTTTTGATTACACGATCCACGTACAAACGTGTGTATCCTCACGGGTGTGTAATGAAATCATTTTCGAATTGAGAGATAACCTAAACAAAAACTTTGGCAAAATTGTTTATCGAAGAGGCTTACGATTTCACCCCAAAGTTCGAGGAGTAAATTGGCTGTGTAGGACCACAAACACATCACAAAAGACGTTATTATCCACAGTTTAAGATTTAATTACCGCATCTTCCACCGGCACGGCCCTTGATTGCAATCACTGTCACCTGTAGCCGAGGGGACTCTTGCTCTTGGTCTTACTAACAAACACCTTTGGGTATAATTATCTTTGGGTAATTATGTCACAAGCAAAGTGATTTATTTAAGCAAAATTAAAATTTTCTTGTACCACCTCTAGAACAACATATCCTTTGCCGCCTCGCCCGGTGGAGTCTTTGCAATTTCACACAGCGATGATCTAAGTATCTGCCGACGTTGTTGCCGGGACTCTTAAACCCTATTAACATCTTAATGTAAATATTTGGGTTTCAAAGGACACAAACCAAACTTAATAATGAGTGCCAAGTTCTAGGATGCATGCCGACTGCTTATTTTCTCTCCTTCCTTTCGGTTTCTTCCCTCATTCCGAAGGACCAAACAAAATCACGTTCGTCGTCTTATAAAAACAAATTACGTTCATCTTTTTTTTCTGCACATAATTTATCATATTTTCTTCGCCATCAAAGAAAACACCAAAGTAAGAGTTTTCAGAACAAAAGAGCAAACAACCTGTCTCATTCGTCCTTTTGACATCCTTTTTAATGTAAATCTGATACTTGGGTTTGTTTTCATGATTATGTGTTCGGTAATACACTAGACGATAATGGGGTTCATAGGAAAGGACTTTCTAAAAAAAACCAAAAGTTACAAAATAACAACAATAAAATAGACTTAAGTGAATTATTATAATTTTCTTATACTCATACAGTTTTCACGCGTAGCAGGAGTGGATATAATCATGTCATCATGTTTTGGCGTGAATTTAGGGAGAACGTGTGGAACACAGCTCTCTTATACATTATTAATGAGCTGTTACATTTTTAAACGATTTACTTAGCATTTACGTTCAATTATGTAGAGCAAATGATGTACTAAGGAGTTTTATGCTATTTTCGAACGAGAGGAAATGTTAATTTTTTTCTTAAATGACGAAACACTTTGAAGTATATTGTGAAAAAATCTGAGGAGGGGAGAAAGGACAAAATATGAAAATAATTCACATGATAATGACTATGAGTGTTGTTTGTAAAGAAATGTGGGCACCGCAACAAGTAGTCAGTTTGTTGCAAACTGAACATTTTGAGAAAAAATTGATTCATGTGGCTTGAAAAATTGTGACTTACATTTTGATGGATGAGCAAAGTTCTCCCTGTGCATGAAAATAAAAAAAAAATAATTTATGTTTATTTTTTAGGAGTCCATTGGTGTTTTTTGGCGTTTTTCTATATCTATTTTAAAGGCAGCATAACTTTATGCTTCAACAACAAAAAAGGAAAAAAACATTATTTCTGAAGACGTTTTAGTGGACGAAGTTAGTAATTGAGTTTTTGCATAGATAGCGAATGGTGATTACTTTAGTCTAAAACTTATTTTCGATTTTAACTTGTTGTTCTTGGCCTTGCGACTTTGGGCCCAGGGCAGCACGCAGTCAGCTTTAAGACTATTAATCATAAATACAATAATTATTATCTTTATTTTCCGAATTGTAAAAATTTTAACAATCTAATAATTACATGCGTAAAGTAAATTATGGCATTGGTATGAAAACGTTTGCCAGCAATTAATTATTATTTTTCAATGATTATCGAAAATCGAAAGGTGAAAAGTCTAGAAACCTTGAGTTCCCAATGCTTCAAGTACCACTGGGCTAAGCAATGGATTTAAGATCTTATCTATCAGAAAAACCGAATTGACAATCGAAAGTTTGGCATTCAAAGCTCGAAAACAGCTTAAAATATAACTGCTGAACGCTTTTTAACTAAAGAAATCACTTTTTGTAACGCCCCGCCCGCAAAAGTGGGCGGAGGCACATGCAACATATGCGTAAAAGTTACAAAATGCTAATATCTACAACTTTTCTTAGTTAGTTAGTCAAATTTCATATATATTTATTGTAAAACAGTCATTTTAAGCGAAAATCCCCTAAAAAAGTGGGCGTGGGCAATGAAAAATCCAAACTTTTTTGGCTACTTTAAAGACAATTACAAGGCAATATTACATACCAAAAATGAATGCGTTAGCACCGTTAGCTAAAACTTGGAAAAATTATTTTTCAAAATTAGAGATGGTCGCACATACAGGCCTGTAGTGCACTCAAAATATTCCCCTGATGCTATTTATCAGAATTACTGATAGAGTGTATCAGTTTTTCGGATAACTAGAATCTCCCAAGATTACTGATACATAGAATCAGGTATACCTGATAAATATTACCAGTCAATTTAATCTTCTGGTATGCTTCACTGTATCGGGAACCTGATAGTATTAACCAGAAGTTTTACGATCCTGGTACGGTTCATTGTATCAGAAGCCTGATAGTATTTACCAGTAGATTTGTATTCTGGTATAGTGCACCGCATCAGTATTCCGAAAGAAATTATCAGTAATTCGCATGGCAACGAAAACGTATATAAATGCCGCTTAAAAGCATTTATCGGACAAGCCCGTTCAAGTGTTCAGCTGATGTTCTAGCTTTGCCTGAAATATATATTAGAAAAAAAAAATGTCGATTTTATCATATTTCTTTCATTTTAAAAAAGAGAATCGATCAATGATAGATAAGCCTAATTATTTAAAGACTCGCCAACTCCGTTAATCTAAGTTTATGAACACTTCTATCAAGTGTGCGAATCTGTTTAACCTAGTGAACTTGAGAAAAAACATTTATCAAAAAAGTTTGTTCTAAATATTGGGGGAAAATAAATGCATTATTATTATTGAAACACTACCAAACGAAACACTTACCTCAACAAATGCCCAAGCTCGTCGAAAGAATCTAAGAAAATGCCTTGCACGGAATATGCTAAGCAAAAATGCTTCTTTTTTTTATCTGAAATCCCTGGTAAAATGTTTCTTACCAGTTTCTGATTCTATTTATCAGTAGAGATGGTAAACTTTCGTTTAACATGAAATCTGATTCTATGTACCAGGGAATATTTTTGAGTGTGGGGATGTCTGTGGGCGGATTCCGCTAATTTTCAAATTTGATCCGAAGGACTGGACTAGACCAGCCAACCAGTACCAAATTGCAGCTCTCTACCTTAAAATTTAAGGCTTAAAAGTTGTTAACATACGGACGGACGGACATGGCATAATCGATTCTCCTGTCGGTCCTATTATTCATATCACTAAAAGGTCTTAGGGGCCTACGGTGGTTATTTCACTGCGTCACAAACTATACATCAAACTTAATATACGCTCGGTCGGGTATAAAAAGAAAATATTGTCCCTCAGCCTCCAGCACAAAGCTCGCATCTAGTTTCTAAAATACCCTCTGCAGCCGTTTTCTACTAAGTTGGTAACACTTTTTTAATGAATTCTTGCTTAAAAATTATGAGGCATAAAGCTTTTACCACGGTGTGTGCAGTTTCCAGCGATCTGTTTTATTTCTATCCAACTCTTTCCAAGTTGTGTGTTTCTTGGTCGACCGACTCTCTTGCTCTCCAAATTGTGCTAGGGGGTTTTATATAGCAATGGAACTAAGTCAGTTTACTTACCTTTTTTTGAATGATTTATCTTAATGATATTCTTAAATATGTTTCGCAAGATCGGCCTCAGCAAAACCTACAGCTTTCTTAAGTAAATTTGTAGCCTTCAGAAGCTTGGCACATGTCTGATGCCAGCCACTATCGTTTAAAATCTTGGGTTGGTTTGGATAGGCAGTGCTACAGAATGTCCATCGATAGCTGACCCTTAAGTAGCCTGCAGTTATGCGCACTTAGACGACTTTTATCATCACCCTGGTCAAGGATACCGAAGATCGAATGGTTCTTCGCAGCATCGCTAAAAGGCCTAGACACCAGTAAGGTTATCTTGGGCTTCTTCGGGCTTTTGAGAACCCGTCATGTGAGCTGGGTCTCTTGGACGCCTGGTCCGAGGCTATAAAAACTTCTAAATGGCTCGTGGTATTTGAAAGCCTTTTTGACTCGAGCTGTTTTCTCTCGAAACAATAGGGGAAACCCCTGTTTTCCTTTTAAGACTTATTTGCTGAGCTTTAGTCAGGGGGCTTTTCCGGGGCACTCGATAAGTTCCCCCGCAAGCTTGGGAAAAATTCTGTCATTCTCGCTTCAATTCGGTTCTCTCTTTTTCAGAATACAATTTAGGGCGTAATTCGCGGATCTGCGATTTTTGTTAAGCTTCTTCAAAACTTTCTTTCCTGCCACAAGGTTTCTTGTCAGCAGGAAGTGTAGCTGCGAAAAGTTCCGAATCAAATGTCAAAACCAGGCTGTGCCCAGGCTTTACTCCTCAGCTGATTGTAGCCTGTTGAGTCATCGCTACTTAAGGCCTGATGCAATCTTGCGTTCTTTTAACTCGTGTTAACAGTGTGCCACAGTGTCAACACTATTTCATCAAAGCAGTATACTTACTTAAGGTGGTGCTACAGCCTGGGGTGAACCTGGGCCTCAGCCAACAAACTTTGCCGGCCGGCTCTGCCTCTAGCTAGCCGTCTCTAGTTTTGCACGCGAAGCTGGTTGAGGTCCCCTTCCACTTGCGTGTGCCGCCCGAGTTCCGGTGCTCTATCCTAGCCCGTGAAATAGTCGAATCAAGCCTGGATGGACGGCAGACATATTGAGTTATGGACACACCAGAGCGATGGCGCTGTGACACCCTGGGGCTTTCTAGCGATTAGCAAATCTCACAAATCCACACGAGACTGTCATCATGAGCTCATCATGAGACTTCATAAGCCGTACAACACGAATATGGAATGTCCTACCACAAACAGTCTTTCCTTCCCGTTACAATATGCAGCTATTCATAACAAGAGTGCATCGGTACCTCTCCCTCCTCCTTTTCTGGATGGGTCAGATTTAAAGGATAGCCAAATCCCTTGTTCGCGAGTGTATTTTAGAAAAAAAAGCCTCCGCACTGGCATTTTTTAAGATGACGCTTACAGAAGGTGCTTGCAAAAATGTAGAGGTACCTAGGCATAAGGCAAATGGGAACCTTTAAACATTTTACATGAAGCTATTTGCACTGATTAATTCGAAAAGCATAAAGCATTTCGCTCTCAATATGATACTGAATCATCTTCATATATACCATTGGACTTGGCCCTAAACTGGGATAAAACTTCATTTCCCTAATTGTCACATCGGTTATTTAGTTAGATTCCTCATATGAAAAAGGCAAATTAATACACGTGAAAGGACGTGCTAGCAATATGCTGAATTACTGTCCCTTGAACCTCAATTCAGAGTTATGTCAATGCATTGTAATTCTTTCTTTAGCTGACCATCGTGAATGAAAAACGGGCTTTCGCGCAGGGGTATTCTGCTGGTTTACTGTAGTTTACTGTACTAGTAGTTTTGCTATCTCCTCGGAATCTTTATACCCACTTGATAATCCTTCATAAACCCTTAAAAGCCTCACTTACATTACTTAGATTACTGACCCTTAAATTAATTTATTGCTTGACAATTCTTCATAAACCCCTAAACTTGAGTGAATTATGAAAACCATTAGAAGTTCCGAGTGTGTTTCAGGATTCAAAAATGTAAAACGTGCAACATCTCACCATGCATAGGTCATGAAATCGTAAGTAAAAAATGGAAAAAAATATACAACGTAATAAAAGAGGTCGAAAGTTCATGCCCTGTTTTGAAAATCCTTTCCTGCTTGACACTGAACCTCCTTTGAACTTTGCATTAAATTTTTTTTCCGCTCAATTTAAATTATCTACCTCGGTAAAAAATAACTCTGTGAGCCTCCCACAACCTAATCCCGCCATAACTCGCACCAATTAGCAGGGCACGTGGTGAATGAACTCGGAAATTCTTTACTTGTAAATACCAAGCATGAAAAATTCGCATTTTCCCAAATTTATTTTCTCCTTTTAGCAGGTAGCATCCCGTTGACACCTTTAATTCCTTATTCGCAACAAGGTGATCCATCTTAAATTATCAAAATTTGAGTAAGAGAACTTATACACTCTTCGAATT
Organism: Neoascia interrupta; assembly: GCA_947623515.1. Lineage (NCBI taxonomy): Eukaryota > Metazoa > Arthropoda > Insecta > Diptera > Syrphidae > Neoascia > Neoascia interrupta. The sequence continues at coordinate 129,498,660 of OX392463.1, forward strand.
CGCTGATTTTATTTCAGAATTTAGAAAATTTAATAGACACAAGATTTCTGCGGTCCTTAAACTTTTTTATACATGTAATTTCAAATCTCAATAAACGGACATTGCACCTTTGCCTCCAAAATAAGCCTGCGCCTTAAATATCAATCATTATAATACCAGATTATAGCCTTATGAGAAACTCACATATCACATTTAGTAAATAATGGCCTTCAGGTTTAACCGGACCACTCGCAGCGTGCACACTGAAAAATACACAACTTACATTATAACATTATAAAACATACAATATAACGGTTTTTATTATTTTTAATCGAAATGAAACGCACTTTCAACAAAAAATAATAATAAAAAAAAATAGAGTGGCGCAACAGCTCAGGGGAAACTTCTCAAGGATGTTTACTGTGTGTGTTGCATTCTTCACATACGAATCCAAACCGCACTTTGTGAAGTTTTTTGAGACAAATGTTCTTCTCGGAGGATTTGTAAGAACCTCGCGGAGATGGAGCCTGGTAAGAAAAAAAACTAGTCTTTTCAGCGGTCCGTCCAAAAATGGAAAAAGGATCTCATATTGTATAACTCCGTTGTCAATCCGTGCGCCTGTAACTTTTGAATGGTAAGTCTTAGAAAGACGCAATTATAAAATCTGTAAAAAAAATCAGAACACGTCCAAGGGCAATTTTTTGTGGACACACATAACGGTTTAATTACAGTTATATTGATGGTAAAAAGGCAAATAGTGTTTTGGCCTTATCTTAAAAAGTTTTATAGCCAGAAAGAAGGAAATAGAAATATGCACTAAAAAAATATTGGATTTTTATAATAAAATCGCACTTTTGCAAAATATTGAAAAGTTTTTGAGAAATAAGGAATGGAAAATAGATACCCATTTTTAACGTGTTTGAGGCAACAACTTTTTCATTTAGAAAGCTGATATTGGGCTAACATATAAAGCAGCTACAAGCATAGCAAAGGCTAAAATCAAATTTTGGTTCAACGGTTTTAGAACTGTAGTTTTGGCGTATTTTCGAAGAATACGCCAAAGAAAAATTCGAAAGAAAAATTGTGAAAAAAATTTTGGTCCCACCACTATCTCCAATATAGCATCAGCCAAGTGATTTGAAAAAAATCACACACATCAAGAATTATTTGTAATTTTCGGGAAAACTTAAGAAATTTTTCGAATATATAGCAGATTCGGAGATTTAGTTCGAAAACTTCAAAAACATTTCAAAAACTATTTTTCAAATTGTTCTGGTATCTTAACGGTGGTACCGATTATATCGAATTTTGGTTTGTATATAAGAAGTAGGCAGTGAATTCTAAAATTTGTTAGATCCTTCAAAAATGGAGTTTCTACCTCAAAATTTTCTGAAACGGTTTAAAAAACGGATTAAAAAACTCCCTTTCATAACCGATAACTAATAAGAATGATGATGATGTATTAACAACGGATTGCTAGATGTAACACGATTTCTACAATTTGTGTCTCTTAGTTTTAAGATTCTTAAGGAAACCAATTAAACATTAGCCAATAAATGTAGGTCTGTACAACATTGGTACAAAATAAGGAGGCCACACAGGGGCCACAGTGGGGTGCCGTGGCGTAGTGGTTAGTGTGTGTGCTTACTACGCCGGAGGCCTGGGTTCGAATCCTGCCATCGTCACCTGAAAAAAAAGACTTGTTCTTTTTCACGGTCCCCACCTCCGCGAGGGTCTGACAAGCCCTCCGAGAGTATCATTTGTCTTGAAAAACTTCTCAATGTGCCGTTCGGATTCGGCAAAAAATTGTAGGTCCCTTTGTATGTAAAAGAAATTAACACACCAGCATACATTGTTGAGAAGTTGGCCCTGGTTCACCTCGAGCTGTTGCGCCACTCTATTTATTTATTTATTTACACAGCGGCCACAGTCCATCTTCTGAAATTTTATGCAAAACTGTAGCAAACTTCGAATATTCAAATACTTGGAAGATTTGATTAAAAAACGTAATACTATTTCTCCACCGGCAATAACAGGAAGATTAGCGGGAAATGATTAAAAACTAAATCCCAAAGTTCCACCGGCCAAATATTAGATTTATTTGACACGAGCACTCTTTTTTTTGCAATTTTGACTTGCAAAAGAGAAATGCGATGTCATTTCCCAGGAGCGAACAAAGATTTTCGTTGTGAAAATTGCAATAGGAAACGTATTTGTGGCAATTCGGTCGTAAGGGGCAGTTTTAGTTTCCGTTTTTGATTCTCAAACTGTTCCAAAGGTGCATAAAATAGGTTTGTGAATGGGGTGAATGGGATTTATGAGAGGATTTATTGTTAATCGCTTGCCGAGAAGATTTGAATTTGTATAGTAGATCATGTGATTTGTGGGGGATTTAATAAAGATTTATATAAATCGCGGATTAATGCCCGGTGGAGACATGGTATAAAAATATTTTCGAAAACGATTTTTCAAATGTTTCTAATAACGGTTATGACGACCTTACTGAAATTTCGCTTCAGTATATGACGTTCCAAATATGCTGTAAGCCCATTGAAATCGAAAAACGACGTGTTTTACTGTTTTGTCAGAAATTCATGATCACAGAACTTTAGAAAAGTGGCCAATGCTGGGACAGGTGGTTACAAAAATGAAAAAAAGCCTAACAATTATTGTAAAAAAATTCGAAATTGCTGTTTTTTGGATTTTAAATCTAAAAAATGATAAAAAAGGCCCAAAAAACGCATATCCTTCCTTCCCAAATTGGTAACAGGCAAAAATTTTAAACAAATAACGGACGAAGTCCAACTTTTAAAATTCAGAAAAAACTAGCTTTCCCAGCATTCAATTTTATTATCCGTTTTTTTAAAAAGAAATTTAAAAACTCGAAAGCAAGTTTTAAGTTTGTCTCGATTAAGAGGCCAAACTCATGAGGCGAGAATATAGTCATGTCATTGGCGAAATTTTGGATTTTATTCAAATTTAGCTTAGAGAAATCAAATTTTAAAAAAATATGTACAATAATGGATCAAGTACTCAGCATTGAGGCACACCACAAAAAATGTGGTTTATCATGGACGCAATATTACAAACATAGACCATGAAAAGTCTATTAGACAAGAAACTAGTTATCATTCTAACTAAGAAAGGAGAAAAACCGAACAGTCTATCAATATCGGAGACCTTTTCTAGCTCTAGCAGCACCAAACCATATGGAGTGGATGTTCCAGTGAAGCATTGTTGAGAATTATTTTAAATTCGATGACACGGATGTAAACCATCTGACACGTTGCTGCTTTGTTATGACCTCAGAAACATAAATATGTATATGAATCAGTCATATGTATATACTAGCACGAGTTTTTATATACATATGAGTTTTTATTACACACACGTAGTTTATAAAACCATTTAAAACCAAACAATTTGACGCTGTCAATAATGATCTTCTTCTTTTAAATTCGAAGTCCTCAATCATTTCCCCATCGTAAACGAATTCGACTTTGATTGAGTTCCACAGCCTGAGAAAGCATAAAACTCCATATACATAATTCATAAATAAATCACAAAAATTTCTGACAGTCGAAATTAAAATGTCACAACAAATTAGTTCCACTTGAAATTGCAATTGGTGAAATTCGCTCTCTTGTGTATTTCGCACATTTCCACCTCAGGAAAAAGAAAGACTTATCTTGATAAGCACTAGACGCTCAAGTAAACGAACCCTTCTCATTCGAACTTAAATTAGGTTTCGTCTCTTCCTACAAAAAGCAGATACCACACTGTACCTTCACAATTTATAAATATATATTTCCTAATCCACTTGGGATGAATCATTTTTAATCTAGAACCAAACAATCCCTAAACAGATAGGGATTCTACCAGAAAAAAAAGAAAATCACAACAAAACAGAAGAAAAAATAAGGGAGTGTACTGCAAGTAGGAAGCCTTTTCTTTCTGCTATTTGCATTGTTGTTTTACCCGTAGGTTACAAGAACCGATAAAATTCACTCTCTTAAGGGAAATTAAAGACTTATGGTATGATGGACATTTTTCATAGTAATACGTTTTTCACTGAAGTTATTGTTTTCCCCCGGTATCCTTTAACTGTCTAAGCCAATAACAGAACGACATTAGTCCAAGGAAATCCATTTGTGTCTAAGTGAACAATAATGCTCATACAAATTGGTTTATTTCACATTTTCAAAAAGGATTTGTTCTCATGGAAACGAACTTAAGTTCTACTGCATGTGCAAGGATAGATGTCTTCGTGTACAAAGGAAATCTTATTTCACAACATATGAAACGAACAATTTCAGAGAAATGCGAGACATGCTAAAACATCTTTCTCTGATTTTATTACTGAAAGTACCTAGCAATGTGTTCCTTGAATGTCTTTATGGAATGCTTAAAAAAGCTCGTTTAATATAAAACTAAAATAGATTTCCCTAATTGGAAAATTAAGGTGTGTTAAAACTCCATTCATAAACTTGAACTTAGGTCGTTAGATCAAGTAAGTACATAATAAGTGTTAAGAAAAGCCAGTTAACAGAGGACGATCTCGCATAAGTTGGCAAGAAGTAGAGGGAAAACTTATGGTGCGTAGGGTGGACAACTAGAGAAAGTTAAAATTGCTAAAAACAAATGCTGGGAGGAGAAGAGAGGTCAGCTTCGTTTGTATTGATTGAATTTTCCTAAAAAAACAATAAGGTTTTTTTAGTTCTTTGGTGCCCTTGCCTGACAATTTATTTCGTCGGCAGCTTATGTATTTCCATATCCCCGGCCATGATGAGTAACCATTTGCCCTGCTTTGCGACCGCGTAATCCTCCCTACACATCACTGTCTTGTTGAATTAAAATAGGATGACTGTTTTTGAACTCCAAGTCGTTCATCAGGGTTATTGCTTTAGTTAGGGCGACTAGACGACATTAACAGACAAAAAAAAGGCTAAGCTTAAAAACAAGCTGATGTACAAGCAACTGCAATATAGACCTTTGCTTTGTAAAAGTTATCTTACGCACACCACAACTTAATTTCCATTTCAAAACTATGCTCCTTTGAGGATTTTAAACTTACCTGCTAAAAGTCATAAACGAATCGGCGTTCAACCTTTTGATTATGCAAAGTGTCATAAACTCTTTAAGTAAACCATTAAATGACTCACGGCTCACGATCTCCTAATATGTACTTAACTTTGCAGATTTCTATAACGAACTCTGCACATAATGGCATAAACTCAAGTTTAAGTCAAACCTCCTGCGGCAATCTTTTACGTCTTGAAGTCAACTTCCTTTGACTACAGACAATTTATCATGGAATTTAGTGGAAAAGTTCTTGGAAAAGTCCTGCATACTCTATTAACCAAACGACAGATATCAAACGAATCCCAGAGTCCTAAATTACACCTAATTGCCTCTCATTCCAACAGACACGCCGATGCCGAGGTAGATCCTGTATCCATTTGAATGGATTTAATTCACGACGCAGCAGTAAAGTAGTTTCTACTTTTACGATGAATACCTAATTTATATATGTACATACCCTTCGCCAGTCTTTTGAAAATTTGTCAATCACTCTCGTTAGCCAACTAATTAAGTACAATATTCCAGTTCTATATCCGTCAAAAAAGAAATCCATTGTAAATAGAACGGGCTACCACCTGGAGATAAGGCCATTCAAACAGGAGTCTTCGATAAGCAAAAAGGACGATAAAGAAGGAAATTAATTTGACATCGCTTTTCGAGGCCAAGATCAATGGCACTTTGGGGAGCTTTAATTAAATTTGATTAGAGTTTATTATTTGACTTTAGTCAGAGGCCCTCTGGCGAGAAGCCGACCCTAATGGGCTTAGTGAACTTTCTAAAAAGGAATAAGAAAAAATCAACAAACTCATACATCATGTTGTGACCCGCATCAAATATCATAGGGTAGGGTAGGGTTGTGGTTGAGCGACGCACGGTGGTAGTGGCGTCGTCGTCCTCGAAAACAGCATTTAACCACCATTAAAAGCATATTAAATTCCATTGTTTCTGGCTGCAAGTCTGTCTGGAGGATATCATAGCCACTGGAGCGAATGAAGAAAGGATGTTGGTTCGTATGTGTGCTCCATACAGTGAGACACTATTTAAGTCAGTTTGTTTGTCGCCATTTAGATCATATTCAAGGAAACCCACACTCCGCATCGTGGGGTATAAATTATTATCATTGCTTCCAAAGATAATAAGTGCCAGAGCGTCTTCATTGTTCTGGCAGCCGGTTTTTTGTTCCTCGACGCATAGTAATTATGTGATGCCATGCGATGATGATGTAACTCAAGAACAGCCATTTTGCTGTTCTCTTTGCATTTGCCGCTTTTGGGTTAATTACCTCATTCTAAGGACACGTGGTAAGAGGCAAGGGCACCTTCTTAGTGTCCTGGTGCTATCAATGGCTGGAGGGAGGAAAATGCATCTGGTTTGTTGATGATGTATTGAATTCTGATTAAGTACCAACGCCACCTGTGCTGTTTAGGGGTGTGCCTTGCCTCTTAACGACCCGATGAAAGGTGGTTTACCAAAGTGGCACCATAAGGACCTAAGTGCTTTAGGCAGAGAATGGCGTGCCAACGTACATTAAAAATTCTTCTGCACGTACGGTGGTAAATGGAAAATTATGCGTGCGATGGATTTATTTCAAAATGGAAATGGGAACCGAATCGACCGAAGACTGGGTTCAAAACCTTTAAGCACTTTTTTTGCCCAAAGTTTATTTTTTGCAATGCAAATTTAGTATAATTTACAATTTATTTTCTTCTCTTTAAAATGTTGTTATAGGGGGAAAGCTAGTTGTATTTCTAATCCTTATCACGATTTTTTCGAACTCGTGTGGATCTGTTAGCCCCACATGGTTTTTTTGATTTGCTGCTCTATTTAAGTTTTAGCTTCCTTATTGCCTAGCAGTCATTTACCTTTCAAAAATATCAATATATGAAATGGAACGAACCGCCGCTAGACATACTCCTTACGAGATTTCGTTCCAATTTAGATTTTGTCGTAATAATTTCTCAACCGACCAATATCTTGCTTTTTGCCCTTGTAGGTAAGAGAGATGGTGCCACTTCTAAACGATCAACGGTTTAAAATACGAGAACTTACAAATATAATAACTATAAGACCTGACTTCACTCCCACTCAACCTAGCAGTCCTGATCTTTATATGGTGATTTTTTTTTTTTTAAGAATTTAAAATTAATTTTAAAGAAAAACTTTTTAACGTTTTGTAAAAATTTACGTTTTGAATTCAAACTACATAATTGTTCTTTTTTTCCAGCAATTTGCAGTATCATAAGGCATGTTGATTGGGGCTAGTTAAAATATCCATAAATGAAGTCTTAATTATTTTAACAGAAACGTGTAAATATATCTGGTAAGTCCGTCCATATTATTTTTTTAATATTTATAAAAGAAATCGAACAAGCTAAGTAGATTTTCAGTTATATCTTTATTAATGTCTATCTATTCTTTTTCTAAAGTAACGTTAACTGCCCCTTAAAATGTACATAAATACAATAAAAAAAAACAAACTTCTGCAAAAGCTCGATTTTTTCTTTTAATTCACTTTTATTCGAGAGTTTATGGCTACTCTTTTTACCAATACGTAAGTGGATTACGTATTCCAAGGATACGTTACGGATTCTAAGGAGAAACAGGTTGTAACAATATGCTTTTGATTTTGAACAGTTGATGACTATAATGATGTGAAAAACCTACATCGAAGCATGTTCCACATATGCTAAGTTCTGCTTATGAAAGAATATAATACATTACGGAACGACCGAAGTATTGTTTAAAGTTTGCATTCTTGTGGGGCGCAATGCCTTTCCACGGAAGGAGTAATTGCAAAAATAGCGACATTGATCAATGAAGTGTTTTTTTTTGAGTTACATGCAATTTTCATACAGGATAAACCCGTTGCCGACTTTGAGCTGGCAAATTAAAATGTCGATCATAAAGGAGAAGGTTTGTCCGGTTCGTGCATAGGTGGAGCCGTGAAAAATATTTTATTTGCATGTTAACTGCAGGGATTTGAATCGAAACCACGATCGCCTGCACATAAGTCCATGCGCTAACCACTACACCGCTGGGCCATGGTGCCTAGCACTTTTTGATTCCTTTAAGCACAAGAAATTTTCAAAACAGCACTGCAGTCCTTACTACCTACCCTTTATATTGGTGTGTCTATCTTAACCATTTTATTTTAACCCTTTCACAATTTATATTTTAATTTTTATATTTATTAAGTTTTATGTATAGTTTGCAACGCAGGAGAATCCAACACAGGAGAATCGATTAAGCCATGTCCGTCCGTCTGTCTGTCCGCCCGTATGTAAACAACTTTCAGGGCTTAAACTTTAAGCTGGTGAGTTCGTGAGTGGGCTGGAAGTCCAGTCCTTCAGATCAAGTTTGAAAATTAGTTGAATCCGTCCACAGCGACGCCCTCTACAGGCCTCTTTTCAAATTTTAGTTATGCTAAAATGGTGCTACCGCACTCATTTTTGTATGTCATTGCCTTGTAATTGTCTTTGAGGTAGAAGAAAAGGATTGGCGTTTTCATTGACAACGCTCACTTTTTTAAGGGATTTTTAGCCTAAAATTACCGTTTTTCAGTAAATATATATGAAATTTGACAAAAATTTACATAACAAAAGTTGTAGATATAAGCATTTTTTAACTCTTTTGTATATACAGTATATGCATCCGCACACTTTTGTGGGCGTGGCCTTAAAAAAAGTGATTTCTTTAGTTAAAAGGGAGAAGTTTTAGTCCGAAATGTATGCAACCGCCTAATATAAAGCATTCAACAGTTATATTTTTATATTCCGCACACTTTTTGAAGGCGTGGCACTTTCCTTTTTTAGTAGGGCACTGTTGCACTTTCCCATTTGTTTTTTTTTTGCAATACTTAAGACGTCTTATAAATAATATAAGACACTATGTAACTGCAAAGGTGCGACATGCCATGCGTCGTTTTTTCATAATTCGTCTTGACTACAATAAAGATAACTTAACAAGCAGTTAACGCTCCCGCACTATACACATGAGCGCGAACGAAAGAATTAAGAAATTGCGAACAATCAAATTTTAGAGAATTAACAGCAGAAAATTTAACATTTACGTATGAAAGTGGCTGGTAAGGTAATTGGTCTACACACTGGTTCCATAAAATTTCCGTAGAACAAAAAGGCTAACACCGCGAACTGTTTAAGTTTATTCACAATTCGCAACGACTGCCCATTTTTCGAAAACTGTATAAAAACAACTATGCAAATTGGTAGGTTATTTGGATACCCTGATATTTCTCTACAAAAACGTCCAGTCTTCTATGGCCAAATGCCCTAAAATTGGTTTGTTCGCAATTACTCAATTCGTTGGCTCGCCCTCATGTGTACAGTCCTTAAGGGTCTTATTCTATGTAGTCGTTGCTCGTTGTCTGTCTCGTTAAAACACTATTCCTTATATACCACGGAACATTCACAACTTTTCTTTGTGTTTTATTTTGAAGTCAACTTTTCCTGATGACTTGAAGCATGCAAGAGTTATTTCTATTGCAAAGAAGGTAAATGCTCATACTGCTTATGACTTTAGGCCTATTAGTTATAAGCATTCTACCCTGCTTGTCAATAATTTTTGTGTTAAGGTTCTCGCTCGCCAAACTCAAGACCATCTATCTGGGAAGTCTCTTTTTTACCCTTATCAGTCTGGTTTTCGGAAGGGCCAAGGCTGCTCCTCCACTGTTTTGAATATCCGTGAGGACATCTGTTCAGACTTTGATAAGGGTTTTGTAGCCCTACTCTGTTTGCTCGACTTCTTAAAAGCTTTTGACAAAGTACAACATAGCATACTCTGTTGGAAATTAAAGCACCTCTTTGGATTCAGCGATGGGGCCAGTAAACTACTGGGTGACTTCCTCTCTAACAGGTCGCAGAGTTGTATGTGGTGGGAAATGTTCTGAGTTTATACCACTGAAACAAGGCGTGCCTCAGGGATCTAACTTAGGACCCATCTTGTTTTGTATGTTCATTAAAGATCTCCCGTCGGTGTGTAAATATTCCTTTGTCTATTTGCACGCAGACGATGCCCAACTTCGCGTATCGCTTCCTGTTAAAGACATTGCTCAGCTAGCGTCACGAGTAAATGAGGACTTAAAAGCAATCAATGAATGGACAATTTATAATGGACTTCAGTGAATGCAAACAAGTGTTTGGTTTTGCCAATATCTAATCGGTGCCTTGACTTCGACGCGCTTCCTTACATTTGGTTAGCCCATAGCAAATTGAAGGTTCAGAACGAACCCCGCGACCTGTTTGGGGTTCGTTCTGAACCGCAACCTTTCGTGCTACAGCAACACAAACTTTGTCATCGGCCAAATCTATGAAAATCTTAAGAAATCTTTGGCGTGCTGCCAGTTCGACTCCACCTGAAACTCGACAATAGCTTGTGCGCGTCCAGTCTCATTATGCTTATAGTGACCTATTCTGAGGTTGTGTATCCTAATCCTGATTCGTGTATCTTAATTCCTGATTCAGGTTGCATTCAATGATGCAGTGCGATACATCCGCGGGCCTCGTAGATATAACAGGATATCGTTACATGCTAATAGCTTCTTAGATCGCACTCTAATTCAACACATAAATGCCAGAAATTGCATTTTTCTGCACAAGGTCATAGTTTCCAAAACACCTCGATACTTATATGAGAAACCAATCTTCTCGCAATCTCAACGAACGAAACATCAATGTTTCTATTGTCAAATATCATGCCTCATCACGCTTATTTTCCACCCATGCAGTTAAGCTTTGGAGCTCATTACCTCTGCATATCAAAGTTATAAACAGAACTACCATCTTCAGGTCGATTGAAATTGAATGTGTCCAGGGCGGCTTGAACAACTGCATTTACAAGAGAAGTTTGCTATGTATGCTTAGTTCCAAAAATTTACCTTTAAGCCAATACATTTCTCTGAGTCTGATTTCAAGCTCGCCCCTATTTTTCTTAACGTGTGGCTTCCACCTGAGCTTAGCATCTAGGGTCATTCCTAGATATTTCGCTTCGTTTGCATAAGTATCCCCGTTTGCATATTGTTTTAATGCAATATTTAACTAGCTGAAGCGAGGACATTAAAAATTTAGAAAGAATAGGTTTGTGATTTACCGGCATGGTATGATCTTGCAAACTTCCTTTTCACGGGTATTGCTCTTGACATTTAAGCTACCGTTCACCTGATTTTATCTCTGTTCAAATTCGACCACCTACTTTTGCCGTACGTATTCTGAATATTAGTTGTTCTTTTTTGTAGTAGATTAGGAGTGGCATGAAATTCACCAAAATAAGCTTTCTGTGCGTTAAAGGGCCATATGAATAGTTAAATTAGGCCCCTAATATAAAATAATAAAAAACCAGTGAGAAAGAAAGCTGAAATTTTGTACGAAGCTCATAATTATCCAATACAATATAAGTGTTAAAATTTTTCTATCCGTCTATAGACACGCCCACAATCTGCCTAAATGTGCAACTTCTTTGAAGTGCTTTTAAAACTGTAAGACGTCGTGCAAAGGTAAAATTTAACATTTAGCATCTATTAACCTAATAATTATAAGACATACAAAATAAAAATAAAGTCGGAAGACCGCCCGTAGTGGGCGTGGCATCGATTTAAAGAATAATATGTAATTCAAATGCAATTTATTCCATATTTATGTAGTAAATACTGAGTTCTACGTTTTGTTCACAAAAAGTTTTGGGCCACATCCACAAACTTCGAATTTTCCAGAAAATTTTCTAGTTTCTGTTCATACAAAGTTTTCGCCACGTCCATCTTCAGAGGTTGACTTATCAAAATTATTGAATTTGCATCAGAAAATAAAAATTTTTCGCAGGTAGGTACAGCCGGAAACTTGAATATTTTTCGCTGCTAATAATGATTTTTGGTTATAGGAGCTGAACGAGCCACGCCCCCTAAAAGATAAATTAAAAAACTTAATAAGCAATAAAATATTTTTTATAGTTATTTGATGATCAATGAATGGAAACGGGAAGGGGATGGAAAACAAAAAAAAAATATAATGGGAAGGAGGATAGGAATAGCGTATACCGCGATCCGTTACTACAGATTGTTTTATGCGCACTGCTGTGCTTACTCACTCGTTCTCTTTGATTAAGAGCATTGACCTCCCCCATTCATCTTCACTTTTCTCTATTTTTGGCGTTTTGTTACCATATTTTTCAAAATCATTGCTCCACCTCCAAAGTTATCTTCCTGATCTTCTCGTGCCAGCTCTATGACACCGGTTTTTTGCCTTTATTTGTAAGGGATAACAGTGCGCATTGCTCCTCATCAATCAAATCTCTTTCATTTTTGTGACAAAAGGAGATTGCCAACACCACTTAGAGCCGCATGAAATCGTATCCTGAAATTTTCTGGCCACAAGATATGATAGGTATCGTGATGAAAATTATGTGGGGCGGTCTAAACGCAAAAACAAAAAGGAAAATCCAAGGCGCATCCGAAGACGGTTACCCTACACCTGCTTCTTGCGTTAGTACTCCCCCCTGCAAGGGTTTACACCGAATTCGGGTACCCCTGCACTCTCCCATCCTCGAGGATAATTCTTGGCAGAGAAGCAATTGGCACGACTTATACCGAAATCGGTTGCCCCTGCCGGGCTTTTCTTACATGGAAACCATTCCTCATTGACCGCATCAAGTCCGTCCCTTTTATCCTCAAGGCAAATTCCCATCTGGAGTTCAACAGTTAAGAGACCACCCTTTCTTCAAGAAGTCTCGCAATGGCCCCCTCAATCCTGCTGACAGTGGATCACACCGTAATGGTTACCCCCAGCTCCCATTATTCTCGGGTAAGTCTTTAACCAATCAATAATTGATTGGTGACCTTCGGTGGTGACCCCCACCCAAATGGGTAGCTGTCATTTAGGTCCTCGGGCCGGGTAACTCCGGTCATATAAGTGGTATCACAATGGACCTCCCTTGGTCTAAGTGTGCCCCTGCCTAGCGGGGGCAGCCACCCAACCTAACCTAACCATCCCAAAGTAACCTAGTCGGCGTCTGTTATCTTGGCTAGGATCGGTCAATTAAATGTGGCAACTAGGCATAAAAGACAACCCTGCCCCATTTGTATACTTCTTTCCCTCCAACAAGGAAATGAACCGGGTAATCGAATCGAATTTAGGGCCGGCAATAACTCTTCTCCCCTGGCTTTAGCGATACTTTACACCCTAAACTCCTCCCAGATTATGCCGCTGCTTTACCCTCTATAAGAAAAGCGCACAAGTTGTTCGGTGTGAAAAACATTTTTGCCTACCTGCCTCGCAGTTTTAATCCTATCCTAATAATTATGAGTTTAGTCGCCGTCGAGTGTTGTAGGTAAATCCTTTGTTATTTATCTGTAATGCCGGAACTAAAGCATAAGCTCTATAGTCATAAACGTTTTCTGCGACAAGGTTGCGGTTCCGAAAAATCTTAATTTGCTTTGCACGTTTTTTTTTAACACTGATTTACTCCACAAGTAACGAATTATTCGCTAAATTTTGGTGTCTTGGCAAATTTTAGTTACGAAACCTTGACTTCTGTAAATGGGTAAATACTGGAAAGGGGTCTATTGAAATTCTTTTTACAACCTAGCTTTATAAAAAGTTTGGTTAAAAACTATGCCAAAAGACGTTCATGGCCTTTTTATGCAAACCTTATTACGGCGGCAGCAAACGTTCTGCCGTACTCATTACAAGTCTCGAAAAAACATAAACTACACACGATTTCATCGAATTCAAGAAATTTGTTTTGCAAAAACATATTTCTCACCCAACCCAACCTTGATGCAAGTGTCAAAATTGTGCCGCATATTGAATGTTACCCTGGTCTAAGACATTTTGCCCAATCAATTCCCAAAACGAGTCCCAGCTAAAATTTGGAGAAAAAACATCAAAAACCTGACCTTTCCGAATGTCGTCTGTTATGAAGAATTCAAAATTTCCTCTGACCACGCACCAAGTTTAGCATGAAGCTCACGCACTCATAATGAACGCGCGTGCACTGCATAATCATGGTCAAATTGTCCCTCTGAAAGCCGTTCGATGAACTTCAATCACAGACGCATGCGTAATCGACTTGGTCAGTCGCTGCATGAAAATGAGTGTGATGAAGTCAGAATTGCTTATTGGGTCATATATACAAACAAACAGAAGGTTTCTAATGCACAAGATCGTGCGGAAGGTCATTTGGCCAAATGGGCCGTGAGGAATGACTCCAGTTTAACAAACTGTTATACCTCCTGCTCATCGTTAGTTTAAAAAGGCGGGCCTAAATCGAGAAAGACATCAGTATCCCTCTACAAGTGAAGCAAAGTAAACAACAAGCTATGGCAAAGATAATCTCAGTCTTTTTGGTAGTAGCAGCAGTGGCAGTGTGTAGCGCAGGACCAGCGCAATTCAGAAATCTAAGGAAATCTCGATTTTTAGCTCGTCAGGAGATGGCAGAGGATGTACCAGCACAAACACCATACCCGCCATCGGGAATAAAACCGGACATTCCTTTCGATTTGCCCAATGAGTTGCAGACACCAGAAAAACCCGAAAACACATATTTGCCACCGGATGATCTCTTGCCGCCAGCTCAGACTTATGGCGCACCTGCACAGACCTATGGGCCACCAGATCAGGTCTATGGACCGCCAGAGGCCAGTGGCGACGGAGAAGTGCCTGAAGACGTTGCTGAGTTGCCGGCTCAAGAGGATGCCAGTGAGATAGTGGTCGCACAATCAGAGGCCGAGGATCTTGAAAATCCGCAATCGGAACGCTTGGTTTTGGCAAGAGGTTTTCGTAAGCAAACCGCCAAGCCGGCCAAGTTAAGATCAGCAAAGCTGCAAGCCCTTCCCATGTCGCAAAGATTAGTCGCCCAACCGATTTACTCGAAAAGTGGAGCATTAGTGGCATTTAAAGTAGCCAGAGTTTAAATTTTATTTAAAGGAGAACTATTTATTTTATTGATAACTGGAAATATACATTTATTACAAAGATGATTTACCGTTCTCTTATTGTTTGCAATTGGAATTGAATTTATTTTTCTTGGCTTTTTTAGTCAATCGGCATCAATTGTTATTTATACTTCATAAACTTTGGTCACAATGTCTGAGACCTCACACAATCAGGCACGGCTGCTGGTCCATAGTACTACTATGACAGACACCTTTTTTTTAATTTAAGCCTCAGTAATAAAGATCTTAGATGTTTGGGAATCGTCATGTCCATAGCAAGCTTTTTTTTGCTTTTCGATTGAGCAGAAGAGGAGGCGATGTAAAGAACTGGTTTGTTTAAGTTCTGAACTGATCAAAATGTTGACCTCTTTATCCAGCGAAGCTTCTTAAACCACCAGTCGATAAGCTGCTTTCAATGCATATTTGCCAGCAAAAAATTATATTGCTTGTTCCGATTCAATGGTTTTGTAAAATCGGCCCCTAAAAGTGGGTGTGGCAAAAAACTTTGTATAAATGAAATCTAGAATACCTTCTAGCTTAATTTATGTGCTTAATTTTATTGTTGATTATTTCCCAAATAAGGATTAAGGCCAGACGAAATCCACGAGTTTCTGGAAGTCTTTCTAAAATGTTGTGTCCAACAAATGTGGGCGTGACCTAAAACCTTTTTTGAACAAAATAGAGAGTAAAGTTTTTTCTGCACCATATATTAAAATACCTTTTTTTTTGAAGGTTACGAAAAAAGAACAAATCTTGAATAAAACGCATTTGAAATCGAAGCCACTACCACTTGGGGAGGTGCACCGATTTGATTTTTCTTTTGCCTGTCAGCTTTCACCCACAAAGAAAGCTTAGAGCTTTCAGACCATGTCTTCTTGATCTGATGAGGTAAGCAAAAATAATGATGCTACCGTTCGAAAGAGATGGAATAACCTAATCGATGATTCAAAGATAATTTTAAGTAAAAGATTAACCAAACTTTCCAAAACTCTGACTTCTACAGAATAAGTATTCGAGCATAAAAAAAAGAACGTCAAGTATGAAGAGATACGCGGAGCGGTCCGTCGGCTTTTGTTGAAGGTTATAGTCATCTATATTGCGCTGTTTGTGTAACATTCTTTTTTATTTTGCTTGTTTGAATGGGCTTAAAAACTTAGGGTTGAAAACGGCAATTTTGAAACGTTTTTCATACAGTTCGCTTGCCTTTTAAACATTACATGCTTCAGCCAAATTTAAACAAGGTCGTCATAACCGTTAAGGATCTCGAAATCTTAAAAAAATAGTTTTCGAAAATGTTTTTACGTTTTTCAGTTAAATCTTCGAAGTTTTTGAATATTCGAAGTCTGCTATAGTTTTGTATAAAATTTAAGAAGATAGACTGAACGATCTAGCATTATTTTACGCTAGATTTAATAAAAACAATTTTAGTTTTCCAAAACTTTATAAGAAACCAATTTTAATTAGGATAAGAATTTTAGCAATTTAACAATTCTTGATATGCTTACTTTCCTAAGCCCAAAAAAGAAGAGAGCGAAAATCCAAAAAAGTCTCGAATTTAAAGGGCACATTATATACTTAACATCATTTAAATAAACTATTGGCTCGTCAAAAGTGCTGCCAAGCAAGCAAAAAAGTAAATACAAATCTTACTCCGAATGGTCTGAACATAGACTATGCCCGGTGTTAATTTAAAAATTATACTTTATACCGTTCAAATCCATAAAACAAATATTTTGAAGCTTTTTCCAGTTCCCGTTAGAATTTTTTCCAATAACACAAACACCAGCACTAGCCTTGGATATTTTTTTTTTGATTCTATGGCCACCGGCTTATGCGTAAACGGTTAAACAAGGTCCTTTTTTATTTCATTTTTTAAATAGGCTTCTAAAAACTTAGGTTAAAAACGGCAATTTAAAAAAATTTTAACGCAGCCTTCCTTCTTTTTGTAAGCTTTGTACTTTAACCGAATCTGAAAAAGAGCGCCTATAGCGTAAAGCTACTAGAAGATTTAAAAAAAATTGTTTTAGAAAATGCTTTTATGGTTTTGAGTTAAATATCAGAAGATTTTGAAATTTCAAAATCCGTTATAATTTTCCTTAAAATTTTGAATTATTTCTGATACGTGTGATTTTTTTCATAGAATTTCACCAAACAGCACCGGATATAAGGGAGGGGGGGCACACGTTTTTTCATGCATTTTTGCGATTTTTTTTCGAAAATGCGTCAAAACTGCAGTACTGAAACTGTTTTTGGAAAATATGACCTAAGCACTTGGTTTATTTTGAGTTGCTTTATACGTGTGTTCAATTTTGAGCGATAAGCCATTCAAAAGTTATGGCCTCCAACACTTTGAAAAACGTCATGCATTTTCGACTCTTCATTTCTCAAAAACGTTTTGATATTTTCGAAAAGTTTTATTTTTTAATTAAAACTTAGTTTTTCTTAAACCTAAGTTTCGTTTTTCTAGTTCTTGCCTACTACTTCTTGAAAAAAACACTAAAAAACATTAAGTCCATTTTCACATGAAATTTCAAACTGTAATTAAACTGTTATTTGTGCTTAAAAAAATTTGGCCTCATTGGATTCTCTGACTATTTCCGCAGTTTATACGCACAAAAAATTTTGTCTTTCTACGACTTACCGTTCTAAAGTTATAAAGCGATTGGAGGGACGGACGGACAACGTAGCGATACCATAAGAGGTCCTTTTTCCATTTTTGGACGAGTTTTCTCATAAACTCTCTCATCCAAAAATCTGGCAGGTAATTTTTTAAGCAAAAAAAAGAGTCTGTACCAAACTTCTTATTACCCTAAATTCGAAGGTTGATTGACAATTATTTGCATATACCAGGCCCAAAAATAAAGTCCTTTAACATTTATTTCGTTAGAGTCATGAGAAAAGGTGTTTCCTAAAAACGCCCCCTTCAAGTAGGCGAAGCTTTAAACCTTAAATGCAACAAACTAAGCGAATGGCTTGTTTGGTTAAAAAAGAAAATCCGAAAATTTAGAAAGCCAGAATCCGGAAAAACCTGAAATTCTAAATTCAGCATATCCGCCCATACATACTCCACTGTTTGCATATTCAGGTAACATACTCTTGAGTTATTTCTACAAACGTAACTTCGTAACTCGCTTATCGAGTTGGACTCTGCTTTGCGACAAATGAAAAATGACAATGCACTATGTATCGAAGGTGTCCCTGTTGAGGCTTTCCAGAATTCGAACGAAAATCGCAAATCTAATATTGTCAACTTCTTTAAAATTTTCTTTAAAAACGCCTGTTTCCCCATGAGCTTCAACAAAGCCTTTATTAGTGCAATTCTAAAAAGGCAGATGCAAGTAGATCTAGGAATTATACAGAAATCCCTATTCTAAGTTCTCTAAGGAAATTTATTTTCGCAATTATCTATAAAAGATTGTCCAACAAGGTCCCGGAAAACGAGGAACCGTCTAAGTATTCACGTTGGCATTGGATTCTCCACTAAAGATCACAACTTTTGTTTGCTTTATCGACCTCAAGGTTACCTTTGAAAACTAGAGAAAACATGAAACTGACACTTCGTACCCAGATTAGCATCTCGTGAATACGCTGCGAAGAGGTGTCATGTATCATGCTGGCATTCTCATCAAGTTCTCTTTATGCGTATAATTTGGCCCTGTTTGCTTATAACTCATTTACGCTTCAACATCGAATAAATAAGCTTAAAGCATACAGCGTTACTAAGTATCATCGCGTTAACGTACAGAAGACTAAAATAATGATTTTTGAAAAGCATTCAAGAAGAAGACTTTCCGGGAGTTGTGCTTACCCATAATCTCAACTTGTGGGGCCTAAGCTGGCGCTTAACTTAAACGCGCTTCGCTTTTTCGCTTAAACGTGCATCCTCGTGTTTTTAAATCAGAAACGTACTCCATCATGATGAACATTGTCTCGTTTTTATCTCTGTATATATTTAAGATTTTTTTCCTACTTAATGAACGGATGTAGGATAAACATTTTTTTGTCATCCTATTCCTAAAAAATTATAACTAATATCTTAAAATCTTACGAATGAATAATGGCTAATGACTTCGTCAAGCAGTCTTTTCACAATATATCAAGAGTACTTCATTTTAGTTTTCATGTCAAATTCAATGACCTGTTCTCAAAACTTAAATCTTAATTATACTTCTTCCATTGCACTACGGAGACTCCTCTTGATTGATTCCGTTTTCCATGACTACAACCATCCTTGCTAAGCCCCACTAACGCAAGAACTTGTCTTATTTAATTTCCAATAATAATCCTCCAACAGGGCAAGCATAATGATAAAATCAATAATTTTATGAATCATTAGGCAGCTCAGACTTAAATTTCCCCTCTAACCATCCCGAAGGTTTTGTGCAGGAATCAAGGTATGGAAATCCAAGCACATAGAAAGTTTTGCGGCGAAAAATTATGACGAAGCAGGGAAAGTTTTTAGTGATTGTAAAAACTTTTCGAAAAATCAATGCAAGGGCACGGCAGTTTGAGTTCCCTGAGGCTTTCAGCCTTAGCAGTACAGCCGGATACTTG
This sequence comes from Neoascia interrupta, assembly GCA_947623515.1. Lineage (NCBI taxonomy): Eukaryota > Metazoa > Arthropoda > Insecta > Diptera > Syrphidae > Neoascia > Neoascia interrupta. The sequence goes on from OX392463.1 coordinate 129,518,215, forward strand.
CATTACACGAGGGTTCACTCTTTCCGATATACCAGTATCTTTCGATGGAAACTCGTAAATCAAAACATTAATGTGCAAACCGGCCGGGTCAGCCCGCACTCAAAGTTTATGTACTTTAAACACCAACTGTTGACATATACCCGACCTCAGACGCCCGCAAATTCGACAGCTCGTAAATGCCGAAGCATAAAATCGGGAATAATAAACGACCAGGTAATGGGTAGATCTGCAATAAATTCTACCCAAACAAAAAAGAAGAACAATTTTTTCTTTTTTTTTAGTAAATAAACAGAAAAAATACATGAAAACATTTATGTCCCTTGGCAAAAGGATGCTATGCAACGCACGGTGAACAAATCTCCGGAGTGGAACATCGAAGACAACGACCATAAATTTCGATACCATTCACGGTTTTGCTTTTCTCTCTCTCTCTGTGTATCTGGGAACGGCTTAAGGATTCACCATGTACACGACATGCACTGCGAAAATAGCATTGTATGAACGTATTTGTATGTGTTTTCGTATATTGGTTTTTGCGTTGCTCGACGAGTAATTTATTATGAAATAAACGAAATACTAGGATATTAGGATCACGATGGTATTGTTATGAGGTTACACTCTGCCAAGTACGATGCCTTCGGGTGCGCATCACATGCGGCTTTACATCGTGGTTTGGATTAAATTATGAAATCGGAGCAGAAATGGTTCTTGGAATTGAATACAAATAAAATGGGTGGGAGGAAACCACATCTAGGAGTCAATTTACAGCGAAAATCAGCATTTTCCTTAACTCCACAAGGAGATGTTACAGCACAAAAAATGCCAATGTAGAAATGATTAGACTTTTAGGGAGTTTTAAGATGGCGATAACAGATAAAAAAGGAAACGTCCTAGGAGACCCTATACCGACTGACACATTTCGCTTTAGTGAACTTATGGGAAATTGCTTAAGGCTTTGTCGGACAGGCTAAATTTAGATTGACGCTCTACAAGAACTCGATATAGGCTTGACGTCTATCCAGAGAAGGTACTACCTATTCGTAGGAATAAAAATAAATTGAAAAGTCTTTGAAAACTTCAAAGGAATGCTATCAGCAGCCCTCGAAACGAAGGAATACTTACAATCTTTTTTAAGGTAAAAAATTCTATCTAACGCTTTTTAGCAATACGTCCAAAAATGGAAAAGGACCTCTTGGAAATGGATACCTGAGTTGGAAATGGATGGCGTTTTTTAAAGGGTTTGAGGCCATATATTTTTAACCGCTTAGTGCACAAAGCCAATATTGAACACACGTATAAAACGTCAAAGAAGTGCTCAAGTCATATTCTTCAGAAAATGTTTGAGCACCGTCGTTTTGACGCATTTTCGAATATAAACCGCAAAAATGCATGAAAAAATGTGGTAGTAGTTATTTATGGGTTTAGAAATTAAAAAAATTAAGTAATAAGGGTCAAAAGAACATGTCTCCCTCTATCTCCCAAGCGGTATAAAGTATACTTTTGAAATAAATAACGAGCAAAGTCTATTTTCTCAAATCTTATACAACCTAGGGCAAACTGCGAATATTCATAAAAATCTAGTCAAATTGAACATCATCATCATCATCTTCGAATGCCGCTTGTCCCTTAAAAGGGTCGCGGAGCGAGGGTGGCTAAATGTTCTTTCCATCGTTCTCGATCCTCCGCCACGAACTCAAGAGACTCCGGCGCAATACCCAGGCTGGACTCAGAGAGGTTCTTTACCTGATACCACCACCTGTTTCTTGGCCTACCAGGGGGGCGACGCGCTCGCATCTCGCATTTCGAACCGATCTCTGCTCCACTCGGAGAAGTAGCTGCTAACCTTAAGATTCCCACGAATACTGACGTTTCTCACTCTATCCCAAAGAATAACACCAGCAACGTACCTCAGAAATCTCATTTTGCCAGCTTGAACCCGCGATATAATTCTTTCGATCATTGCCTAAATTTCATGACCATAGATGAGGGTTGGAACGAACACTGAATTAAAAACTGAGATCTTTGTTTTCACTCCTAACTCAGCTTTCCTTGTGACCTGCTGGCGCAGTTCCTTTACTATTGCCCCAGCTTGGCCAATCCTACAGGATTGATCATCACTCCTTCTATCACTCCTTCCTGCTTTCGTGAAAAAGAACCCCAGGTACTTAAACTTCTTCTACTGTTTCATAACGGAACTCCGTTTCTGTGCAGGGTACACTTCACAGGAGTTCGGGAAAAAACCACCACTTCGGATTTGATATGTTCACCTTCATCCCAGCCTCACCTCATATGGTCGCAAACCCATCCAGTGCTCGCTGAAGTTCCTCCTCGGACTTCCAGGATAGCTAAATCATCTGCGAAAAGCAGATGGCTTATCTTGACACCAGCCATTTCGAAATATTCCTCACCAAGACTGCGGTTCACCATCCAGTCTATATATTTTATGAAAAGGAGAGACGCTAGAACGCAGCCTTGGCGAAGTCCAACGCACACATCAAAAGCTTGGGACTTGACGCCATTTATCCGAATACAGCTTCCCAGTTCCCATACAGAAGAAGAAGCTCTCAGAAAAAGCCCACCTAGTGCATAGTCCCGCACAACTCTCCAGAGTTTATCCCGAGGAACCGGGTCATAGGTCTTTTCCAAATCTACAAAACACGCGAAGGCCGGTTTGGCATATTCAGTGTAAAAGGCTGGTCGGTTGTGCCTCTGCCAGACTGAAAGCCGCATTGCTCTTCCAGAAACAAAGGGTCGATTCCAGCTCTGGAACGCGCTTCCAACACCTTCTCGAATACTTTTCCCGGAAGACTTAAGAGAGATATTCCACCTTAATGAAACGTGTTAGCCATTTAACACCTTCTTAAAATCGCCGGCCACCCCCACTATTGTTTTGAATGCAATACAACTTCTTATTTATATTTTATTTGAAAAATACTTTAAACTAAGTTAAACAAGGCGTAAGAACTTAAATTTTGATGTTAAGAAACGCCTTTCTCACAACGCCCACAGCATCGACCATGATTGGGCGGTCCAACACGGTTATACCGTGTTATATCTTCAAAACCTTGTGTTCCCTTAAAATTCACTCTAAATCGAAAAAACTAACAGGCACTTGCAGCTCAGAAGAGCCATCGCCTGAATACTCATGACAGAGGTTTCTCATGACAAATGATACTTTCGGAGGGCTTGTCAGGCCCTCGCGGAGGTGGGACACCGTGAGAAAACTTCTAGTGCCCCGAATACTGTGAATTAACATAAGACGTAAGATATTAACATTCTCTAAGTCTGTGCTATACGAAGTTTTGAGTTCCACCCACTTTTACGGGACGTTTTTAGGAAAAGAAAAATAACTTTTTCCATTTTTGATTTATTGCTATAAGGTAGGGATTTCTGATCCATATAGCTTAATAAGTTTCCTAACGCACAATTTTTGAACTTAACAAATTCATTAAATTTTTAAAAAATATTCTTTCCTAAGGATGGCGGGCTAAACTCCTGTTGTAATAAACTCCATATAATTAGTCTCTTTGTCCTTTTACAGCTCGAAATAAGAAAAAAGGTTTTTCTTATGATCTCCCAGCACTAAAGGAGTTCAATACGCTTCCCTAAAACAGAAGGCTTGTGAGTATATCTCCGCACCCGCAGTCACAAAATGTTATTATCTGGACCAGAAGTTTTTTAAACATTAGCAAACGGCGTGTTTTTTTCAACACCGAATAGTCCAACTGGTGTAGACAACTGGAATATAGTAAAAAATTGTTCTTTTCTCGTACACCTGAACGGAATCGTGCTCATGTAAATGTTCTTTTGACCTCCGAATTCGTTCGGTATCGTACCGTAGTCGAAATTTCGACACCGGCGTATTTGGCGGTGGAGGCTGAGTGTTGGTTAGGTTAGGCTAAATAGGGGTGTGGTGAAAAAGGCCACACAAACATTAGGAACCAAAAAGGGCCCATCGCGATCTTTGGGAAACCAGTTGAACTTAAGAATTCAAAAGGCAAAACAACCTAAACATTCTCCCCTATGAAACATCCAATTTCCCTGTAATAGCCCAGAAGGCCCCTAATAGTCCGAGCTCCCATAGCACTGGAAAACACGTCATAGAACACCTATTTTTAAATTTATGTGGAATAGGTAGAAAAACATGTAAGAAACAAAATGAATATGGCAGACAAATAAGTTTTTGCGCACATGTATTTTTTATGCATTTTTGAAAACACTAAAAACAAAAAACAACGAGCTTACCTCATAAGAACACCTCCGTCAAATTTGCAACATTGAGAGCAAATTTTACCATGTTTTCAAAAACAATGGTCTGCCTGGAAAAAAAAAGTTATTTATTAAGGTCTTCCTCAACTTTTATTCACCTAAAATTTTGATGAAACTACATGGCAGAACACCTTCTTAAGCTTTAGCCCTAAATGAAGTTTGGCATGACCGCAATCTATCAAAACTGGTCTGCCATCAAAAATCGGTTATTTACTTTGTCAAACTTCACTTTTAAGGTGCATTCTTCTCGGAAAACGATTAAATAATTATGAAAAGTAGTAAAGTAGTAACTCAAAACACTTGTATTTTTCTTTTTTGCAACCTAAGTTTAAGCTATGAAAAATAGTTTAACAGAAAAAAAGTTTGTGGTTTTTATGCTAGACCTGGGCTTAAGAGATACCATTACATTTTTTACACTTCGAATTGATATTTATTGGTACCGCGCCACAACACACTTTTTTATGTCCTATGGACAAAATAAATTTTGTCATCTTTTCTATGTTTTTTGATTGGTCTGCCTTTGAATTTTGCATCTTTTAACATGACAGACCTTACTTTTGTGTGTCATGCATGAATTACTATTTAATTTATTTTTCAAACAAATTTAGATAAGACTAGTGAGTAGCTATTTGCTATAGGATATAATATAATAGTTGTATACCTAGTTACCATTCTCATTTCCAATCCTATTTCTTTTCCATATCTTTTATCATTGCCATTGTTTGCTTTCGCAAAACCTGTGCACAAAAAGAATAAATAAAAGACCTTTGACTGAAACAAGAAAATTTGCTTTATACTTATACTCATATGAATATTTTAAATACCTGTTGTTTTTGACCGAGCTATCAACATACCCATGGTAAGACCACACAGATTCTATGTTACAACCGTCCATATAGAATTTTTTATATTTTCCAGTATAGAATTTAAATCGATTCAAAAGTTTTAAATTTAAGCCCTTGAGTATCACCTTTTATTTGTTTGAATGGCTGCTGGCAAGTTGAATGTCTTTATCTTTTATCTCTTTTTCTTTCTCAGAATTTTTACGCTTTTGAGTGAGTAAAACTAAACAAGCAAAATTATTAGAGAGGCCCACGCTTAAAAAAAAAAATTATTTTACTTCGACTTTATTAAAAGAAAACAGTGAGTAAGTGCTACAGTACTTGCTGCAGTTGCCGTCTGTTTAAAGTGAAGTCTGACAAAGTTAATAACGATTTTTTTATGGCAGACAAATTTTAATAGATTAAGATCATGTCAAACTTCACTTAGGAAAAAAGCCAAATAAGGTGTTCTGTCAGGTACTTTCGTTAAAGATTTAAGTCCTTAACAGAAGAAGTCTGACAAAGTAAACAACGGTTTTTTGATGGCAGACCAGTTTTGATAGATTGCGGTCATGCCAAACTTCATTTAGGGCTGAAGCTCAAGAAGGTGTTCTGCCATGTAGTTTCATCAAAATTTTAGGTCAATAAAAGTTGAGAAAGACCTTAATAAATAACTTTTTTTTTCAGACAGACCATTGTTTTTGAAAACATGGTAAAATTTGCACTCAATGTTGCAAATTTGACGGAGGTGTTCTTATGACGTAAGTTCGTTGTTTTTTTTTTAGTGTTTTCAAAAAAGCATCATAAAAAATACATATTCACAAAAATTCATTTGTCTGCCATATTCATTTTGTTTCTTTCATGTTTTTTCTACCTTTTCCACATATTTAAACATAGGTATTCTATGACGTATTTTCCAGTGCTATGGGAGCTCGGACTATAAGGTTTGTGCCGTCTACTTCCTCCAAACTTTCAAAGAAATATTCCCCTAGAAATTTTCTACCATATACGCGAAATTGCCTCGCACTCACAGTATGTGTGTCATATTCTCAACCACTTGCATATCGCAGCAGAAGCGACAAATATCCGTGTCAGAAAGCCTGAGCCTCTTCGCGTGTTTCCGCACGTGACAGTGAACTGTGAGAATTCCCACTAAATCCCTAAGCTTGACCCTGCTCATTATACCCCATCCCATAGGATAGGAGGTATATTAAGTTTGTTGCACGGTGAAATAATAATGGTAGACCCCCAAGACCCTTAAGGGCATATGATCGAGACCGAATTCTGAATCGAATGAGCCATGTCCGTTTGCCCGTCAGTATGTCACATGTTTTTAGGCCTTAAATTTCTCACAAAAAAGAGCTAGGGTGCTGAAACTTCGTACGTAAGGTCCACGTCATGCGAATCAGTACAAATGTAAACATTTTTGAAATCCGCCGAAAGACACGCCCACAATCGGTCTAAATGTGCAACTACCTCCAGAGTTTTCAAAACTGTGTGACGTTCTAAAAGGCTGAAGTTTGACACTTAGCATCTCCTAATGAATGTAAGACACAAAAAAGACAAACTTAATTGGTAAACATCCTCCAGTGGGCGTGGCATCTATTTTAAGGGTAAAGTTTCAAATGCAGTTAACTCAATATTTTTGCTCGACATTGAAAAAAAATTGCTTATTATTTTATGTAGAAAACGTTTAGTTCTAAATTTTGTTGATACAAGACTTTGGGCCACGCCCACATTTGGAGGCAGAATTAAAGAAAAACCTAAAATTTTGCAGAAAAACTTAATTTCGACTGGCCTTGAGCCTAGTTTAGGAAAGCATGAAACAAAAAAAGTGGCAGGTTAGGTAAACGAGACTTCAGTCCAGATTTCGTTCATATAAAGTTTTTAGCCACGCCCCCTTTTAGGAGTCGATTTTTCAAAAATATTGAATTTGAACCATAAAATTGCATTTTTACGTACAATTAGGTGTAACTTGGAAATATGTGGGAAATATCTTATAATTTGTAATTACGGGCGGTTGAACCACGCCCCTTTTCGAAGTTTGCAAAAAATAATTATCAGCATTTTACAATGTGCGATAGGATGGGGTATTCAACGGTCCGTTTTACGGACTGTAACTTCTGCGTTTATTCTTGTGGGGTGCCGTGGCGTAGTGGTTAGTGTGTGTGCTTACTACGCCGGAGGTCTGGGTTCGAATCCTGCCATCGTCACCTGAAAAAAAAGACTTGTTCTTTTTCACGGCCCCCACCTCCGCGAGGGTCTGACAAACCCTCCGAGAGTATCATTTGTCTTGAAAAAACTTCTCAAAGTGCCGTTCGGATTCGGCAAAAAATTGTGGGTAAAAAAATTAACACACCAGCATACATTGTTGAGAAGTTTGCCCTGGTTCACCTCGAGCTGTTGCGCCACTCTATTCTATTTTTAACTTCTGCGTACACACTGTAGCACTTACTCACTGGTTTTTAATATTCCTTTCGATCCTTTCCGGTTAAAACGTGGCCAGAGAGCTATCCTCTGGGTACCCTATGTCCAGTCGGACTGGACCACCTTTGGTTAGCAGTCATTATAATTTTCTCCTCAACAGTGCCTCTTACTACGCAGGGGGGTTTGATGTGAAAAACCTGACTAGTTTCTAGCAGTCAGCTTGTTCATTTCCCTCTATACCGCAGTCTCTTGGCACCCAGCACGGTCTCACTCGGTTCTGGCTGCACAATGCTATGGGTATTGTGCGACAGCCCCTGACTGAGGTTGTCAGGGAGGCTGACGGAGGCTGGGTATTACTTTGATTGTGTATGTGACGTAACGTTTCGACTCAATTTTCCTTAGTGAATTTTTACAATTCGACTGAAATTGTATGAAATCGATAAAAACATGCCAAATATCTCAAAATTAAAGCTATCAAAATTAGTTTTAAGTAAAGTATACAAACAACCGGCGCAAACAAAATCACGCTACGAAATGGAAAAAAAATTAAACAAAATGAAGTCAAAGCAATTTGACACTTAACGTGATGATGCCACCGGTGTAGTTTTTGCCGTTCTGTACACGATTAAACTGGTTATACTGTACACCACACTGGAATTTTCGCGAACATCGAGTATTATTTGACAGCTCGCTATGGCAGTTCGGTGTTCAAAAGAATACGCCATAAGCTTTTGGTTCCAGAACCATGTGAAAAGGTGAGTAGAAGCCGGTTACTGGATTTTGTTTAAACCTTTAGATTAATTTTTCTGCTATAACCGTTATCGTACTACCTAGGTTGGTTAGTGGCTTTACCAGCAGTGTTTATTTCTTCGGGAAGATATTTGTCAGCAGGCAGATTTTTGTCGTATGATAAAAATAAAAAATAAATAAATAGAGTGGCGCAACAGCTCGAGATGAACCAGGGCCAACTTCTCAACAATGTATGCTGGTGTGTTAATTTCTTTACATACAAGGGGACCTACAATTTTTTGCCGAATCCGAACGGCACATTGAGAAGTTTTTCAAGACAATTAATACTCTCGGAGGGCTTGTCAAACCCTCGCGGAGGTGGGGACCGTGAAAAGAACAAGTCTTTTTTTTTTCAGGTGACGATGGCAGGATTCGAACCCAGACCTCCGGCGTAGTAAGCACACACACTAACCACTACGCCACGGCACCCCACGTTTTGTCGTATGATAGGCTTTTCTAACCCCGATTTTGCCTTAAGTACATTTATATTTTTTTTTCGTTTTAGTTAAAGTCAATTTAAAAGAAAGATATATGTATACTTTTTTATGACTAAAATGTCGATTTAGCTCTCTCGGAATAGTAATGAATGACTTTAATTGTCTTTTTAATCCTGTTGGTGGCTTGCGTGAAGCTGGGATTTATTGTCTAAATGCCTGGTTTATTTAACACTTTTGCAATCGTCCATACCAATATCAACAATAAGTGTAATCTTGTCGCCCGATTTTAAGAAAAATATTTTTATACCCACCTCCGAAAACTGTTTTCTAACAGGCGTTGTCCCAGATTAACAAGTATTCCCTTGAGGTGCGTCTGTTTCGCCGATCTCTGTGTGAAAACTATTGTCTAATCTTCTTTGAAAACTTTTTTAAAATCTTTTCTCAAAATCTCATACTCTTACTCTATCTTTCCCTCCTCTTGGTTTTAGCAATCACTTTATAATTAATTCAGCTCATTAAATTGTTGCTTTAACAAGGAATTTCCCGGACCAGCAGCCAAGAGTCAATGCTGTCCCTATCCTCGAGGGTTACCAATCTTGTGTGGAACTTGGCAACTGCATTCCACACTTGAAAGCATGCATAAAGAACAGTGTAGAAAATCTCTATACTTCTAGGAATGATAAATGAGTTTGGGTAATCTATACAAAGAGTTGCATCGTAAATCAAACGTTCATCCTCAATTTGCCTTTTAAGCGGGGGGATACACATGCACAGTTGGCGACACAGCGGGCAGGAAGACAGACAGACTGGTATCCTCTGACCAGTACAAAGCAATGAATTGGTCAATTTAATGGTTTATTTCGATTGTTTGCGGAAGAAAACCAGTATACTGCCATCCGGGTTGGGCTTAATGTGGTGAACCTAATGCGAATTTAGTTGGATTTTAATGTAATCCTGTGTAAGGGAATCCTGTGTCCTCTTATCGTAATGTTGCTCTGTAAATGACCCTTGCAACATACTTTAACATAAATTGTGTGTATGGTTCGTTGTGCCTAGCATAAATGTTTATGCAAATACATACTCAATAAACTATAGTTTACGTATAATTTAGTGTTTGTTTCTATGATTTATGGAAATGTCAAATGTAACATCGACCGTGGCCTTGACGACATACGAGTTAAACTACTAGTTCAACCTTTTATGAGCGTCGGGTCTGTTCGCACTATAAAATACCCTGAAACAGCAAGGACTTTTGAGCTTTTGTACATGAACTCAAATATCCTTTTTATATGAAGTTATCAGGCGAAATTACTGATGGCAATTTGCATAAACTACCTGCTCAAGATACCAGTTAAGGATGGTATTTCAATATAACATTAGCCTGCAAATCTCCCCGCACTCAGAATGCGTCGTTTGTTGCACTTGTTCAAACACCAACAATACAGAGACACATTTAACTTCATTTCCAACATAAAATTATGAATGCAATGAATAGGTAAACAGATCCAAATTTCATTTCACTGCACAAACTAAGAAACCAGCCCCCAAAGCTTTCACTCAACCAAGTCCTGCGCACTGCCAAATCACTCATGTATGGGCAGCTTTTGCACTGCGATGTGTTCGTGGCCTGTTATCAGTTGATACGACCTGTTGGCAAGCGATTTCGGAAAACGTGTAAAAGCCGCAATTCAGTTCGTTGACGATCCTCAAAGGACACGGTTCACCTTCCCGGATAGTTCGAGCATAACCAACTTTTCATTGAGAAAGAACACGAGTTGTACACAATTCCTCCTTCCCGAGATACATTCATCCCAAACAAACTTTTGCCATTCGTACTCATATCAGAGGCAAATTGCCATGGGACCTTGTCTCTATTGCTTTAAGTGCTGCTGCCGACCACAGTACGTCGTCGGCCGCCATTGTTTGATCGTTTTTCCCATCCATCGAGTGTTCCATTACCATAGTGTTGTGTGCCATTGAAGCCCCTTTATGATTGCCAATCAAAAGGCAAACTTTGTCCTTTCCAGGTCTTCTGGCCATTGGTAATGACTGAGCTTCTCATTCTCCACAAATCCCCCTTAACCTGCCAAGCTGGCGTTTTTCAAAAACAAAAAAAGAAAGGAGAAAGAAATTTACCTGACAAGTGATTGAAGCCTTGTCGTACGGCGAGTGATGATCGGTCAAAGTGAAAGTGCATTCAAAGGGCAAGGTGCTTATTAAATCGCAGAGAAAAAGTCTTAAAAAAAATAGTGCAGTGTTAAAACGGAAATGCCTCTGTGAAAAATGATTAAAAGTCCACAACACAGTTGACACTTCGATACAGGAACAGAAAAAAATTAGTGCCATCCGGATCATCATCAATCTTTACAGGCAATCCTGAGAAGATACCCAAAGCGGGGGAATACAAACATCGACAGGTGAGGCATCCTAAGTGCAGGATATAATTCTGAAACAAATGTCACGTACTATACCTTGTGACAGCAGCCCCCCATCCATGGGAAAGGAATTCTATTTAAATATTTCCTTTCTCCTCGAAGGCGGCGCGGTACACATCTGTGTGCAGTTGGATGATGTTTGTTGTTCCTTGCTTTTCGTACAACAAATACTCGAATATCCCCGCCAATCATTAGTGCAGAGTGGATCCCTGTCTCATTCCCTTTTATATACCACGATAACAATACGAAAAAAATCCCTCTGGGCTGGGGGAGTAGAACAAACAAATAAACAAATCGATTTATATGGAAATTCGTTGGAGAATCTCATCTTCTCGTCCCACTAGCCCAACGTGATTGCTCATCTGTGCTCTCACATATGATTATTTGATGACGAGGGGTATGGTTTAATCTACAGAGTGTTGGGATGTACTTAAATATCCTTTTCAGGGCGGCTGACATCATACTTATGGCAGAGTAATTAATTACCGTCTACTAGGTGAGCAATTTATTTTCTTATTGGGAGAAAGCCACCATATGGCGGATAGGATCCCCTTGGGGTTACATAACACACTTGTGCCGACACCACAATGAGGCAACGATTCAAATCGCTTTGACCTTTCTGAATTGCGGATTAATTTTGGACATTTATGATAACTATTCGAACCTTGGTCGTATGGATGCGAGTTACTTAATGTGTTTTTAATGACGAGTATTGAGTGTGAGCTAGAAACATACTTTCCTGGCATTTTACATAAACTATTTTTGTTTAAGTTGACATGACCCACGTTTAACCCCTTTTCTGCGTTTCTTTCTGTATGATTTTATTTTTGCCAGGAATTTATCTCTCGACCCTTGTACAAACTTCACATCTAATACGAAACTAGATAATTGCTAGGATGACAGTGAACCCGGCTCCGAGTGCTGTCAGGTTTGTGTCACTTAAGGCAAAACTGTTCTAAAAGAGCTGTTTGCTGAGTCGTTCTTTTGAAAAAAAGTAATTGATTGCGTTTGAGTCTACTTTTTACGAAATTTCCATTAATTTAATGTTTGACCATTCTGTTTATTGTTCAACTTTGTTAATAGGTTGTTGACCTGTTTTCGAGTTTTATAATTTTAGTAGCTTGTCAAATCCAATCATACAAATGTGAGTATGAAAAAATCATGGACCATTTTGTTATAGAAATAAAAATAAAAAAGCATTAGGAGCCGTTGCTGCTAGCGCTCACTTGTATTAATAATAAATTTAAATTTGTTATTGATATTTAAAATAAATAAATAAAAGCATTGACTATGAAAAAATGTTTGAGAAGTTCAAAAATACGTTCGTAAAATCTTCAACCCGTGTTCGACGAGTTACAAAAAATAAATTTTTTTTTTAAAAAAGTGGATGCCAAACATTAGAACATACCTCAACAACAAAACGGAATACAATTCCAAAATTGTTGTAATTTTTCGCTTTTCAATACTAAATTAAATTTTGTATGGCTTTGCCGAGGGGGCCGCTCCCCAATATAAGCAACGATACGTTCGGTTAACTTTTTAATTAATGTACTTGAAATACCATCATGGGCAATTTGATCTCCTTTAGTATTCTCCTCCTTCTCATTGATTGAAAAAATACTCCGACTTGAGTTTCGAAGAGGGAGAAATGGATCATAGACCGAGAAACCGCAGCTAAAGGTTAATTTCAATTTTAAAATTTTGTATAACAGGTAGTTATCTCTAAGTTACAAAAACCAACTGTGGTAATTTCCATTGTGCTGGCCGACTGGTCGCGAGACAGCATATTAATTTAATATAGTTGTTGCTTGTTATTTTAATTACATGCTTCTTCAAATCTCACAAATTATAATATTAAAAATCAACTTATCCTTGATTGAATTTACAAGCTCATCCAGAAATTTACAATTCTCTATAATGTAAATAGAGCCACTAATCTTCTTGTGTCTAGCCACTAATCTTCTTGTGCGCCAGGCTTAGCCAAAAGTTATCAATTTTGTCACCTACTTAATTACTTATTTATTGTTTATATATCTGCCTTCAAAATCTTCTCCTGTGATTATAATTGCAAATCTTGCTGTAATCCTAATTGGGTTTTATTATTTATCTATTTGTTTGTATATTAAACACTTATTGTAATTTCTAATTACATAAGGTAATTTCTAATTATTTATTTATTTTATCTTTACTTTTTTCTGTTATTCTGCATTTATTTATTTATTTATTTATATGTAAATTCATTCATAAAATCCGTTGCCCTTACATACAAACCCATGCGTTGTTGTCTTTAAGTTATGATTAACTATTTATTTAAAATTATATAATATAATTTCTTTGACCTTCATTAAGTAATCAATAGATCACTAAAATATAAACCCCGCAAAACAAATAGCCGGATTTTACTTTAACATAACATGCTAGGGTGCAATGGCGTAGCAGTCAGTGTGTGTGTGCTGCTAGGCTTCAATTTGTACGTTCGTCACTCAAAAATATTATACTGTCTGACCTCTGACAAAACCTCCGGGAGTAACATTTGTATCGAAAAACTTCTCAAAGTGGCCTTTGGATTCGGCAAAAAAGTCGTACAACATGAATATAACTTGCACTACATGCATGGTTGAGAAGTGGTTATTGGTACTTCGAGCTGTTGCGTCACTATATTTATTCCGTTTGACTAAAATATTAAGAAAACATGAAGATACTAAAGATACTACTCGTTTACTAAATTAGTTATAGTAGCTTTGTTTTTACTTCTTCCTTAAAACTTGTTGAAAATTAAACGACTTTTCATTTTAAAATATTATTTATATAGAGTGGCGCAACAGCTTGAGGTGAACCAGGGCCAACTTCTCAACAATGTATGCTGGTGTGTTAGTTTCTTTACATACAAGGGGACCTACAATTTTTTGCCGAATCCGAACGGCACTTTGAGAAGTTTTTCAAGACAAATGATACTCTCGGAGGGCTTGTCAGACCCTCGCGGAGGTGGGGACCGTGAAAAGAACAAGTCTTTTTCTTTTCAGGTGACGATGGCAGGATTCGAACCCAGACCCTAACTAATGCGCCACGGCAACCCAGAAAAATATTATTTAGGTATCGGTTTTATAGTCTCTGTTACAAAATACCCCGTGTTGCAACTTGCCCCATATGCGGGCAAAGGTGAAACAGCACCATTTTTTTAAGACATATCCGGACAGTCTGAATATTTGTTGCTGATCCTTTGAGTGGATATAGTAGTTAAAACCTGCCTTATTAATTTAAAAAAGGTTTGGCTGACTAAGGTTGCCTCTAGTTAAGAATTTTGTTTTAAGCCCTACTCTTCCCAAACATGTAAGGTGACACCTCTTATGACTTACCTTATTAACCTAACTCTATTAAAACTCCATAGGATTGATTGTCATCCAAATGCGCTTATTAAATCTTTATTGGACACTAACAAAATTGAGAGTTTGGACGAGAATTACTACCTTTCACCTTTCAATCTTCTAAATGAAAGATCCCTCCCTTATATCGAACAGAATGTTGGTAGAAGTGATGTGTTACCGTTTTATGTAAAAGCGTCACAGTCTAATTTGAGAGGCTAATTTAATTGTTGAAACCTGTCCTCGTTAATTGTTGATTTTGTTTTTAGATCGCTCACAATGCTCGCATTATTAATTGTTGTCTTTGAATCAAAGCAAATATTTGAAATTTAAAGTTTCAATTAGAAATTTAATGGTTGGTCCCGCTTTTGATTATATAAGAACTTATATATTATTCACTAAGCAGATTAACTTTTAAAATTATATCGAAGTCAAAACCATATTATCATATTATCAAAACATATTATAAATAATACTAAAATCTATTTATCTCATTTTTTTTCTCGGTAAATATAAGTATTTTGTTATCTAGTCATTATTTTAAGGCACTATAGAACAGATTTAAGTATGCCGGGAGCAAGCATACGACTGGAATCGTGAGCAACTATAAATGATACACAAAAAAATATTAAAACCACTACGATGTTTATTTTTAAAGTTATGTAGTTAGCTAGGCATAAGCACTCTAAAGTCGGCTACAATTTATTTTAAGTACAAACATTTATTTGTATCGAATTTTGATTAATTAAAGTCTCCTTTTGCGAATGCAAAAAATGCTCTACTCTTCCCTATCTTTAAATTCGATGCTGATACTTGGGTTAAGTTAGGTTGAAGTAACTGGCGAGTTCGAAAAACCCAACTCACTTAGACCTATGTAGGTCCATGTGATAGCACGATCTGCAAAAATTGTCTACTTGTTGAACCACTTTGAGCTACTTATGAAGCGTAAGAGACGTTTTGGGTCAGTTGTGCTAAGATCACTAAGATCATTATAGAAGAAAGCTCCATGGTGAAGATTTCGGTTCTTGGAGAGAGAGGGGCATGTGCAGAGAAGGTGGAGAGTGGTCTCTTCCTCCTCATCCATGCAGCTTTTGCGAAAATCGTTAGAAAAGACACGAAACCTTGTCGCGTACTTGCCTCTCACACAGTGTCCTGTAATTACATTGATTGTAGCACTCATGTGCGATTTATTAAGAGCTATCAAACTCCTAGCGCGATTAAGATCTAGCTTAGGCCAAATCTGTTTCGTTGCTAGACAAGTACTACCACTTGTCCATTCGAGATTTGTTCTTTTTAATGCATCCAGTCTTATCATGAGTTTGCATGTCGAAATTGGAATGCCTAAGGAGCCTTTATCAAGCGAAATTGAGAGAGTAGTTCCAAGTTTGGCAAGTTCGTCATCCTTACAGTTGCCTGGAATGTCACTATGGCAACCAGCACAGGAGAATATTGAACTGCTCTGACATCTCCTTTAGAGCCGAACGGCAGTCTAAGGCTACTTTAGAGTTTATAGGAACCGATTCCAGGCACTTGATCGCCGACTGGCTGTCAGAAAATATATACGTACAACGTTGGCGGATATAACCTTATTCTTAAGCCAGGACAAGCCTTCCTTAATCGCCATTTCAGCTTGGAAAACACTACAATGATCCGATAGACGGAAAGAGAGACTAAGATTTAGTTTTTCTGAGAATACACCCCCCCTACCCCATAATTTGTATTTGATCCATCCGTGTAGAAGTCAATAGATTAACACTCCAGAGGCACACAATCCATCCCAAGAAGACCTTGGGGGGATAGCTGTTTGGAAGTTCTTTGCAAATTGTAACTGGGGTATAGTGAAGTCTATGTTTCTAAAAGGGGATCTAAATGTGTTCATAATATCGGAAAGACCTATCTCACTATCGGTCCACTCAGAGGTTGCCTTGAGGCGAGCAGCTGTGATAACAGCTGTTTGTCTGCTGAAAATATCAAAGGGAATAAGATGGAACAGGGTGTCTAGTGCTATCGAGGCAGTGATGCGAAGCGCTCCGCTCATACATGAACACATAAGCAAGCTGACCTTTGGACCTTGCTTAGCTTGTCGCGGCTAACCGCTTCATTCAAAGCGGTCCACCAGACAGCCGTTCCATGCGTCATGCTGATACTTGCACAAAATACTTGTAAATCACAATAAGCCCAGCCAAATTGTATTTTCACGTTACAAAAATTATACGTGTGGATTTTTTTTATTCCTATAGATTTGGGTTGCTGAATTCGTAATAGTTCTAAGAAAATTTTCTGGCGTGTTGAGTTATTTACCAAAACCCTCCACATTTTCGCACCTTTTTAGTTTTTTTTTGCTTATAACTAGAAAACTGTGCATATAAGTTGGAATTTCACTTACAATAGAAGAAAAAACATTGGATTTTGCACAAAATTCACATATAAAGTTGTTTTCTTTTGGGCGTACCGTAAGCCCGCTATAACGCGCTGAAAATTGGCCAACATTTCCCATTTCGGCCATCAAAATTGACCAACATTTCCCATTAAAGCGCACCTGGAAATTTTTTTTGGACCTCTTCAGGTTCGAATGCAGTGACCCAAAGACCCTGGAACCAAAAAAAAATCCACATTGTATATTTTTTGTAACGACAAGCAGATTTTCATCACGCTTAGACTGGACTACATATAACTGCATTTGAAAATGAATTGTATGAATGCTCAAAATACAAAAAAAAAAAAAACTATTTCTTGCCTCCTACCTCAGAAACAGATATGTACTTTGTATCTCCCAGTTCGAAAATAATCGAAAACAACGTCTATATTCTAAATTTGGAAGGGAAAATAAAGGCAGATCTAAAATATTTAATGGTTTCCGAAATACATTTTTTTTCTAAAAAGGCAGTGTCAGTTTAAAGTCTATTACTTCAGAGCAGTTTAGGTTTAATCGTTTTAATTTTTTTTTTCCAAAAGTGATGTTTTTTGCAAACCAAAAACATCTTTGGAAAATTTTTAAGCTCTTTATAGAAAAAAAGAATAAATTAGTTACCACCTAATATTTGGAAAAAAAAATTAAGTAAGAAATTCTCAAAATTCTCTCATGTGAAAATTCTCTCAAAATTAAGAACAGTTCCATGCCCTATGCTTATATAACTAATATAACATAATTTTACTAACCAATAATTTAAGTTAATTATACTTACAAATTATTTTTAAGAGTCGAAAGCCCTGGTAGTTAGTGCTCTAATCAAAACATTAACTTGTAAATTTTAATTTCTTGTTAATAAATAATAATAAGAACAGTTCGTTTTAAGTTTCGTTCAGTTTATGTCTCAAAAAAAAGAGCAAGAAGTTAGCAGAACAAAGATCGATTGTGTCCATATTGGTGTTCCGCAAGAATCTGTATAAGGTTCAGGTCTGTTTCTCATTTTTAATAATTCCGCCCTTAACCAAGGAGTTCAGACAGAGTCTGTTGATGTCACTGAATACACTGAATACACTAAATGTAACAGACCTATCCTGGATCATTTTTCTAATAATAACTATGATTAACTAAGAACATGGCGAATTCCCGACAATAACCGCATGAAGGTATCATAAGCTTTTTATGTGTTGTACAATACCTCATCGATAGGGACTTTCCTTCGGGGAATATCGGATCAAGTTGAGTCTCCAACAAAGCGTTAAGGCTTCGTTGGTATGCCGTAACAAAAGAGTTAACTGTAAAACACTATAGAGTTTTTAACCGTCCGCTTCAAACGGACGTTTCGTGGAACTTCGGTATAATTGAAACTCACCTGCATAAAATAAAAATTATTTGGAAAGCGTTTTTTCTTACCATTTAGATCCTTTTGCTTAATTAAGTATAAAAATCATATGAATTTTTAAATTACTGTTGAAAAAAAGGAAATTACTTTTTATTTAGAAGCAGATAATTATTTCATGGTGAATGTTTCCATCGTAATGCGTGCATGACTCCACAAACTCTCGAGCTTACGAAAGGAAATTTTCCCTCCAGTTGGATTTCTTTTGCTGTTCTATGTCTTGTTGTAATAACAGCTTCCAGGACGAGTACAACAGATGATATGTAACCGTCGGCGACAGGTTTATTTCCATTTTCTCTCCCGACCATTTCAATGTCTCTTTTTGGGAAAGAATATTGTAAACAAAAGCATTGCTCTGTTCATTTGAAACTTTTGACCATGGGTATATTATGTTTTTCAGAACGAACCCACCAGAATACTAATTTATTTAATAAATACGGTTTTTGCCCGGGTCAAGTCGAACCAAAAAGTTGTTTGGTCCCCCCTCCCCCTTACTCATGGCGAACATTGAATATGCGCATATTGATAGCCGCCTGCGGTTACTTAAACCGAACCTTCTCCCCATCTAAGTGGTTTACTTTAGTATGCAAATACCAGGAAGTTTTTATTTGTTTGACCAGGTATCCGTTCGCATTCAACGCAATCAATTCTGTTTCAGAGAGTTTTCGGAAAAGTTTTTATGCAGCCAAACCATTCTCGTCAAACTCCCTGAAGTTGAAAATCGGATTTAATTTGAGCCTGATGTTCACACACGCAAACAGCGCCAACAACTATGCTCCTTGAAAGGGTCTTTCGAATCCCTTTGTTTATTAAACAAAAACACCGACAACGCACCACACTGAAAGGCAAATTGTGTGTGACCCGAAAACCGAGACCGAGAGCACGTAACTCCGTCAACGCACTCTTGAGGGCCAGTCAATGAAACTTTTCATCAAAAAATGTCGGCCTTTGATCAAAAATTTTCGTGGTCGGAGAGGTGCACAATATGAGAAATTCATTTACCTAATTGACTTTCAAATTTGAAGCTTTTAATGTTTATCCTCGGTGTTGGGGTTTTGCTAGTATTTGGTTAACCTCTGCCAGAGCGGTGCTCTGTGGTGTGTGTGTGTGAAGGAGAGGTGAAGAAAGGCTAAAAGTCTATTTAACGCAATTTGCAAATGGGATTCGAAACTTTGAAGTAAAAAAATAAAATACACAAACCAAATGCTCCCAACTAATCTGATGTCTGAGAAGGATATCATTTAAATGAGTTACAGAGGAGAAATAGAAAGATCTGGGTGTTAATGATGCCCCCATGTCCGAGGCTAAAAGTGTCGCAACTTTTGTAATCGCTGGACTATATTCATTAGAAGTGTTTCTAATTGGTCGTTGGCCCTTTTTTGGAATGTTTAATTAATTCCTTCTTTTTTTATCTAGGTACGCAAACTGACTGAGAACGATTTCAAGTAAATTAAACGTCCTGTTAACGATGAAACTTTTGGAAGAAGATTAGGCTGTCAAAAAGAGGGAAAAGCTTAATTTTCATACATTAGAAATCTCGATGTTCCCTGCAGTATGCAACAATTTGAATTGTAAATGCGACTTTATAAGTATGCTTTAATATAGTCTGTTATTGCAAAATCCCTCTTGCACAAAGGTATTTCGATGTTGCGAACCTTGAAGCTCCCTCTCCACAGCTATTGCTGAATTTTTGGCATGAACTTTTCATTACGATGATTAATGGCGTTTTCCGGTGCGACACTTACTCCTCAGTCGCTCGTGAATTTTAAAATTTATAAAAAGTACGAAGCATAATTTCCTTTATCATTATCCGTAACGAGGTTGGGGAGCAAACTTCACCAAACCATTACCTAGTCCTATGGTCACGGACAAAAGACTTGCTAGAGCGAGTAATTTTTCCAAAACTAAGCAAGTCTATCATAGGCTAGAAGTCCACTCAAGCGTTAAAGGAGAGCACAGCTTTTGTTGGGTAACTTAAACGCTTAGCAACACCTGACAGTGGATTATAAGGGATGGATTCATAGTTCAACGGGTTTTGCATCGTGCCATAGAAGAGGATGTCAAAATTGCTCACTCGTGCCGCAGGTGCCTTCGGGTGGAAAAAAAAGTCACGTATCCGTACGAGTGAAGATGGGAGCCATCCTTTACGGAAGCAACTGTTAACAAGTGAAAAGTTAAGGGATGCTTAAAAATTTACGGGAAATTATCTCATGATGAAAATGGTGTAGTTGATGTTTTATGGTTTTAGTTAACAGCCATCCCTCGGAGGGTTAAGTGACCATAAAAGCTTATCTCCTCAAGTTAGTTTGTACCGAGCACTTACTTTGAAGTGCTTGACAGGAATGCGGCAGCAACACGAGTAGTTGCCTAAAGAATGTGTCAGTTGAATTGTGTGGTCATGGCGGTTGTCACAGTTAGCTGTGACATTATTTGTGGTTTGGATTGAAGTTATTTCATTTGGATGGAGTAGGACGTGAAGTGTGTCATTGTACCTTATTTCTTACAATGGATCAGAAGTTGTGTCTGAGTGCTCCATGAGGTAGTAACGACCTGCAGAAAAAATAGTACCCTTTTTTATAGAAATAAAGCATTTCTGGTTTTAAAGATTCATTCAGTCTAATTGGTTGTTGGATCTAACATAACATTAAATGTTGCCATAAACAGATTGAGCCAGAATCTGTTGCCAACTAACTGAAACGAATGACCCTGTTTCTGGAGGAGTGGAATAAGGTTTATGGTTTTAATATTGTGACTTGTCGCCACAAAGACCATAAAGGCAATTGGCGACCAAATGTTAACCGTAAGCTAAATCTAAAAGGACCATATTTTTTAGAGACCTGTTGTTGGTAATTTAGTTTCAGCTATTGGTGTTGGTATGTGTAGCAACATTCATAGCAATTGGTTGCAGGTTGCTCCGTGTCCTAAATTAAGGTGAACAAAATTAGCAAAAGAAACAAGAAAAATATTTAGGAAAACATTCACAAGCGTGATAACTAACAAAAATATATGGCACATGTGCCACCAGTTTAAAGTTAGGAAAATGGTTTGACAGAATAAAAAGAACTTGAAAAAGAACACTCCTCCCCCCTCTCTAGTCTGCTATCCACAACAACCTTCCAAAGAGGTTGGTACCCAATCTTCAGTTGAGGTACCAGACACGCGGTGTTTACCACGTGAGAGTAGGAGTTGATAGACAGAGGTTGGTTAAGAAAGCCTGACGATGCTTGTATCCTCTTGAGTTCACATGTCTATGCTTTGACCATCTGTGTTACATATCACAAAGTAAAAAAAATATGACGCATTTCTTCGAAATATGTTAAATTTTTCGTTTTTTTTTTGAGTGAGTGAAAATTCATTGCTTTCTTAAAGCTTTCCGAAACACATGTTCTCAACTAATTTTTAACATTTTTCTTGAGAGAGTTCTATAAGAATCTTTTCAGAGTCTTGCAGGAATTGATAGCCCACTTAAAGGATACTATTGAAATCACGTTGTATTTTTTCAACAAACATTATTGATGTTCGGCAATAGTCGAAAATATGTGTGTCTGGGTAGACTTTCTTGGCAACACCCACTGAAGAGTATCCAAGAATGTCACGATCGTTGAACGAAGCGCACATCGATCAACGAAACTGGAGTTAAGACCAAATGATATTAATATACATATAAAAGTTATTTCAGACTTATAATATAGGCTAAATGTGGAAAACTGCTAAGTCCACTCTTGGGCAAAAATGAGATTTTTATGCCATTTTGTAGAAAAAAAAATAAAATTAATACAAATAATAAAATTAATAAAATATTAAAACTATAAGCGAAAATTTGCTAAGTCCCGGTTTCTCCCTTAGTTTGTGAGTAAAAAACAAATTTTACAATTTACAAAACAAATCAAATTTCACAAAATGTAAGTTAAGAAAATATGCTTAGTCCAAAAAAAAAAAACTCCAACGGAGAGTGATGATCTGTGCACTGAAACGCCTTCGATAACATTAGCCCGTTAAGAAAACACCTTTGGAAACCTCTTTTAAGGAAAAGTTTGACCTCTACTTCACTGCAAAAGCATGTGTGAAGCATAAGTCTACCACGACCTTCGGTTAAAATTAAGGAGCACCGATACTCATCGATCGTATTGCATGTGATCATAGTCGTCCTCTGACGAACTCGCCTATGATCTAAAGAGCGAAACATGCTTTTTTTGGAGGAGAGCTGCCTCTTTAAAATCAATCGATGAAAATTAAAAATCTCCATAAAATAGAAAATCCTTAAATTTAAACTAGTAATATTTTTTGTTAATAAAATTTAAAACTAGAGTAATAATACTAAAAATAAAATGTAAATAACAATAAATATTGGAATAACAAATATTAAAATATAAGTTATGATTTAGATTTTAAAAATAAATAAT
Source organism: Neoascia interrupta (assembly GCA_947623515.1). NCBI lineage: Eukaryota > Metazoa > Arthropoda > Insecta > Diptera > Syrphidae > Neoascia > Neoascia interrupta. Next base: position 129,540,964 of record OX392463.1, read on the forward strand.
AATAAAAGATGACAAAAGATGAAGAATTTTAGTAAATTGGTAACGACTTCCATTTTGCACTGAAATTGTACGTTCTAGTACAGCTTTGTTTTGTTATTTAGATGAAAAGACAAATGTTAAAATGATGTTATAATAACTTATTCGTTTTAATGGCATTATATTAAAACACTATTAATTTTCAATAGAATGCTGGAAATACATAAATTTCCTACTTATCCTGCATGACTCTTTGGTCTTCTCATCAAACTTTATCATACTGTTTGTATCGGCAATGCTGTTTGCCTTGTCAAATCTTGCAAACGCAGATAAGGTGAAACGTTTTTTAGCTCCATAAGTGGCGAATGCTTTTGCTACTTCGATTTGTGGCCGCTATTAGTATGAGAATTCCAAAGAATGCGTAGAGTTCTACCTTGATGATGTTAGTAAAGCGCATAATTATGTGTAACATCGGGGTTTGCTGGTCCCCAATAGGACGTCCTTCGAGGTAGTCGATAAGGAAATTCGCAACAGATATCCCAACAGGTGGGTCCCGGAATGGAAAATCGAGGCGGACGAAACCAGCAATATGACCATGAAGACGTACAATTTCAGACAGATCCTGGCGCATCTGTCTCAAATTGTACGGCTTCATGGTCGGCGTTTGTAATCTACGTTGGGATCGGTCATTAACAACCGAATATATTACGAAGCTCGACTGTTAAGACATCCGATTATATCATTGTTTTCCCTCGTAAAGGCATAACACTTGTGAGTTAAAATTTTCGTTTTTTCAACCAGAGTATATTTATGTATGCCTTTTTGTTTTTTAGCCATTAGTTTTAATTTCTCCATTTATTTTCTTTTTTTTCCCTTTCGTCTTTATTTTGTTATCTTCCGTTCGCGATATCTTACTAATTATAAAAAAACAAGTGAGTAAGTGCAAGAGTTCGTCTGTCACAAACTTCTATATACTTGACCCAATATACCGTGTAACACTAAACCTTAAATTTTTTGTCCCGAATTCATATATTATTTGTATAGGCTTTGTATAGGCCACACCCCCAAAAGTGGACCTGGCCTAAAAATTAAAATCAATAAGTTGTAATTTCGTTAGAGTCATGACAAAATGCGTTAAAACCGAAAACTATTTACGAAAAAAACCAAATTTTTTTCTAAAAGTGCCGCTTAAAAGTCGGCGGAACTCAAAACTTTGTATGGGTCAAACTTAGCAAATAGTAATGTCTTTAATATTTGTCACATAATTTTTTTTCCTTCTAATGTGTTTCCATCTAACATTTTAAAAGTGGGCATGGTCGATATTGTGGGCGGTCCAATTTTTGCCTTAGAGGTTTTAGGCCAATATTGCTCTACATGAAAGTTTAGGTTCCTACGCCTTGTCTAACTTGACCAAAACGCATTTTGAAAGAAAATTTGAAATAGAGGTTGTCTTACATTGAAGCCAGTAGTGGGCGTGGCCGTTGGCGGATTTAACCAATTTTCACACTTTGTCTGTACAAAATAACAACCAAGAAATAACATCTCTCCAAGTTTGAGCGTTCTAGCTCAATTTTGATGACCTAAAATCTTCACACACACGGACAGACGGACGGACGGACATAGCTTAATCGATTTACCTGTTGGTCTCGATCATATATCTAAATGGTCTCAGGGGTCTACGGTGATTATTTCACTGTGTAACAAACTATGCATTAAAATTAATATACCCTGGGTCGGGTATAATTATAACCTGGTTCAAAAAGTATTATTGTGCTCTCTATTGACATAATTTTAGTACGTTTTGATGGAGCAGAGAATTAATTGATCGGCATTAGCTTAGCTTAAAGCCTGACGACTTTCATTGATTGGATTTCAACAAATTGGATCTAGATTAGTTCTAAATTTATGATGTAAGCTACATTTTATCTACATTCGCCGGATCCTCATCATAGCTGAATACTATTACATTTATCTCTTGTTCTTATAAATCTTTAATGTCGGACACATAACGGATCGAAATTCTACCGCATATTTACCTAAACTCATGAATCTGCATCCTTTCTTTCATTCCTGTCGCGGTTTGTGTAATAAAACTCGTTTCCGTACCCTAAGTTTTTTTTTAATTTGTATTATTTTTTTGTTAAAGATAGAAGTTATTCATTAAAAAAGTATGTAACTTATTTCAAAATTTTACATGTCAAAAAGTTATTGGATGAAAGTGCTTGAAATTCAAGACCAAAGGGAAGAGTAACTTTTGTGGGATATAATTTTCAGATTCTCTTACACAAATTTCTCAACTTTTGGAAAAACATAAAACAGTTAAATATATTTTTAAAAAAATAAATAAAACAAATCAATATTACCAATCCGGCTTAAAACGACTGTGTGCCGCCATGATAGTCTTAGGGCCCAATATTTTTTCTTAGAAAACTCTTGCAGGTTTGAAATTCTTCTCTTGTCTCCTTTACCCCTCTTTTGTATGAAAAAGTATTATGACGTCAATGGCATATGTACCAAAGACCACTGTGGAAGACAAGTATCACAAAATTCGAAAAGCGAAGATTGCTAACTCCGAACTGCTGTGACACATAATTATTTTTACAGCCCTCGACGACGATTAATATTTTTTTAATAGATTTTCTTTTTCATCAGAGTCAAGAAAAGCTCGATCTAAACTTTAGCCGATGGGCTAAATGGAGAGTGTTGTATATAAAAGCTAATTTTGACTATCATTAAACTAAAAATAATGGAACAACAGTTATTGAAGATGTTGACAAATTTAGTTTTTTTAGAAAATAAGAATTGTAATACCAGATATAGAATAAAGCATATCACTGTTCTGTTTCACATCATCATTCACAAAGTAATGTTATTTTTTTCAGCCGCCTTATCATGATTTTACTTTGTTACACATTTTGTAATGGAAAAGTTTTCAGACATTGTTTTGGGAAATTTTGGATAAATCTTTTAAGAGCACATCTACATTAAACGAGCTTGTTAAGTGAATCCATTATTCGAAGTTATTGATTCTGAACTTCAAAAGCATATACCTGGTCGCCTAGCGCTGAAGTTTGGCAAACTTTTAGACAAAGTCAAGTGGCTGTGCTTGTATTCTCGTGAAGTGCATACTAAAACAGTCCCAAGGGCTGCCCGATTCCAAGAGCCATACCGCAGATTCATTCAATTAACTAGTTTGATTTTTCTTCATTATATTTCTCAAGGATTCCCATGTATCCTCAAAACCTCTGTGGCAATGGCAATACACTCAACGTCTTTTATATTGGAGCACATGAAAATTGTGCTATTCAAGCGACTTGGTAGCCCAAAAGTTTTCAACACATGTTAATGAATTGATAAAGTAAAACTTTTTCAAGGGGATACTTCGATCCGTACTTCAAGGCTGTGCATTTTTTTTTCTGGCAGTCTATTTTTTATGAGAATGATATAAGCAAAACTTCACATAAAATGCAAGGGATGCATAAGTGTAGCTCAGTATCAATATTTAAGTGCAAAAGATAATCAATTTCGCTTCATGAAATTTTTCTTTTTACTTTTTATTGTTTCCCCGAAACACATGCATATATCCTGTGCAGGCATGGGACAAAAAAGCTCTATAGTATATAATTGTATGCGGCTCACTTAACAGGATTAACGAAATTTTCACATAAATACTGAAATAATTACATATTATTGTATGCATAAATACTCCTGTCGACTAGTTGTGGCAAAGAGAAAATTGATCGAGTAGCGCCAGAAAGCCTTTTTGCGTCGTACAAACAACCACAATTAAAAAAAATATTTTAAATAATTACTATTGTTATTGAAGTGATACATTTCACAGGACACAATTTACACACTTCCTCCTGTGTTCTGCCGCATATCCTCGAGTATTGTCGTTAAATCGCCTCCTGCATGTGCAACCACATGTGGCAGTGGTTTTCAATTAATTTCATTTGAAAGAGCTTAATTGCCTTTTTCAGCAACAAACACTAATCAGGTAAACCAAAAAAAAGTTCCAATAAAATAACCGAAAAAATACTCATCTGGTTAGGAATGATTAAAGCGAGCAACTGTCAATAGACCCACCCACCCTCTTGACGGTCTTGGCGGCTAGTGTGGCATTCGTCCCGACGAGGGGGTAAAACTGTAAAACTTAATTAACCCAATAATAAATATACGCAAAGCGGTAATTGCAATTTTATTACAGTAATAAATAGACATGCTTCATGGTCGGTCTTTGAGGCGGTTTCACCCCGGTGTGTAGTGTGAACGCCTTCCGCCTGTTCAGTCAGCAGATTTGATTGGTTTTCATTAACGTTTCATTATTATTCGCAATCGACGAATAAAATATTCTGATTGACTGTTATTGATGACACTTAGTGGTGCTAAACATAAAAATGTATTATTCTTGATAGGGGATATAAATGTATGAGTTGTGTGTTTTGTCCGATATCCACTTGTGGGGCGTTAAATAAATAATCACAGTGAGACATTTTCAATACAGCTCTACGAGTGATGTAGAAGTTAATAGCAGAAAAATTGAAGCAAAAGTTCTTTGACAAAACTACGAAAGGACCTTGTGGCGGGTAGTTTGTTTTAAGCTTGTTTATGTGTGACCTTAAGTAGTATATGATTCATTTAATAATTAATGGATTAAATGCAGTATACAAATTATTTTTCTCCAGAAATAAGAGATTATAAGTTGGGCAGAAGGTTAAACATTTGAAGACAACTGAAATTTGGAAAAATTTGTTAACCAACCATATATTTTTAGCTCAGATCTGAACAGCTTCTAATGCGCTGTCGAAACGTCAAAAATTTCATATCACATCCCTCCCTTTAGCCTCTTTTTTTTCAAACAAAAAAATTATATGCAATTTGTTAATTTTTTTTGTTTGTTGTTTTTTTTTATACCCGATCGAGGGTATATTAATTTTAATGCTTAGTTTGTAACACAGTGAAATAATCATCGTAAACCCTTAAGACCTCTTAGATATATGATCGAGACACGTGAATCGATTAAGTCATGTCCGTCCGTTCGTCTCTATGTGTGAATGTTTTAGGTCTTCAAAATCAAGCCCACTTTTAACATGTTAGATCTTTAAAAATCCGATTTTTTGGAAAGTTCACTTCAAATCGAAAAAAAACTTTATGACAAATATTAGAGATATAACTATTTGCTAAGTTTTCCGAATAGAAAGTTTTGAGCTCCGCCCACTTTTAAGAGGCGTTTTTATGAAAAAACTGTTTTTTTCTGAAATAATTTTGGCTTTTACCGTATTTTTTCATGATTCTAACGAAATTACAATAAATTGATTTTAATTCTAAGCTCATGCCCACTTTTGGGGGCGTGGCCCAGAAGATTGTCACAGAAAAACTCTTCCACTTACTCACTTGTTTTTTAATTTTTTTAGTTGTATGGGCAAAAAAAAATATTTATAATTAAACACATACGAAGAACATTTATTGCTTAGCGAACAACTGCATTCGCCTAGGATCTTTTCCAAATTGATCAATTATTTCTTCAAAAAATGATGTCTTCTCTGTTTTACGATTTCGATGGATATACATCGCAGACATTGAATCAAGTCTTCAGCAGTCATGATAGATCTTAAACGTGTCTTAACTTTTCGTAAAGGGCTAAACGATTGCTCAGCGGGACATTGTGGTTGCTGGAATCGAGATCTCTATGCAAAAAGCTGAAAAAATCGATCGGTAAAACTCCTCGACTTCGTTCCATCGCAGATGTTTGGGAACTCATTTTCTTTAGCATGTTTTTTGTTTATACTATATTATAAAACATATATTTTAATAATTGTGTGATAGCTTGTGATTGTTTGCATAACTTTGCTGTTGAACATTAAGTTGCGATTCACAAAATTGAATTTTGATGAAAACAACTACACAAAACCGCTGCTAAACGTATTTTTACAGGCCCGTCCACGGCTTCCCTAAAGATATAAAGGTATAACGTTGTACCAAAAGGTATAACGTGTAGCAGTGTTTGATTTATTTGTCGTATGTGCACTGAAATTGCGCCAAACACTGCACTGTGTATTATGTATTATCTTATTGCATTATGTATTGTCAACTTACGGCAGACGGCTTTGAATGCCATGCTCTATTATTTAATTATATGCTCTAGATGCTTGTTAATATCTTTATTGAAATAAAATCTAATCTAATCTAATCACTGCACTGTGCCTAGTACCACAATTTTCTGCGGTTGCAAAACATAATTTTAATACATATTATTTTCTTAAAAGACCGCACTGAAACCTTAGTTAAACCTTACGTTCACCCCCAAGAACTATTGACAGCTTGAACGTCATTGATTTTGACAAACGAACCAACATCTCTCATAGAGATTTTAGTCTCTCCAAGTTTAATTCATAGAGATTTTTAGTTTAACGGTTGAATTTGTCAAAATATCCTAGTAAAAAAATTATCGATCAGAGCAAGTGCCCAACCTTGCCCCCCCCCCCCCCCCTCCGGGCGCTTATTGTTGCGCAGCGAGACGTCTTTTGATGGTTTTCGATTCTTTGCCACCAACTCAACTGGCGCGATCTCCGGACGGGTCTCGAAGATGTTCTTTACCTGATCCCACGCCCACCACCTGTTTTTTGGCCTACCGGGGGGCGATGCGCTCGCATCTCGGCTAACATAACCTGTCTAGGAAGTCTGTCGGGGAAAATGCGAACAACGTGTCCAAACCATCTAAGAATTGGTCGTTCCACTCGGAGAAGTAGCTGCTCAACATTAAAATTTCTACGAGCACTGACGGGTCTCACTCTATCCCTAAGAGTAACACCAGCAACGCACCTCAAAAATCTCATATCCTGAAAAACTGAGGTCTTTGCTTTCACTCCAAGCTCAGCTTTCCAGATAACCGGCTGGCGCAGTTCCTGTACTATTGCTCAAGCTGGCCAATCCTACAGGTTAACTCAGTATCACTCTTTCTTTCGTGGAAAAGACCCCGAGATACTTGAACATCTCTATCTGTTTCAATGCGACTCCATTTATATGCGGGGTATACTGCACAGGAGTTCGAGAAACAAACATCACTTTGTATTTGCTTATTTTTACCTTATCATCCCAGCCTCACATGCCCGGATAGCTAAATCATCTGCAAAAAGCAGAGGGCTTATCCTAACGGCAGCAATTTCGAAAGATTCCTCACCAAGACTGCGCTTCACCATCCAGTCCATATATGCTTTGAAAAGGTAAGATGATAAAACACAGCCCAGGCTAGGTGCTAGGTGCTTTCCCGCTTTCTCAGGCCACCTTAATTTTAGTCATTTAACACCTTCTACACCCATTGCCTTGAGCATTTCTGGCCGGGTTTCATCAACTCCAGCTGACTTACCAACTTCTAGCGATTTAATCGCGGCAGTGACTTCATCTCCTATAGGACTATTCTCCGCCCTAATCTCGTCAGAAATGGGATTGTGCATCTTCAGTTGTTCTGTTACGAATTGAGCAGTTCCGAAAAAAGCTCGATCTGCGTAAGACCCGATCTCATTTGAAAAAAGTGTGCCGTCTTTGGATTTAACTCCTTGTACGATATTTAACTTCTTTCCTCTGAGAGGGCGAATAGTCTGTCGAAACATCTTGTTTGCAGATTTGTAATCGTACTCTGATCTCTTACCGAACTTTTTCCAAGCCCGTTTCTTTAGCTGTTCTGACTAGTCATGTCAACCGGTTTTTAAAAGAAACCTAAAAAAATCGGTTTTTCGAAAAACCGGTAAGTACCGGTTTTTTTCTTCAACCTATTATTTTAGCCTTATGATTATTTTGCCTTATGAAACTAGGACCGTCAATCAAATTTCTACGCATCTGCATCCAATGTTGAGGAACGGCTTTCGGCAACAGGTAAATTGACATCGGCTAAAGATCTGGTGAAGAGTGAACTAGTAAATGTAATTAAGAACTCGGCCACCAATACTGGTACAACATGTCATGATTCTGTGCCTGCAACTGAGCAAGGAGGCAAAAAAAAACCAGGAATCTTGGTCTTTTTAAAAAATAGAATGGCGGAAAAGGAGAACCCAAACGCTAGTGCGTCTGCCATCAATATACTGCGGATGTACTTGGAGACTGAGCTTCAAGAAGGAGCAGGTTGCACGATGATGCAGTCGAACAACTCTATTTTATCCACCAAAACTCCGATTTGCTGCAATAAATTACTTACTTAAGGTGGCGCTACAGTCCGGGGTGGACCTGGGCCTCAGCCAACAAGCTTCGCCAGCCAGCTCTGTCTCTAGCTAGCCGTCTCCAGTTTCGCACGCGAAGTTGGCTGAGGTCCCCTTCCACTTGCGTGCGCCACCTGAGTCTCGGTGCTCCTCTACCGCGTCGTCCCTGCGGTGTGGATTCGAAGATTTTCCGGGCCGGGGCGTTGGTGTCCATCCGCTCTAGATAACCCAGCCATCGTAGACGTTGTGTTTTGACTCTTTTGGCTAGGTCGGTATCGCTGTACAGCCCGTACAGTTCGATGTTATATCTCCTCCTCCACTCTCCGTCTATGCAGACGGGACCGTAAATCGTCCGAAGAATTTTCCTCTCGAAGCAGCCTAAAGTGTTTTCATCCGCCTTTGACAGGGTCCATGCTTCTGCACCGTAAAGCAGGACTGGGATGATGAGGGTCTTATACATGGACACTTTAGTTGCTCGAGAGAGGGCTTTGCTACTCAATTGCCTTCTTAGCCCAAAGAAACAGCGATTGGCAAGAGTTATCCTTCGTTTGATTTCAGCGCTGGTGTCATTGTCTGAATTGATAGCGGAACCCAGGTAGACAAAGTCCCTAACTACCTCAAAGTTATAGCTGTCGATGGTGATGTTTTGTCCAAGACGTCGGTGTTGGGTGTCTTTTCTTGATGACAGCATATACTTGGTTTTGCCCTCATTGACTGCTAAACCCATATTCGCCGCTTCCGTCCCAATACTCACGAAGGCTTCACTGACATCACGCTTTGTTCTACCGATTATGTCAATGTCGTCTGCGTATGCAAGTAGTTGAACGGACTTTTGAAAGATTGTACCTCTGGTGTTGGCGCGAGAGTTCTGCACAATTCTCTCAAGTATGATGTTAAAGAAGTCGCATGACAGCGCGTCGCCTTGTCTAAATCCTTTTTTGACATCAAAGGGGTCGGTGAGGTCTTTGCCGACCTTGACGGAACAGCGTGAGTTTTCCATCGTCATCCTGCACAGACTGACGAGTTTGGCAGGGATGCCAAAACTAGACATTGCGCTATATAGCTCGTCTCTATAGATGCTGTCATACGCGGCCTTGAAATCGATGAAGAGGTGGTGTGTATCGATTTGGAATTCCTGGGTTTTCTCCAAGATCTGCCGCAGTGTGAATATTTGATCGATGGTGGACTTTCCTGGCCTAAAGCCACACTGATATGTGCCTATCAGATTGTTGACAAACGGCTTCAGGCGTTCACACAGTACAGCAGAAAAGATCTTGTATGCGATGTTAAGAAGACTTATGCCTCTGTAGTTGGCACAACTCAGAGGGTCTCCTTTCTTCAGGATCGGGCAAACAATGCTGAGGTTCCATTCGTCGGGCATGCTTTCTTCCGACCATATCTTGCAGATGAGCTGGTGCATGCTCCTAACCAGCTCATCGCCAGCGGATTTAAAAAGTTCGGCAGCTAGGCCGTCTGCTCCGGCTGCTTTGTTGCACTTGAGCTTAGACACAGCTACTTTCACCTCCTCCAGGTCGGGTGGGCGGTATCTTTCGTATGCTTCGTCGGTAACGTCTTCGCCCGGGTTGAATGGTTCGTTCTGCCTGACAGCGGTATTTGGTTCGTCCTCGCCGTTATACAGTCTGCAGAAGTGGTCTTTCCAAATCCTCAGCACCGACTGCGATTCTACAACGATGTTCCCTTGATGGTCCTTACAGGCTTCTGTTCGAAGTTTATACCCTTGGCAGGACCTTTTGATCCTTTGGTAAAACTTTCTAACCTCATTCCTGTTGTAACATCTCTCTATCTCTTCAACCGCGCGCTTCTCGTGCTCTCTCTTTTTCCTTCGGAGAAGCCGGTGCTCCTCTCTCCTCCTCTGCTCGTAGAGCTCGCGAGCAGCTCTAGTCCTTCTGTGCAGCGCCGCTTTGTATGCTTCCTGTTTAGCTGCATGTGCTTGCCGGCATTCATCGTCAAACCAGGGGTTTCGTTGTGGTCGCCGTGTGAAACCCAGCACTTCAGAGGCGGCGTCTCTGATGGCATTTTGGCAGTGTTGCCACTGGCTATCAATACTTGATGCTGGTTGCATAGGACTTCGTAGAAGGTTTTGAGAGACTCGGTTGGAGAAGGACCTGGCGATCTCTTGCGATTGTAGTCGGCCGACGTCAAACTTCCTCACAGTATTTCCATTACTTGGCGCTGGTCGGGATATCCGCAGCCGTACCTTGGCTACAACAAGGTAGTGATCCGAGTCAATGTTGGCCCCTCGGAAAGTTCGGACATCCATGATACTGGAGGAGTGCCTTGCGTCGATCGCAATATGGTCAATCTGGTTGACGGTTGATTGATCGGGAGATCTCCATGTCCCTTTGTGGATATTGAGATGCGGGAACTGTGTACTAGCTACCACAACGTGTCGCCCCGCAGCAAAGTCGATCAGCCTGAATCCGTTATCGGAGGTCGTGTCGTGCAGGCTATGTTTTCCGACAGTACGACCAAAGATGCCTTCCCTTCCTAGCTTGGCATTAAAATCGCCTAGGACAATCTTAATGTCGTAGCTAGGGCACTGCTCATAAGTTTTGTCCAGGAGCTCGTAGAACATATCTTTGGTCTCGTCATCTTTCTCCTCTGTGGGGGCATGTGCGCATATCAGGCTAATGTTGGCGAATTTAGCCTTGATGCGGATCGTCGCTAGGCGCTCGCTTACAGGGTTGAAGCTCAAGACTTTTTGCCTAAGTCTGCCTCCAACTACGAAACCACATCCAAATAGGCGCTGTCTTTGATGCCGGTAGCAGTCGCCGTAGTAGATGTCGCAGTTTTTCATCCTTCTTTTGCCCGGCCCGTCCCACCGCATTTCTTGGATGGCAGTAATGTTTGCCTTGCAGTCGTTAAGGGCCTCCGCTAGTTGCTCGGCTGCACGTGGTCTGTTAAGGGACCTAACATTCCACGTGCAGATCCGTAGCTCGTTGTCCTTTTCTCGTTTGCATTGGTCGTCAACAGTAAATCCGTCCGAATCCGAGGCTTGTTTCTGCTTCGTGACTGGTGTTTCTTTACGTGGCCGGGAAGTCACCCCGACGGCACGACCCCCAACCTGGAGGACCAGATCCTTTGCTTAGCTCTAAGGACGGAGAGCCGGATAGCCCGCTCCTTATAGGCCTGAGCTCCGAATACGTCGTAGTAGCCCATACAAGGTGTTCACTAAGTAGTTCGGCCTGACTGGAACTATGGACGCCACCGTTGATTCCATCTGGGGAATTCCTCCGCTGCCGTCCGGATGCAAGGAGAAGTGCCTTAGTGGGAACACTCCTCCCCCCCTCTCTCGTCTGCTACCCCCAACAACCTTCCAAAGGGGTTGGAACCCAATCTCCAGTTGAGGTACTAGGCACCCGGTGTTCACCACGGGGAGGTGAGAGTAGGAGTTGATAGACAGAGGTGGGTTTAGAAAACCTGTGGATGCTTGTATCCTCTTGAGTGCACATGTCTATCCTTTGACCACCTGCAATAAATTACAAATTAAAATAAAATGAATTCTTTTTTTCTTCTTTTTTTTATTTTAAAGCGTTTCTAAAAATCTGAAACATAATTTCTACAAATTTTACACTTAAATTGAAAATCCTACAAAAACCGGTTTTTTAAAAAAGTATTCGGTTAAAACCGGTGAAAAATATTTTAATCGGTTCACATCACCAGTTCTGACTGCCTTATTTGAAGTTCTTCGCGCCTCAATGTACCGGACTCGAGAAATAGAGTTCCTACATTGGTTCCACACAATACAGGCTCTCTTATTCTCTCAGATGGCTTTATGAACTCCAGGAGTCTTAAACCACGCAGTTTTTTTTCTCACCGCTAGCCGCAATCCGCTTTACTCCACAAACATTTCTTGCAGAGGCAATCACTGCCGATGAGAGCAGCTGCCATCCTTCCACTAGATTTAAAAGGCTAGTTGGAATTTGTTCTAAATTTTCCGAAACGTGCCGTGCAAATCGCTCCCTGCAATCAGATTAAGCATCCTTGAACATATCCCATCGTATGCGGGTCACCACTTTGGTTTTAGCCTGGGTACAAAGGAATAATGTCGCTAAAGCACAATTCCCACAACACTAGGTGGTTCCCACAACACTGACAGTTCAGCTGCTCTTAAGACCCGAACACCACAAGTCATTTTTTAAACACACGATGGTACCACAAAGAAATCAATCAAAGATCTCTGATTTAAACTGTGGCGGTACCAATAGTTGTCTAATTTTAGCCCATATTAATTAGTAAAAGTACTTTAAAAGATCCATAAAAGATGGGAACATATCAAGAATTTTTCGCTGACCTCAAAACAACAAGCAGATTTCAGATGGGACATTCGGGCCCTTGAAGATATTAACTTCCAAAGTTGAGATAAAAGTTACATTCTTTGCAAAATTAATTTAAAATTCTCCAGGCGATTTGATATTCGTGACTTTCACAGTGATTTTAAACGAAAACTACTTAAAACTGGGTTTTCAAAAAGAGAAAATTTCGAAAAAATAAAGTTTCCTTTAGGGGGGGGGGGATAATATCTCTTGTCCCTGGTTGCCAATTCTTAGGTTCTAACCTGCGATGAGCCGCTATTATATACAGTATGGGCCTATTTTCCGCTCTCTCGGTGGTACTGTCACCCCAAGTGCACCCCAATTGCAACTCTGATTAAAATTAGGTGCTTGGACTTTGTCTCTTGTACGATATTTGGTTGAGACTCTAAAACGCATTTTTCAGATAAGTAATTGAGCTCCCACCCTTTTGCGAATTCTATAACTGCTCACTTATTTCACTAGGTATACAATTTTGCTAGTTCCTTGCGCTGGGGTATACTGGACTCGGGAATTTTATCCCAAATTGACCCTACGCAATATCTATAGGTTCTAAACTTCTCTGATGGCATTTTTAAGTTGAAATCTTCTAAACCGCACCAACATTTTGTGCGGTGGTTGTGCCCACTAACCACCGCACAAAATTCCACTTCACTGAACAAGCATCCTTGGCATAAACGATGGGCATCGTAAAACCTGCAACGGTTCATGTATGCAACGTACTTTCTCTGGTGCTTTTCAGTTTAAGATGCAATAACTATTACTTCTTCAATATCAACAGGGAAGGCAATCACGTGAGCTAGGGTACAATAAACACCCACGTTAGTGGTAACAGATGGGTATCATTTACCCACTACCTTTATTACATACCAACGTCGCGCTCCTAAAGTTATGTCGTTACAAGTTATGTCCTTATGTTCTAGAACGAAATTTCAGCGTGAGTCTTGAGCGAAACTATCATGCAATCACAGCTAATATTATTTGTATTAAAGGCAAATAGGGTCCCGTTCCTCCTTAATCGTAAAGTGACTCACGACTCTTCTTTTTTGTGAGAAAGTGGCGTGGCGGCTTCTATACATTGTGAATTACTTTTCGTCTTACCAAGTGTGTTGGTTTGTATGTTTTTTAGTTCGGTGTGACATTACAAACCTTAATTGTTCAAAGACACCATTTCTAAGCACATTGCTAATCCTTTCACACGATTACACAATTAACAGTAGATGAAAATCCTCTATAGGATAATCTTTAAATTTATTGCATTCATTCTCAGCTTTTGGTTTTTATGTGGTTAAGCAATTCAATTTCAGAGCTTATCCGGTAAAAATATTTGCCATTTTTCTGAATTTATTTATGCCTCGCTTCACCGGTTTGCAGCATTTCCTTTTCGTTTCCATTTGCTTCTGTTTATCGCTACTTGCAATCCTTTTTTCAACTGAAAGTTTCAAATGACTGTATTGAGAGCGAACATAAAAAAACCTTGCCATAAAATTGAAATACAATGCACTACTATATTGCACTGAAAAATTTTCAATGAATTTCAAATGAAATATCTACCATAAATTACCGATATAAATCTTCAAAACTGTCCGTTAAAAAATCTATTCGCCCCACTATTGTCTGGTTGAAAAATTTATTATGACAAACATGCAGTTTCCTTGTTGCACCGTGCACATCTCAAAGTACTTGTCATTTTTTTTTGGTTCACTTGGTACACTCTCTCCCCTGGAGTCCCTCTCTCCCCCATAAGGCTGTCAACTTATTATTCCCGCGGAGTTTTATCGTCATAATCAGAAGTTTAACTAGCTAAGTTTGCCAGAGATAATTCGATTAGCTAAACTCAATACCAACTATCCAAGTTTTGTGGCTCAAATTATCCATGGGGGATTGACTTGGAAAATCGAAATTTAATAAGGAACCGAAAGTTTAGCCCTTAACATCCTGTGGTTGGCTTGAAAGCGGATACAAACAATCACACGCGCAACCAAGGAAGCCGAATAAGCTTTGAATAAGCAGGAAAATTGCTTGGGGGGAAATTGCTAAGTTCCTTTGTGCTATTTGTCGTCTCCTCTTAGTCGAATGGGTGTACAGCACTGCGTCTTCTAACAAGTGGATCTAGGGAACAATGCGTTTCCTGAAATGTGAACAAAAAAAAACTCATCAGAGTTGTGGTGTTTTCTTTTCTACAAACAGACTGCAACTCTTCTGTATACAAACCTATCAGGTTCTACGAACGTGCTTTTTGCATCACTTTGCGGTATTCCCATTTGAATAATATTTTATACGACTGTTTAAACAGTTTTACTGATGTTTGCACAAGAAACCCAGAAACTTTGCCGATATTAAATTCATTGCAATGAACTGAAATAAACTCAAAATAATAACCAAACTCTCGAGGGTAAACACACTGGTAAAATGGTGAATAAACACATTTGTTTCTGCTATGTTTACCTTGAATGCACTCGAGCCCTTGGAAAACATCGAATGCAATTAGGTAATGGAAATATTCATATACGGGTATGGTACTCTGTCACTTAAGCGAACATATGCCATACAAAGATTACATACGACAACGAGAAAATGTTCATAAAACAGGTGATGGTATGGAGGAACTATTTCCCTACGCAAAGTGCCCTTTGTTGACCCATAAAAAAATTAGACACACACGAGGGCAGCTAAATCAAACCCCATTGCGTAGCAAATTCGATAGCTTACCATTAATAATCATGTCGATTGAAAGCAATCGATAAACTGATAAATTACAATAGATAAGGCGACACGAAAGTGTAAATAATAATCCCTAACCTATTGTGTGGATGTTATCAATTCGATGAGGAGGCCCCAAGGGAAATCAAAAATTTCCATGTTACTTCAGCAAATTGGTCTTTTACAGCAATCATTGTGAACAACTCTGGTAATAAGTAGGTCCTGCTAATGAATTGAAACAATTACCGGGATTTGTTTGTAATATACGGAAAATGTCTCTTTGATTTATTACTTAGCTTTTTGATGGTAAAATCCATGAAGATCCATTATAGAATTTTTCTCAAATTACATAATGAAGATCAGATTAAACTTCAACAAAAGTCGAAGCTGGACCATGCACACCTCATACTTGACGGTCTACTTTATTTGACCGACCGATATTAGTTGCCGATTTTTGTTCTTACATTTTAAAAACGTCTGACTAAAATTTATATCGTCTAGCCCGAGATAAGAGAAAATTACAGGATAGGTCAATGCTTGAGACGATTTTTCGATGAATGGTGTCGTACTTACTTACATTACCAATAGCTGGTGCTACAGTCAGGTACGGGTGGGCAGCATGCTCTTTTTCTATCTAGCCAGCTCCAGGACTGAGGTCGCGTCTACTACCGTGCACAAATTGGGTCTCGGTGCTTCTTATAATCTTTTGTTTCTCTTTGCGTAGGTTGCTACTCAGTGAATGCACCTACTAAAACCATCAATTCGTGCGGTTTTATTCTACGTGACTAGGTTGAAGGGTCTTGTTCTTTGTAGTCCTCGCTCGTTGTTTGCATTGTTAAGAGTTAACGGATCATTTCGTTGTTGCAATGAACACGTAGGCAAGCATTAAGCTTTCGCGAAAAGTTTTTACTTTTTTGCTCACAGAAGCTATTTCTAAACCTCTGTGGATAACACTATTCTTAATATACCATGGAGCATTCACGGTTGCTCTCAGTGTTCTGTTTTAGAGTCTTCAAAATGGACATGTTGCTTCGCTTGGTACAACCCCAAAGTTTTATACCCTATGTCCAAGACGACATTAAAACCTGCCTGTATAATGCTTAATTTCGAAAATAATCCGAAAAGCCGATATATTTTCCTGAGCCGGATTTCGAGCTCCTCACGCTTCTTCTTAACGTGTCATCACCACTTAGCTTAGCGTCTAGGGTGATTCCTAGATATTTTGCTTTGTAAGGAATCTGTACAGAGCTTATATGAACAGTGGTAAATTTTTAACCCTTCTGTACGTAAATTATACTTGCGTTGACTTGTTCTTGTTAAGAACGATTCTTCTATTACACCAGAGGTACAATCTTTCAAAAGTCCGTTCAACTACTCGCATACGCAGACGACATTGACATAATCGGTAGAACAAAGCGTGACGTCAGTGAAGCCTTTGTGAGTATTGGGACGGAAGCAGCGAATATGGGCTTAGTAGTCAACGAGGGCAACACCGAGCACCGAGACTCAGGTGGCACACCTTCTCAGTGGAAGGGGACCTCGCCCACCTTCGCGTGCGAAACTGGAGACGGCTAGCTAGAGACAGAGACAGAGGCCCAGGTCCACCCAGGACTGTAGTGCCACCTTAAATAAGTAAGTAAGTATTCAGTATTCGGCCAATATTTTGCTATTCGGCCGAATATTGACTGACTATTCGGCCGAATACCGAGTAGTTGGAAAAAGGACCAAAAAGCAAAAAATCATGATAATTTTAAATTAATTATTTATTTGAAGAATTAAAAAAACAAAATGGGCTTTTCTTGTTCAAATCTTCTAAAACTGAATAAAATAAAAATGTTACTTTCTTCATTGATATGATTAGTTACCTTAATATTAACAATAAATAAATATTAAAAAAAAATTCTCATTCAATAACATTTTTACATTTTTTGTTTAAAAAAAAATAGTTATACGTGTAGTTAATAAGAGGTAAGTTGTGATGCAGGAATATCAAGCATTTTTGGGAAGAAGTCTGTTTCTTTTGGCTTCGTAAACAATTCCTGCTTCACTAAAAAGTCTCTCCGAGTAGACACTGCTTAAAGGAGCAGATAAATACTTAGCAGCAAGTTGGACAAAACGTTGAGAAAATTCAGTTTGATGTGCAGACCACCAGACATATAGATTACAATTTCTCTTCAAAGTTTTTATGGTCAAGTATTTATCGAGGTCCATCGTCACCTGAAAAAAAAAGACTTGTTCTTTTTCACGGTCCCCACCTCCGCGAGGGTCTGACAAGTCCTCCGAGAGTATCATTTGTCTTGAAAAACTTCTCAATGTGCCGTTCGGATTCGGCAAAAAATTGTAGGTCCCCTTGTATGTAAAGATATTAACACACCAGCATACATTGTTGAGAAGTTGGCCCTGGTTCGCCTCGAGCTGTTGCGCCACTCTATTTTTTTATTTTTATTTATCGAGGTCAGTTGATATGGTGTTTTTTTTATGTCGAAGCTATTTGAAGTCCATTATCATCATAAGTAAAGTTCTCAGCAATTACTTCGTCAACATTGTAACGGCAACCCAACTCTTACAGTAGAACACCTCCTTATGCGCAGCTTCATACATACATACATACATACATACAAAAAAATCTCCGGAAAACCTATTAAAGAACTCCTTACAACCATAACAGTAAACAACATTAGAGACACCTATAAACTTATCTTAGAACTTAAGTTAGAAAAATCGTTTTAGCATATTTATTTTTACAAAAGTAGCCGAAAGCCCTGATAGCTAGTGCTATTTTGCTAATTGTTGATATTTTAATTAATTATATATCAATAAAGTAAAAATAATAATAATTACTTCGTCATAAAACCCCCAGAAAGATGTATAAGTGCTTTCCCCAGGCTCGCCAATGCTCCTACGATTGGACTGCTCGGTTACAGAACGTGTACTTTCATCGCTGCTAGTATCATATTCTGCAGCTAAACCTTCGAGCAGTAGACACTTTCAGACTTTTTGTTTTTGCAGCTGATTGGTGAAGAAGTAAGTCTTAAACCATGGATGTAACGGTCGCGATTAGATAGTATTTGTTATCGTCAATGTGTAGAAAACATTTTTTCATCCCTTGTTGCATGGCAATCGTCATTAAGTTTAATTTGGGTGCAAGTTCATTAGAGATGGCTTTGTCACAGTAGCGGTTGAGAGTAACAACATGAGGAATAATTTCAGATAAGCAGGAGTTGATCGAGCTTCTAGTTTTTGTTATCTCTTCAAACGGCTTTAATAGTTTCAGCAATTGGTCTACAATCTCCCACTGCTCTGCGTTCAGATTAGATATGTTTGCAATATCTGTTAGATAGAGTGAAACAGCTTGTTTCTGCTTTGAAACCCTTTCTAACATATTATAGGTAGAATTCCACCTCCTTGATATATCTTGAACTAAATTGTGTTTGGGTAGACCAAGCTCTTCCTGAATTTCCTTAAGCTTTTTGAGTTGTCCCTGAATGGTTGAAATGTGTTACTATTCGCCTTGTTAAAGCAATAGATTCTTCAACCTCAGATTGAATTTTAAGAGAATCTGTTACTACTAATTGAAGCCTGTGAATAAAGCAACTAGCAGAATTCATTTGAGCTTCACTTACAGCTTTTACTATGTTGCGCCCGTTGTCATGAACAATGACGTGAATTTTTGATAAGGGGCACTCCCAACGGCTTAGTATCTCCCGCAGAGAATGTGCTATATTTTCTGCTGTATTTTGGCCTTCAAAGTGTCTCGCGTTGAGTGCAGCATGTCTCAAGTTAAAGTCGCGGTCAAGCCAGTGCGCAGTAAAACTTAGAAAACTGGCATGGTTTTCCTTGCATGTCCACATATCGGGTGTAACTGAGATGTTATCTGTTTTTTTTTAAGCATTTATTTTATCGTTTGTTCAACCTTTTCAAAAATCTCCGGAATAATTTTTTGAGAAACGTATGACCTGCTTGGTACGTTGTACCTCGGAAGGGCCTCGATTAGCAATCTTCGAAATCCAAACCTATCAACTATGTTGACTCCTTCATTGTCGACCGCAATTAGATAATGGCATTTTGCAGCTTTAGAATCATTCATATCCCATTTTTTAGATTTTTCCTGACACTCGAACAAGGTTAACTGTTTTTTTTTGGCTTACTAGTACTAAAACCCGCTGAATTCGTTGAGTTTTCTTCCGCTTATTCTTGATTCTGTATCTCATTGTATTCTTCCTTGTGCTTGTTTTTTATATGATTTATCATACCGCTCATCGAAGTTTTTTTGCCCGTACCACCGCGAGAAATTTTAGTGCTACACAGCTTGCACTGCAAATTGCACAAATCTGGGCCTACTTCTTCAAAGTAAATCCAAAAAGAAGACCCTTTCTTGCTGCTTTTCTTCCTGTTTCGAGATTTAAAACGTAGACAAATGAACTGACAAAAGTTATTGAAAATGCTTTCTCGCATTATTGAATCAATGGTCTTCTTAACTTAACACAACACTCTCGAGAATAATAGTCGCGCGCAGCGTAGAGCAGCGTTTACAAGACAAAGTAAAAATTATTACCTACCCACTACCAACACATACGTAGGTACTCTGAGTGAGCGATCCTCGCATTTCAACAGTTGATGTCCGAGCGACCGGTGGCGCGGGCGCGAGCCACCGCTCCATTGACCCTTTTCCTTTCCCTTATCTCTCGGAGACGAGAGATTTTTAATTTTAATACAAATGCGATTCAAGGAGACGAGGTTTGCACGCAAAAAGAAGCATCGATAGCTTAATGATTTTTTTTTGAAGGATAGTTTTTGTAAAAGACTAAGCTTTGTTATATAAACCATAGAAAGCGACAAAAAAAGATCTGTAAAATTTGTGTGGAAAGATCTTATGGTTCAATCAACCATGTTCGCTCCAACTGTGTCTTTACTTTTCAGTACTTTATAAAATCTGAAATCCAGCCGAATATTTTGGCCGAAAACTCGGCTATTCGGCCGCCACGCTGGCCGAATATACTATTCGTTTCAACACTAAAGAGAATGCTTACATCTTTGATATAATATTTTTCTAAATATATAACACTGTAAAAGTGAGCATGGTCAATAGTATGAGCGGTTCCATTCTTTAACGGTTTTTAGCCGCTATTTTTATACACCAAAATTTGAATTTAACTTGCTTAAATGGTTTTTTACACCCCATCCCATAGGGCAAGAGCTGTAATAAGTTTGATTCATAGTTTGTAAAATAGAGAAATAATCACCGTAGACCTCTAAGACCTTGAGGGCAATTGATCGAGGCCGACTTGTTAGTGGAACGAGCGAAGTCTGTCCATTTGTCCGTCTGTCTATCTGTGTAACTATCTGTTCTTTCTAGGTCTCAAAGCAGTGTAAATATTTTTGAAATCTGTCCACGCCTGCTTTACTTATTAGCATAAAAAAAATTTGGTATGCGATATCCTCGCAAAAAAAAAAAACAAAAACCGCCCCCATGTGGGCGTGGTCATTTTTATTTTGCATTATCGTTTTTATTCGATATATTTGCTTCAAATCCAAAAAAAAACTTTCAATATAAAATGTTCAAATATGTGTGTATGCTATCAACTCAAATGAATCATTTTTTTCTACGCCCACTTTTAGGGGCGTTTTTGAGTAGAAACAGAATTTTTATTATAAAAATGCAATCATCACGTGCATTTCAACTCTGATAAAAAAAAAAAACAACAACAAAAACGATCTTATTGAAAAGGGGTTGATGCCACGCCCCTTTTTAAAGAAAGGAGATTCATAACTTATTCATAACTCCACCAAAGTGGATTGTAACCCTTCCACTAGTTTTAAATGAAATGTGAATTAGACATTGTCGCACATTCAAGCTAATAGTAGGCAATTTTAACACTTTACAACATAACACCCAAGCCGTGCACCAAGAATCTGCTGTCTAGCTTGATTTTGAAGATGTAATACCTTCACACATACAGACGGTCGGACGAACTGAAGGAAGTACCTCCGGAGACGGGAAATTTCGAGGGCGATTGCGAATAACCCAGCAATTTTCAAATTTGTTAGTAACATCCACACGCGGAAGTATCTACTCTTAATAGAGGACACTTACACTATCATCGGCGATAGCAGGAAGAGTTTACAAAAATTCGCTACTGGGGTGTGTAGAGTATCTACATGCAGTCACATCCACAGGCATTTTTTTCCGCTTGGGTATAGTCAGATGAATTTTTACTTTAATAATAATTGCATATATCCCTTGAAGAACTCAGCAAAAATCAGTAAAGCACAACGCGGTAAATCAACCTTTCAGTTAATGTAAATGTCATGCAGATCCATGCAGTACTTAAGGAGTTTTCGGAGTCACAATTTTGATTCCTGTTTATACCCGACCCAGGGTATATTAAAATTGATGTATAGTTTTTAACGCAGTAAAATAATCACCGCAGACCCCTAAGACCTTTTAGGGACATGAATGGGACCGACAGGAGAATCGATTTAGCCATGTCCGTCCGTCCGTCCCTAGGTTTTTTTTTTCTAATTTATCCGCGTTCAAGGGGTTAAGGCTACCTATACTGAGTTTACATAAGGCGAATGGAAAGTATCAGAAGAAAAAGAAGAGAAGAACTGATGCACTTTGGTTTTCAACTGTTGTGGACTGTAGTGACGGGGAAAAACCTCCTTCGGAAGCCTGTTCTACATCCGTGTTGTTCGGCTAAAAAAAGAACTTCAATACAACGCGATTCGTCCGAAATTGGGCTCAAGGATGTGCTGATGAGGATTCCTTCTTGCGCGAGTGATGCAGTTAAATTCTTTAAGGAGTGGAATGCAACTGGCTATTTCACTGGAGCACTCTTTTTTGAAGAAACGATAAAACAATGAAAGACAAGAGACATTGCGACGATGTTGCAAGGAGTCGATTGACTTCGCAATGTTTGAGTCTCCTATCAATTTCAATGCTCTTTTTTGTATCCGATCGAGTAGGTGTAAATTTGTCTTAGGAGCTCCTGCCCAGACATAAGAGTTATACTCCAGTTTTGGTCGTATGAACGATTTAAAGATGACAGCCAGATCAGAAGGTGTAAAGTATTTCTTACTTCGACTAAGGAATCCTAAGCATTTCGCTTCGTTCTTGGCGACTTCGAATATTAGTCATTCCAACGTAAGTTGTCATTAACACCCACACCGAGGAAAGCTTTTTGGTTTCAGTGATGCAAGTGCCGTTCATGGATATTGGTTCTATGGTTCATGGTTCTATTCAGCTTGGATGACAGTAAACAGCATTGCGTTTTGGATGCATTAAATTCCACTCTATTTAAAAGCCCCCATGTTGATATGCTGTTTAAGTCGGAATTTAATTATTTAATGAGTTTAACATATTTAACCGTTCCCTTTCGACGTCCGAAGGACTGGGGCGTTTGCAAGGAAACGAATATGAAAAACTTAGATTACTTTCATCAGCAAAAAAATGAATTGGACTAGATGTGGTAGACAAGAGATCATTTATAAAGATCAAAAAGAGTGTTGGAGATAAAACTGAGCCCTGTGGAACACCAGCATTAATATGATAAACATCAGACTTGAAACCGTCCAAAACCACTTGGATTGATCGGTTAAAAAGGAAATTTCTAATCCAATGAATGAAAGACACATCGATTCCAAAAGCACGTATTTTCGACAAGAGAGCCTGGTGCCAGACTCTGTCGAATGCTTTAGAAATGTCAAGCGCAACAACCTTGCTTTCACCATGAAGGTGCAAGGAGCGGTTCCACTTTTCAGTGAGATAAGCCATCAGATCACCAGTGGACCTTTTGCCACGAAAGCCGTATTGACGGTCATTGAGAAGCCTCCGTGATTCTAGGTATTTTATAAGCTGGCTATTCATAAGCGTTTCCATGACTTTGGAAAGAATGGATGTTAGTGCAATTGGTCGGTAACTGTTCGGAGAAGTTAAATCGCCTTTTTTTGGGACGGGCTGAACAAATGCAGTATGTAAACAACTTTTAGGCCTTATATTTTAAGGTAGAGAGCTGAAATTGGGTTGGCTGGAAATCTATTGGACCAGATCAAGTTTGAAAATTAGCCAAATCCGCCCACTACAGGCCTGTATGTGCAATCATCTCTAATTTAAAAAAAAAACTTTCTAAATTTTAGCTTTGTTAGAATAGTGCTAGCGCATTCATTTTATGTATGTAACATTGCCTTGTAATTGTCTTTGAAGTGGCCACGCCCACTTTTTTAAAGGATTTTAGTTTAAAATGGCTGTTTTTGAATAAATATATATGAAATTTGACTAAAAATTATATAACAAAAGTTGTAGATATTAGCATTTTCTAACTTTCATGTAAAAGTACTATGTGCCCACGTCTTCTTTTGTGGGCGGCGTTAAAAAAAGTGATTTTTTTTAAGTTAAAAAGGCAGAGTTTTAGACCGAAATGTGTGCAACCAACTAGTATAAAGCATTCAACAGTTATATTTTTGTATCCCGCCCACTTTTTGGATGAACTGAAACTTTTGCATACGCACTGTTGCACTTTCCCAATTGTTTTAAAGTAAATAGGTACAACACCAAGCTCCGTCCATGATATTTTAAAAACATGCCACATTTACCTCATTTAACCTTAAGGCACTAATAACTTTTAGAAAAATAGAAACCTGACCAGACAAAACTTTTAATTCAAAGGCATCGGCTTTGTTATGTGTTGGCTCATGAAAGTTAATGCAACGTTGCCTGATGTTGCAAAAGAAAACGGTTACACACACGTTTAGTGCGTCTTCAGTCGTAG
Source organism: Neoascia interrupta (assembly GCA_947623515.1). Classification (NCBI taxonomy): domain Eukaryota; kingdom Metazoa; phylum Arthropoda; class Insecta; order Diptera; family Syrphidae; genus Neoascia; species Neoascia interrupta. The sequence goes on from OX392463.1 coordinate 129,564,937, forward strand.
ATATCAGCGACATTATTACCAAGTTCTTTATTTTTAAAGTTTCTACTTCCACACAAACATGGGCCTGCAGGGCAGTTTTATGTTCCAAAGCAAACATGGGCCTGCTGCTTCAATAGCTTCTGTTAAGCGAATAGAATTTTGTTAAAAAAAGCTCCTCAATAGGTAACCTTATTGTAACTCACTGTAATTAACTGCTGTTTTTTTAGATAACAATTCTCAATTAACAATTTGACTAACATTCAAATTTTTTTTCTTCTTTTCATCTACTAGTGCCAGTTACAATGACGTATGTATCTGTTCGCGCGAATGTTTTTTTTTTTTTCTCAAAATCCAAAGGTTAAAATATATTACTATTTTTTTTTTAATAAACAGCAATTGTTCAGGTGTTAAAAATAAACACGAAAAAATAGTTGACAATCTTATATGAATTCGATCAAAGTAATCTTTAACTTTTTGAAAATATTCATTTCAATTTTAAGAAATTGAAATACAAAATAAATATATAATCTCCTATCCTTACTTTATATATAATAAAGCGTAAATGTGTCACACAAAACCAATTTAAAAAAAAAAAACATCGTATAAGACCAATTCTTTTTTGGGAAAGAAAATCTCCTTATTTCAACAAAAGAATTTTTTACGGGCTCACAAGGCTGATTTTTTCGAATTGCAAAAACATCATGTAAAACCAATTCCTTTTTGGGGTGTACTGCCAAACTCAGAAAATCTTGCCTAACTTATTGGCCGCGAATATTGTCCTTCCACAGTCAGCTTTTTCTTACATCTACATCTACTTCTCACCTTTTCTCAGGCAAAATTGAAAAAAAAAAATTCCTCCCATCTGAAATCTCTTTATTTGAACAAAAGGATTTTTTTACGGAAAAGAACAGTGTAATTGAGGCACTCCTATGATGAATGTTTGACTATAAAATGCATCACAGTAAACAATCGAGATCAAGTCCTTTTTACGCTTAAGCTGTGCTTTAAACGTGCTCCTTCGCTGCCAATTTCTCGAAATGTATGGGGAAATGTATGGGTCGTTTTCCACATCACTTCACAAAACATTTCGTACCTACGGAGCCGTTGCCTTGAACGCCTTTCCTGAAATTATATAAAGGAGTGCAGATTTCGTTCTTTAAACGAACCTTCAGCCATTAACTTTCGTCTCTAGCCTCCAGATGAAAAAAAATAAAGAAAAATTACAAACATTCCCATTCCCCATGGTATTTTTGAATTACACCCTAGTCGTAAATTAAATGCAGAAACTTTGGCAATCCCCTGAAAATTATAACCACACTGGCTGTCTATGAAAGTGAGGCTACAGAAAACAAAGTCAAAGCAAAGTGTGTATGTAATGCGCCCAATTAATCACGGCATAGTCAGGGACCATAGGTCCTTGCTTTGCAGAGCTTTTCATTAGGGCCAACGACATGTAAACCGCTCTTTTGTAAAATGTAAACAATTGCGAATAATTTAAATTGTTAATTTAGTAATCCCCCCACCCGTATGCCTCGACATCGGCATCCCAAATAAAAGTCATGTGGTATGGAAACTATTTGACTACTTTTCCCACAGCCACGCACACACTTATTCTGACCCAATTTCACAACAAATTTCGGATACACATTTTACAGACCCTCTGCAAAACGAGGTGACAATCGAAGAGGCTTGTCGGGATGAGGGTTGAAAATTTCCATGCATTGTTAAGTAATTTAAATTGCGGATCCTTTGCTCCTTTAAATTATTTTTCACGATGTTGTAGTTGAACACGAGAGGCTGTGTTTTGTATGGGATGTTACAACACGAAACTTCATAAAAACAAATGATGACATTCTCCAGGAACTTTGTGCTGAAAAGCGTGCCACGGCGCCTTGAAATAAACGTGCCAGCGTCGAGGGGAGCCGGTTGAAAAGCAGCCGCGTCGGATACGAAGGTGACAAGGAAGATAATCTTTTTGTTGTCATTGCTTGAATTCCATTCAGATGTTGTGAGTATTTTAATTGGCTAAATAGAATTCCAGTTATTTTATGTTCAAAATGTTCCCAAGCAATTAGATCCCATGATGCACGAGGGATTCTTCTGTGTTCTCAACCATGAAATAATAGAAGCAGATTCCAGTGGATAAAAGGGAGTTATTTTTGACTTTAATGGCTATAAAATTATGTCACTTGTCAATCATTTACGCAAGCTCAATAAGCGTTATTATGAAAAGAGGCTGCCTGTCAATCGGTATTGAGATTTTGTGACAGTTGATTAGAAAGTGTTTTTATGGTAACCGACAAGTTGATGTTTATTTTCTTTTACTACATAAGAGATTCCCAAAAAAAATATTTGATTTATCCTTGCAATAAAAATGCCTGTCATTTTGCAGTCATGTTGTGTAAGGAAGAAATAATGTTCGCTGCGAAATACTTACACATAGTTGTTAACCAAAGAAGGACCTGTCTATCACTAACACGTATAATATAAGTTTATTAAAAGCGGTGCAACGCCATACACTGAGGAAAGAAATCACACCATCGATGCTGGAAATGGAACTAGAAAATCTCAACGCAACGCGTGGAGAGGCAGTTCAGATTTTTGCCCGAAAATTGACGCTAAATTTGTGTTGAAATGATGACTCTCACGTTGTGTGTGGGTTTTCCTCAGCCCATGTGTGTAGATCCCGTCCCTAGTGAATGGAGATTCGTCCGTCCAAAGGATTCTGCTAATAAAACCGTTGTCATTTAAGCTAACAAACAGTTGCAAAATTCAAGTCTCGGCTCCAAATCATTCCGAAGCAGTCCTTGCACAGCTGTATAGAGTATGGCTACAAATTTTCCGTGTGCAGGAGACAAAAAAGTTTTATATTTTGCAACGTTGAATCGCAAAGATAAGAGCCTGATGCAGCTTCCTGATGCAGTTTCCTTGTAACAGCTTCCAGTATTCTTTCATCAATCGCAACTCTTTCTGGTGAAGCTCCTGCGTTAGGTCGTTTTGTTGAAGCAGATCCCGTTTCCCGAAGCCTTCGAAACGTATTTCTTAATACACGGGGATTAGGCATTCCTCGGTTAGGATAGAGCTAATTGTATCTTCGTCGTGCTCTACTTAACCTCCAGTTGCACATAAACGTAGATCCGCGTATTCTTCGTTCGTAAAAGATGCCATTTCAAATAGGGTTTCTAAACAACTGTTGTGTAACCTCGTTTTCAAAAATGAAACTGATGGATTTAATTTTGTTTTCTAACCTTTTATACAATTTGCCTTCAAACTAGGCACCCAACCCCAAACTTAATCCTTTTTGAGATTTAACAGAAAAACGGTAAGAAAATTACGGTTTTAAAAACAAATCAGGAAAAGAAATCAACACGGATGAATGGAAAACTGTGTTTTTAACAAGAGCAGGTGTCCTTTCTAGTGTATATCTGACCAAACAGTTTCCGTGATGTCAATTTAGTGTTTTTCAAGCACAAGTTAAGGCTGTTCGCTACGCAGCCAATAAAATTCGACTGTTGCAGATTTTCAGACCAGGTTCCCTAACAATTTGCTGGTTGTTGGTTGAGAAATTCCGTGGATATCTTTACGAGATTTCTGTCGGCTGCCACATACCACCCTGTAGGGATATTGCAGGAAGGTGCAACTGGGATTTTCCCAACAAATCGGCCATCACCCATAAAATCGACAATTTTCTATATAAGTTTGATGTCAACATATCAGCACGTATCTCTTTTTAAAATAAACTTGGTCAGAGCTCGATCACAGAAAAAGTGGTGTTAGTGGAGGTTTCTAAGATTCATCCTTTAGAATGATAAGAAGATAGTTGGAGCGCTTACGAACTACTGTCAGCTAGAGAGTCATGTCAGAAGCCATTGTGCTTGCTACAACGACTTCTGTAAAGAACGGGAAGAAATCATGGTTCATCTTTTGTGGACCTGCCCGCCCCTTTCAGCTTGTCCCTATACTTGTTCCAAGACTCAAACGATCTAGCCAAATTAGACTTAAAGGAGATTTATTAGTTTTATACTCAAAGTAGAATTATTTTAACGAATTAATGGGGAACGACATACTCTGTCGGCGTATGGGCCTTCGAGTCCGGTTACCCTCGTCCTTATAATTCCACTCGAGACCTTTCATGTAGATTTTATTTTTATAATTCACTAATGCCCTCGAATAAAGGGATTGGCTATTCTTTAAATGTTGTTTCATATCTCACGAGCGGAAAGGATAAGAAAAAGAGGGAAAGTAGGACCGTTGTTTTGAACAGGTGCTGATTAAATTGTGTTGAAAAAGCAATAGAACAGTGATAGGCAAGAGACATTACGCCGATGTTCCAATGAGTCGATTGACTTTGCAATATTTCTGTCTCTGTGACTTCGAATATGTGATCATTCCAAATGGCTTTTATTGCCACACATAACGAGAATCGAGAGCGTTTCGGTTTCGTCGATGCAAGTGCCGTTCATGGATAATGGCTGGGCGTTTCGATTTTGTTTTAATGACAATAGACATTGAGTTTCAGAAGCATTAAACTCTACTCTATTTTGAGATCCCCTCCCCATGATACAAAGCTGGTAAGATAAAACGCTGACGTTCCAGTTCTACGTCCGAAGAGCAGGGGCGCGGGACCAAAAACGAATATGAAAAACTGAGGTTACTGTCATCAGCAATGGAGTGGATTGGATTAGTTGTAGCAGGCAGAAGATCATTAATGAAAAAGATCATCGGTATTCCAGCCGATTTTACTTTAAGTGGTCCGTCCAAACAAGGAAAAAAGACCTCTTATTATACGGACTTACTCTGTTGTCCGTCCGTCTGCACCTGTAGCTTCTGAACGGTGAGTCGGAGAAAGTTTAAATTTAGTCTTTTGAGAGTAAATGCATACAAGTTCAATTTTTTATGTCCTTTATATAGAAAAGACAAAATTTGAACATACACAAAACAAATATTTAGCAAAATACTGAAAAAATTTTGAGAAATAAGAAATGGGAAATAACTTTTTAATTACTTTATCAAGAAAGCCGATATTGGCATACATAAACTCCAGTTCCGGCAAATTCTTAAACCAAGTTTTGGTTAAACAGTTTAAAAACTGCGGTTTTGACTTATTTTCGAAAAAAAAAATTGTGAAAAAAATTTTTTTCCCACCACTATCTTCGATACTATAACACCAAATAGTATCAAACACACACACGCTTGTCAGGAATTATTTATAATTTTCGGGAAAACTATAAAAATTTTCGAATATTCAGCAGATTCTGAATTTAGCCTGAAAGCCTTAAAAATATTTCAAAATCTATTTTTCGAAATATTCTGGTATCTTGAAACCGATTGCAATAAATGTTGGTTTGTATATAAAAGAAAAAAAATCTAAAAAAGCTTAAAAAACCACGAAACCATCTTTAGATCTGGTTAAATTAGGAACTCTCGATTAATCGTCAATGAAAATCAATGATTAATCATTCAAACGCGTTATCAGTTGATTCTAATACGCGTCGAAAAAGGAAAACTACTAAGAAACTTTTTTTCTAATGTGGTGCATAGTCGGAAGCCTCATACCTTAACAAGAAGCTAAGAATGTTGTGCACTTTATAAAGCAATTTCCGCACTCTATATAGCGATTCGAATGCACTGCACTTTTGAGCTGGAAACATTTTTATTTCAACACAGTTTTTTTTTTCAATATTTCTAAAAAACGTCTTTTTTAACAAAAAAAAAACTAAAATAAGGCAAAAATAAAACGTCTGTGGTGGCGTATACGTAACATATTTTTACTAATGTTTCGGTGGCGTATACGTAACATTTTTTCAATATTCTTCAAAATTTTGCTTTTCAAATGGTGGGAGCACACTTTTTGTGTTTTTTGCCGAATATGCATTTAAAAAACAGTCTCAGAACTCTTTCAGAAATATATAACTCGAGCCCTAAGTGTAACCAAGAGTTGCTTCGAAAGTGTGTTCAATCTCAGCCCTATGAAGTGAGTGGTTCAAAAGTGATGGTATCAAGCACTTTGAAAAACGGCATTTATTTTTAACTGTCCATGACTTTAAAGCAAGAACTGTAAAAAATTTCATTTTTGAAGTTCTTATTTACAAAATATTATAGTAACTACAAAAAAAGGCGGCAGGAAATAAGGCCCCTATGTAATAAAGCCCCAAATTGAAAACGAAATAAGGGAACAAAAGTGGTGCTTTATTTCACAATGAAATAAGGCACCAAAATTGAATGGAAATAAGGTTGTTTGATATAATTGTTACTTAATATAAGGAAGCTAAAAGAAAAAGAAGGTATGGGGTTGCAGGGGTATTTAAAACTTGCATATACACAACCTCGCATCCCTTCGAACTCGAAGAAAGCGCCGCCCGTGGCCGGTCCTCCTTTCATAGTGACTAGTAAAATGAGGAGTTCTTTTCATTTTAGATAAGGAGACAATACAAAAATGAATTAAGGCCGCAATCGAGAATAATCTGAAAAAATGAGAATAATCCCAAGAAAATGAAATAAGGCCCCAATATAAAAATTCCAAGTTGTTGTTGCACTTTATGCTTCTTTTTGGGGTCTTATTTCATTTATCTGGTCCCAAACCTAATGTCATTGGGGCCTTATTTCCTAGAGCCTCAAAAAACATCTCAACCATTTTCACAACTTCAACTGCTATAAGACAATTCTTTGTAAAAAACATTTTCTGGAATGAGTGCTCACTTATTTTTCGCATTAACGACGCCTGTCCGTCTAAACGCAAGTCTGTTAAGTTTTTGGGTCACTTCTTGGAGGGTAGATTGGTTCTCATTTTGTACTTAAAATGTATGAACATTGCTAGGATTTTTTTACTCTCTTAACGGCTTTCCTCATAATTTGCAACATAATTAGAACTGCAATTCTTAGCCCACGTCCATTTGTAGGGCGTGGCCAATACAAATACATAATTGACATCCAATGTATGAATTCAGTCAGGCCAACAAATTTAATTATTTTGTGTAACAGAGTAAATATCTGGATTTAGAAGACGAATTCTTGTATTCAATCCCTTATTTTTATTTGACTCGCAAGTACGACTTTATATAAAAAGTCTTGCTTAAGTTCATCCATGACCTTTTAATATCCCACATATTATATTCTGTAACCATAATCATTCCAGCTTTCATACGCAACTATGCAGGCAGTCATTTGCAACAACGCATAGCAGAGAGCAATTAATCTTTGAATATCTTTTTGTAATCAACGACAAAGCAATGTTTATCTTCGTACATTTTCTGGGCTTCATGCAAATGAACATTCACCACAAATATCTATATGCAAAGTTGTTATTAAGCACATCGGGATGAGCAGGACTCCCAACTGCTGTAGTATATGTTAATCGAGAACATTTCACTATGGACAGTTTGATAAACTAACTTTGGCTACCAGTAGCCATGTTTCACAAGCGTTCCATTCTTTCGCTCATTCGGGAGTTGAGACTACAATCACTTGTTTTAGCTATTGTCAGACTTTGAAAAGGGTCTCTTTGGGATGATGTCCACCACACTTTTCTACACAATCTTGGGATGAAAAACCAGAAAAACTTTTTGATCCTTTTCGATATATTGATAAAACCAGTAAACCGCAAGTAAGAATTGTGTTTCTCGAATTTCCTGATTTGTATGGAATAATTTATGTTGTTTTGTCAGATGGTCGATTGTTATGACAAGGCGATAGAATCACTCATTCGTTACGTAAAAAAAAACAAAGAATTCCGGTCTCATCACCTTATTTCGAAGGAGTATCACCTACCCTGCCACCGCTTAATCCAGCGAACTAAGTTAATTAAGTTCCATTTTACGATGCCAGTTACTCTATTTAGGGTATTAAACGTAAGTGCTTTTGTCGATTCAATTTTAATGTAATACCACTTCACGATAAAACGATAAAACGAACACAACTCCGCACCCCAAAGTGCGAAAGCAATAAATTCCACACCCAAGAAAAGGAATTTTCAGTTGCAAAGAGCTTATGTAACCAAGGAGACTGCAAACAGTATGGACACTAATTAAGCGCGCTTTGCTTTATGATTTTTTGTGAAAAACTGGTTAATCCTATGTGCGGCCAACCCTAAAGGTCTACTAGGAAATGAATGACCAAACCGGAAGCGGAATACGAACAAAAAAGGGTCCCTTTCAGAGATAACCTGATCGCTAGGTTTACGGTTTCAATAAAATCAAGATTGTAGTCCTTTTTACTTTTTAAATATTTTATCCCTTTTCCTTGACTGCCGCGTGCAGTGCTTCCGGTTTTGGTCAATATTTTTTTAAGATTGCCTTTTTTCTGTCTATTGAAACCTTCCTTTTGCTGGTTAGGGCCTAGTATTGGTTTTGAGAGTTCTTGGGGTGATCAAAGGTATTTTCTTAGGTGAGCCGTTGATGGAGTAAATTCAACGTGTGATTTGAAATTACATCGTGTCTCACTTCGTGTGAAAACGACGTCCATTTAATGGCTATCAACAATCCTAAAGTCTGTCCATTTAGGCATTCGACTACATTCCAGGCCAAGGGAAGCTTAGCCAAAAAGTGCTTTGCCAAATTTTCTTCCAATAAAACTGCTGCCATGAGCAACCTCGTACGACTTGACTTAATCCCTTAGTTCTCCTCCGTTGCCTAGATATCAAGATGCTCTTTGGTAGCAGATAACAACAAGCCGGGAATGATATCTAAATTATGCAGACTATATTATTCTCCCTTCGTTCTCTACTCTTTCTTTATTTCCATCTGACATTAATGTAGCAGTAAACAAGGACTTTTTTGTGCAATTTACATGAAATTGGATTTTCAATTGTTTTAGTGAAGGTTTTTTGTTTTTTTTTTGTTTTGCTTAGTGATTTTTGCCGTAAGCGGATTCATTTGAAGGTAAAAAGAAAAATAGAGAAGTTTTGTAACGGACTTAAAAGTGACATTTGGCATCTCAATTGAGAAGTAAGTCTCGCCTTGAGGAAATGATATTTTGGACAGAAATAAAAAAAATATGAGATAAAGTTTACTTTGCATAAACATGGCCCCGGCAAAAAGTTTATGATATACCTAGAAGGACTATAAATGGCAGCTGCGATGCGATTACTCAAAGCAATATATTGCCCGTAAGTATTGATAGCAACTTGAATATTTAGAGGTGCTTTGGCAGAGCCAACAAACTGTTTTATCTTAGGGCGCATAATCTTATGGTTATATGTTTTATGGTTGAAAACTTGGTGTGTTTTTTCTTTCTTAAATGAATTTGCGTTAAGTTATTGCTATCCTTACAAAAAGCGAGGAAGGCTTGAGCAGCAAAAGGAGCGATATAAATTCATTTTGGTTTTAAACAGCTGAGTACTGTTGTAATATCGATCGAAAACACATGAAACCTATGCTTTTTTTATGAAAAATTTCGCCAACGGCCACTACTTGTCCTAAGTCCCGACTTACTAAAAAGAAGGAACCTTCAATAAACTAGAGTGATATCAATGACAGATAAAAATAATTCAAATTTGCTATTCTCCAAGTGCATACGGAATTGCAGACTAGTGATTTGATTTGTAATTTTTTGTTGACAAATTTCATGGTAAAACATGTTAAAATCTGTTTTTTCGTACCTGCTTATTATATTTAAAGAAAAAATAAATAAAACGATTCAAATTAACCTATATAAATATATTGAACACTTTTGATTAATTTTTCTTGAAAAGAGTTAAGATTGACCAATTCCATTTATTTTTTATAAAAAAGTCAACATAAGAGAGATATATTTAAATTAAAAAAATTAATCTCAAGAGAAAACCTAAAAATTGAGTAGATAATATATAAATCTTTGAGCGGGATCCTTAAATGCCCAATCCGAAAACTCTCAGAGCGAAACCAAATTAAAATAAAGGTTGAGACTGAGATTTTTTTTCGAGTTCTAGGTCAAGAAGATTTGCATAATTAGAACCAAAGTGTAAGCATAGAAAAACGCCCTCTGTTGACGCTGTAAAAGCCTTCTCGAACTCTTTAAAGAACGGGTGAAGGGACATCTGAATTCAGCTCACTGATATTCCGTAGAGTTGAACTAGCAGACGAAATGTGGAAAGAGAATCCCGTATGTTATTCACCGGCAGGGTATAATCCTGGTATGGTCCGGGTATGATTCTCTACTGATTGAGCTACTGTCATAATTCGTAAGGTATTTGTGTGATGAAAATAAAAATAACCACTTCGAAAACTTGTTTGTTTTGAATCAAGTTTATGTGCATGAAAGTCTTTCAAACAGTTTATGATAATTTTTAACATTCTTTCAAAGCTGCCTCATATAGCACACAGATGCCTCTCCAGTTTTAATACTCAGTAAAATATGCCTTTTACGGGAGCATGACGTTCATACCTTTTTCCACCTCTCGGGGAAAAGGCCTGCAGCATGCAGTCCAAGCTCCCTCTATTAGGGAGTGCAAAAGCTTCGCCGACCACGTTGGATATGCCTGGATTATTTTTGTGGGACTTCCGGCTAATCATTTCGCCTATACATTCTTCCTTAGCGATTTGATGGCAGATATTATCTTTTCCTTACTGGGCACTGTGATCTATATTCAGGAAGTTCTTACTTCAGATTACTCATTTTGGCTTGGGGCTCATCAGTCAAAAAAAAACATCATTCAGTACCGATGCGAAATATTCCTTCCACAAGTTGCGCTGGTTGTCAAACGAAAGAAACAGGGATTCGTTTAGCCATTCACAGGATTCTGAAAGAGCTATAATCATCGCTCAGCTCCTGCAACTCTGTCGGCCACTCTGTTGTTGACGTACTGACCAATTATGTTCCCACCGGAAGCGTTGCCGTTGCGACCAAAAGGTGGTTCATCCCGTAGAGGCTGCTCCTGAATCGGCGGCAGCCACGCACATTTTTAAGGGACCATAATAGATTAGGTTGGGTGGTTGTCCCCGCTGGGCAGGGACACACTTACACCAAAGGAGATCCATTGTGATACCACTTGTAGGACCGGAGTTACCAGCCCTAGGACCTAAATAATGACTAGCCGTTTGGGTGGGAGGGGTCTAGACAACCTGTACCGAAGGTCATCAAACAAAGTTTGATTGGTTGAGACATACCCGAGGGTAATGAAGGCTGGTGGTAACCGTTTCGGTGTGAAAAGCTGTCAGCAGAGTTGAGGGGGGCCAGTGAGAGACTTTCTGCAGAAAGGGTAGTATCGTAACTGTTGGACTCCAGATGGGAATTTGCCTTGTTGATACGGCTTGAGGTCGAGGAGGTGGGGGGTCAGTGAGGAATAGTTCCTTAAAGAGAGAAAGCCCGGCAGAGTTAACCGATTTCGGTATAAGTCCGAACCTATTGCTTCTCTGCTAAGAATTATCCTCGGGCATGGGAAGGAGCAGGGTAACCGATTCGGTGTAAACCCTTGCAGGGGGGAATTCTCACGCAAGAAGCTGATGTAGGGTAACCATCTTCGGTGTATACCCGTACTACAGACGACTCGCGTTAGAATTGGGGAAGGTAGGGGTAACCGAAGCACTTTAAACGCGTACCAGTGAGAATTATGTGCAAATGAAGCGGTATAAGCCCATACCGATCCAGCCCTGTAAGGGAAGAACACTGGAATATGGTGGGAAGGAGAGAGACGAAGAGACAAATAGGGTGTCTTACCCTTGCGTCGAGTCTAACTAGATTTAGATCTTTGGTTTACTTTTGCCCCTAAGTGAGAGTTAGCCTTAAGGATTGGAGAGCGCAGGTTGGGTAACCGATTTCGGTAAAGACTGTTGCCGGAGGTAGGGGTAACCGAAGCGGTATGAACCAGGGGGAATATGTACCAGTGTTCCCACAAGAGCGGAGAGGTTAGGACAACCGAATCGGTATGAGCCTTTACCAGGCCGGTCCTGTTGGAAAGAAACTTGTGGGAGGTGTGGTTGTATATATTTGGCGCCCACATGGAGTTTCCATGGGGAGGAGGGATGGGTTGTGTAACCACAGTTAGGCGTTAAGCCAGTTTGACCCGGAGATAAAGTTGATTAGCCTCTTTTAATCGAGTCGCGCTAGATCATTTAAATCATCAAAGAAGTATTCACCTTAACTTTTCCTTCTCAATTTCCATAGGGCGAGACAGTCGCACAGAAGATGAACCATGGTCTCTTTTTCTTCCTCATCCCTGCAACTTCTGCAGAAGTCGTTGAAGGGAGCACCAAGTCTTCTGGCATGTCGCCCTACCAGAAAGTGGCCTTTGAGGGCCCGAATTATCTTCCTAAGATTCGTCCTATTGAAGGAGATGAGTCTCTTTGTTTTCCTACGATCGAGCTCTGGCCAGATTTATTTGGAAGAGAAACATGATGTTATTCCACCTATTGTTTGCCATTGTGGTGCCTTCGATGTCCAGATGAAACTTTATCGAGTTTATAGGTGCTGCCGGTTCCGGTGTATGAATCGGATCAAAGGAATGAAAGGGACCATAATAAATTCAAACCAAAAAATTACATTTTTGCGTGCATTAAAGGCTAACTTGGATATATCTATTGTTTAACAACATTTATATTTGGCTACAGGCGTTGGTCATGCCACTCCCCTAGAATCAAATAATTTAAAAACTTTTTAAAAAAGGACTTTCATAAGAATTTTACAAAAGCAAACAATTTTTAGTTAAATAATTCAATTCAATTCAATACATTTTTATTTTTTTCTTAAAACATATTGCAAAAGCTTGATGTAAAAATAAGATACAACGTGGCTAAGTGCCGTCTGCCGTGTTAAAAAAGAAAACAAAAATTCAAACATATAAAGTCGGTTATTAGAGTGTTTTAAAGTAAGTAATTTCTTTTTATTATTATGATAATATTGGTGTGGTTCAACTTGTATGGAACAAAATATCGGCCAAAAGGCCGATGGTCCAAATTTCCGATGACGCTGAAGCATAACTGAGGTTCTATGCCGTTAATGTGCCGAATTATCTCATCCTTTAGCTCGTGAATTGTTGCTGGCTTATTGACGTACACCCTTTCTTTCAAGTAACCCCAAAGAAAAAAATCAAACGGTGTCAAATCACATGATCTTGGCGGCAATTGACATCGCCACCATTGTTTCGTTAGCTGTGTGGCAAGTGGCACCCCCCTGTTGAAACCACATTCATATCTTCCAATTCGGGTCATAAAAAGTTCGGTATCATTTCACGATAGCGAACACAGTAATTCACAGTAAGTGCCTGACCGGCCTCATTTTGAGGTGGACTCTTCAGTCACACTATCGCGAACAGCAGAAATATTTTGTGCCGTACGAGCTGTACGAGCATGCACTGGTGTTTTAACATCTCCTACAGACCCGGTTTGCTCAAATTTTTTCACGATTTTTCCGATTGTACGCACATTTGGACGATTACATGCATTTTGATTTGAGCGCCCATTTTCATAATAAGCCTGAATAACTTTAACTTTGTGTATCCTCCCATGGTTCAAGTTGAGTTAGTCTTAAATTGAGAAATGTCAAATGAAATGCAGAAAAAACTTGACGTTTAGAAGTGCTTAACATTCAACATCGATCCTCAAAATTTCACCACCCTTTAGTACGTGTTACCAAACAAAATAGTGGTTAAGTAACTGGAGTCTTTTGCAAGCTTAAGTTGTGCTGTTAAATGCAAGAGGGCTTTTAGTTTAGCTAAAACAAAAATAATTTTAAAAAGAGAAAAATTAAATAGTGGCTCGACTTAGAAAACTAAGCAATGGACAATTCAGCTTATCCTATAGGAATCTGATTTTTATTCAGCTAGCTGCTGGTATTCCTAAACGTAATTGCTTTTCTCGAAAAGTGGTTTAGCAAGTTCCAACCATATCCTCCGTATAAAAAGAAACACATTCCTCGAGAGAAAACTTTTATCAAAAAATAATCCTCGGATCTCTTGAAGGATAGGACAAGCGCTGAGATTAAGGGTGTCTTCATTCTAGCGAAGGTTACATAGATTACAAAAAAGGCTTAGGTCATTCCTGGGGGATCTGAAGTTAAGTTCTAGCATTTGTGTGCGCGCTTTGAAGATTAAACGAATCTGGTAGGCATAAAGCCTATATAAGCCTCAAATATATAAATCTTTGAGCGGGATCCTTAAATGCCCAATCCGAAAACTCTCAGAGCGAAACCAAATTAAAATAAAGGTTGAGACTGAGAGTTTTTTTCGAGCTCTAGGTCAAGAAGATTTGCATAATTAGAACCAAAGTGTAAGCATAGAAAAACGCCCTCTGTTGACGCTGTAAAAGCCTTCTCGAACCCTTTAAAGAACGGGTGAAGGGACATCTGAATTCAACTCACTGATATTCCGTAGAGTTGAACTAGCAGACGAAACCCCCCTGTTGAAACCACATTCATATCTTCCAATTCGGGTCATAAAAAGTTCGGTATCATTTCACGATAGCGAACACAGTAATTCACAGTAAGTGCCTGACCGGCCTCATTTTGAGGTGGACTCTTCAGTCACACTATCGCGAACAGCAGAAATATTTTGTGCCGTACGAGCTGTACGAGCATGCACTGGTGTTTTCACATCTCCTACAGACCCGGTTTGCTCAAATTTTTTCACGATTTTTCCGATTGTACGCACATTTGGACGATTACATGCATTTTGATTTGAGCGCCCATTTTCATAATAAGCCTGAATAACTTTAACTTTGTGTATCCTCCCATGGTTCAAGTTGAGTTAGTCTTAAATTGAGAAATGTCAAATGAAATGCAGAAAAAACTTGACGTTTAGAAGTGCTTAACATTCAACATCGATCCTCAAAATTTCACCACCCTTTAGTACGTGTTACCAAACAAAATAGTGGTTAAGTAACTGGAGTCTTTTGCAAGCTTAAGTTGTGCTGTTAAATGCAAGAGGGCTTTTAGTTTAGCTAAAACAAAAATAATTTTAAAAAGAGAAAAATTAAATAGTGGCTCGACTTAGAAAACTAAGCAATGGACAATTCAGCTTATCCTATAGGAATCTGATTTTTATTCAGCTAGCTGCTGGTATTCCTAAACGTAATTGCTTTTCTCGAAAAGTGGTTTAGCAAGTTCCAACCATATCCTCCGTATAAAAAGAAACACATTCCTCGAGAGAAAACTTTTATCAAAAAATAATCCTCGGATCTCTTGAAGGATAGGACAAGCGCTGAGATTAAGGGTGTCTTCATTCTAGCGAAGGTTACATAGATTACAAAAAAGGCTTAGGTCATTCCTGGGGGATCTGAAGTTAAGTTCTAGCATTTGTGTGCGCGCTTTGAAGATTAAACGAATCTGGTAGGCATAAAGCCTATATAAGCCTCAAATATATAAATCTTTGAGCGGGATCCTTAAATGCCCAATCCGAAAACTCTCAGAGCGAAACCAAATTAAAATAAAGGTTGAGACTGAGAGTTTTTTTCGAGCTCTAGGTCAAGAAGATTTGCATAATTAGAACCAAAGTGTAAGCATAGAAAAACGCCCTCTGTTGACGCTGTAAAAGCCTTCTCGAACCCTTTAAAGAACGGGTGAAGGGACATCTGAATTCAACTCACTGATATTCCGTAGAGTTGAACTAGCAGACGAAACCCCCCTGTTGAAACCACATTCATATCTTCCAATTCGGGTCATAAAAAGTTCGGTATCATTTCACGATAGCGAACACAGTAATTCACAGTAAGTGCCTGACCGGCCTCATTTTGAGGTGGACTCTTCAGTCACACTATCGCGAACAGCAGAAATATTTTGTGCCGTACGAGCTGTACGAGCATGCACTGGTGTTTTCACATCTCCTACAGACCCGGTTTGCTCAAATTTTTTCACGATTTTTCCGATTGTACGCACATTTGGACGATTACATGCATTTTGATTTGAGCGCCCATTTTCATAATAAGCCTGAATAACTTTAACTTTGTGTATCCTCCCATGGTTCAAGTTGAGTTAGTCTTAAATTGAGAAATGTCAAATGAAATGCAGAAAAAACTTGACGTTTAGAAGTGCTTAACATTCAACATCGATCCTCAAAATTTCACCACCCTTTAGTACGTGTTACCAAACAAAATAGTGGTTAAGTAACTGAAGTCTTTTGCAAGCTTAAGTTGTGCTGTTAAATGCAAAAGGGCTTTTAGTTTAGCTAAAACAAAAATAATTTTAAAAAGAGAAAAATTAAATAGTGGCTCGACTTAGAAAACTAAGCAATGGACAATTCAGCTTATCCTATAGGAATCTGATTTTTATTCAGCTAGCTGCTGGTATTCCTAAACGTAATTGCTTTTCTCGAAAAGTGGTTTAGCAAGTTCCAACCATATCCTCCGTATAAAAAGAAACACATTCCTCGAGAGAAAACTTTTATCAAAAAATAATCCTCGGATCTCTTGAAGGATAGGACAAGCGCTGAGATTAAGGGTGTCTTCATTCTAGCGAAGGTTACATAGATTACAAAAAAGGCTTAGGTCATTCCTGGGGGATCTGAAGTTAAGTTCTAGCATTTGTGTGCGCGCTTTGAAGATTAAACGAATCTGGGAGGCATTAAGCCTCTCACAGAACTAGCTATCACCTCTCATTGTATGATTGAGGCTATGTAATGACCTCGCGAAGGAACCTCTCGCTCTATTAAGGGACTCCTGATAAAGCCCATCGTCTAAAATAGATATGTAGTCATAAAACATGTTGCGCCATTTAATTAAATAATGATTCATAAATGGTATCAGAAAAGAGTGTTGAAAATAAAAAGATAACAAAAGAATAATAAAAAGAATAGGATTAGGAATATGACACACAGCGGTCCATTACATTCGAACCAAAGCTATTACATACGCACTGTTTGGCGTGTGGTCTTATGACCCTGCGAAGTTCGACTGTACCTAACTTTGGGATCAGCTTATCGTCTTAATTATCGGCCCACTTCATTGATTTTGCTGATACAGCTTTAGACAGCTTTATAGACATGGACGGATTCCGCCCATTATTGAGCAAAATTGAACAATAATTGCTTTTGTTGAGAGACTCGTTCTATTAAAAATGTATAATTATATTGCCTAATTAAACGCTCTATAAAGTACAAGTGAACAATTATTAAGTACCTATACGCATTGATGGAATTGATTGCGCTTTAAAATCTTTTCATGTATTTATAATAATCTCTTCGCTTTAAATCTACCAACGATGCACATTCATCTGCCTTCGGCCTTCGATAGGTTAATGGAAAATATGAATCTCAATATCTACTACAAAAGCAGAATAAAGTATGCATAGGAAAATGGCTTCACTTGTCCTATTGACAACGCAACCTAATGCATCGTTATTTTTTGAATGTATGCTGGGAATCCAAATTTCATCCATGTTGCATCCGCTTTGTTGGCCATGAAAGCATGAGGAATGTATATTTAGCTGAAAATTGATATTTTCCTGAAACCGATTTCTGTGTATAGTATGCATTCTCAATATATCTAAAGAGTTTCACTCTCTTATTTTAATATAGGAAGAACAGTGTTGCCATAACATAAAAAAAATGGAGAGTCTTTGTTTGGAAAATTTGAGTGTACTAATTTTGGAAGATACTGTGTCAAAATAATCAATAAGGGAAGAATCTTGTTGAATAAATGGGAATTGTGATTATGGTATTATGATTTAATAAAATTGAGAAACAAAGGAGACTGCAAGAAATCCATTGACTGGGGCTCACAGATTAAGTGAGTTGTGATAGAAAAAATATAAATGTAAAACAACACTTTATTATAAAATCGACACATTTTTTTTGCCGCAGCAAGCAATAGCTCCTTATATACTTATTTCTTTATACTTAAGTATAAAGAACTCGTCGACTTAACTGCTATGTGTGTCGGTCGTGACCATTGTATCGTTTTTTTATTATTTTCTTCTCGCAGGAAAGCGAACCTATGACCACGATGGTAAAATATATTTATGAACACTGTTTTTACAAATTTAAAGTTTAAATGTCTTAAAGATTGTTTCCACCGTGCAGAAAACAGAGATAAACATAAAAAGAGTAAAAGTTAATCCCAAAGTGTTTCCACCGGGAGAAAGAAATTTTACTTGAGGTGCGCTTTCAGAATAGATGTTAATGTATCCGAACATGTGATAGACTGTCATTATATTTGGTGCATATATTGCCATTTAAAAACTCAACATACTTTTACTGCACAATTCAAATTGAAATGCCGAATTCGCGCAATAAAAATTTGTTGCCAAAACCTGTTTTTCAATTTAGAAATAATACATTTATTTTTATTTGCTAATCTTTAATTCTACAAAACGAAACGGGGGGAAAAACCAATAGAAAAACAAAATGTCAAATATGTTGATGGGATTTGAACTCACAAAGTAGAAAGTAGACCAGCTCGATCAACATTCACCATTCTGATCATTCCATTCTGTTGACTCTGCATTTCATTTTTCAAATACAACATACACAGCTGAGTCGATGATACCCTCTGTCAATAAAAACTTTGTTTGATTTGTTTTATCAGCAGAAGAAGAGAACACGTAGGATTCCGTACGGTTTGATATGACGCGGAAGAGATTCGTCATGAGAATAATTTTCAATATTTTCGGGAAAAGGTTTAAATTCAAATTCGTATGGTAAATCTCGATATTTAGGGAGAATTCAAAGAAGATTTGTCCTAATCGCAGATTAGTGTCCGGTGGAAACATCCTTGAGACATGCGTTCCCACATTGAAAAATTTTTATGCCTGTCTCGATTTCGACACAACGCGAATAGAATATCTACGGCCTTAATACTTAAAGCAGTATGGTTAAAAACGATCCTTAACTTTTTCCGTACCTGACCTTGTGCTTTTTCGATGAAGTTCTTGAAATCAATTAAACTAACATTAAGTTAAAGTGGTGGTAGCGTATTCATTTTTAGTATGTAACATTGCCTTGTAATTCTCTTTGAAGTAGCCAAAAAACTTTAGCCTTTTCATTGACCACGCCCTAAAATGAGGGTTTTTCAATTAATATTTATGAAATTTGACAAAAAATTATATGACAAAAGTAGTAGATATTAGCATTTTCTAACTGTATGTATATATTGTATGCGGCTCCGTCCACTTTTGCGGGCGTGGCGTTAAACAAAGTGATTTTTTTTAGTTAAAAAGGCGGAGTTTTAGACCGAAATGTATGCAACCACCTAGTATAAAGCATTCAACAGCTTTATTTTTATATCTCGCCCACTTTTTGGAGGCGTGGCAGTTTTTTTTTTGGTTTGGTCGAGTATTTTTCAATCCGTCGTAGATGGACTGAAGCTTTTGCATACGCACTGTTGCACTTTCCCACTTGTTCATTAATGCTTCGAAATTCTATTTGCTGTTGAGCATTGGAGTAGCCTTGGGATATCCGCCTTCTTCAGTAATTCGGGTTAATCGACTTTCTCTTCTCTTCCTTGGTTGGGCTTTCCACGTCTTGGATGCGATTCTTCAAAGTCTTTTAGATTCTGCTTCTGTGTGTATTTATTTTTTCTTCTCACTGCCACTACCTGTTTAGCTTTTATAGCTCCTCCTTCCGTTTCAAGTCCGATTTTACTTTTACCCAATTTTACTGCCTGTTCTCGCTTGCCTCTAAAAGTTTTCCAATCGCGATTTCCGAACTTTGTGAACTTAATGAAGCCATAAATGACAATCGGGATGTCATTTATTAAGTCTATCTTGTCAAATTAACTGGATTGCTTAAAGTTTATAATAGTGCTTAAGGTTTATAGCATTCAACAAAATGTTCAAATTATAAAATTGCTTAATGAATCGGCCTTTTGTTACTCGACTCGTGGGTGCCGTGGCGCAGTGGTTAGTGTGTGTGCCTCTGACGCCGGAGGTCTGGGTTCGAATCCTGCCTCTGCCACCTGAAAAAAAAGACTTGTTCTTTTTCACGGTCTGACAAACCCTCCGAGAGTAACATTTGTCTTGAAAAACTTCTCAAAGTGCCGTTCGGATTCGGCAAAAAATTGTAGGTCCCCTTGTATGTGAAAAAAAGTATAGCACACACAGCATACATGGTTGAGAAGTTGGTCCTGGTTCACCTCGAGCTGTTGCGCCACTCTATTTATTTTTTATTTTTATTTGTTACTCGACAATTCTGCGCACTTTTTTACAGTCGCACTTCCAAGAGGATTACTCAGAACGTGGTAGATATATTCAGTTCGAATCGCTAAGGGAACTATCAAGGACTATTATGTATTCAAAAGAAACTTATAAAATATAATCCCGCTGCGTTTTGGGGCTCTGTAGTGAAGAGGTTTGTGGACGTGATGCAATCATAAAAGAGCTCTTTTATCAAAATTCATGCTTATGGGATCGACAAAACTCTCATTGGATGGTTTGAAATTTTCTTTAAAACCGTTCAATCTGAGTCGTTCTGAGTCGTTCTGGATAAGGAACAGATTTATCTTCAAATCTGTTCCTTATCTTTACAAACGATCTTTTGTCCGCCGCACCAAATTCATCTAATTCGCTCGTTTGCTGATGACAATACTCTTAAGTTTCATACTCATTCCAAGTTGCGTATGTCAAGCTTCCTACATTCCAACACTAACATCATACTAAGTAGGGCTCCTTGAACAGAGAGGAATTTAATGCGTCTGAAACCCAGTGCTGTCTACTGTCAGACAAGAAAAACAAAAGCCTTCAACCGTTATGTATAAATGACACATTACATTCCTCAATCAGAAAAGCTTTCAATTCCCGGTGTGTGTGTGAATGACAACCTGCCTTGGAATGAAAATATATTTAATATCGCAAAGAATGCAACCGAATGCACAAGACATCAGTTAAGCATTTATTCGCCCTAGACTTAAATACAACTCTCATGTCTGGGCAGGTGCATTAAAAACATCTCTGAATTTTTTATTACGTTACGTCATGTTTTTCATCTTTTTTTAAGTATGTTCACAATTTTTCCAATTTTTTTGACTGGTGCGTACACATTCACTCTCATTGGAAATTTGCATGCTCCAATTGTGTTGCTCCTTTAAATTCATTAACAATGACAAAAATAGCAGTGTCATACTATCATGATTATATCATGATCATATGATTATTCTCATCCGGGTCTCAAAACATAAGAAACAAAAAAAAAAATATTTTCTAAAAAGGTTCAAAAACGATTGTGTCAATTTTCCAATTCTATTTACTATGAATTTTATTGATGATGAAGCACATTGTATTGAACTCGCGTGTAATTGCCCATTATGGATCAGTTCCATTTGTAGTTGTCTCAGACAAAAGAGCCAACACATAAGTGACCGTGCCAAATGGCCCCATAGAGCACTTCGTGGCAACACTGACATAAGGCATTCATATTTCATCGACCACTCGTAAGTCCTTCATTTTTATTTTTCATAGAAATCCAGTATGCCGTCCTCAATTTTATTTTCTGTGTCCATCCAGTGGGGGGGCATCGTCGTATCGTCGTTCCGTGTGCAGATAAAGCAATCACTTAGATTCGAACATGGTTGGTTCAATATCAGCTCACTTCACAAAAAAGGACTATTTCCATTGTAGGCGGAACTAGCACTACGAATTCCATGCAAAAAAAAACTCCCAAGCACTTGAGTAAAAATCAATCATTCCAAGTAACCGAATGTTGGCATTTGAAATGAAATGAAATGCGTCCCCGAACAAGGCGTTTCTATTTAACTCTCTTACTTTTATTCAATTTTTCTTCCTTGACCCAAGGGCCTTGCGCCATTTTCATTTGGTTTAACAATTAGTAACGAATAGCCCAAATGTTTATTTTCTTTTCGTCCTTAGATAACAACTCGCTCCGATTTTCTATTGAATGGAATCTTTGATCTTTCTCGAAATGTATGCTTTTGATTGTCCGATTCGAGGAAGCAACAATCGCAACCTTCGTCCCGAGATAAATAACATCATACAAAATGTCACTCAGGTTATGTGGGCCTAAATGCCTCGAAGGGCGTACAAGCAAGCACCGACGCCATGTGCGTTAAAGTGGCCCAAGCAATATTGTGCTTGATGTGCTGTGTAATAGTTGCCACTCATGCATGCGTGGAGCGACGAACCCTCGCCATCAAATAAAATTTTAGTATGTCAATGGGGAGCATTGCTCGAACAAAAAATACCCTTCAGGCATCGAAAATGTAGACGGGATGTTTTTTCCGAATCGACATATATTCAAGTAGTAGAAAAACGACTCACTTCTAAGCAAATTAAGCTGTAATCCTGGCCGTGTAAAATCCAATTTCGTTTCGCGCTTGAACTTAATTTATGTACCAACCCACGCTCTCCAGTCACCGCACAATAAAATGCTTCACACTCGAGACCGCATCAATTAATAGCAAACAAAGTTGTAGATTAATCACCGCACTGAGTCCCTTCTACCATCTCTTACGGTACACTTGAGAAATTCTCAACCAAACAGAAAGACAAACTTAATCCCAGACCACCCGCCAACAAGGCTTTGGCTGGAGTATACGATTCGTTTCACCCTGTGAAAACTTTAACGACTTCATGGCGTTATCCAACTCGCTAGTTCATGTCAAACAAAGAAAAAAACAGCCAAATCTAATTAAAAGCAAAATTGTGCTCTAGACTGTGTGCGGCCAAAACCACAGCCACTTCAGTTAAATTTCCATTTCGCTTGTGAACCTCCCGTACTGATAAGGCAAACCAGAAATCCTAGAAATGCCTCCATTTATGCATTTGAATTAATTAACTTGGTCTTCTTGTTGCAGGTGGTAAACTTCCGGCGGCCAATGCCACACCAGAGATGAATCCATAATTTTCCGGCTAAGGACTCAAATATCTAAGGAAACTCTGACGCAGGATATGCTCGTCAGTCCTCCCGAATAGAATGAAAAACTCAACGTCACAGCATTTTGTGCAATTTGCACTAGCCGCCATGAATGCAACAGATGCCAACAACACCTTCAGCTATGACAACACAATAGAAACACCCTCCCGGTTGGCAGCGACGGCGGCGACAACGATGAAGGGTTCGGCGGCAGGCAGAACCGTGTCAGCAGCCAGCGAGTACTCATCTTTCTTGCCAGCTTTTGCATCGTCAACGGCCATGCCATTACTCTCGACTTCGACAATTTGGTCGACAACAATCGGTGGTGAAGAAAACGATACAATAACAGCGGCAAGGACCGGCGGGACGGATTTTATACACTTGGAACTGGTGCAGATATTTTTCGGCATACTATACTCGACTGTGTTTGTCCTCGGGGTATTTGGCAATGTCCTTGTGTGCTATGTGGTTTTACGCAATCGGGCGATGCAGACTGTAACAAATATTTTCATAACCAATTTGGCACTGTCGGATATTCTGTTGTGTGTGCTGGCGGTTCCTTTCACTCCGATGTACACGTTTATGGGTCGATGGGCGTTCGGCACCACGCTTTGTCATCTGGTGTCCTTTGCCCAGGGATGCAGCATATACATATCCACACTAACACTCACCTCGATTGCCATCGACAGATATTTCGTGATCATTTATCCGTTTCATCCGCGTATGAAGCTTTCCACCTGCATTGCGATTATCGTCAGCATTTGGGTGATATCCTTGCTGGCCACCCTACCGTATGGCCTGTACATGAAGGTTGTGTCAGACGACGCCATTCTGGTGGTGGCGACAACGCTGAGTCCCGCCGCAAACCTAAGCAATATCACGGCGACTCACACATCAGGTCGGCACCCGAACTCGGCGTGGACCCTGCCCTTCGACAGCTCGATTTCTCCATCGCCGGCGGCGAAAACATACTGCGAGGAAAACTGGCCATCGGAGCAGGCGCGCAAAGTGTTCGGATCGGTGACGGTGATCCTGCAGTTCGTGCTTCCCTTTGTCATCATATCAATCTGCTACATCTGGGTGTCGATGAAGTTGAACGCTCGCGCCCGAGCAAAACCCGGTAGCAAGAGCTCCCGCCGGGAAGAAGCCGACCGGGTGCGAAAGAAGCGCACAAACCGCATGCTGATAGCCATGGTGGCCGTGTTCGGCCTCTCATGGCTACCAATAAATGTTGTTAACATCCTGGATGATTTCTACGAAAAGTCAAACGAATGGCGTTTCTACAATCTTTTCTTCTTCCTCGCGCATTCGATAGCCATGTCGTCGACGTGCTACAACCCCTTTCTGTACGCCTGGCTGAATGAGAACTTTCGCAAGGAGTTCAAGCACGTGCTGCCTTGTTTCAATCCATCGAATAACAATATCATAAACATTGCGCGCACCTACAATAGGTCGGATCGAAATACGTGCGGCCCGCGGCTACACCACAACGATGCCGACCTGGATAACGGGGATAACAACTTAATGCTGACCGAAGACACATGTTTAAAGAAGGATATTATCATACCGCGAGAAGCAACCTACGGCAACGGGGCCACCTCCATGGCAACAAAACGTGAGAAGAAAGGTGTCGATATCCTATTGAACGATGATCCAATGAAGGATAATGAGGTGGACTCGGGCGATGAGCAAACAGTCGAGATGCGATTTTGCGAAACGCCCTTTATGAGCTCGGACAACACGACCGGCTGTAGTAACTTCGAGACGAGTACAACGGATAACGAAAGGACGAACGTATCGCTGATATCAAATTGAGGTGAGTGTTTGTTTTTATTATTATTTGGACTGTATCCATTTCAGTTTTGGCTTTTGAAATTAATCAATATTTCGAAAATCTCGTAAGGTGAGGCGCCAAGTACTTTTCAATTTAATTAATGCGGCCAAAGCGCTCTGGGCTCTCTACACGTGGGCGCTTATATTAAGCCTGTAATTTCCGCAGGCAGTCAGGATAAACCTTTATGAAGGAGACGCCATGAAACTTTCATTGCCTTGTATTAGATATCATTTTGCCGACCACATGTCGCAGTCCTTGAAGGAAGACTCATCAAATGTTTATTACGTAAGGTTCTTCTACTTTAATACTGAAATATTCCTTGTTTGTGACATGTAATTAAAATAAAATACCACACCCGAGTTGGTGGCGGGTATGTTACTCGCATAAATGCATGTATGAAACCGTAGCTTTTCCTGGAATAGAGTTGGTAGAAAAACATTTATTTTAAAATCAAATGAATGCGTAAATAGGAAGTATAGCTTTGAAACTAAGACAGCCCGATGCTGCGGTGTGGTTAAATTTGAATAGAGGGTAAAATTAATTCATACAAGTAAGTGATCCTTGGAGTAGAGTCCTTCGAATAGTGCATATTGTGGTTGTAATTTTCGCTTGTGTCAACAATTTCCAGGAAACTAGATCTTGATAATAATAATTGTGATGGTATGGTCACCCATCTGCAAACTGCAAACAAAGCTGAGGAGATGGTATACGAGTACGTATTAACATCTCTGTACAACAAAAAGAAAAGGTCAGGAGTGGCTTACAGGTTACAGCAGACACCGAGTTAGAAGAGCTTATTTAAAATAAACGCTACTTAATTATTGAAGTACCTTTCTGACACTTAATTTGAAGTTGAAAGAGGTTTACTCTGTTGCACCAATTGGGACTTAGAGCGTCTATCTTTACTTTGTCAGTCTGCGGGAAACAATAAAAAAATCAGAAAGTCAATGAGGCTAAATTTTCTTTTTCCGGTGAAGCAAACTATCGATTCTACCTACACCCTCTTGTAGTGATGTTTTAAGTTTCAAAGAACGCTGGCATAAAATCATCCTCCCAGAGAAGTTTCTAATAGTTCCGAAAGAAAACACACAAATCTGCGGTACACAAAAACTGAACATAAATAAATATGTTTAGTTTAATATTTTCTATTAAACTTTATTTAAATTTTATGTTTAAACTTTATTTTATATTAAAACATATATTTTTTTTTGTTTAGTTACATATTTATAATATGTTCAGAAATTTAAAATATTTTTTTTTGTGCAAAGAGCATGAAAAAAAAAATAAATACTTGACCTTTTTTAGGGGTAAAATTGAAAATATTGCGAGCCTTTAGTGTTTTTTCTAAACACAATTATAAATCAGAAAATTAAACGAAACCAATCTTTTTATTTAGGTAAAAAGGAACACACATTTTTAATACATTGTTTATAAAGTAAATAAAACAAAAGCTTTGCAAAATACCATATCCCCCAAAGTCGGGTGATTTGGTACACCCTATGAGATAATTTCGCACACCAAAGTTGTTATACCCTATTCCACAGGCGAACATTTGACATCGAGTTATAATCTTTCTGTCTTAAGGGCATAATGATCGCGACAGAATTCGGAGTCGAATAATCCATGTCCGTCCGTTCATATTTCTTCAATTTTGTTTGCCTTAAATTTTAAGCTATTAAGCTGAAAGCTTGTGCATAAGCCCCAGTCCCCTACTGGGTGGTCGCATCGATTGAAATAGTAATTTTCCAATTGCTCTTTGTTCACTATTTTAGTTCCAAAAGATTTTACTTAATATATTTTGCAGGAAGCGCTCAGTTCTAATTTTGCTCAAAGAAAGTTTAGGGCGGCGACGACGTCCACAATTGGAGGCAGACTTCGTGGAAGAACAAGTGCTTTTTTGCCCGCCTTTGTTTTGATATGTCAGCCTAATGACTTTATTTTTCCCCAGCTGACTGCAGCGACCGAAATTTAAATATAAGAAAACCTTTAATTTAAATAAGCAAAACCTTTTTTGTATTTTTTGTTTTCTGTCTGAATTTTTATTATATTTTTCGAAGAGATGTTTAGAAAAAATTCTTAAAGTTATTACAAGAAATATAATTTTAGTCCTTTGAAAATAACGGACGAAATAGCCCAGTAGGCCATTTTCTGTCCAAATGGACCAGAAAAATTATGTCCCCCCCTTTGTTTTGTCCTCCTTAATCAAACTATCAGAAAATGCAAATTCTTACCATGGACCCGATGAGGTAGGTAACCTTGCGGCAGCCTCCCTAACTAAAAGTTATTACGTGAAAAGAAAACAAAAAGAGAAGTAGCGACGAAAGTACTTACTTAAGGTGGCACTCCAGGGAGGAACTAGGCCCTAACCAACATGCTTTGCCCGCCAAGGCTGTCTCCAGTTAGCCGTCCCAGTTTCGCATGCGAAGTTGGCTGAGGTCACCTGCCAACCTGAGTTTCAGTGCTCCTCTACTGCGCCGTCTCTGCGGGATGGAGTCGAAGATTTTCTAGGCCGGGGCGTTGGTGTCCATCCGCTCTGGATGACCCAGCCATCGTAGGCGTTGTATTTTGACTCTTTTGGCTAAGTCGCTGCACAGCCCATATCTACAGTTCGATGTTATATCTCCTCCTCCACTTTCCGTCTATGCAAACATGTTCATAAATAGTCCGAAGAAATTTCCTCTCGAACAGCCCAAGGTGGTTTTATCCGCCTTTGGCAGGGTCTGTAAGAAATCCCATTGGGGTTGGAACGATTGTGAAATAACATCAGTAAAATCTTACCGTGAGCTACTTAGAACCAAGTTTCCTGGTGTAAGGCAGTACTGGGATGATGAATGTCTTATAAATAGACACTTTATTTGCTCGAGAGAAGACTTTGCTACTCGACTTTGCTACTAGACTTTGGAATTCCTGGGTTTTCTCCAAGATTCGCCGCAGTGTGAATATTGGATCGGTAGTGAACTTTCCTGCCTTGAGGCCTCACTGATATGTGCCTATCAGATTGTTATCAAACGGGCTTAGGCGTTCTCACAGTACAGCAGAAAAGATCTTGTATGCGATGTTAACAAGACTGATGCATCTGTATTTGGTGTAGTACAATACCCACTTGCACTGCTACCTTAAAGATCTATTATTTCTTGAAAGGTTTTTAGGGCTTTCGTCACGAACTTGATGGCCGCTTAAATGGGATTTTTTATAGTCATTCCCTGTTAAATTGGTTCTCCCAGTAATTCTTAATCTGTGGTGGAGAACAAGAGCAGGACGCTCTCAAAAGATTCTGCAAAGTAAGGTGGCGCTCCAGGGAGGAACTAGGCCTTAAACTAGACTTAGTTTAAGGCCTAGTTCCTCCCTTAAGGTGGCCTTAAACTAGGCCTAGCACTTGCACTGCCACCTTAAAGATCTATTGTTTCTTAAAATGGTATTTTTTTGGGGACTCAATGGGATTTTTTGGGCTTAAATGGGATTTTTTATATTCATTCCCTGTTAAATTGGTTCTCCCAATAATTTCTTATCTGTGGTGGAAAACAAGAGCAGGACGCTCTCAAAAGATGCTGCAAAGTTTCTTTTGCTTCTCCATAGTGTCTGCAGATTTCAGTGCTGCTGTAGTCGAGTTTAAAAAGGTAGAAATGTGTTGCATGTCCCAGTGCAAACTCCACATAACAGTCTTAGATCAAATCTGTTGAGTTCTAGAGCTTCCTTGGCTCTTTTCGGGTTTCACCTGAGGAATTTTTTTTTTAATGTTTGTAACCTTCCAGATTATTCCACTTTTGTAAAGAGTTGGGAAAAGGTCCTATAAAGGAAATCTTAGCTCCCCATTTGACTCATATTTCTCGTGTCCTAGCACCCAAATCAGTTTTACACTGTTTTTGTTGGCCAGTGTATTTAGAATTTGGTGTCATTCCCAAACAGTTTCAGAGTTATAACTGAAGCTTTTTAATATGACGGAGTGTGAAAATTGGCTCAATCCGTCAACGGCCACGCCCACTACTGGCTTCAATGTGAGACAACCACATTTTTTTTCAAAATGCCTTTTGGTCAAGTTAGACAAGGCACAGAAACTTAAATGTTGGTACTGAGTAATATTGATCACAATGTCGACCATGCCCACTTTTAATACGCTAGATTTTTAAAAACCCGATTTCTTGGAAAGTTGACTCCAAATCGAAAAAAAATATATGACAAATTTCAAAGAAATTGCTATTTGCTAAGTTTGCTCGTTATAAAGTTTTGAGCTGCGCCCACTTTTAAGGGGCGTTTTTAGGAAAAAAACTGTTTTTTTTTTTTGAAATAATTTTCGCTTTTTTTAATTTCTCTGGATTCTATCGAAAATAAAATTAATTGATTTTGATATTAAATATTAATATTAAAAATTTGTATAGGCTACGCCCACTTTTAGGGGCGTGGCCTATACAAATAATATATGAATTCGGGCCAAAAAACTTTAACATTTGGTGTTGCATGGTATATAGGGTCGGGTATATAGAAGTTTGTCACAGACAAACTCTTGTACTAATCACTAGTTTTTTTTTTTTGAAGTTTGGTGATTCTTCGTTTGACGTTATTTCACGTCACCCCAATACACATTTCGCTTTATTTAAATTTAAAGGTATGACGCGCCTAGTGAAATATACTGTACAAGTGTGTTACAATTTCAACAAATTTTGAGAGGTTTTCCGGCAGAGATTTTACTTTCACGGAAGTTAGGTTTTTACAAAGGAAGAGTCTGTTTTCAGATGGTTGAACTTCGTATCTGATCCCCGAATTCGCGGATAGGAAGAACACAAACTAACCCACTGTACGACTTTCACTTCGACGAACTGAACCTGATCCGAAACGACAAGGTTTCAAACTGCGTACATGTCGCAGTAAAGTGGTCGTAGCTGAATTTTCCCCGCCAATTTAACCCCATTAGTGTATACTTTCTGTATAAATGTAACATTTATTTTATGAATAAGCCTTTATTTTATGAATAAACCTTTAAGGGTTTTGTGTAAGGGCGAACATCCTTATGAAATCAATTACCAAAAGCTAATTTTAAGCCTGCAGCACTTTTCCATTTGCTAAATATTCATGTAACATTGCCTCTAACACAATATCCATTAACATATCCTTTTAAAAAGACATTAATGTTTTAATGATTAAAGGATATTTTTCAAACAAACCAAGACACATATCGTAGTCCAACTGCAATTCGAAAGCATTAAAATCAATACCACCCCTGTTCCACTTGTATTATTCCACACAACTCACCATTCCTCGTCTGTAATCGCTCTCGTCTTTCACTTTCAACGATATAAAGGTCCCGACTTAACATTCCCTGAGGCATTCAACAAGAAATTCTTACATTAAATTCACACCTATACGATTGCTTTAACATTCTCATAACAAATCGAGTTCTATCTACAGTTCATATCATGGAAAACGCTCCTTCCTGTATTCACGTCTTTCAATTATGCTCCGCAAATTCAATTCCTGCCACACACCGGATGCTGTTACCTCAGTCTCCGGCTGCTTTGTAGGTTTTCCCCCAAAAAGCCTTAACGAATATATTCTACTCATCAATTCCGGTGCTCGAATCAATGAAAGGAAGAGCAGCACAAAAAAAAAAAACAAAGTGCTACATAATTCCCACACCGCAAAATATCCAAATATGTATTTCAATACACCTTAGCGTCACATAAATTCATTGCCGGAGGCGGAAGCCTAATTTCCTCTGCCTTCAGCAGCAAAATTTTTCCTTCCATATCTAATCTGAAATTCGTAACAAAATCACATAACTCACCTGAATGAGTGAGTAACTTTTTCTCAACTCGGCACATACAAATACAATGCCTAGCTACATCCAGCATGTCTCTAATAGATCGTAAAACAAATACCAAACCCCCTTCTTTCGTCACAGGCTTGTGCCATTAGTGTGATTGCCTCCTTCTGCCCCCCTCTCCCAGTTGGTTGATATCCTTTCTTGGATGGAAATGAAAGCCCAGAGCACAGTAATCATCAGGTGTTCTGATGCTCGATTTTAGTGTGCATTAAATTCGCTCTCTCGAATACATTTCTGTGGCTGGAAGTAGTCACATACACAACGCACCGTCATTGTCAGTCAGTCACGATGACAGTTCGCATACACGAGTTAAGTAAGCGGCACATGGCTTTTAACAAAATTATATTTACATCACGCACTAACTAGCAATCCAGCTGCCAGCCACTGAGCATGTTTTAGTTACCTTAATCTCAAGCAATTCGCTTCGCTCCTGCTTAGAGCATTAATATTTCACGGGTAGTGCTTTTGATTTTAGTCAGGACAGATCATAATCCTGCCGCAGGACGCCGTGAAAGTATGAATATTTGATGAGGTGAAGGATGTTGGTTGTCATATTTTTATTTTATGTCTTAGTGTGCCCTCCAGCCGGAGGGTGATGGTGCGTAATTTACAAATTCTCTCATATCTAAGAAGGATAAAGTTTTAGCACCTAGGCAATTTGTTTTAGTGGATCTCTTTGACACTGAGTGGATGCAAATTGATTTCATTTATCTTGGCGCGCCAAGTTTTCAAATGAAACACGCCTCTGATGAAGGCAATTTAGGTGAGTAATGTCTTGATCAAGGCCCGTTCGCCTTATCTTCTAAGGTTCCGTTGTCATTTGTCTGGGCGAGAGCGTAAAAATTTGTTCGACAAATAAATCTGATTGGACGATTAGGCGATTATTTATCTTCCTTAAACGCATCCATGTGATTAATTTTCTTTTTTAACTAAATTACTTATTTCCACTCTCGATTAAGGATAATAGTGATGTTGGACAGTACGTGTGCCCAAGCTTAATAAACTTGAAATCATTGCAAGGCAGACATCTACAAAGCAATAATTGTGCTTTGAACCTAACCTTTTCAATCAATCCATGTTTGGGAAAGAAAAGTCAATTGATTCCACGTGTGTCCCTCCACGTACAACCGCCTTTTGATCGCACAAATTGCGTCCTGGTTTGCTCCAGAATCCGAAATTACAATCAGCCAAATCGCATGAATCCTTTCTAAATCTGCTCTTTGGTCATGGCAAAAGAGGAGGACGAAATTTATTTCACTCCAAAGAATCTTTTCATTTGCACGTACTGGGGCGGTTGTAAACTGAAATAAAATCCTACGACACTGTGTCATTCGAAGGAGCACTCAATTTCTCTTACTGCATTCCATTAGACGGAAAAGAACATTCTATTTGCAAGAGGCGTCGAATGTTTACAACTCACGTCGTGGACTTTACTCCCAGCAAAATACGCTACTACATGCAGATATTGTTTTCTTCCATTACCATGTCCTGAACAATGCGAGCCGAGTTAACATGCGCTAGATTTATTGAGCTCGCGACGGTTTATTCGAAAATCTCTGCTTAATCCAATAATAGACCAAGTATCGGTGTTGATTAAGCGATTAGGAATGCCATCAATCGTCTTCCTTATCTTAAAGGACATTAAACTGCGCGAAGAGCAGTCGATTTCCATCAAGATTGCGTAATTTAACGACCGATTGGAATCCAGCTTCACATCCTCTCTTCGCATATTGATGGCGACGCCAACGCCGACGATGGTGTTCGCATTTAATCAGATTAAAATCAATAAAATGCGCCTTCTCCAGCCTACCTACCCACCCCGCATTCTTGCCTGCACCAAGCAGAATCATCGAGCAAAAAAAACAAAAGTTCCTTTGGTTTGAAAAAGAGTTTTGTTCACTTCACGCTCAAACCGCTGCTAATTGGATAGCTTGTGCTTTGAGGTTATTTTAATTAAAAAGTAGAGTTTCCTAAAAACTTCACATTGTTACAGGCTTAACGAAAATCACAAACGAAATTCGCACATTGTTTCCGGCAGGAAGGCACTTCTGCTGCAGTGTGGAGTAAAGTACATTCCTCCGAAACTTTGGTGCATTACTGCGGTGAAAGGCTTGTTTGAGCCAAATGACCTTGTAATCGGATTATGGCAAAAGTTTTTGGAACCTGTAGCAGACAGCCAGCGGTCAGTTATGACCACCCGTAATGGTGGTCAGAGTTTATTCAAATTCCATTAGAGTTCGCAATTTGTTTACTGTCCAGTGGTCACTGTGTGGGATATATAGTGTCAGTAAGGTGGTGGCACAATCGAACATATAAATCAAGGACCTGGTAGTTGGACCGTAATAGGGAGCTTAATTAAATCCAGGTACAAATCCGGACGCATGAGACCACAAATTTCACCTGATTGCTGGCCGGATACTTCTTGTGTCACAGCATATGTACGGAACAATAATGTACGCACACGTGTGTCTCGAGTAAAGGACACAAGAACTTCCGAAATCCATCTTGTGCCGGTGCTGTGGCATGCATAAAAAGTTTTCTCGTTACGGGGGTGATGGTTGCATTTTAATTTCCTCAAAATACACATTGTTCGACTGGAATCTAGGATTTTATTGCTGCTCTTTTGGATTTCTGTTTTTCCAGGACTTAGGTTTTGGTACTTTCTTTTTTGAGTGCACATATTTATGTGTGACATCGATTGATATGGTTCGTGAAGGGTGATGGATACTTCCTTATGGATGAATACGAACCAAGTATTTTTAAAACTTCGATGAAGGAAAAAAAGTTTCAATGTGTTTCTTGAAGGCACAACGGGGTGATAGACGATCAAATTTCCGGTAGCATTTGGTATGAATGGAATGAATAAACAATGTCAATTTTTTATGTAGCAAGGGTGTATTTATGCTTGTTTTGAAAATTCGAAAAGCAGGTGAGAATTTATGCATTTGCTGGAAATTGTCCTTACCTATGTCCTTTTCAAAACACACTTCTATAGCTTTAAAAGCGATTTTAGGCACGGAATCTATTTTAACGATTAGCATTTCTTTAGATAAGAAATATATAAAGTTTGTGGAAAAACCTATTTTCAAAGAAATGTCTATCAAATGTGCGATGCGGATTAAGCTTTTTTATTGGCCTTTTTTCAAAATCAAATTTGAAGTCAAATTGCGTTTTCAAAAACGAAATTACAGCAAATTTTGAACATTTGGCGTTATTTCACGTTCCTGTGTATGAAATATCATCGAAATTTTTAATTCGTGTAAAGGCATATCGACGCCATTATATTTGGATAAGAACTTCGTTTAAATGTCCCACGGGACTTCTCTGGGTTGGATGTCGAAATGTAATTTTTTTTAAATGTAAAATTTATCGAAAAATCAGTGAAAGGCAATTCTACGTAGTGCGGAAAAATCGACTGCCACTCTCACGGACAGCGGTGATGTTTTCGGCAGGTCGTGCGTTCCGTCGACCCGACGGAGGGGTGTTGTGTTGGTTGATCTTATCTACTAAAGCAGTAGAATCAAATTTATCTACCAGCCACCACACTGTGAAAACTCGTCTCCATAGGACGATTATGGCGACCGCAAAAAGGGGCAAGCCTCAACAGAACACCCACTTTCGTTAACTAATTTTATATAAATAAATTTTTTACAACCCAACTAACATTTAAGCTCTTATAAGGCTCTACAAGAGCCTTTTAAGAGCTATGTTTATGAGTAAACCTCTTACGGCCCAACCATAATAGACTTAGATGGGGTTAAGTCGGCTTTTCGAAACGTCCCTTTGGGACCGCACGGCATTCGTATACCACGACCATAATAGCCGTTTACTCGGTTACGTTAGGTCTTCGTAAACTTTTGCTCTCTTAAGTTTAGTCCCAACAAAGTGAGAGGTTCAGCACGGAAATTTGACAGCTGATTTCCGGAACGTTTACTGAAGTCTCTTGTGCGCACCGTTAGCATTTGGAAGAGCTTGTGGGATTTTCGATGCATTTTGACATTAGGTTAATCTCGCTTAAGTCTATTATGACTGGGGCTTTAGAATTATACTCTTGTGGTATAGAGTCTCAAAAGAGCCTTACAAGCATTAAATGGCATACTTAAAAGAGTTGTTTTTTTTTGTGTAAGAGCAACTTTTGATATACAGATTTATCAGCAGGCAAAGAATATTTTATGATATTTTAGGCAATTCGACGTAATTTTTTAGGATCACACTTTTACACAACTAACTTGACACTAAGGCCAAATGTCAACCCAACTATTAAAAGAGTTATTTAACTCTAATAGGGAAACTGTAAGTCTTGTTGCAAGAGCTGTATTGCTACCTAGCTCATTGCTTCCTCTGCCAAAAAGAGATATAAGATAAGGAAGATATAATGCTGCAAAAGTACTTTTTTATATTTTCATAAGAAATAGAGGCGAAAAGATAGCAAAATACTTGAAAACAAGTGAATACCCAAGTGCAAGAGTTCGTCTGTAACGAACTTCTAAATACTCGAACGTCTTTACCCGTAAACAGCAAATTTAAAAGTTCTTGACCAGATTCCATATACTGTGTGGCAATTATTTGTATTGGCCACGCCCCAAAAATTAAAATCAATTGATTCTAATTTTTTAGAATCATGAGAAAATGTGTTAAAATGTGTTTTTCCTAAAAACGCCCCCTAAAAGTGGGCAGAGATTCATGTTTTGTACGAAACAAACTTGGCAAATTATAATATCTTTAATATTTGTCAAAAAACTTGTTTTTTCGATGTAGAATGAATTTTCCTAGAAATCAGGTTTTTAAAGACTTAACATGCTTAAATTGGGCATGATCAATGGTGTGGGCGGTCTAATTTTTGTCTTATTAAAGGCTCCTGGCTGCTATTACTCTGCACCAAAATTTGAGTTATATGTCTTGTCTAACTTGAGTAAAAGGCATTTTTAAAACTCAATGTAATTTGAGGTTGTCTGACATTCAAGTCAATTGTGAGCGTGGCTGTGGGCGGATTTTCTTAATTTTCATTCTTTGTCTTTACAAAATGAGAACCAAGCAACACTGTAAGTTTCAGTTTCAGACCTCAAAACTGGATACGTACGGACAGACGGACAGACTTGACTTGATCAATGCGCCCGTCGGTCTGGAACATATCTCTAATAAGTCTTAGGATCTACGGTGATTATTTCACTGTGTTACAAACTATGCACTAAAATTAATTTACCCTGGGCCGGGCATAAAAATGAAAATCGAGTTGTACGATGACGTTTTATATATCCTTACAAGATTTCCTCTTAAGATTCCTCTTAAGGCAGATGTTTCCTTTGATAAAGATTTTTATCAATCTAATTGTTAGCTCTAAACTAGGATGCCTTACCAGCAGAGCAACAAATCTGCTGGTAAGGCATCCGCAAGGCGGTTGGCGTTCTGTTTTACCTTTGTAAGTGTAAATGTTCTACTGATATTCCTGGAAGCAAAAGGATACACGACATTGATAGAGAAATCTCTGATAAACAGGAGATACTGCTCTGTAGTCGGCGCGGCCATACGCTTTTTGCTCACGCGTTTGTGAAAACAAAGATCAAAAGTCAAAAGAAATGAATATTTAGTGATTTTAAACTCTACAACTTCAAAATAAAAGTTCTGTGCAAGTAAACAAATTGAATTCAGTGCATCATCTTGGAGTTGTCGTTAGATAATTGCTTTAAAAAGTTGAATTGTCTTGTGCAGATGAGAGACTGTCATGTCGAGATCTATAATCTGGCGATACGAGAAAGCTTACTGGGACGGCATTAATAAGATTTTCGGATGATTTAACTGGTCCCTGTGATTTCTCAATAAGAGCGTTGATGCCGCTGGTGATATTATCACCAACACCATTCTCCTTGGTATGTGATCCTTTATCCCTAGTAGCGTTAAGAGTGTCAAACCAAAGGAGAACTCGTGGTATGAATCGTGCTGACTCGAGGCGATTAGGGTAAAGGGGTTATGTTTTCGGTCTATGAAAGCCAACGCCTCAGAGGTAAACCGAAAAAAGTTTTAACGAGACAGAAACGACCAAAAGCTGATGCAGAAAATTCTACATCGTCGCAAGGCTAGTAAAAACTTTGCGTCTTTTGTAAAAAATGTGAAAAACTGTGCCTTATATTCCATCCACACCCTCATTTACAATGAGATTCCACCTGTCACTTTTCTTGACATAGCAGATCTACTTGCAGCACATTTTCTTAACAGCTCCTTGTTCCAAATTCTGCGATTTCCTCTGCTGTACCCGAGCGCGTCGAATATACCATGGGACAGATTTACTGTCGCGTTCGTACAGTTGAAAGAACGCAATATTCACAAAACCGTTCTGTCTGAAGAGCTGTACTTCCACTCTGGCAAAATTGTTGCGTAAGCTTTTCCATCTATCCAACACCTCAGGTCTCTTTCCGAATAGTTGGAAAACAGCAAA
The DNA here is from genome assembly GCA_947623515.1 of Neoascia interrupta. Classification (NCBI taxonomy): domain Eukaryota; kingdom Metazoa; phylum Arthropoda; class Insecta; order Diptera; family Syrphidae; genus Neoascia; species Neoascia interrupta. The sequence continues at coordinate 129,601,703 of OX392463.1, forward strand.
TATCCAGCCCGTCATTAGAAAAAGCGATTGTTTTTCACCCTCTGGGCAATTTACTTCTCCTTCTAATTATCGTCCAATGGAACGAACTTCTCTTCTTTCACAGGTCATCAACGCTGCTTATGAATCACGAAATCTTCTTAATGATCGACATTATGGTTTACGTAGCAAAAGGTTCACTGGTGATTTGATGGTATATCTCAGCGAAAAGTGGAACCACTCCTTGCATCTTCTTGGTGAAAGCAAGATCATTGCCATTGATATTTCAAAATTTGACATTTGACAGAGTCTGGCATCAGGCTATCTTGTCCAAAATGCGTGCATTTGGAATCGATGAATGTCTTATTCAATAGATTAGTATATACGCTTGGGTCCCCCAGGGCTGTGTGTTGTCTCCGTGTTGTGTTGTCTCCGACTCTCTTCCTCCCTTTCTTAAACTATCTCTTTCCTTTGCTGACGACAGAAATATCAGTTTCTCATAATTGTTCTCAGTTCCTCGGCCCTGCTCTTCGGGCATTGAACTGGAACGGCAGCGTATGTCAAACTCATTAAACTCTGACCCTAACAGTATTGTATCCTTGAGATCTCGAAATAGAGGCGAGTTTAATGCTTCTAAAACTTAATGTTGTCTTCCCTAATAGCCGTTATCCATGAATGTTAATAATAATAGCTTGGAATAACCACATTTTCGAAGTCGCCAAGAACGCTGCGAAATACCTAGCTTTTTTTTAAAAGATGAAAAAATTATTCCACTCCTTCTGATTTGATTATTTTACATAAGGCCTACATACGCCCTAAGAACGCTCGATATCATTTCAATTTAGCCTATACATAGCAGGTGCTCCTGCTCCTGCACCTGCTGGACAGAACACAAAAACGTGCTTGCTTATCTCTGTTTTATCATCATTTTTTACAAACAGTGTTCTATCAAAATAGCCAAATGCATTCCCCCCCCTCAAGATATGCAACCGTTAAAACGCGACTCACACCAAAATTTTCAGTCACAAATCGGAAGACTAACTTGCTCTCAGTCGCTTGATTTAAATTTTGAATCGTGACACAATGAATAGAAGGAAACTACTATTCGCCTGCGTAATGTTACTGAGGGCACTGGCTTCCCTCGATTAAGCCTTTTTCTTATCCTCAACCATTAAGTCGTTTTCTTATCAGTTACACAAAAAAAAATTACACAAAAAAAATACCCAACAGCCTCCACCAGCAGTGTTCCTTGAAAGGACAGTTTCAAGCGATCATGTAGACCTTGTATACAGTTAAATAGTATCCTGTTCCTAGCGGGGAGTATAGTTCTTATACATGTCATGTTTTTTTTTTGATATGTACATATATATGTGTACATTTACCATACGTATACGACTTGTATACCACCCACCCCCTTTAGGTCTTATGCGAAGTCTCTTCTTTCAAACATAAGCTGTTGGCACTGGTGGTGTCCTTAAAAGATTTACGTCAATGCATAAAGTATACGACTATGACTGGAAACAGGTATAAAAAAAGAGAGGAAACTGTCGTTGCCAGCAAACAGGTCCTGCGTTGTTTTCTGTCTCACCCAGGTGGTTGTGTGTGTGTTCTTGCAACACCTTCCTCAACCTTTAGCATCGCACTTCATTTTGATTGTCAGTAAACTTAAGTTTCCCACCAAGTAATACAGAAACAACGATGTCAGGATAACGTCGAATTATCCCATAACAGGGTGATTGGTGTGCATGCATAAAAAATTGGATCCATAAAAAGCACAACAACTACTCAGAGCTGTAGAAGGTGGTTGCATTTACAAAATGCTTGTGAAAGATGCATATAATTCAACTATACACATTCGGTGGCTACACTCTTAAGAGTTGCATGTTATTCTTCAATAAAATTGCTGTTTAAAAGCCCAAGAAACGGCAAACACTTAACAATTTTGGTATGTCTCGTCGGGGTGGTTCGTTTTTGTTTCGCTTTATTCCAAAATCGATAAACGATTTATGATATGGGTTGTCGAACATTGAAGGCCGTGCCTCGCGCAAAAAGTGACTCGAAAACAAGTGTTTTTTTCTCCTTCGTAAAAGGCTTTTTGAAAGTACACAGCACGAAGCTCTTAATATTTTATATGCTTAATGATTTTTTCGCAGCGGGCCACAAAGTTTCCTGCTGGTTCGCAAAAATCAATATAATAAATTTTAACTTACACAAAGTTGTAATTTTTGCTCTGAACATTTATATTAAACCCTAATCCTGTAGCCTAAAGAACTAAAATGAATAAAGTGTTGCTTTTTTGATGCGAAGACATTTCTCTTTTCAATATGAAAACTTAGTCGATAGCCATTAAGTCGGCTTAAACCCTTAAACATCATGAGCTTGCATCTATACAACGTTGCGAACAAAAGAGGAGTCGTGTCATCCGTGGTGACTTGTGAAAACCATAAGACAAAAGAAGATTTATTTTCTGCTTTGACGAATCATTTGGAATCGATTAAAGTTGCTGGCTTGTTTGTTTGAGGTTTATTCGTTTTGTCTGTGCATAGTTTCGAAAGTCCTTGCTGGAGCTCGCCGAAACGATTTTCAACGCGACTATGGTATTAAAATGTCGGCAGGATAATGGTCTAATATAGCTTAAGCTTGTCACTGTTCTCCTTGTCTGCAATTGCAATGGATTTTTTCTCGTTGTCACCAGCGTTTATTGGCTGACGAACCGTCTTTAAGGTTATAGCAAAACTCCTTATCTTAAAGAGAAAATGTGTTTTCTCACACCAAATTGTTCGCTCTGGCTCATTGTTTCCTAAATGATTTTTAATAGCCTCCAACGAAACCCTTTACTGATAAATTTATTCAATACATTCAATTAATGGCAAAACAATACCATTTTGCGGTTAAAGACTTTGTAATATCTTCCCCTTCTAAAACCACATTAGACAGAAACGAGATACGCTATTATAGTAAAGTCGAAATTGTGTTAAGTTCGAAAGGGTAAGGTTACCATCGTGAATCCCTGCAGCAATGTATTGGGTGATTTTTTAGCTGGTTTGGTTTTGGCAACACTGGTTTTGACAGCTGACGTGTGTTTAGTACCTTGTGTCACTGTCAAACAGCTTCAGTTTGGTTTGCAATTCAACCATGGATCAACGTGGATCAACGTGGATCAACCATGGAACAACGCTTGCAAATTATTGAATTTTACTATCAAAATTCGTGCTCGGTTCGAAATGTTCATCGCGAAACAATGGCGCAATTGCGAGGAGAGTTTGGTGAACAGTTAATTTCACGTTTCGGGCCGGTCAATTGGCCGCCTAGATCGTGCGATTTGACACCATTAGATTATTTTTGTGGGGGTATGTCAAGGCTAATGTCTATAGGGACAAGCCCGCTTCGATTGACGCACTGGAAGCCAACATCCATGCATTCATTCGTGAGATACCGGCCGATATGTGTGAAAGAGTATACCTAAATTGGACTCAGCGGATGGGCTACCTGAGACGCAGCCGCGGTCAACATTTGCATGAAATTATCTTTAAACATTAAATTGCAAGGTTCAAACTATCGATTCAAATAAATATTTCATTAATTTTTTCGAATTTTTTGTGTTTTTTTTTTCTAAAAAAAGTTCTCAACCTCTTAAAAAATCACCCGTTATTTGAGCTCTTAAGGGTTCCCCCCAGTTATCGAAAACTATATTTGTGAAACTTAATCTTATTGAAACATATAATGTTCCATCGTATAGGGAGCAATGAAGCTAGTTTCTTCATTGGTATTTGACCAATTCTCTAAAACTGCTTTCGTTATAGCCTTAGCTTTTCAGGCTCATATGATCTCGCACGAATGCTACGTATTTAATACTGGAACTGAAACTTCATGGCTGAGGGCTTTTATTAAGTGCATAGCCTGCTGAGTAAATTTATTAAATAATTGCAACACTGGATTTATAAAAGCCTTAAGCACAAAGACTGTCATGTCTTATTGTCCCTTAAAAAAATGCTGGCGGCATAGAATATTAAATAAGAAAAATTAGATCTTTTGCATGCTGTGTGTGTTTCAATAAGTTAGACTTCCATAACTGGATTCAAAAACTGCAAAAGCATTTGATCTGCCATCGATCAGGATTAAATAAAATCTTATAGATGAGGCTGTAGAAAACCAAGGTTGTAACAGCTACCACAGGAACCCCGTAAGGTGGAGTCTTGCCCCCTTCTCTATGAAATACAATGATGGAACGATTTTTGAAAAACTGAACAAGATCTGCTTGCCTCATGGCGAACCTACAGTAAACCGGTAGCTATTTAGGCAACTCTTGCGTCCTGAACACGTCAAGGTACTCTCCTAGAAAAACATGCTTCACGATACACTCCAATTCAGTTTCAGAAACTTCCAGATGATCGTTCCTTCTAGATCCTCTTGACTTTTTGGCAAATGAATCGATTCACTTCTACACCCATGCATGGGTCAGAAGCTATTGAAGACTGACGACCTCAGCAAACTTGGCATACTATTCGTTCAGTCTTACCTGAAAAGGGCGCTTGAAGTTGGATGCTTAAGGAAAAACAAACCCTATATGAACGGGTGGCAATACTTTTCTGTTGACGAAACTTTGAGCAAAGGTGGATCTTAAATGCTCTGTTTGACTACCCTTCATAGATCCCACATTAGTAATACAATGGGTGCCATCCCAGGATACTGTATGATACGAAAATATTTGTGTCCACGTCTTCGTGTGAATACTAATCAGTTTTGCAGGAACTACATATATGAGGAGAAAGAAGTGGCCACAACTTATCTCTTCTGCCCCGCTTTATGTCAGAAATCAAACCTTTGTCTTGAGGCTGTCTTCCACTGCGGTCTTAGCGAAATAATTTCGACAAGTCTAGTCCGATATCTAGAAAGCCAAAATCTATAAAAAAGAATCGAAAAAACTAAAACGAATTGGCACTTGCAGCTCAGAAAAAAGCTGTAAGTGCCTGACCTTACAATCATGCATGATGTGTGCTTTACAGGTGTTTTTGACACATAAAAAGGACCTACAGTTTTTTGCCGATTCCGAACGGCGAATTGAGAAGTCTCTCATGACAAATGATACTCTCGGAGGGTTTGTCAGGCCCTCGCGGAGGTGGAACACCTTGAAAAAAACTTATTGCCCCGGTCGGGATTCGAACCCGGGACCTTGTGCGCAGTGGTTCTACACGCTAACCACTGCAATACGGTGCCCTCTAAAAAAGAATCGAGAAAACGAAAATCTTTAAAGCCAAAAGCTCGAAAAAAATAAATTTCGAATATCGAATGTCTCTTTATCCTTATTATGTGAAAAAGTTCTATTTTGTTTAATTGAATATGTAGGGCAACACCCCGGCTGGAGCACAAGATAAGATTCACGAATGGCAACGGAAAGAAGAATAGGAATGAGAAGGAGAATGGGAATATTGCATACCCCAGTCCTGTTGCTCTTACTCATTAGTTTTATCTATAGATGAGCCTCTACTTTTCTTTGTTGTAAGAGAAATGAGATGTGTTACTTTCAGGATCATCACCATCCTTTTAAGTGCACCCCGGGATATGAGTATTCAGCGGTACTCCAGAGTATCTTTGAAGTAGAGTATCTCAGAGTATCTAAGGTTTCCCTCAGAATTTTTGAGTAAGTCCTGGTTACCTTTTGGAGATTGCCATATGGACTCTTGCATACTCCGGTGAGTCTTTTAAGTTTTCAAAAACGTTTTTTTCACGACCCCCGTTCAGATTTTCTAAACTTTTTGTTATTATCTTGTATTCCGGTGAGGGAATCTTTGTACTCATACGATTCGCCTGGTCTTTTGATCTGTTGAACTCTGGCCGCTTTTCTGAGATTTATATCTCAGAAAGATAAAATATGCTTTTCAGATAAAATAGTTTCCAGTGACGAAGTTCTACACAGGGTGTTTCCAAATTCGATGCAAATATTTTGACACAAGATTCTTGGGTATATTTGAAGAAAAAAATTGTTCTACAGTATGGGCCTATCTCAAATTTTGATACCACTTATTGGGAATTTAAGAAAACGCCTACTTGGAGGTATCTTGACCCATACTAACACAAATATCTCCGCTCATACTTACAACAGGTACTTCATTTAGGACTTAAATTTTAGAAGAAATAGTACTCCTTTTAACTGCATTAAAATTAAATTGATTACTTTTTTAACTTTCGAGATATTTGCTTTTAAGTCGGATCCTTTTTCCCTGCCCATGACATTTTTTTGACTTTCAAGACACATTTCTGCGAAAAATGCGTAATAAACATATCGGTAATTTTTTTTTCTAGTGCACCTAACAATACTTAATAAAAATTGCTAAGACAGGTTACCCGAAAAACCCACAGATTTTATGATACTTGGGAAATTCCATAGCAGGTAAAATTATGAAAAACTCGATTCATAGTGTTCAATTCCTATTATTCTGAATAAAAATGCTTGTGTTTGGTTTATGTTTTTTTTTTTTTTTTCATTAAGTTAACTTTACAATCAAATAAGGTGTTCAAAGTGTCCTCCTCCATTTTGTATGCATGCTAGAGCCCGTTTTTGGATTGCGCTGTCAACGTTTATTAAGGATAACTCCTGCCTCACTTGTGACGAGGCTTGGAGAATGCGATCTTCTAAATCATTTAGAGTTGATATTTCTGTAGAATAAACAAGTTCTTTCATTCTCCCCCATACAAAAAAATCCATAATTGTAAGGTCTGGAGATCTTGCAGGCCAGTGAACTGGTCCATTTCTTCCTATCCAACGACCAGCGTACTTTTCATCCAGCCAATTCTTAACCTCGTGACCAAAGTGGGCTGGGGCTCCATCCTGTTGAAAATATGACGAAGCTCGTTGAGTTACCGGAACATCCTCCAGTAGATCTGTTAAATCATTGCGCAAAAATTCCAGATAGTTTGCAGAATTCAGTGTGGGAGGCAGTTTGAAGGGACCGATTAAGTTGTTTCCAATAACACCTGCCCACAAATTGACGCTAAATCTGTGTTGAAATGATGACTTTCTCCTTGTGTGTGGGGTTTCCGCAGCCCATGTGTGTAGATTGTGAAAATTTGTAATCCCATCTCTAGTAAATTGAGATTCGTCCGTCCATAGGATTCTGCTTATAAAACCGTTGTCATCCAAGTTCCGCTCTAACAACCAGTTGCAAAACTCAAGTCTCGGCTCCAAATCACTCGGAAGCAGTTCCTGCACAGGTGTATGGTGGTATGGATACAAGTTTTGCGTATGCAGGAGACGAACAATTTTATGTGTTGAAACATTAAATCGCAAGGATAAGCGCCTGATGCTGATTGATGGATCGTTTGCAACCGCTTCCAGTATTCTTTCATCAACTGCAATTCTTCCTGGTGAAGCTCCTGCGTTAGGTCGTCTTGTTGAAACAGATCCCGTTTCCCGAAGTCTTCAAAACGAATTTGTAAATACGCGGGGATTAGGTACTCTTCGGTTAGGATAAAGCTGATGGTATCTTTGTTGTGCTCTAATAGAACTTCCGTTGCACATCCCACAAACGTAGATAATATCGGCGTATTCTTCGTTTGTAAAAGATCCCATTTCAAGTAGGGTTTCTTAACAACTGTTGTATCACCTCGGCTTCAAAAATGACTTTGATGGATTTAATTTTGTTTTCTAACCTTTTATGCAATTTACATTAGGTAAATTTTCCAACTAGGCGACCAACCTCAAACTTAATCCTTTTTGGGATTTAACAAAAAAAATGATAGGGAAATTACCTTTTTATCAGGTACTCTCATAAAAATGCATGCTCTAAAACCTACGTAAATTATTAATACATAGTCAAAAAATCATTCTTGTTGTCAATCGCGGTTATAAAAGTAGGTAACAAATCATATTTCCACCTTATACCTGTCGCGGCTTTGTGAAAAGAGTTTTTCATAATTTTACCTTGTATGGAATTTCCCAAGTATCATAAAATCTGTGGGTTTTTCGGGTAACCTGTCTTAGCAATTTTTATTAAGTATTGTTAGGTGCACTAGAAAAAAAAATTACCGATATGTTTATTACGCATTTTTCGCAGAAATGTGTCTTGAAAGTCAAAAAAATGTCATGGGCAGGGAAAAAGGATCCGACTTAAAAGCAAATATCTCGAAAGTTAAAAAAGTAATCAATTTAATTTTAATGCAGTTAAAAGGAGTACTATTTCTTCTAAAATTTAAGTCCTAAATGAAGTACCTGTTGTAAGTGTTAGCGGAGATATTTGTGTTAGTATGGGTCAAGGTACCTCAAAGTAGGTGTTTTCTTAAATTCCCAATGCAATCAAAATTTGAGATAGGCCCATACTGTAGAACAATTTTTTTCTTCAAATATACCCAAGAATCTTGCGTCAAAATATTTGCATCGAATTTGGAATCACCCTGTATAGTTCCATAAGTGGTCAGTGGAGATCTGTATCTGATTACGTTTGGGCATGAGCGTTGAGCTTTATGATTTGTTTATAGTCTGCAAATAAGCTCTCCAGTTCTCTAATAATGCTAGATTAGTGCTAAGTAATCTCACCTCTTAATTGTTGTTGCTGCCGCCCGAAAGCGTACTCTAGGCGTTGCTATCACAGCCAATGAGGAGGATTTTGTTCGTCCTCTGGCAGTACTAAACTGATCTCTATAATCCTCGGGGGTGCTTTGATATGTATCGATTATAAATCTAATATAGAAAAATTTATTTTTAGATTTTGAATTCATTAATAAAACATTTCTTGAAAGATTTCGAGCCAGCTGGAATAAAAGTTAGTTTGTCAACGAAATTAGATAAAGGTCCTTACAATTAGAAAATTTCCGCATATTCAACGAATTTCCTTACCATCCCCTGAACATTTGTACTTTTAATTTATTTATGATCTCAAAGAAAAAAATTGGGAATAATTTTCATTTTCAAAAGTTGCAACTCAACAACAGCGAAAGACTTCTCGCAAGTCCGCATGACCAAAAGTAAACAGTCAAAAAATGTTTGCACCCAGCCGAATTGGGATGCTATTTTTTGTGAAAGAAAAGAAAAACGAAAACAAAAGCAAAGGAAATGTGGCGAAATAGAATAAACTCCCTCAGAGCCTAAGGACTTCTTGCACGAATAAATATAAGAATAACTTAAAAAAAAAAAACACCCAGCAACGCATTTATCCCCGCTTCACTGAACACCCAGTGTGTTCCGAAATATCTTCAACTTTCACGGGTACTTCGACCAAAGATATTTTGGATGAAGACAAGCTTTTCCCAACTTTAATGGCGCACAAAAGCAAAGACAACCAGCTATTTAAAGTATTAATATTTGCCTTTTTATGTCCCTTTGTTTGCTACGCCACATTTACTTTGATACTTCAAATATGTTTTCTCTTGGATAAAAAAAATACACGAATAAAATTTTAAGGAAGATGAAAAAAAGTCTTTGGATCTCCTTTTATTTGCTGGGTACCTATACGGTTTTTACGATTATTCACTTTGTTTGTTTGAAACTATTTTGGGTTTTACCCAACACAGGATACGTCTTAAAAAAATCACTCAATCATATCCCCTGTCACTTGGCTTAATTCTTATCATTTTTCTTTTTCCCGGAACCTAAAATTCAGCTGACAAGACACGCACTATCCATTCACTCAGCCCATGGGTATGAATAAAAAAAGCTCGATGTATATATAAACTACTATCTAGCTAGACGACACATAAGAGTGCATGTATTCGTTTATACGCCCGTTTTAACATATAAGAACAGAGTCCTCAATTAGGCGATTTAATACATGTTTGTCCCTATTGGATATTATAGGTAATACAAGCCTACATTGAAGATGATGGAGTATTTGTCATCGCAAACAGCTTGAAGACCTCTTCAAGAACGCGACAGAAGAAACAAGTTACCATGACACCATAAAATATATGTGCCCACATATTCGGTCATTCTAAGTGGTCATTCCCATAGATTTCGGGGAAAGGATACTTTTACGGCCAAAGTTGCGAAGAACGGCGGCAAAGACGTGTAACCATTTATCTACCCACATGTTACTTGAGGGGTTTTGCCGACACGATTTCGGTTTCTTTCGAGTTTTGATTAAGGACCGGGATCATCGCCATGCCCCTTGGGGCGATACCATTATTGGCTTCCAGTGTGGCCAATAAATTTTCGTTTTCTCCAATGAACTATCGAATCGTTGATTAATGCGACCAGTAAATCAATTATGTGGAGCTGATGTTTGGTATTGTTCCAAGGCTTAATGGTTATGTCTTTTTGAATGCTTTCATGTGTCAATTTATATATTTAGCCTCACACATATCACCGACGTGATATTCGTTATTTCCTGGTTTTATTGAACCAATACTTTGGAATAATTTATATTTAATTTGCAAACGTTAAAATGGGCATAATAAAAGGAGCCTATATATTTCACTGAGTTTTATCTTAAAATTCCATAGAGGCCATGCATCATGCAGAGAAACAACAATAAATATTAAAACTTTTAACAACATTCACAAAACTCAAATTAAATTTTCATTCGTTTTTCACATTCGCACTCTGTTTTGTGTTTATCTCCATTTTAAAAGCAATAAACGCGTTTGTATCTATACTGTATATCTGTGTATCTCCAACCATCATAAATTTGAGTCTTATTGTAGGAAGACTTGTGCTAGAAATGAAAACAAACAATAGGCTACGTGCGTGTGCACCCGGTAGGTTAGGTAGGCCGTCAAATATGTAATGTGTCAAGTGTCAGGATAACAATGAATTAATTAGAGGCCAAAGCATTGACAAGGCTTTTTTTTAATGATTGCGTGGAGCTTAGAAACTGTCACAGTTGTATTCATCTTACGCGAATGTGTTTGGTGAAAATTAAATTTATAATTCAATGTGGAAGGAAGCAATTTATGTAATAAACATGACATTGAGGTAGACCTGTGATGTAGACGGTTTTTGTATGCGCGTGGAAATCGAAATCGATGACAACGGGCAACATTATTTGCACAAGTGGGCTGTATAACTAATAAACGGTCTAAAAAAAGAAGGTTCTGTAACGGGCAAATTCACTTTTTTTACCCGACCGAGGGTATATTAATTTTAGTACATAGTTTTTAACACAGTGAAATAATCACCGGACCCCTAAGACCTTTTAGAGATATGATCGAGACCGACATGACATCGATTAAGCCATGTCCGTTCATCCGTCCGTCCGTCTATCCGTATGTATGCAGTTTTGAGGTCTTTAAAATTGAGCTAGGAAGCTGAAACTTGCAGCGTTGCTTGGTTCTGATTTTGTACAGTCAAAGTATTAAAATTGAGAAGATCCGCCCACAGCCACGCCCACAATTGGCATGAATGTCAGACAACCTCAAATTTACATATTATTTCAGAATGCCTTTTGGTCAATTTTGGTTTAATTAGGCGAAAATTGGACCGCCACTCTATTGACCATGCCCACTTTTAACATCTGAAATCGTTGAAAGCCTGATTTCTCGGGTAATTCATTTTAAATTGAAAAAAAATTCTATGACAAATATTAAAGATATTACCATTTGCTAAGTTTGTTGCATACAAACCATTGAGCTCCGCCCACTTTTAGGGGGCGTTTTTGGGAAAAAGCTGTTTTTTTTAAGCATAAATATTCGCTTTTTACGCATTTTCTCGTGATTCCAACGAAATTGGAGTTAATTGATTTAAATTTTCAGTTTACGCCCTTTTTTAAGGGCGTGGCCAACACAAATAATTGTCATTCAGTATATGAAACAAACCAAAAAATTTTGAATTTGGTGTTAATGGGTAAAGAGGGTCGGGTATTTAGAAGTTCGTTACAGACGAACTCTTGCACTTACTTACTTATTTAATTTAATTTTTTTTTTCGAGAGAGGAGAGCATTTCCGGTACTCTTGACTTGAAAACCAAATATTTGTCCACATAGTACAGGACTGTCCTGTCGTTTGACCTGTAGAATAGTCCTCGGACTGAAAATTGAGTGCCAAGCCTTAAATTTAATATTAAAACATGGAGTGTTTATGGCAGGATTGTTGCCTCCCGCAAAGATATGCCGATGCCGACATGCATAGGAATATTTCATTCAGCAAGATGATGAGATGAGCGTCTCATAATAAAGTGATTCAAGCATGGTTGGGGCTCGGGAGTATTAATGCAAACTCGCACTAGGACCTTTGATCTAAATTTAAGGGCTTTATATTTATAATCTTGATGGATGATCCTATGTGGAATGTGTTTATAGTCATTTGGCTTTCCAGTAATTTTTAATGTGTAGAAAGCAAAAGCACGCTCACCAAATTTCTTATAGTTTCTTTTACCTGTCCACAGTGTCCACCTGTCCGCAGCTATCAGTGCTGCTGTGACCTAGTGAAGAGGTACAAGTTGCATACTGCTTTTCCAATGATAACTCCACATTTACAGTCTTAGTACGGAAATTTTTACTCCCCAATTCGCTTGCATTTCAAACTTTTCGTTGACCTCGTAGCTTTCGGTTCCTGGTACCCAAATCAGCTTTACTCTCTTTTTCTCTGGTCACAGTATAATAATGATACAAGAATCCAAAAGCGGTCTAACAAAGGCGAAATATAAGGCCTTGATGGTGTAAGCATCAAAAAGTTCTATCAAATGCGTTTAATGGACCCCAACGTCTTAAGTATATCATTATACTTATAATAAAGTCCACATGGGAATTTAAAGCGAGATTAATAGTTTCTAAAACATTATTGTCTATTTGGTAAATTGTAAATGAAATTGGCTTAAAGCATTTCGCACAGGTAAGTCTATGACAGTTGGATGCATTTAAGCTAAGAAATTTTTTGACGCCGTTTATCTATTTTTCTGTTTTAAAAAATTTGCATTTAGTTCTTTTTTTTTAAATTCTGATTAAAGCAATAACTTCACTTACCCCTTTTATACTCCATCCCATAGAATAGATGGTATATTAAGTTTGATTCATAATCTGTAACATAAAAAAAATAGCGTAGACCGTAGACCCACAAAACCTTAAAGGCATCTGATCGGGACCGAATTCTTAGACGAATGAACTATTTTTCCGTCTGTCCGGTAGTTTCTAGGCCTTAAATTTTAAGCTAGGAACTTGAAACTTGATGTCTGTTCTCTCTAGGTCCCGAAGCAGTACGAGTGTTAACATTTTTGAAATCCGCCCACTGACACGCCCACTTTACTTATGATGGGCGTGTATTTTAATTTAAAAAAAACCGCCCCCATATGGGCGTGGTCATATTTAATTTGCATTTTAATAAACTGTTCTTATCCGATATATTTGCTTTAAATCCAAAAAAACTTGCACCATAAATTGTTCAGATATGTGTGTAAGCTATCAACTCAAATGAATAAATTTTTGCCACGCCCCTTTTGTAAGGTAGGTGATTCTAGCTAATAAATTCTAAATACAATTAAAGTTAATAGAAACTAAAATTAAACAACCAACATTTATGACTCAGTGCGGAGCTTGACAGTGGTCAATTGGGATGTAGTATCCAACGATTTGCCTAAGCGGATTGTAATCCTCCCACTACTTTGAAGTTAAGTAAAGGTAAAACGAGAAAAAAGCGAGGGAGGGGTGTTCGACATGCCCTCCATACATATATAACTTTGTCGCTTTATAAAAATAACATATCCATAATTTTCAAAAGCTGAATTTCGTTAAAAGAACTTAGGACCTATCAGGAATTTTATCCCCAACCCACTGTTGAGATGATCTTAGATAAGAAATTCGTCTTCTTCGTAAGAAATGATTTTTATATCATCCGGTTAAAAATCATAGGGCATTGCAAGAGCTCTTGTTCAATTTTTCCAAAATATGGAAGAGTACGCACCCATCCAAAATTCAATTTTTTGACTAATAGTGTTTGCAATGACTGGAACCTTAACAAAATCGACCGATGTATCAAATTGTTTTTTTACAAATACAAAATCTATTTACATGTTGTTGGTTAATGTGCATTATTTACATATTAAATGTAAATGTTAATTACATTACATTTACATATTACTGGAGAGAAACATGTAAGCTCCCAAGATGAAAATGGTCTGTGTTGCAGATGGTAACACCTATGACCGCCAATTGAAACGCCCTGAGCTCGATTCCCGGTCCAACTAAACATCTTCTTATATATATATATTTGGCAACATGTTTTGTTGAGTAAATAATAAAAATATAATGACAAATAAGCCGTAATCGTAAAATGGAGCTGTAACATTAGCGGACGGAAATGTCGAAAAAAATAACCATGTGTGGTTCACAGGCGGGGGATGATCCTGCAACCCTTACTTGTCGTGAGTAATTCTATACAAAATCCATTTGGCGACTGATTTTTGTTTCAACAAGATGGAAATGACTTAAAAGATCAGAGATCTTTACAATTTACATGTGTGACGTTACGTTTAAAGTGACTAGATATTTGCCGGCATCATACATTCAAAGTCTGGCAGATCTTTAAGCCTCATTTTTTCCGCCTGACATTGGAACTCGACTCCTATCTGCAAAAAAGTTTTTTTTTTCATATTTTCAACATAAACTGCGATACTTTTACAATGAACCCTTGAAGGTTTCTATTCGAACTTGAGCCCTTATATTCTCGATTGCACACCTCATCTGATGTTCGCCATAAGGAGGTGGTACTGTGGGCATTTTTATGTAAAATAAACTTTATTTTAAGTACATTTAAAAAAATATGATGTACACATAAGTACACAAACAGAATTAGTAAAGTACCTTTTATAGTAAATTCACGTTTGAAATGAAAAAAATTAAATTGGTAGTGCACATCAAAGAAACTTCACCTTTCATCTGGAAGGTACATGTTTCTAAAAATTTAATTTAGAAATAACGCTTTTAAATGGTTGACAAAAAATTGTGTTGCCAATCGATAGAAATGATTAGTTAAATTTCAAGCCAAATTCAAATAGCTTTACCGCGACTTCAGTCTGGCAGTCTGGTCAAAAAACTAATCCTTGAATGTGATCTACTGTTTAAAATATCTTATATATATTTATATAGCTTAGAAAATCGTGAGACCTAGCTCGCTTATCTTAGCTCGCCAGGTTTCTTAAGAAAGATTACACCTGGGGTTCCGCCAGAGATCACAAAATTTATCGTTAACCAAATTGATGCATGTGGCTCGTAGTGAGACTGCTTTCTCAAATATGCAACTTTAACATTTTTTCGTTATATTGCGTAATACGACGTTGTAAATCCAAAACTCTCTTTGGAATTCATTTAAAGTCAAGGATGTCACCAATTAAACTCTAAAGTAAACATAGGAATAGGAGTTTTTGTACGCGAACTCGTCTAAGCTGATATTATTTGGTTTCAAACTCATAAATCTGATTTAATATATCAAATAGTCTTTTTGGTGACGCTTGGTTGATGACAATAATATTTTTTCATTTTGATTTTAATGGAGCGTTAACTCTGTTTCAATTTTTTTCTCCATATCGTCTACATACCATCTACATCTACTTAACCCCTTTCACTGCTAAAACTAAAAAAACGATATTCTATTCCATTTAATTAAACCCTATCAAGGCTTTATTTGTTACGTTTTATGCCTTACCCTCTATTCTATCAAAAACTTAAATATCAGTTTTACCAGTAGAACACTTTTAGAAAGCGGAAAACTTACACACATGAAAAGTTCTCACAAAAGTGTGCATTGCGCATGAGCTGTGCCTCTCGCGAACACAGAGAAAAAGCTACAGTAGGGACTGGTGGCATCGAACCGACTAGATCATTTGTGTGTTCTTTAGTACATCCCATTCATTTTCCGTTGCGTAGCTGTGAAAGTTGTTGATCGAAAACATATTCGCGGGTGTATTCCTTTCTGTTCAAGTGCTACAATATTTTTCCTACTGATTATTACATTTTCATATCAAATTAATAGAGAAATTGCAATGTGAGTTTTTTTGAAGTGAATAAATATGCAGTGCAGCCTTACACCAGATGAATGCTTAAGTGTATGACTCGAAAAAGGTGAGTTTGTTTTTCGGCGTTGATTAAAATTCTCGATCATCAATTTGAGGCGATGATAGATTAAGAACAAATCCTGTAGTAAAGAAACAAAGAAAAAAAAGAGATCAGTCCTGTGTTTCATTTTTGTTCCGTGGCTCTGGCTTTATTGTGTTCATCAATGATTGACTTGAAAGTCAAGTCAAGAGTGTTGTGTCATGCTTTGTGTCATCATGCTCTGTGTCAAGCGTATGCTTTTTACTTTTGCTTAGAATCACCAAGTGTGTTTTTTCAAGATTCAATTCTTCTATGTAAGTTAAAAAACAAATCTGAGCATTGTTGATCAACTACGGGTGGTTGTATCGTTTTCTTTTTTTTTGTCAAAAATTTTTAAAATCTTGTTATTAACATATTAAGGTGTCAAAATCTGCGATTGTTTGAAGGTAATAAAACAAATTTTAGCTTCCCATTGTACTGCTCTGCACGGATTCAACGACAAATTATTGTGGTTGATTCGACACACTTTGTATTTTTTAATTGAGTAAATCTCAAACCGAAGCAGAAATGTTTGTAAGGAGATATAATAACTCTCTGAGAGCAATCAATTAAAAGCCAAATTCAATGTTTATTTATTAATTTCTGATCCCTGCTCTTACAAGTATAACACTTTTATTAAGGAGCAAACCCACACGCATAACTAGCTCTCGCGAAAGTGTGTATTGCGCATAATCTGCGCCTCTCACGAACTCAGAGAAAAAGCTACGGTAAGGCTGGCTTGGCTGGCTGACACAGTGCAGTGACACCACACCGACTAGATCATTTTTGTGCTCTTCGTTCATCCTCCTTTGCGTAGCTGTGAAAGTTGTTTTTTGAGAAATTATTTGCATTATTTTCTGTACTGTAATAATATTTTTCCTGGTGATTATTATTAGTTTTTTTCTTTATCAAATGAATAGAAACATTGTTGTGTGAGGTTTTGTTAGTGAACTGTGCGTCTGCAACCTTACATCAGATGGCATACTTGGAAGATAGTGGTAGAGGATAACAAAAAGGGTGAGTTTATTTTCAATGTCGACTAAAATTCTCGCTTGGACGCGATAAAAATTAAGAACAAATCTTGTGGGTAAAAAGAGTGATCCATTTTGTTAGCTACATTAACATTTGCCATTAATCTGAATTGTTAAGTTATTTATTGAACATGATCAGTAACTGACTTTGGGGCATGTTTAGTCAAAGTATAAGTTTTGTGAATATCCTCTGCGCAGCCTAGGCTTATGCTTTAATCACGAAGTATGTCACTTTTTCACGATTGAATTAGTTAAGGTAATGCAAAGGTATGAATGTGAGCATTTTTGGTAAACTACAGCTGGTTGCATCAGCTTTGTATATTTTCGTAATTTTTTAATTCTCAGCAGAATTTAAACGTGTTAATGTGAACCTTCTAAGATGCAAATTTTAAAGTTGCAATGAACAATTAAAATTTCAGTTGTACTTCCCAAATTTAAACGCCCTATTGGACGTAATTGTCGTTGTAGGATGAAACAACAACAACAGCTAGAAAACTCTGCTTTCCGGATCAATCAAATGTTTTTTGTTTACATTTGACTTATTCGGTGTATTAGGGCTTAGAGCTTTATTTTTTTATGGTTTTGTGTCATAAATAATTTTTCGTTTATAATTAGACACTGACTGACAAAAAAAGCAACTTTGAAAAATTAATATTTTCCGATGCATTTTTTTGTATTATTAGCTTGAAAGCCAACAAACAACAAAAAATCAAGAGCAGACAGAAAAAATTAAAAACTAAACACAAATTAAAAAAACAGCAAACGTTTCAGCATTTCCTATTTATGTAAAAATATTATTATGCAAAATATAATTATTTCATATGTTTTAATTTTTTTGATCTCACATTATATCCACATATGTGATATATTATATCACATTATATTGTTTACTTCATTGATAATTATTTTTTACAATTTTTTTACGTTGCGATTAAATACAATAAAATTCATTTTTAACTTTACATTTTCTGGCAAAGAATTGAAAATTTGAAAGCCTTTAAAAATTACATTGTTTTGTGTTAATGAACTTCTAAAATAAGGCTATCGCAAATGATTGACATTTCTCAACTCATATGGCTGAATATCGCCAACATAGCTTATTAGATTGCTTAAATTGGTGAGCAAAACACCCAATAACAATGAAGAAACATAAGAATCACGCCAATTAAACAAGTCATATTCGAGAGTCACATACGAGCATGCTCGATTTCGTTATTATGAAACTGAGTCACTATGAATATACTCGTACTCTTAATGAGTTTCATGTCATACAGATAACGTTCCGACCAACACCGGTAATCACGGAGGTCGTATTTAGTCGTTTTTTTACGAATTCAGTCGTACTTGCTTCACTTGCCATTTTAAAAGTATCTTCAAGTGAACCTTATCAGAAACAAGCTCTTATGTCTCTGCTTGAATATTTACCAATCGTTGCGTTGTGTTGGTTCCTCCACATCAATGCGGTCATCGAAAAACAGATCAATTGAATTGATTCTTTTTTTTCGTTTTTCAATTTGATTTCTTACAAAAATCACCAAACCTTTCAGGCTTGCTTTGATGATTCTTATATGAAACTTTGACACTACTTGTGCATTTGAAGTGCGATAAAACGCGTTGCTACCTGACTTCATCTGTGATAGAGTCGTTTTCAATGCATACGACTTGCATAACCGCAATGCAAATACGATACGATACGAGTACGAGTCGAGGTGACTTTATGTACACGACTTGCGTAAGTAGGGTGAATATCTAACACAAATTTTTGTTTAATACTTAGCCACTTTAAACAGTTAGGCATAGCGGCTACACCTTATGAAAATTCCCATCGCTTTGTTGTGCAATTTTGGAATCTTTATATATTTTCTTTATTAAACAAAAACAGGACAGAGGGTTATCAATATTACAATATTATCTTTTTGACTAAATAAATCAGTTTATCAAACTTTAAACTTTCTTCTATTATAACACCTAGGTATTTTATATGATTTACTTGTCCTATATTTTCGTTATCTATATTTAAATTAATTTTGCACTGAACTTTGAACACCATTGATTTAGTTTTTTGAGCGTTTGCCCTGAGTTTGTTAGCCTTAAACCAGGTACTTATGTTTTCGAGATCTTCTTGGAGCTGTTGAGTAATCACCATATTGTTCCTTCCCATATTAAGGCATCATCCGCAAACTAAACTATCTTGGAATAATTTAGGATTTTGCTCACATCATTTATGAACGAGAAAAGCCCCAGTATTGAGCCTTGAGGAATTCCAAATTGTGTTGTTAATGCCCCCGATCGAACTTCATTTACTGATGTTCTCTGCGTCTTCTTAAAAAGATGTGATTTAAACCGGCGCAATTCCTTGCCTTGTATACCCTACTGTTTCATAATTTGAATTAGCATACCTCTGTTTACCGTCTCAAAAGCTCGCTTTATGTCCTGTCATAATGGTACATCTAGCCGCTAGATTTTCTTCCAATTTATTAGCACATGCTTCAGTGCTATTTCACACGAGTGGTTGATACTATAAGCGCTTATGTACGTTAGCAGTTGCACTTTACTATTATTTCTATATTTTTTTCGTACACTGGTAATGTATTCACTGGTCGACAGTCCTCACATTCCATCGAGCCCATTCCATCGGTGGGAATGAAACGACCTATTCTGCTATATCCTGGACGACTTCAAAGTCTAGATGACTTCGAAAATGAATTCAGATGACTTCAATTGGCTGCAGTCAAAATTCTAAATTCAATTTGATTTTATTCATTCAATGCAATCATTTCAATGAGGAAGACTTCCATTCAATGACTTCAAAATGATGTAGAGCTGTTAGAGAATGCAATCATTTTTAAATTTCATACTTTTGAATGCTCCGAAAAATATGTATTTCAATTCAATGACTTCAACAATGGCTTCGACTTATGTATCAGAACTCAGTTTGAAGTCTTGATTTTAGCAATCATTTTCAGTAATCATATAGTTAAAGTCAAATGAATTAAATCTTTTTGACTGCCCTGCATTCAGCGAAGTTGAAGTGGTTTTTGATGCAGAAAAAATAAAAGACTTCAAGTGACTTCGAAAAATTGAATGCATTCACTGACTTCAAAGACTTTTCGTTTGAAGACTTCAAAAAACTTCAAGTGAGTGAAAAAATTGAAAAAATTGTCAGTGACTTCAAAGCCTTTAAGCGACTTCAAGAATGCATTCAGTGACTTCAAATGACTTCAATGGATTGAATGCATTAATGAATGCTAGTGACTTCCCTGAATGCAGAGCTTGACCTCAACTCTTTGATTGCTGAGAGTGATTTCTTCAGTCATGACTTCAAACTGAATGCGGATTTATTTTTTCTAAGCTTAATTAATTATTAAAGTCATTGAATTGAAACAAATCTATGATTGAATCTATATTGAATCAATGATTTCAATAATTTTTAACGAATTTTTCTTGGGGAATTTAGTGATTGCAGTTCCAAATTCTCATTCACAGCTCTGTTAAATCTGTTTCTCTGAAATTTTGTATGGTTGTTCTGACGGTTGACCCTGGTTTTCGATAAACTTGAAACATTTTACTGACACTAGATATCCAATTGAGAAGCTATTGTAAGGAAACAATAATCCCTTAAACTGTTTGACGTGTGACTATGTTTTCTTCTGCCTTAAACCCAATTCAAAAAGCCCCGTTAAGATATCGTTCGACGTGGTCTACTTTTAAAATTTTTATGTTGGCATTTTCGAACAAATAAAGTTTTGTTTTTAACCACTTTAGCCGTTTCTATTTCCTTCTATCTTTCATTTCGGGAAAAATGTCATCCTGAAACCTAAATCTTAGTGCGAGCATTTTTGTAAAAAACTACGCAACTGTGTGCGTTTTGACAACCATCAACCTATTTTGAGCTTTTATTTCTATTTTGTGCTGTAGGCAGAACATAATGCCCTCACCTGAGGAAAATTGCAACTCAACACATAGACTTAATTTTTTAAATTTGTTTTAGATTAGAATCCATCAATGTAAAACTTCTTGCTTTTCAATGACCCATGTAAGCACGAAAATATTGGTTAGTTCTTAATACGCTTAAATCCATTCTCCATTATATAAAACAAGAAAATCCCTAATGGAATTTTAATTGCCTCCTTTGTGTTGAATTTTTAAAATGTCACGCCCTCCACTTGAGATTATACAAAAATTCCCCTTCGTCGACTTTTGACGTTCCATTACCCCGAGGCATCACACCATTTGTCCTCAATCTAATCCATTTTACGTAGAAGACATACACTTCCGACCGGTACCCCACTAAATGACATCCTCATACTATCTGACGTTTTGCAAATATTTTTCTCCTTAAAAGACCCACATAGCCGCTAGGCCTAGCCCTATTCATAACCGATGGTGAGAAAAAAATGTTTAAAAAATGTTCATAACCATTCATCGTCAAAATATCCTCCCTTTTGTCATTACTGTTTAGAGGCTATCCGCATACTTTCTCTACTCCCCATGGTGTTGATCTGTCACCACGCAACCTTGTGACATTTGTCACTCTTGACAATTCACAATTTGACTGGATCTGGTGAACGTTTCTAATGGAATTCTCTGCCGAAAGCTGACAGCATGACGGGCTTAAAGTAATGAACCCAAACGACGACGAGACCATGTAATTGCTGTAAGGACCTCAACTGAAATTGCTTGCTGCTCTCGACAAATTTAATGACATGCATTTGCTTCTATGCATCGAGTCAATAAAAACTAAAATCCTTGTTGGCTTTCTTTTATGTTACACTCAAATGTATTTGCACAAAGTCTCCGCATTAGGTCCTTGTTGAAAAGATTTATTACAGTCATGCAGGTCCTATATTCCTTTGCTTCAAAAACATGTTTAAGTTTCTATAGCTTTTAAGTGAAGAAAAAACATTGTCGGTGTCCTAGTGAATTTGAAATCTGTGCAGTATTCCGCTCCCCGCTTTAACAAAAAGAAGGCGGAAAAGGAAGGAACGATGCAAGTAAATCCTGGTGTATTATTAAATACATAAATTGCAGCATAACATGAGAAACAAACACATACCTACACTCCTATGGCATTATTTTGTGATATTATAAATGCTTGTTTGTAGCAAGGACATCAGATGAGTCGGCTCATTGCTTGAAATGAAGGGATTTCTTGTCACGTCGACACTTTAGTGTACTTAAACTTTTGTTTAGCACAGTAACTGGGAGGAATGCAGTAAAAAATTTAATTTCAGTTAGGCCTTATGGTAGGGCACATTGATATAAATGCAAATGAAGACCATTAACGCTTTAAATTGCAATTTTCTTAAATGCCCGAAAAGCGTAGCGTCGTAAATTAAATTTTTAAGGGCTTTACCCGTAGCCTGATTTAGTGCTTCATAAAAACCACTCAGAAATTCGCTACGATTCAAATCACCATAATAAAAGTTCTGGGAAAGATTTCTATTTGCTCACACCTACTTTCAAATAGCCTGAAGAACTGTCTTAACAGTTTGACAGTTCTTCTTCTTAACTGAAGAGCTGTCTTAATTGAATCTTGAGAATTAGGTGCTAGACCATTTGGTAAAGATTTCAAATGTAAGTGTTGGTAATTTGTTCTTAAATTGCTAAAGAAGGTTGACTCGAGCAGTTAAAACGCCGTTATTTCCGAAAAAAAAAATTAACATTAAATAACTTCTGTGGCGTATACGTAACATTTTTCTACTTGGGTTTCGGTGGCGTATGCGTAACATTTTTTTTTAGTTTTTAAACATTTGCTTTCGCAAGCTGCTTAGTATACTCTATGTGGCTTATTTTCGACTCGTGTCTGCGTAGTTTTCAAAATTTCAAATGTTTCCCACCTTATAAAACCAATTACGAAGAATGTTTTAAAAGCGAAGTAAATATACAGGGTGTTTCCTGTATATTTGGTCCTGATGCAAATACTTTGCGATATGAATCATATCATGTATCATATTGTGTGTATTTGAAGATATATTATCATATTGGGTGTATTTGAAGAAAAGAAATTGTTCTACAGTATGGGGCAATCTCTTATTTTGATATCATTTATTGGGAATTCAAGAAAACAGCTACTTTGAGGTAATTTTACCCATATAAACACAAATATCTCCGCTAATACTTACAACTGGCACTTAATTTAGAATTTAAATTTTAGAAGAAATAATCCTGTTTTTGTCTGCGTTAAAATTGATGGCTTTTTTAACTTTCGAGATATTTGGTTTGAAGTTGGATCCTTTATCCCCGCCCATGAAATTTTTTTACGTCACATTTAAGTTTTTCTTTTAAACGTTTCTCGTGTTAAAATTTCAATGATACGAAAAAAGGATCGAACGCTGTCGATATTTTTAAGGAAGGGCAATCGAAATCATTATATGTATGAAACTCTGCCTACTAAAATATCAACCACGTCTTCACTGAGAAGCCCGCTTCCGAAGCGTTAAATTATCCATGGCACATCAATCATGCTGATTAATTATGTTACCTTTAAGTAGAGTGGCAGATTGTGTTCTACCGGTAGAGACCTGCAACGTCAAAATACTGTTGAAAAATTCTTGCAGAAGAAGAAAACTATGCTTAAGGTTGCGATATAGTTCGGGGGTACGTCAAGTTTCGTGAGCTAGCTCTGTCACCAGCTAGCCGTCTCGGTTTTTGTTCACAGAAAAAAAACTTATAAAATAAAAGGAAAAAAAGGAGATATCTTTATGGTTTTCATCCAAGAAGAAAGCCTAATTAAAACGAAAGGGAAAATCTTATTGAAAAAATTTCTAAGATGACTTTTAAGAACAAGAAGAAAACTTTTATAATAATAATAAAAAAAAACTAGTGGGAGGGTTAAAATCCGCTTAGGCGAATTGTTGGATACCCCATCCCAATTGACCACTGTCAAGCTCTGAATTGTGTCATAAATATTGGTTGTTGAATTTCAGTTAAGAATCTTCTCCCTAAGAAAGGGGCGTGGCATCTACCCCTTCTCAACAACATCGTATTTTTGTTTATATTTTTTATCAGAAGTGGTATACACGTGTTAATTGCATATTAAAAATTTGGTTTATACTTAAAAACGCCCCCCAAAAGTGGGCATGGCGAAAATTTAACCACTTGAGTTGATAGCCTACGCACATATCTGAACATTTTATAGTGCAAGTTTTTTGGATATAAAGAAAATATATCGAATAAAACCGTTTATTAGAATGCATATGCAGTATGACCACGCCTACAAGGGGGTGATATTCGCTTTTTTTCAAACGCCAATCACAATACACTTAAGCGAAGATATCGCATACCAAATTTCAGCTTCCTGCGACAACCTAGATTTTTCATGCTATTAAGTAAAGTGGGCGCGTCAGTGGGCGGATTTCAAAAATGTTTACTCTTGTACTGCTTCGGGACCTAGAAAGAACAGATATCAAGTTTCAAGCTCCTAGCTCAAAATTTAAGGCCTTAAAACTACCGACAGACGGATGGACGGACATGGCTCATTCGACTAACAATTCGGTCTCGATCATATGCCCTTAAGGTCTTGGGGGTCTACGATGATTATTTCTCTATGTTACAAACTATGAATAAAACTTAATATGCCTCCTATCCTATGGGATGAGGTATAAAAAAAAATTACCGACACAGTAAGCAATCGAACTCAGAATTCCCGCGTAATAGGTGAACACTTTAACCACCACTCCAAGGCGCAACCGATACAAGGAATGTTACAATTTAAAACATAATTTGCTCTTAAACGTTTTTGAAGGAATTCATATTGATTGGAGAGCACTTATAATAACCGTCAGCAGCATTTTTTGTTAATAAGTTTGACTTCTTGAAACTGATAAATTAATAAGGTTTTCATATTACAATTGATATTTGATGTGAATCTTAACAAAAACGATACGAAAAACTGCTTAAAATTTTAATAAGATTTTCCTCATAAGATTGATAAGTTTTCTCAATTGATTTTCGTATTGTTTGCTTATTACAATAAGAATTCTCAGTAAACTAGCTCAATAGGGCAATCTTCTTGATTTTAAGATTTTTCCGTGTACGCGAAGTTGGAAGAGGTCCCCTTTTACTTGCATGCGCCAACTGAGTCTCGGTGCTCCTCTACAGCACCGCGCCGTCCCTACGGGCCTACGGGGTGGATTCGAAGATAAGATTTACGTTGACTGATAAAACAATATACGCCGCTTTTATCCCAATAGGCAGACTAAGTATATGACAGACAGTTTGACAGCCAAATAGGGTCCGTGTTACGGTGCCATAGCCACAGTAGGACTCACCAACTTGCTTATCGGGCTCCCAGCGGATGCCTGGTTTACAACAGCCTTCCATCCTCTGCAATCCTGGACACGCTATTTCCAATTGTCCTGATCAAGCGCCTTGGCATCCGCTATGCCCTGATCCTTAAAACGAATGTTTGGTCTTCCTACCTGTCTCGAGCCTGATGGCTTGGATTCTAAGACCCTCTTAACTTGGGCGTTGTCATGGATCCGCTCGATGTAGCCGAGCCAATGTAGGCTTCGTGTTTTGGCTTTTTGAGTTACATCCACATCTTGTTCCAGCTCATAGAGTTTGCGTTTCCTTTTTTTGTCTGCATACGCTCCTGCCCCCATTCGCTGCTTAATTCGCCGAAGAATTATCCTCTCGAAATATCCAAACATAATTTCTTTTTCTAGGCTTATCGCCCGATCTGTGTAACGGGAAGATGTGAATAAGGGTTTTGTGTCTATACTATTTGTCTTTCGTGATAGGAGTTTTCAACCTATTTACTTTGCCAAACCAAAATAGCAACGGTCTCCTTGCGTTATTTATCGCGTGTCCCTTAAGGTGTCATTTGTAGAGTTGCTGGTAACTCGAAGGTAGATGAACTCCTTTACTACCACGAGGTTGACCTCGGTGACAAACAGCGATGACCAACTTTTCCTTACTTCAAACGCCGTTAAAACCTCTATTATAGCACTGTTGGAGCGAGTGATCATGTCGGTATCGTCCACGTACTCCAGTATTTGCAGGGATCTCTTGGAAATAGTGCCTTCGTGCTTACCTTTGCCTTACCATCGTGTAGGCCTTTGCCCTATCATCTCCCACAACTAGATTGAAGAATACACATAACAATACATCTTCTTGCCAAAATCCGATTCATGTTTGGAACAGTTTTGAGAAGTTGTTCTCCTCGTTGCACCTCGTATTTTCTAACATTGCATGACGCAGTTTGATCAGTTTTTTGAGAACCTCTGGTTCAGGCATCGACAGGTAGATGAAAATATTGTATGTCTCGTAGGTACTCTTAACAGACTTACTGATACCCAATAAGACTGCGAGCTCTGAGTTCCAAGTTAAACAATTTGAAACCCAAGCAAATCTGTGGGCAGCCAGATGTAATATACCTTATTAAAAGTAAGTAACGTGACCAGACGAGGCTTTTTAAGAACCGAATCTATATTGTGGTACGCCTGAATAATTAGTTTTTAACTATGGAAATAACTACATCTCGTTCTCCAACAATGCCGAAAGTTTAGAGCGACAAGATGACACTACAATGTGGCATACCTTACAAAATTTACGAAAATTATGCTACGGATAAGTTATTCTTAATACACCGTTTTTGTTGTACTTACTGAAACATATTTACTACCCTCAGGACTTAATAACAAAAATACTTATCCTTCGGTAAAGCTTTTCAATCAGTTTCCTTTTATAAATCGCACCTTTAAAGCTTGTTATCGGTAAGAGTAAAGCTTAAAATAAGGGTACTGCACAAACAAGGATGTTGTAACACTTGCCCGAGACTGACAAAGGGACCGATATCAAAGTCAATAAATAATTCTACATCGCAAAAGGCTCTTTGCCATAACTTTTTTTTTGGGTGGGTTCGCTTTGAAATCTGGCCCTTATTCAATTTATTACCAACAACACCCAGATTAATAATGTAAAGGCCAATCCTCCCACTCAAATAAATTTTGTAATAAATATACTGGAATATGTTTGCCATCAACAAACGGAAAAATTTGCCTCAAATTGAAAGCGGAAACAAGTTACCCAGGATATCAAAAGGTTTCTGTTTTGCGTCTTTTTCACTTCCCATATCCTTTTCATCAGTAAATGTGGTGAAACCCTTTCACCGTTAAGGAGAATCGACTGACGTGTGGCATAGGATGTTGACAAATTTTTCCTTGATCACATTGTACAGTAACAATAATAAGCCACGATAACATGTCAAGCAAAGTGATTGTGCCAAACACCTGAGGGTGTCGCTGTTCTTCACGCCATGTTGCACAGCAGCCACTCAAATGTCAAATTTAATACAAATAAAGCAAAGACGCGCATCGTTCAAGGAACTGTTGACATCCACTACACACACACACCCCACTACATGTGTTTTCCAATGGTTGGTTTTCAATTTTCCGAATCGAATATGAGGGGAAATCATTGAAATGGGTAAAAGCACCAGCAGAAGCCTTGATCTCTTGTTCCCGATGTTTATTGGTCCTTGAGTCTTTATGTAGTGGGAAACAGCAAAAAAGGAAAAAAAAAATCAAATCAATTTCACAATTTTCAAGTGTCCCGGATCCTGGGTGTTTGAATGCCAAATAAGAATATTCGTTCTTCCTTTGCGCAACCACAAAATATGCGTCTCTGCAAACAAATCACATTAACCGAGATTAATGTCATCTGTAGGGGGGGACATTCCGATGCTCTCTCAACTGAGAACCCAAAAGTTAGTCTTCTAGTAAAGATCAACGAGAAAAATAAAATCGATTTCTGTTGTTAGGATTTCTTTTGCACGTGGATGAATGACCCGGGCTGAATATAAGGCCGATAATTACATTCTGACTGATGTGGGAATGAGGTGCGAGCGCCACCGTGTTGACATTCAGGATGGATTTGAAGTGGAAGTAATTGAAGTTTGATTTGCTCAGGGCTCAAAAAAAGAATATTTCGTAAAGATAAATTCGACAAAAAGTTTAAATAGTAGACAGCATCCAGTTCGTAGGTGTTTGTATTCGTTCTAGGAAATTGTGCATTTTGTTGTTGAAGGTAAAATCCTGTTATAATTTAGCTCAAGTTTCATATAAATCATGCGTCCTGGAAGCAGTATCCAATCGGGTGGAAAATCTGTACCTCCCCGACCGAACGTGTATATTACATTTTCTAGTTGTAAGGACAAAAGGTCCTACGAAATGGTATAGATAAACTGTTACCACAACCCTGCAGTAAAGCCATTCCCTTATATCATGTATTTCCTCCTCTAAGTACAAACACAAACGCTTGCCATGACTCAGCTTCCTTTAAAATGCATTTAAGGGAAGCTGACCAAATCGATGATATGAAACAATGTTTAGGAATTTCCTACTCGTAAATATGTAGATAATTCCTGAACAGTGCTGGAAATGCATACTTTGTTCAATTATTTTTTATTCCAATTGTTTTACTCCTGGATATTTTTGACTCCGAATCGAAAAAATATTATTTGACAAATATTAAAGATATCGCTATTTGCTTAGTTTGCTCCATGCAAAGTTTTAAGCTCCGGCTACTTTTAGGGGGCGTTTTTAGGAAAACTGTTTTTTTTTCTGAAATAATGTTCGCTTTTACCGTATTTTCTCATGATTCTAACGAAATTGTAATTAATTGATTTTAATTTTAAGCCCATGCCCAATTTTGGGGGCGTGGCCTATACAAATAGTATATGAATTCGGGCTAAAAAACTTTAAGATTTGGTGTTACATGGTATATAGGGTCGGGTATATAGACTTTCTCACTTGTTTTTTTTTATATAAAAACAGTAAGAAATAAAAATAATAACATAAGTTGAATTCCTCCAGTTTAAACACAATTACTCCTATACGGTCGTATAACTTTCAATACTCAATACTTATTTCCTTTTCTTTGTTTTAGATTTTCAATATTTTGTAACTTTGTTTTTTATTTATAAATAAAAAATGGATGCTTTGGCTGTAGAGGCATGGGGATCCATTTGTTCCGTGCAATAACTTACCCCTGATCCTAAATCACAGAACATAAGATTATGTCAATTCGAAAAACAAGTTCTTCTGCGAAACACGTAATCGGTATTTGAATCTCACTGATTTGACCATTCGGATTGCCCAGAGATTGTTGAGGTTACTACGTCTGTTTGTGTGATAAACCTGAGGCAAAATCGTCCTCTGTTAGGATCTTTCGTCGGGCAACAGTCATATCTATACTTGGCAGTAAATAAACTGGGCTACCCGCTACGTTCCAACTCTGATTCGATTTTCTATAAAAATATAAAACGTTTTACTAAAAACGTTGCAGCTACAGAAAGTGCGTTGATGTTGAATTCAATTAAATGAATGTAAATCAACATGAAACGCACATTCTGTGGGTAGAACTTTAAAAGTTGTAAGTCATACGCTTTAAGGGTAAATCGAATTAGGGTTCGACCTTAAAGGTTGGCTAGCAACAAATGACGGGAGGAGGAAATAATTGTCAGTCTACGCGTTGAGGCCTATCAGGCGCTTTTATAAGAATTCGGTTAATCTACTTCCACTGCAGCCGAAACATTATATAGTCGAAAGGTGGATGGACCTGGAAGTTGATTCCGTCTATCGTGTTGTCTTATACTAAAGGGTTCACTGTATACTAAAGGGTCCGCCAAATAACTTTTTTTTTTAAATGCTATAAAAAAACTACTGAATATTTTTTCAATTTTTTTTTATTTGAAAGTACAATCCTTCCGCTTAATAATGGATCCAATTTTTAGCATACACGATCGGTCCAATTTTTAAGCACATTATCGATTGTGTGCAGCTGCATTTCACCAATGGCTTCACGAATGTTGTCCTTTAAAGCCTGAATTGTCTCTGGCTTGTCGGCGTAACACTTACCTTTCACGGCACCCCACAAATAATAGTCCAGCGGTGTCAAATCGCAGCTCCGAGGTGGCCATGGCTGATAATGCGATCTTCAAAAACAGGGCGCAAAACATCGAGTGTAGCTTCGGCGGTGTGGCACGCAGCGCCGTCCTGTTAAAACCAAATTTTGCCAATATTGCCAAAAATTCGTTCAACATGGCCCGATAATGGTCGCCATTGACTGTAACGGCCACTCCTTGCTCTTTGGTAAGAGAAATGGCCCAGTTATGCCTCTGGACCAAAATCCGCACCAAACAATGACTCGTTTTGGCTGTATCGGCTTTTGACTGTATGCGTGCGGGTTTTTTGTGCCATTGCTTGCACAAAAAACTTGTTTTTTGTGCACTTTGCTTGTTTACATAACGAACATACGGAGCTGACGGTGCTTTTCTTCTTTCAAAATCCGTACGCAATTTTCGCACACATTATGCAAAATTGCCATGATTTTCAGAATAATGTCGCAATATTTCCCAGCGTTGTTCAAGCGTATACACAACCATATTCGTTCAGCGGAAGGATAAAACTAATTATCTGTCAAATGAGACATGAGCTAAGTGTTGCCATTCACGAAATAACGAAAAAAAAACGTTAGGTGGCGGACCCTTTATTTTACGCAGTTTTAGTGAGCATGGTAGACGGTGAGGGCTGTCCAACTTTCGTCCACTTATAGGTTTCTGCCCACATTTCCGCTACACTGTAATGGAGTGTAACCCATTACCGAGCCATTACCCAGCAGTGTGCTGGAATTGTTTTGGATCTATGCTGGGGCAGAGTCGAAGCTATAGAGTTGTAGATTTGCTGTATCCACAGACTCAGACTCTTCATAGAGCCTTGGCAAAATAGCTAAAAAAATCAATAGCGATATAAGCCTCTTTTGAGAAAAAAAGATCCAACTTTTTTGAACATATGTTTCAACATTTTATTACTATATTTAAAATTATTGTTACAATTTCTTAATTATATAAGTACACAATCTTATGTTAATTAATAACGCCATAGCGGTATATGTCTTTTTGTTGGACCTATAAGCTACAGCATTTGTAGTTACTCCTATACACGTTGCAATAGCGCAAGTTCAAAGTTCTCATCTCGGGGACTGAATTGCATTACCTACAAAATAAAAAAGAAATCGTTAGCATCGATTAAAGCAACAAATCAAAAAGAAAAATTAGATTAAAATGGTGTTGCCGAAATGTGGGGCATTCGGACCTCTGTTTTAATGTTTTCACACTGGTTCTTGCCCCACCAGAAATGGGTGCCAAAAATATTGGTTAAAAAAAATGTTAAAAATATTTCTTCTGTGTGTTTGTTATATTTGCAATTAATTTAAAAACATATTAACGAAAAAAAGCATACAAAGTTATCAGCTGTCGCAGCCAACGCATTAAACACAGGGAACCAATCCAACCGACGCACACGAAGCAGCCGATGCTTCGTCGACCTTACCCACTACCAACCCACGCAATCCGCCACAAAACGTAGGCAACACATCCCACGCGATGTAGTTAGTCAACGGTGCCGACGCACCTAATGGAGCCGACGCGTCCAACGAAGGCAGCTCACCCAACGCAGTCAACGCACCCGGCTATCTCAACACAGGCAAAGTATCAAATGGAGACAACGCATCTGATGCAGCCAACGCACCCGCCTCTTCCAACCCAGCCGACGCATTTAATGGAGCAGTGCAATCTACCTGACTCAGGCTACACTGCTAACACAGGTACACTGACCCAAGTCACACAATACAGCCGACGCACCAAATATAGGCAACGCACCCAAAACACAGGCGATCCACACGATGCAGCCAACGAACGCAACGCACCCGAAGTACCAACCCAGGCAACTTACCCAACGTAATGCATCCAACGCAGCCAACGTAGCCTATGGAAGCGACCGACGCCAAGGTAGAGCCCCAAGGCAGGCAACGCTACCAACGCAAGCATCTCACCAAATGCGGCCAACGTACGAAATACAAGGATGCAGTCAACGCAGGCAAAACATTCCATGCAATGTAACCAACTGGGTGCCAACGCACCTAATGCAGACTACGCACTCAATCTGCAAATCCACTCCTTTCAACCGTCGAGGCACACAATACAGCCGATGCAAGCAACGCACCCAACAGATTCAAGGCACCCGAAGTACCAACGCAAGCCACGACGCACCCAGTATAGACAAGCAGCCCATTGGCTGGGTTGGGTTGCAGGCAACGCAACCAACGCTCCCAACAAAGGCAGCTCACTCAGTATTAGGTGCGTCGGGTGAATTGTGTCTGTTATCAGCACCTAAAGCATACAACCGACCCAATCCTTCCGATGCACCCAATATATCATTGGGTACGCTGAATGCGCCGCGGGTGTTGCCTGCGTTGGTTGCGTAGTCTACTTGGCCACGTCGGGTGCACTTGGTCCGTTGCCAGCACCCAATAAAAACAACGGAGCAAGTGCATCTGAAGCAGCCAAAACAGCACCCAACACAGGCAACACGCGTGCCGCATCCAACCAACCCAATGCAACCGACGCACTCAATGCACTTGAGCACGTCGGATACGTTGATTGCGTCGACTGAGCTGCCTTCGTTTGGAGCGTTTGATTTCGTTGCCTACTTTGGCTGCGTCGGGTGCGTTAGGTCGCGTGCATTGTGTCCGTTGCCAGCATTCTATGCACACTGCGTACGCACCTTACGCACCCAATACGGGCCAAGCACCCGATGCCGGCAACACGTATCTAACAGACCCAATACACCATGACGCATTAAATGCAACAAAGTCAACGCACGCGGCGTGTTTTAAGCTCCCAAAGCAGCCAATGCACCTAATGGCCTGTGTCGCCTGCGTTGGGTGCCACAGGTGCGTTGCCTCCATAGGTTACGGTGAGTTAGTTGGCATTTGTTGCTTCGGTTGGGTTGGTTGCCTTGGATATGTGCATTTACATTGCATATGCGTTGCATGCGTTGGGCGCGTTTCTGTATTGGGTGCATCTATTGACAACACCTAACGCATACAACGGACCCAATACTCCCGGACGCACCCACTATTGTATTGGGTACGTTGGATGCCCTACGGATGTTGGCTGCGTTGCCTACGTTGGTGCAACGGGTGCATTGGGTCCGCTGCCAGCACCCAAAAAAATTACGGACTAAGTGCACCTGAAGCAGCTAAAACAGGTAACGCAGACAAAACGTGCGACGAATCCATCGGACCCAATGCGCCCGACCCGATTGACTGCAATTCAGGTAACGCAACCAACGCCACTCTATGCAGTCAAAATAACCGACGCACCCGACATATCCAAGGCAACCAACCCAACTGACGAGTGACCTGCCTCCACCATTGGTAGCGTTGGCTGTGTTGCCTGCATTGGCTGGTGCATTGGTTCTGTTGGAAGCGTGGAGTGATTTCTCTGCATTAAGTGCGTTTGCGTTTTGGCTGCTTTAGCTGCTACTTATCTGTTGTTTTCATTGGGTGCTGGCAATGAACTCGATGCTCTCGACGTAGCCAATGTAGGCGGGAGCTGCCTTCGTTGGGAGTGTTTGATTGCGTTGCCTAGATTGGTTGCATTGGATCCGTTGGATGCGTCGGTTGCTTTCCCTGTATTGGGTGCGTCGCGTGCACTGGGTCCGTTGCCAGTGTTCAATGTATACAGGCAACACACGCATCCAACGGACCCAATACACCTGACGCAGCCAATGCGACGAAGTCAACGCACCCGGCGGGTTCAAAGCTCCCAAAGCAGCCAATGCACTAATGCGTTGCCTGTTTCGCCTGCATCGGGTCTACATAAAATGTGTTGGCGCATGGCTTGTGTTGGGTACGTTGATTTAGTTGCCTGTATTTTCTGCGTCGGTTGGGTTGTTTGCCTTCGGTTCGTCGAATGCGTTGCTTCGGGTGCGTCGAATATATTGGCTGCACCCATATATTCGTTGTCTGCATTTGCATTGAGTATGCGTAGGATGCGTCGGGTGCGTTTCTGTATTGGGTGCGTCGGGTGCATTGGGTCAGTTGACGGCATCTTAAGCATACAACGAACCCAATACTCCCGGACTCACCCAATATTGCATAGCGCCGCGGGGGTTGCCTTTTTCTACATTGGTTACGTCGGGTGCATTATATCCGTTCCCAGCACCCAATGCAAACTGTGGACCAAGTGCACGCAGGCAACACGCACAATGCATCCATAGACACAATGCACACGACGCACTCAATGCCGCACCCGAGACAACGCATTCGACGTAACGTATTCAAGGCAACCAACCCAACTAACGCAGCAAATACAGGCACGTTACGCGACCTAGTACCGACCAATACAAGCCACGCAGCTAATGCACCCTATGCAGGCGATGCACTCGACACAGCCAACGCAATCGATGCACCCATCGGAGGGAAGCCTAACGAAGCAGCCGACGAAGCCAACACATCCAATGCAAGCGAAACTAGGACTGCGTCGGTTGCATTGGTTGCTTTTAGAACACCGGGTGCGTTGAGTGTGCTGAGTGATCTGCGCTCGTTGAGAGCGTGTTGGTTTTGCTTTTTGATGCGTTCCCTATAGTGAGTGTGTCTGGTGCATTTGGTCCGTTGTCAGCACACAATGCATACAAAGGACCCAATGCACCCGGCGTATGCAACGCAGGCAACGCATCCAATGCAGGCAACATATGCGACGCATCCAACGCGCCCAGTGCACCCGACGCTGGCAACACACCCAACGCTTTCAACAAAAGCATCTCACTCGACGCAGTAAATGCACCCAACGCATTTCCGGTTTCGCCTGCATTGGATGCGTTGGCTTCTTCGTCTTTTTTTTAAGCCTGTCATTCCAGTCAGTTGACAGCAAACTGATGGCCTTTTCGGTTGGCGATCCCGGATCAGTGTTTCTTCTCCCGGAATGGGGCTGTACATCCTGCGTTGGCTGCCTCGAATGCGTTAGCTGTGTCGAGTGCGGCGCATGCATAGGGTACGTTTGCCGCATTACTTGTACGTCGAGTTAGTTGCCTGCACTTGCTCCGTCAGTTGTGTTTGTTTCTTTGTATACGTCGAATGCGTTGCCACGGCTGCGTCGCATGTGTAGGCTCATGGGGTGCATTGTCTGCATTTCCGTCTGGTACGTAGCGTTCGTTGGTTACGTTGTCTGCATTGGGTGCGTCAGGTGCATTGGGTCTGTTCCCAGCACACAATGAAAAAAAAACTGACCAAGTGCAGCGTTAACTGTTTTGGCTGCTTCAGCTGCACTTGGTTCTTTTCATTGTGTGCTGGCAACAGACCCAATGCACCTGATGCACCCAATGCAGCCAACGTAACCAACGAACGCTACGTACCAGACGGAAATGCAGACAACGCAGCCCATGAGCCTACACATGCGACGCAGCCTGGGCAACGCATTCGACGTATACAAAGAAACAAACACAACTGACGCAGCAAGTGCAGGCAACTAACTCGACGTACAAGCAATGCGGCAAACGTACCCTATGCATGCGCCGCACTCAACACAGCTTACGCACTCGAGGCAGCCAACGCAGAGAAGGCTTAAAAAAAGACGAAGAAGCCAACACATCCAATGCAGGCGAAACCGGAAATGCGTTGGCATTTACTGCGTCGAGTGAGATGCTTTTGTTGAAAGCGTTGCGTGTGTTGCCAGCGTCGGGTGCACTGGGCGCGTTGGATGCGTCGCATATGTTGCCTGCATTGGATGCGTTGCCTGCGTTGCATGCGTCGGGTGCATTGGGTCCTTTGTATGCATTGTGTGCTGATAACGGACCAAATGCACCAGACACACTCACTATAGGGAACGCATCAAAAAGCAAAACCAACACGCTCTCAACGAGCGCAGATCACTCAGCACACTCAACGCACCCGGTGTTCTAAAAGCAACCAATGCAACCGACGCAGTCCCAGTTTCGCTTGCATTGGATGTGTTGGCTTCGTCGGCTGCTTCGTTAGGCTTCCCTCCGATGGGTGCATCGATTGCGTTGGCTGTGTCGAGTGCGTCGCCTGCATAGGGTGCATTAGCTGCGTGGCTTGTATTGGTCGGTACTAGGTCGCGTAACGTGCCTGTATTTGCTGCGTTAGTTGGGTTGGTTGCCTTGAATACGTTACGTCGAATGCGTTGTCTCGGGTGCGGCATTGAGTGCGTCGGGTGCATTGTGTCTATGGATGCATTGTGCGTGTTGCCTGCGTGCACTTGGTCCACAGTTTGCATTGGGTGCTGGGAACGGATCTAATGCACCCGACGTAACCAATGTAGGAAACGCAACCAACGAAGGCAACCCCCGCGGCGCTATGCAATATTGGGTGAGTCCGGGAGTATTGGGTTCGTTGTATGCTTAAGATGCTGTCAACTGACCCAATCAGGTGTATTGGGTCCGTTGGATGCGTGTGTTGCCTGTATGCATTGGGTATGTTGTATGCATTGAACACTGGCAACGGACCCAGTGCACGCGACGCACCCAATACAGGGAAAGCAACCGACGCATCCAACGGATCCAATGCAACCAATCTAGGCAACGCAATCAAACGCTCACAACGAAGGCAGCTCCCACCTACATTGGCTGCGTCGAGAGCATCGAGTTCTTTGCCAGCAACCAATGAAAACAACAGATAAGAAGCAGCTGAAGCAACCAAAACGCAAACGCACTTAATGCAGAGAAATCACTCCACGCTTCCAACAGAACCAATGCACCCGGTGCAGCCAATGCAGGCAACACATCCAACGCTACCAATGAAGGCAGGTCACTCGTCAGTTGGGTTGGTTGCCTTGGATATGTCGGGTGCATCGATTATTTTGACTGGATAGAGTGGCGTTGGTTGCGTTACCTGAATTGACTGAGTCGGGTGCATTGGGTTCGATGGATTCGTCGCACGTTTTGCCTGCGTTACCTGTTTTAGCTGCTTCAGGTGCACTTAGTCCGTAATTTTATTGGGTGCTGGCAGCGGACCCAATGCACTCGCAGCCAATGTATGCAACGCAATCAACGCAGGGAACACAAGCGGCGCATCCAATGCAATATTGGGTGCGTCCGGAAGTATTGGGTCCGTTGTATGCTTAAGTTGCTGTCAACAGATGCACCAAATACAGAAACGCACCCAACACATACCCAATGCAAATGCAGGCAACGCAATTGGTGCACCCGAAGCAACGCATTTGACGTATCCAAGGTAACTAACTTGCCGTACCCTATGGAGGCGACGCACTCGACATAGCACGCACTTGAGACACCCAACGCAGGCGACACAGGCCATCAGCTGCATTGGCTGCTTCAGGAGCTTAAAACACGCCGGATGCGATGAGTTCGTCGCATTTAATTCGTCAGATGTATTGGGTCCGTTAGATGCGGGTGTTACCGGCATTGAGTGCTTGGCCTGTATTGGGTGCGTAGGGTAAAGGCATGGATTTGTAGCGTCACTACATCAGCACTTCACATCAGCAACACTATATCAGCACTTCACATCAGACCGCATCAGCAACACTTCATCGATAGCAAAAACATTTTAATCCCCATGCAAGGTTGGAACATCTGACGACTCCGCTTTTTCCCATCGAAAGATCAAAGATGTACATAGAAAGCAACGGAGACGCATTGCTGTACCTAAGCACTACAACAGGTCATGAGGGAGACTTTTGTCTACAACATCGACAGTCGTCATCATCCAGTCGCAGAGTTAAGGCCTTCAGCCAAACTTAAAACTAACTTGAAAAAACAAATACTTATAATTACATTTAAATAAATATTTCTTGAATTTAAATAGTTCTCTTTCTATTTCTAAGGGAGCTAAAGATTGAACACTGGCAACGGACTATGTCCACGCGACGTAACCAATACAGGGAACGCAACTGACCCACAAATGCACCCAATACAGAAACACGCCCAACTCATACAACGCATATGCAATGAAAATGAGGAGCTAAATTGGTGACCCCGACAACAGCAGTTTTAAGTTATTTTCGCGATGCCTGATGAATCAAAATCCGACAATATCGCTCCTCCACTGGTCCAAAATAATGGTGCTTCAACGAGTGGCTCATCAGGCGGGCCATCGAACATCGACACAAACATAGAGACTCCCGACGCTTCGCACATTTTCAAAGCCAGTCGTATAAAAACGCAAGAATTTTTTACGTCTGACCCAGAGCTTTGGTTTTTCCTTTTAGAATCCCAGTTTGCAGTTAATCGAATAACTTCCGACACATCAATGTACCATAGTGTAGTTTCTCAGCTTAGCTAAAATGTGGCTGAATAAGTTCGTGGATTCTTGCGACAGCCACCAGCTACAGGAAAATACCAAGCCCTAAAATCACAGCTGATCAAAGAATTTACTCCTAGCGATCATGGTAGGATAAAAAAAAAACTCCTTTCCCAAATGGAACTCGGGGACAAAAAACCATCGCGACTCCTGGACGAGATGCGTAACCTCACTGGGGAGAATGTTGAGGCCAAGTTTTTCTCAACACTATGGTTAGGCTGTCTCACAGTGAATCTTCAGCAAATTCTTTCCCCCTGGACAGACGAAACACTCGATAAAGTAGCTCAAATGGCAGATCGCATCATGGAAACGACGAATGTGGTTGCGGCAGCATCAACGAAACAACCAAAAACTAGTCAGAGGGAAAATTCGCTTTCGCCAATAGCCAGGTTAAGTTCTCAATTGGACGATATTTGTAGACGTTTTCAGGTGCTCGAACGACGTTGCCGACGTGATCGTACACCATCGCGTTACAGACAACGAGATTCCCATCAGGACTCCCATAAAAGAGATTCGTAGCAACGAGGCCCTCAACAGCAAGACGTACAACATGATTATTGCTGGATGTACAAATGCCCATCATTGGTGCTGACTTCCTCAACTTCTTTAACCTTTCGGTAAATTTGCGACAAAGGAAGCTGATAGATAACTCTACCGAGTTATTCAACATTGGCAGCATTGATTCCTCTGACACCCCACAGGTAACCATCATTGATTCAAACAATAAATTCTCGCTTCTTTTAAAGGAATTCAAAGACCTATTCGAAAAGCAGCCATCCAAGCGTGAAGAGGTGAAAACAAAAGTAACCCATCGTATTCTGACAACAGGTCCACCAGTCAGTGCAAAACCTCGCAGATTACCCCCCGGAAAACTAAAAGCGGCTAAGGCGATATTTCAGCAGTACATGGAGCAGTAAGCCGTCAATGATACAAATATTTGATATGATACGGACAAATATTTGATCGCTCATGCAAGATTTCGTCAACATCTGTCATGGCAAACGAGTTTTTAGCACGATTGATCTTGAGAAGGCGTATCATCAAATACCTATCGAGCCAGCGGATGTGCCAAAAACGGCGATAACAACGCCTTTTGGTCTTTGGGAGTTCGATTTCATGACCGAAGGATTAAAAAACGCCGCGCAAACGTTTCAGCGGATGATCGACGAGGTGCTACGCGGTCTGGATTTCGTGATACCCTATATCGACGACCTGTTGATCGCTTCGCACTCTATCGAAGAGCATGCAGACCATCTACGAATCGTCTTCATCAGGTTACGGGAAAATGGTCTAGCTGTCAATTTAGCGAAGTGCCATTGGGGTAAGTCAGAGGTTCAATTTTTAGGCCATTAAGTTACACCTGAAGGTATTAAACCATTGCCGAATAAGGTTGAAGCCATTCAGCAGTTTGAGCAACCGAAAATAGCTAAAAACGTACGTCGATTCTTAGCGATGATAAACTTTTACGGGAGGTTTATTCCGGCCGCAGCATCAATCCAAGATCGTCTCCAAAAACTCATCGAAGGCAACGTCAAGAACGACAAACGAGAAATCCAATGGACCCCCGATTCAGTGGCAGCATTCACGGAATACAAAGAGGCGCTGTGTAACGCAACTCTTTTGGTTTACCCTACTGCCAAAGCTAAGCCTTCCTTATCTGTCGACGCATCTGATTTTGCCATAGGAGCTGTCTTGAATCAGACTTTGGGCAAAGAAACTAAACCGTTAGCATTTTTTTCCAAAAAGCTATCAAGTTCTCAAAAAAAATATTCGACCTACGACCGAGAGCTAATGGCTATATACGAGGCTATCAAACATTTCAGATCATTTTTGGAGGGTCAAAATTTTACTATATTTACAGATCACAAGCCTTTAATCTACGCTTTTCGTCAAAAATCGGATAAGCCATCACCCCGACAAGCTCGATATTTGGATTTCATTAGCCAGTTTTCTACAGATATACGTGATGTTTCAGGAAAAGACAATATCGTTCCGGATTTGCTTTCAAGAATTGAAGAAGTGAAGACTCTTGAAGCCATTGATCTTACCCAGAGCTCCAAACCATTTTGAAGAACAACAAAACATCCCTCGTTTTAAAAGCAGTAAAAAATTTGGATTCAGCAACTGCCTTGATTTGCGATGTTTCAGGTACGTACGTTCGACCATTCGTCACTAAAAGATTTCGACAAATTATTCTAGAAAACATCCATGGCCTGGCACATCTTGGGAATCGCGCTACTTTAAAACTCCTGCAGCAACGCTTCGTTTGGCCAATGATGCTGAAGGACTGCACTTATTTCGTTAAACACTGCATATCATGCCAGAGATGCAAAGTCCAACAACACAACAGATCACCGTTGCAGTCATTCGAGAAGGATGCTGAACGACTTGATCATATTCACATGGATCTTGTTGGTCCCTTGCCGCCATCAAATGGATATTCCTACCTGCTAACAATCATCGATCGAGTAACTCGTTGGCCAGAAGCTGTCCCCATAAACGATATCACAGCAGAAAGCGTTGCTAAAGCTTTTATTAGAGGCTGGGTATCACGTCACGGTGTGCCATCTCGCATAACAACGGATCAAGGATGATAGTTCGAGTCTAACTTATTTCGTCAGCTGAACAACATGTTAGGAGTTCGTCACCTAAGAACCACCGCTTACCATCCTCAATCGAACGGGATGGTCGAGTAATGGCATCGCTCTTTAAAAACAGCAATTAAGACCAAAATGCCAGGGAATTGGTCGGAGGAAATACCACTCGTCATGCTTGGTCTTCGAGTCGCTTGCAAGGAAAACACCAACGCAACACCAGCTGAGATGCTTTTTGGTAAGGTCCTTAGAATTCCTGGTCAATTCTTTCATTCTCCTCAGGAAAACGTCAACAATAGTGATTTCGTGAGAAAGCTTTCACAATCGCTAAAGAAGTACTGCCTCGTGGACATCGCTCATCATGGTTCATCAAAATCCTTCTTCATTCAATCATCTCTCCAAACATGCACTCATGTTTTTGTTCGAGTTGACGCAATACGGAAGCCTCTTCAACCTTCATATGATGGGACTTTCAAAGTAGAAAAGCGTTACAAGAAATATTTCAAAGTCAACATTAAAGGCTCCATCCAAAAAGTTTCTATTGATCGCCTCAAAGCAGCTTTCATCGCAGTGGACACAGAGGATACACCCACAAGCAGCTTACGAGAAAAGATAGAACCATACAGAACGCGTTCCGGCAGGTTGGTTAAGTTTCGTGTACCCATGCCCCAACGCTAGGGGGGGAGTAATGTAGCGTCACTACATCAGCACTTCACATCAGCAACACTATATCAGCACTTCACATCAGACCGCATCAGCAACACTTCATCGATAGCAAAAACATTTTAATCCCCATGCAAGGTTGGAACATCTGACGACTCCGCTTGTTCCCATCGGAAGATCAAAGATGTACATAGAAAGCAACGGAGACGCATTGCTGTACCTAAGCACTACAACAGGTCATGAGGGAGAATTTGTCTACAACATCGACAGTCGTCATCATCCAGTCGCAGAGTTAAGGCCTTCAGCCAAACTTAAAACTAACTTGAAAAAACAAATACTTATAATTACATTTGAATAAATATTTCTTGAATTTAAATAGTTCTCTTTCTATTTCTAAGGGAGCTAAAGATTGAACACTGGCAACGGACTATGTCCACGCGACGTAACCAATACAGGGAACGCAACTGACCCACAAATGCACCCAATACAGAAACACGCCCAACTCATACAACGCATATGCAATGTAAATGCACACAACGCAACTGGTGCAGCCAACGTATTCGACGCACCCGATACAACGCATTCAACGTATCCAAGAAAACCAACCCAACTGACGCAGCAAATACAGGCAACTAGCGAGACGTATGTAACTAATGCAACCAAGGCATCCTATAAGGCGACGCACTCGACACAGCCATTGCATCCAATGCAGGCAACGATGGGACTGCCTCGGGTGCATTGATTGCTTTGGGAGCATTGAGCAATCCATGCTACGTACCCTTCGCACCCAATACAGGCCAATGCGTTGTATCGGGAGCGTTAGATTTGTTGGCTGTATAGGGTGCATCAGCGTTGGCTGCGTCGCCTACATTGAGTACGTCGGGTGCATTGTCGTTGGATGCGTTGCGTTTGTTGCCTGCGTTGGGTGCGTTACCTGTTTTGGCTGCTTCAGGTGCACTTGGTCCGTTGTTTGCATTGGGTGCTGGCAATGGACCCAATGCACCCGTTGCACCAACGTAGGCAACGCAGCCAACATCCGTAGCGCATCCAACGTACCCAATGCAATAGGTTAGGTTACCAACCGTTGTATGCGTTAGGTGTTGTCAATAGATGCACCCAATACAGAAACGCGCCCAACGCATGCAACGCATGCAATGTAAATGCACGCAACGCAACTGGTGCAGCCAACGTATTCGACGCACCCTAAGCAATGTTTTTGACGTACCCAAGGCAACCAACCCAACCGACGCAGCAAATTCAGGCAACTAACTCGCCTTACCCTACGGAAGCGACGCACTCGACACAGCACGCACTTGAGGCACCCAGCGCAGGCGGCACAGGCCATCAGCTGCTTTGGGAGCTTAAAACACGCCGGGTGCGTTGACTTTGTCGCATTTAATGAGTCGGCTGTATTGGGTCTGTTAGATGCGTGTTGCCGGCATTAGGTGCTTGGCTTGTATTGAGTGCGTAGGGTACGTAGTGTGCATTGAATACTAGCAATGGACACAGTGCACGCGACGCACCCAATACAAGGAAAGCATCCGACGCATCCAGCGGGCCCAACGCACCCGAGCCAGCCAATTTAGGCAACGCAATCAAACGCTCCAAACGAAGGCAGCTCAGTCGACGCAATCAACGTATCCGGCATGCTCAAAGCTCCCAAAGATGATCCCAATGCATTCTGTGTCG
This sequence comes from Neoascia interrupta, assembly GCA_947623515.1. Lineage (NCBI taxonomy): Eukaryota > Metazoa > Arthropoda > Insecta > Diptera > Syrphidae > Neoascia > Neoascia interrupta. The sequence continues at coordinate 129,644,774 of OX392463.1, forward strand.
ATTGCATTGGGTGCATTTACTACTTTGGAAGCTTTCCCTGCGTTGGCTGTGCCGCAGAACGACGCAGGCAACGCAACCAGTGCCCCCAACAAACAACAAAGGCAGCTTACTCGATGCAGTTAACGCACCTGGTGCGTTCCCTGTTTAGGTCGGGGGTATTGGATCTGTTGCCAGCACCTAAAGCATACAACGGACCCAATACTCCCGACGCACCCAATAATGCATTGGGGACGTTGGATGCGCCGCAGGTGTTACCTGCGTTGGTTGCGTTGCCTACATTGGCTGCGTCGCGTCGGGTGCATTGGGTTCGTTGCCAGCACAGTGCAACCGACGCCCTCAATGCATGCAACGTAACCAATGCCAATGCACCCCATGCAGCCAACATCCGAGACAACGCATTCGACGTACCCAAGGCAACCAATGTGGTGGATGCACTGATTGCGTCGAATGAGATGCCTTTGTTGAGAGCGTTGGTTGTGTTGCCTGCGTCGGATGAATTGGAGCTATTGGATGCGTCCCATTTGTTGCCTGTATTGGGTGCGTTGCCTGCATTACGTATGTCCGTCGGGTGCATTGGTTCCTTTATATTCTTTGTTCTTCCTTTATATTCTTTGTTCTTCACCCGCCGGACGCAATGCAGGCTACGCACCCAACGCAGGTAACACACGCGACGCATCCAACAGACCCGGCGGTGGGTGCATCTGCACCGTTGACTACATTGTTTAGTGAATTAATAATTTTACTACCTTAAGTTAAGTTAAAGTTTACCTTAAGTTAAACTAAAATATCATAACTACAGTTAATTATAAGACTAACTTATAAATATTCAATAAGCAAAACTGAAGCTAATTTTTTTGTTTAAGTATATATTTTTATGTTTAAAACTACCAGCTGTACGTAAAATTTTTTGTACACGTTAGAGGCGAGACACCCACACAGTGTTATTACATCAGTAAGATGTATTTGCTCGTTTTGTACCCTGCATACAAGATCAAAAAGTCTTCAAAGTTTTTTTTTATCAGTTAATACCAGCTATTTTATGAACATAAAAAACATGCCGTCAAAAACTCCCAAACATCTGGAAAGTGTTTCTTTTCAACTCAAGATTGTTCGCCCGAATAATGTCACACGAAAGAAAAACTTTCGAAGATAAGTACCTACCTTCCCATCAAGCCTGTATTGAAAAGCAAGTTGCCTTGAAAAATGTATACATGTCTCCCCAGAGGCAATCTTGTGTCATGTTAGCAGTCAGTTGATGGCTCATTTTTTCCTTCCATTCGATTCAAACACAATGCAAATCCATTTTAGGTAAATCCTTTACTCTAACCGTACCCCGTGATACTCTTACTTCTGCTACAGTTACATGCCTCAAAAATACAGACACTCTAACATCAGCTTTTTCTGCTTATTTCTTTCAGATGAATGCGAACGAGTTTCATGTATCATACAACGTCAGACTATATCAAACGCTTCGCAAGGATCCGCGCTCCATATGGAAACGCCGGATGAAATCCCTAGACTTTTGTACCCATTTTTCTTATTTTTGTCAACGGCACATGTACCTTCCCCGAGGACATTTTTTCCATGGAACTAGCAGCACAACTAAACCTACATACCAGTGGGTTGCGGAGGGATATAATGTACGGAAATGTTTTCACGAGATTCAGGCATTTGATGACGATTCGTATCTTACCAGGACAGTGAGTGGATCAAAGGATATGCATTTGGCCGATTTTTTGTATCTTTTTTTGTCTTCTCAGAATGAACCAAATTTTGTTTGCGAAACGAACTTTGTGTAGTTAAAGGCATTATACAGACAATAACCAAGTCAGAGTCTAAAGAAGCCCTAACAAGGATCGTATATCGAAATGTAAGACACTTGCAATGTGTACCTACCTTCTCAAATAACTTTTCTTGTTACCAACATTACTACAATGGACACGTACCAGGATACGTGTGACAATAGCAATTCGACTCCGCATGTAGCACAACTAGAACACTGATAGTTTCTTTCCTTCTGTAATGAAAAGAGCTACACAGATGCTGGAGGATGTTTCTCATTTAAAAGTTTTGTACTTGTGCCACGAATTTAATAAGACTGCATGGTGGAGATAAAGACCAACCACCGAGCAGGGGATGATATGAGAAAACAAGCCCCTTGTGCAATTTGAATTAAAAATGAGCACCGCCCCAGAGAATGAAAATGGAAAACATCGAGGATGTCGGCGCGCCAGTGGTAAAGTTCAACAATTGAATAATAGAGTCTCGATAAGGATCTCTTATATGAAATCCGCCACTCGAGGGGTTTTTCAACTTTGCCATGGTTTGTCTGTGCATCAGGTTTCCATTGTTCTATCGGTTATATCCATAAAATATTGATCTTTATGAACATACACAGATGGTTCGTATAGCAAGGTAACTCCAATTAGGATATGGTAATAAGCTCTTAAGTGAAAAGGGAAATCTTATAAAAATGGATTTCCCTGCATCGATTTGGATTTGATTGGATTGCGCTCGAGGTTAAGCTATATATGCGGGTGGGAATGAAAAGGATATTCATGCGACTATGGCTGTGAATTGCGTTGGTGTATAGATAATATTAATATCTGCATAAGCCCTTGCTGTGGATTTCGTTTCTGTTGGGTTATGCATTTAAATCCTTTTCATTCTAGTCGCCTGTCGTAAGCTAAATTAGTTTTTATTTCCGAGAAATCGCATTTGAGGAACGAGTTCACATGGATCCACTCAATGGATCCTTTCAAAATAAATTCTCCGAACCTTCCTTAACACAAGTGCAATAATTTCAGCACGTAGTTTGCTTTTTGGCTCAAACTCGTTCAGCTCTGAGTGATTGTAGTGTAAACGACTTCCACCAACCATAAAGCTGTTGATAGGTGCACAATAAATGGCTTTTGACCATGCCAGCATGTTTTGGTTATTTGGAAATTTTCTTTGAATTATTTTTACGTTTACTCCCTGTGCAATTTTAAGAGTGTGAACAGAACAAAAATAAAAGTATCTATTATCCCGCTTTGAAAACTTTGAAAATAATGTGAAAACCTCACGAAAAGCTCTAAACACATTAGTGTTGAAATTTTCAGAGTATTTTCTCACACCAGAAACCCAAATGGGAACATGGACGAAGCCGCACTTATTTCAACAAGTTACTCAATTAATTTAAAAGACCCGTACTTGGGTTGCAGAAGAAGAGCCCTCAAATCTAGTCGCATAGGTGTGTGCACCTGCTTTTTTGTCTAAATTCTATTTAAACGTACACTGTCCTTGCATATAAGTTCCTCTTTGAGAATAGAGCATAATTAAATGGAGCTGATAGGGGAGCTTAAGTGGCAGCCAGCGTGTACACGTTGGAATAGTTTAAATAAGTTTAGCCGAGGATGGATCTATTAGACAGCTACGAGTTTTATGTCCTTATCTGAAGAGCATCTTCCGTGTGCTAATCAACTCAGTACTGGTTATTAAAGTACAGGCTCAAACACAGTGGTTAGGAATCATCCTTTCCTATGAGGTTCATTGTTTGGCGGATACGTTCAAACCTTAATAAAGCTAGCATTAAAACTCTCGGTTTAAGGTTTTACTCGAATCTCAAGGAACGGCTTTCTGTGAATTAGACGAAGAAGACTTAAAGCCTTTGTCAAATCTACGAATCATTAGGTACTTAAATCTGTCAAGTTGTTTAATTTTCATAAAAAAAACTAGTTGGAAAGACTTTACAGAGTAAAATATTCAAACTCAGAAGGGAGTTGGACAAGTATCCTATCCTTGCAAAGTTCAAATACCTTATGATGGGGGATAGCACAAACCAACTTGAGCTAAATGTTTAGTAGAATTTATGTCACTTTTACTTTCTAATCCAATGATACCAACTTTTCTTAAAAAAGCTTATTGCCACTTACAGCTCAGAAGGGCTATCGTCTAACTAACTCCTCGCCATACAACATGCATGACATGCTGTGTGCGTTACAGCTGTTCCTTCACTTAACACTTTTTCGAATCCGAATGGCGAATTGAGAGGTCTTTTATGACAAATAATACTCTTGGACCGTTTGTCAGACTCTCGTAGAGATGGGACATTAAAAAAACTTTTTTTGCCCCGGTCGGGATACGAACCCGAAACCTCGTGCACAGAAGTCCGACACATCTACTTCTGCACGACGGGCGTCCACTAGTGCCACCTTTTCCTACGCAAGTTGGGAAAGTCAAGATCACTCAGGGACATTTTCCGCCGATACACATCACACTGGGGCGCTCAAAAATACATTCACGAAGATTTTAGCGCTTTTCAAGTTTAAAAACCAAAAAGTCAATTTTATAAAAAAAAAAAATTATTTTTTTAAGTTTTGGGAAGAAAACCACCTTTTTTTCATTTACCTGTGAATTTAATTCAGTTATAAAAAAGGACTTGGTCTTTTTCACGGTCCCCACCCCACCTTCGTTGGAATCTGGCAAACCCCACGAGAGTAAAGTCTGTGTGAAAACGTTTCAACGTCCCCTTTGGATTGGGCAAAAAAAAAACTTGGAGTCCCTATGTATACGAAGAATACCCCGCAAAAAGCATACAAATTACGAGAGGTTAAACCCTAGTTTATTTATAGCAATTCAGGTGCGAACTTTCAAGTAACTTTCCACACATAACTCCCAGTGCATGAATTTGCAGTTCCCTTGTATGTACTTTAAGCAATAAAGTAAATCATAAAAAAATAAGCTTCCAATCAGAACCCAGGTCATCTTGCAATCTGCAAGTTTGTTCCCGGTCTTGATAAAACTTCCAGCCTTCAAAATCGTCTTTCTTTTTTCTATTTATTCCAGGGAGGTTGTCTAAGGTCTTTTTACAGGCAAGTAGTAAAAAAGCTTGCTTCTGTTCTTTGGTGTTTCATGCCGGTAAGCAATGAACTCAAAAAACTTTGGAGTTCACAATACAGGCGCTTCTGACGATCACTGGCAGTCGTAACCGCTTAACAACAAAATTTTGTCGTGGCTGCGACCAAGCATAACTTCAGATCCGCTTTGGCTGCCATTTAAATATGTCTCCACCGGTCATAAAACTGTGGAAGACGATATACTATGTCTCCACCACAAATAAAACGGGTAGAACATAAAAAATAGATCTCCAGAATATGACACGAGAAGTCGACTCGTCTTCTTCTCGACTTCTTCTGTCTTTTTAGCTCTTAAAAGAGAGTTTCGATGACATTTACCAAGAGCGAGAAAATTGCGCTGTAAACATCCTAATATAAAACGTATTAGTGATAAGTTTGTATGTCGTACGTGGACAGTTTTAGTTAATTTTTTCGAGTCTCAAGCTATTGTAGAGGTGTGCGAAAATGGTTTAAAGTGGCATAAAAGGGGTTTTTCGAAATGGGTGAGTGACAATTATGGGGCGATTTATTTTTAATTGCCGAAAGGATTTAACTTTGTTTTTGTAGATCGTGAGATTTGAATAGGAGATTTAATGAAGACTTATATTAATCGCGCATTGGTGTCCGGTGGAACATGGTGCTAAGAAGAAATCCCGAAGTATCTCCACCGGACAAACATAGAATTTATTTGAGCACTCTTTCTTTGTCAATTTGTATCAAAAGAGAATGACGATGACATTTACCAAAAGCGAGAAAACAATGCGTTGTTCACATCCCAATATAAAATTTATTTGTGACAGGTCTGTCATATATGGGCAGTTTTAGTTTCCTTTTTCGAGTCTCAAACTACAATAACGGGGTGCAAAAAGGATTTAAAGTGGCATAAAAAAGGTTTTTTGAAATCGGTAAATAATATTTCTTAGGGGGAGATTTATTTTAAAGTACTTGATTTAAATTTCTAAGGTTAATCTCGAGATTTGAAGGATATTAGTGAAAGATTTATGTTAATCGCGGATTACCGTTCAGTGGAGACATTGAGTGGTCATAGTAAATGTACAGACTCGACATCTTGTGGTGGTTATAAATTGCATGATAGAAGTCAAGCGCTTTCGGAAGTAATTACTTTAAACTTCAGGCGAAAGGTAGATTTTGATTTTTGCTGATGGTAGGCTAGTAATTATGAGCATAAGCGGACCAGTTTCTGGTTTATGGGCCTTATATTGGTTATTGGCGAATCCTATCATCACACGCTTAGGATATTCAGAAATGTCAAAGCATCTTCCCCCTAGGAACTTAATTTTAGCCAAAGGAAACATTGGAAACTCCAAGGAAACATTGGAGCATTGTGTTTCTTCTTGTTTTGAAGAAGAAACACAAGAAGTCGCTAGGGGTGCCATTTAGTAGCTTACTTTATCAATTTTGAAGTGGATTTTAAAAGCCTCAAAAACCACAAAAATTAACTAAGTGTCTGAAGTGATGCAAGTTGCTCAAATACTTTGGCATATCTTTATGAATTTTTCCCCCCATTAGAATTACTTTTCAAAACTCCTAAAGCTTTTGTCTCCATATGACAAATTATAGAGATTTTGGAGTTCTCTCGTTGAAATTGTAGCTAAGCCACAACTTTTTCAATTCAACTTTCAAGTGTCTGCTGTAACAAAAAATAAAAGGGGTGGAAGTTTTTAGCCTCCAATTTGAAATGGAGTTATGTCAGCGAGTAATTTCAAGTGTCTGCTGTAACAAAAAATAAAAGGGGTGGAAGTTTTCAGCCTCCAATTTGAAATGGAGTTATGTCAGCGAGTAATTTACCTTACACCACTAGTGGCTTACTCAGTTCATAATATTCGTACATATTAAACAATATTTTCATTCACCTGAACAATCGTGACATCCATCCCTGTCAGGTGTGGCGAAAAATAGTATGCAATCATCGTTTTTTACCCCCAGTGGCTTTGCGCAAATGAAATAATATTCCAATCGAAAAAAGTCGCTTTTGAAACATCTAGTGTCCGTGAGTTTGAAAAATTGTTCTCTGACACTTTAATTGAAACACACCCTGCAGGAACTTCATCCACTTAATGCAACCGGCAATGGAGGGAGAGTCCACAGGGTTTTTAGAGCACCACTTAAAATGTACATCAAGTTTATTGTGACTGCTTGGTTGCAAAAAGCTTTGACTTGGTTCTTCACGTTTGCATAATGCGTGACTGATGAAAAAGTAGTATAAAAACATATTTGAAAAATCTGTGCTGTACCATCTTGGATAAGACACACTTAACTTAAAAGTTTAAGGCAAACGAAAAGTAAAATTTATCACAACAAAGATACGACATAAATATTATCTGAATAGTTTAGATAGTAAATGTTAGCTGTGAAACTGTTGTATTTAGGATTCGATATTTTGTAAATATTGAGTACACTTTTGTTTTGTAGGAACTGTATATATAGGTAATATTAGGAGTTTTTAAAACGACCTTTAAATGTGACTCTTATTATAAAAAATTCTTTTAACATAAGTATTTTTAGCTCTAAGCATTGAATGTACTGTTAATTAAATTTATAAACGAAACATACATATATACACACTATACATATTTAAATAAAGCTCAAATGTATACAAAACTACGAACCAAATGAGCCCCATTTTGGAAGAATTCGTATTATATTTCAAAAAGAACGAAATAAAAATATGTCTTCCAAAAAGTATCGTAGTTTTGTATGCATTTTGTGTTGTATACTTAACCAACTGGAAAATTTATTAAAAACTTAGGATAGAAAAAATATTTTATACATACCGCCAAGTAAATAGTAACAACGCTTACAATTATATTTAGATAAATTATTATTTATGGTAGATTTTAACGAATGTATAATGAAGATTTAAATAAAATAAATTACTGTAGTAAAAGCTAAATAAATAACATAACATTTGACATGTTAAATGTTTGATTATTCAGGGAATGCAAACGAAGGTGTTTTACTGTAAGTCGCCTATTTAATTAGGAAAATAAATAAATTTTACTGTGTTTGTGTATACAAATATAAGAGAAAATATGAATAAAAATGAAAATATCGAATGTAATTGTTAAATAAAAAAATTTTGTTGAATTTTATTTATTGCTGAATTATTGCGATTGGGCTTTCTATTTTTTACAGAACATTTTTACTTTTTTATGGCATATAAACTAGCCAACTGCGAAAAGTACAAAGCCTGCTAAGAGCAACTGACTATAAAGCTGACCCTATCAGAAAAACTATTTTGCATAATCCTTCACCTCTTCAAAATCAGGCTTTAAGGCTTAACTACAAATTTATTTTGCTATAATCGTTTTTTAAAACATGGGTTATCTTCGAATCATGTCAACCCTTAACACAACTAATTCCTAATTTTTCTGCAGTACATACTGAGGGGGACTTTAAAGGAACCTGTATTCGTATTCTTCATGTTAAACGCTACTACATGGGGACTATTGCCAGATATGATAAAAATCGCCTCTAGGATGAGGTTCAAACGTGCGGGGGAGACTCACATGTCGCACCACCAAAAAATTTAATCCAAACCCAAAAAGAGAAAATTTTCAAACTAAGGTTCGCGGGATCTAAAGTCAGGATCGGGAACGATGAAAGGACCATTTAGCCGTACTCGCTTTGCGACACTTCTAAGGATAAGCGGTCACCGGAAATGATGGTGATGGAGGGTTAAGCCCGTTACTCTGCTGCGGTTGAAGAATTTGCAGAGTACCCTTGCGAGTTTTTCTACAAAATAGACATTGTTTTTTTTTTGTGGGGTGCCGTGGCGTAGTGGTTAGTGTGTGTGCTTACTACGCCGGAGGTCTGGGTTCGAATCCTGCCATCGTCACCTGAAAAAAAAAGACTTGTTCTTTTTCACGGTCCCCACCTCCGCGAGGGTTTGACAAGCCCTCCGAGAGTATTAATTGTCTTAAAAAACTTCTCAAAGTGCCGTTCGGATTCGGCGAAAAATTGTAGGTCCCCTTGTATGTAAAGAAATTAACACACTAGCAAACATTGTTGAGAAGTTGGCCCTGGTTCACCTCGAGCTGTTGCGCCACTCTATTTATTTATAGACATTGTTTTTTGCAATTATCAATGCAATCCAAAGTGCAAGAAGCATAACGGAAAAACAACATGATTTGCAAAGGATCTACATATCATGATACTGGATGATATTGCTTTCGAAACACAGAGATCTGAAATGGCTGGCCCTAAGGGAAGTTCAAGTTCGTGCTCCTACGTACGTATGATCATAGATATGCGTGAATATGTAGGGACAAACGTAAAACTATCTTTCGGACTATCCTCAGAGTTGCCAATTAAAGTAACGGGTGATTTTTTAGCTGGTTGGGTTTTGGCAACACTGGTTTTGACAGCTGACGTGTGTTTAGTACCTTGTGTCACTGTCAAACAGCTTCAGTTTGGTTTGCAATTTAACCATGGATCGTCTTACAAATGAACAACGCTTGCAAATTATTGAATTTTACTATCAAAATTCGTACTCCGTTCGAAATGTTCATCGCGCGCTGCTTCCATTTTATGGTCGTCGAGTTTGGTGAACAGTTAATTTCACGTTTCGGGCCGGTCAATTGGCAGCCTAGATCGTGCGATTTGACACCATTAGATTATTTTTTGTGGGGGTATGTCAAGGCTAATGTCTAAAGGGACAAGCCCGCTTCGATTGACGCACTGGAAGCCAACATCCATGCATTCATTCGTGAGATACCGGCCGATATGTGTGAAAGAGTATGCCAAAATTGGACTCAGCGGATGGGCTACCTGAGACGCAGCCGCGGTCAACATGTGCATGAAATTATCTTTAAACATTAAATTGCAAGGTTCAAACTATCGATTCAAATAAATATTTCATTATTTTTTTCGAATTTTTTGTGTTTTTTTTTTAAAAAAACCTCAACCTCTTAAAAAATCACCCGTTAGGTAGATAGTATGGAAACAGAAGAAGCCCTTTGATTTATTGCCCTTTGATTCCGCATTAATCAGGCGGAATTCGACGAAGGCATCGTGTACATTTTCTTTGAAGGCCACGGTGGTTTACGGCTTATTCGCATAGACAAGAAAAAGTCGAAAGGGGTCAAATCGCACGATTTTTGTGCTTCTGATCCACCCGAGCCAGTTTCAGACATTAGGCAGGGTAGGTAGGTAAGTGGCTTTAAGGTGCATTGAGGCTAAAGAAGGCTCATTGTACTGCCACGTGGGCATATAACCAAGCAAGAGAGGGGGCAAGGGTGAATTCTATGACAGCCAGCCAGTCTTATCAGTGAATTCTGGTATCTTTTTGACCGGTGTCTCACTGAAGTCACTAAGATAGTTGCAGAAGTAGGAGCCTTTTATAGGGCGTTTTTTTTTCGTTCAGAGCAGAGCTCGATCTATCAAACAAAAATTTGCGTTTCTTTTTGTGCTCAGAGTAATCAGAGCCCGTAATTTGTATTTCTTTTTTCACTCAGAGCATGATCAGAGCGCGCTCAATGTGCTCCGAATAATTTGACCGAGCATTCTGAGCTTATTGCTGAGCACAGCGAAATTACAGATGAGTGTTGAAAAAAAAAATTTAAAGAGGTAGTGTATTGTTCTAAAGCCCAAATAAAGCCGTTTGAAGAATTATAAGTTCGGCGAAATTATATTTCTTTTGCATAGTTTTCGACTTGTAACAAAAATTTTGCTTCAAGTTTTGTTTTCTTTGATTTTGCATTTTGACAGATAACCAAAAAATGTGCTCAAGTGCGTTACAAAATCAGAAATGAGTACTCTGAGCGCACTCGGGTCAGAGCACGCTCAGAGTGCTCGAGCTCTGTTCAGTGCTCTACTCTGAACTAAAAAGCAAAAACACCCACAGATTACCTGGACGATGCGACTGTCGGGCAGCTACAGAGAATGTGTTCTTTACTTTCCTCATCTTCTTCGTCTAGGCAGCTTCTACAAAAGTTGTTAGAGAAAACACACAGTCCTTTCGCGTGAAGAATTAATAAGCAGTGTCCGCAGTATAAATAAACCGATAAATGGCGTCAAATCCCGTTCTTTTTATGTGCGCGTTGGACTTCGCCAGGGCTGTGTTCTGTCGCCGCTCCTTTTCATAGCATATATGGACTGGATGGTGAAGCGCAGTCTTGCCGAGCAATGTTTCGAATTGGCTGGCATCAGGATGAGCCATCTGCTTACCGCAGGTGATTTGGCCATCCTTGCATCATCCAAAGAGGAACTTCAACGAGGACTGCATAGGTTTGCAGCCGTCTGTGGTGATGCTGGGATGAAAGTAAACGTGTACAAATCGGAAGTGATGGTTGTTTCCCGAACTCCTGTGCAATGTTCCCTGCACATAAATGGAGTTCCATTAAAACAGGTGGAGAAGTTTAAGTATCTCGAGGTCTTTTTCACGAAAGATGGGAGGAGTGATACTGAGTTGTCCTGTAGAATTGGCCAAGCTGGAGCAATAGTAAAGGAAATGCGCCGGCCGGTCATCAGGAAAGCTGAGCTTGGAGTGAAAGCAAAGATCTCAGTTTTTAATTCAGTGTTCGTTCCGACCCTCATCTATGGTCATGAAATTTGGGTAATGACCGAAAGAATTAGATCGCGGGTACAAGCTGCCGAAATAAGATTCCTGAGGTGCGTTGCTGGTTACTCTAAGGGACAGAGTGAGAAACGTCAGTATTCTAAGGAATCTTAATGTTGAGCAGCTACTTTTCCGAGTGGAGCGATCGATTCTTCGATGGTTTGGACACGTTGTTCGCATGCCCCCTGACAGACTTCCTAGAGAGGTCATGCTAGCCGTGATGCGAGCGCGTCGCCCTCCTGGTAGGCCAAGAAACAGGTGGTGGGATCAGGTAAAGAACCTCTCTGATTCCCGCCTGGGGATTGTGCCGGAGTCTCTTGAGTTGGTGGCGGAGGATCGAGAAAGATGGAAGATTTAGCCACCCTTGCTCCGCGACCCTTTTAAAGGATGAGCGGCATTCGAAAATGATGATGATGGTGATGAGTGTCCGCAGTACTGCAGTGCTAATTTTGAGTCACTTTAAGGAGAACAAGCTTTCTGGGGGCCGATTACGATCTGCGAAGCGCATTGCTTCGCATCGCTTCGATGATTTCGCCATTATTTCTGCTTGAAAGACATTTTTATTTAATTTAAGAATCTGCAGGGAAAAGGTCCCTTACCTTAAGGGGTCGATTTTACAAAATTTAAAAATTAATTCCATTGAATTTTGAATTTTAAGCCACCAAATTAAAATTTGGATATTTCTATGCTTATATCAATTTTTAGTTATAGAGGCCGGTCATGGCACACCCTTTTTATAAAATAAATTATAAAACCTTTTAAAGAATAAAGCCAATTTTTAATATTTTAATTTAGTTACCTAAATTGCTATTTTTTTAATTAATTTACATTCGATGCTATTCGGATGGGTATAGAAAGCAAAAAGATAGCAATGTAATAATAGGAATGGAAACGAGAGAGTAGGAATGGGCAGAAGAATAGGAATAATAGAAGACCAGGTCAGAGCTAAGCTATTATATCAGCACTGTTGCACTTACTCTTTTTTTATATAAACTCGTCATATTGTGGGTTTTCAGAATTTCGCTTTTCGGGGCTCTTTCCGTCCCCCAAATTGTTTAACAGACATTTGAAAAAGGGGATGAAAATAAACCTCTTGTTTGCGTTCATATACCAAAAGCCAACGGAAATTCAATCCGTTTTCTCTATCAATTCTACGCTTTATCAAATAATTTTTAATTAATGGCTCACCTTAAATCACTTATGATCAGATTTACAGTCACATTGATCCACCTTCGGGTAATCCACCTTCGGCTAATCCACCTTCGGAAGAGGTATATAGATAGGTAGGCACTCAAATTCAATATTGACTCTGATGTGTTTAGACCTAAATAAAATATATTAAGTTAGTTGATTGCAACTTTGCTTGAATAATTCATTTAAACTTTAATATAATAAATTCTAGTTACCTTAAAGCTTATTTTGGTGCCAGTAAGTATCCGTTTAAGTATACCATTACAATAGGCAGGTCGGTGCTGTGCGAATGTTAGAATATTGGAGGTGAACAGCCTGCTGGAAAAGGAAAAGAATATTTGGTTAAAAACGTTTGAAACATTTTTGGTCAAAAAATAAACATTCTATTTACAGATGAGATTTTAAGGAATATTTGCCACATTTTCAACCCTCATACTCGGTTACTTCTTCTAACCACAGTCTCACTATATGAAAATGTTTAATGTGTCTCTCTATCAAAGTCAGACACTACAATAAAATAACGATAAAAGGATACAAATAATGTATATACGTCCCAGCAGTTTCACGCCTCGTTGAAAGTATCCACTTACATGCTGGCCAAAGTAAAAGACACCAATCACAGACAGATACACAGCCTTGCTCCAGTCAAAGAAAGCAAAAAACACTTGTGTTCTATATTTCGTCTCCTTTGAATTCCAGGGAAAAAATAATGTCCTTTTGGCCGTAACGGAATAGAATACACAAAGAAAATCGAGAAAGGCGGGTAAAGTTATGAACAAACAAATAATCTCTAAGCTCTCAAAGTCCCTTGATGGAATATAATGTTAGAGTCAGCAGCGTTCATAGAGGAAAACGGACACTACACGCACGCACATTCATATATTTATATATTCTTGGCATAAGTTGAGTAGGTAATCATATTAAACATCGGGGATTACACATATTTCATTTAAAGTTTAATTATATTTCTGTTTTTGTACTTCTTTTTCGGGCTTCTCGTGCATGAACGAAAAGGCCCTATCATTTCAGCATTTCTGAAAAAGAAATTATTGTTCATAAATCCAGAAATAACTCTAAGATGACTTGGTCCCTGAACAGTAAACTAAGAATGCCAGAATAGCAAGAAAACCCAGGGAACATCTTTAAGGAAGAACTTTTGAGCGAAATTTCTTTTTTTAAATTGATTCTCAATAAATCTAAATCATCCCGCAATTCGACATCATTATTTGCAAATCCAAACCCGAAATCACTGCTTTTCGAAGCCGACTCTACATTCTATATTATGAATTTAATAACACCTTACATCAATGGTAAACTTCTAAAACAGAAATTCAAGGCGAACCATTTAAACGGTGCCGCCTAAACTTCCTGGCATCAGGAACAATGCATCTCCACTGACAATAATTAATATTTGTTCTGACTGATTTGGATGCGCATTTCCATCAATATTTGATGTCAATCAATCACTTTCATCTATGCACAGCGGTTATCTGCTGTCACAGATGCATTACGAGACGCAAGCATGTAATTAAAATTCGGTGGGACTCCATCACTAAATAAAGGAATTGCCCACAGCAATGCGTGCATGCGGCAGTCACACCGATTCGCTTTACAACATGGTGAAACCTTTGAGGATAATAAATGCCGACTCGATTTGTAGCACTAATTAGTATTCCACATTGTATGCGGAAAACCGGATCCCAAGTGCAGATGAGGCCATTCAGAGACCCAATTTTGGTTCACTTTACCGCCACAAAGGGGCGAGTTGATTGAACACATCCTTCAACGTAATGATTCAATGTAGCGAATTTCGCTGAGGTGAGGGATTCACGCATCCTTTGCAAATGTAAATTTTCTCCTCCGGCATGGGATTGAAATGGTTTCGCATGTTTCAACACTTATGCCTGGGTGGAGATAAGATTTCCTTTGAAATCAATTACTAAGATCCTGGTCGGTCGTCGGCCGCCAGGGACGGATTTGTTTAACTCGTAAACAGTTTAATTATTAATTTTTTTTGTTCTCTTTAGATCTTAACGGAAGATATTTGATAAATGGATTTGGGTGTGACACTAGTATGCAACATGTCCAATTCGGCTGCAATGACATATAGACATTTTTAAACTTTAAAAATTAAATTCAGATGAAAGCTTTGGGCTAAGTCGGAAAATCCGTCGAATTACGGTCACACAAATGCAGTCAAAAAACTTTATAGCACTAAAAAAAAAACCACTCTGGGCGTAGCCATGACTACAAGAGTGACAAGAGTAACAAGTTGAAAAAGATTCTTAAATTAAATTCTTAAACAACGACAAAATTACCACAATTGGCTCCAACAAAAATAGTTTCCATGCCGCAATAGAAGACAGATTCGTCGTCGGGATCGACTTAAGTCAAAAGTCATGGCTTCAAGCCTTCATCGCCTTGCTATGATCTGCCTCAAAGGCACTTTCCAAAACAGAAACATCAGCTGAATATTTTATGTGCAAACCAAAGATGCTGGAGACCTTGAATTTTATGACCACACCCCTACCAAAGATGCAGAAGACCCTGAATTTTATGACCTCCTGAATTAAGCATACGGAGCCTGTTCGAAGTACGATGTCAAAGTTTGTACTCGGGGACATTAATGCTAAGGTCGGTAAGGAGAATATCTTCGGTTGAGTAGAAGGTATGTACCGAAGGTAAGGTTACCGATTCATAGATTTTGTTGCAGCTCGTAACAATTACAAGCAACACTAGGCTATTTAGGCTCAAAATCCACAAGCCTGGTGCTCTCCAGACGACCGCTTACCAGCTAGACCGTTTGCTTATGAAAGACACACATCAAACTTTTTGAATTTTCTCACTTTCCCAGGGGCAAACGTCGCGTTGCCTAAAAAGCGAGTTTGAAGTCTATGCGCTTTGCTTTCTTGAGATCCTAATTCTCCTCAGACGTCAAGAACCAAGTTGAGTTAGGGATTTCAGCCGCCCTTAAAGAAAATCCTTGGTATAATGATGATTGCGTGCACAGAGTAATAAAACATCCACATGCGTAGACGTCGCACAGGGGAAGAAGAGGTTACTGTCCATTAAGAAGCATTTATAGCAGCTTCTTAATGGACATCAAGCGCGATTCACAAAGAAAACTTACATTCGCCTCGGCCTGACGATAAAACGTTTAGCGTTTTCTTACAAACGAAGGATAACTCTTGCCAATCGCTGTTTCTTTGAGCTAAGAAGGCAATTGAGTAGCAAAGCCCTCTCTCGAGCAACTAAAGTGTCCATGTATAAGACCCTCATCATCCCAGTCCTGCTTTACGGTGCAGAAGCATGGACCCTGTCAAAGGCGGATGAAAACACTTTAGGCTGCTTCGAGAGGAAAATTCTTCGGACGATTTACGGTCCCGTCTGCATAGACGGAGAGTGGAGGAGGAGATATAACATCGAACTGTACGGGCTGTACAGCGATACCGACCTAGCCAAAAGAGTCAAAACACAACGTCTACGATGGCTGGGTCATCTAGAGCGGATGGACACCAACGCCCCGGCCCGGAAAATCTTTGAATCCACACCGCAGGGACGACGCGGTAGAGGAGCACCGAGACTCAGGTGGCGCACGCAAGTGGAAGGGGACCTCAGCCAACTTCGCGTGCGAAACTGGAGACGGCTAGCTAGAGACAGAGCTGGCTGGCGAAGCTTGTTGGCTGAGGCCCAGGTCCACCCCGGACTGTAGCGCCACCTTAAGTAAGTAAGTTTTCTTACACAATGTAGCTTTGGCTTCGACGTTTTGTTTGGCAGTCGTCAAAAGAAAACCTAATGTTACGTTACGTGACTCCAGAGCTTAGATGCAGTTCAAATGTTTGCCTCGTGCCTAGTCTGATAGCTAAGCAGTTGAGAAAAAAAAATCAAAATAAAAAAAATTTAACTGAGGATAATAATTTTTAGCAGAAGTACACTTAAAACGAAAATAAGCTCTAAGAAGACTTAAGAAAAAACAATTTTGGAATTGTCAAATGTCTAAAAAAGCTGATTTAAAACCGTGGCGTATCGTAACAGGGCGAAGACGAAGCAAAAGTCTGAGTGTAAAGCTGGATTTACGTAGATGTAGAAAAAGTGCAAGAAATACAAGATAGAGAAGAAGCTTTACAAGAAGAAAACCAGAGTTCAGTCGACCAAGAGCATGTCCCACTACCCACTACTGAAGAAGTTACCTTAGCTGTAAAAGGGCTTAGGAAAAATAAGACCGCCGAGTCTTTAAATACGATTCTGAAAGTTTGATTGGGTTGTATGTAACATATCATTAAACAAGTGTCCTGGTGATAGTAAGCATACCCGATGACTGGACAATCAGCTCCATCTGCTTCCTTGATATGCCTCATATACAATAAAGGAAAGCACAGCCAAATGGATTTTTGGCGACGAATGGTTCTATTAGGTTCTCGTGATGCTAAATCCGATCTTAAACTTTACTACTTCGATTTGATATAGGCTCACCTCACCGAATTTGGACCATGCCAAGTTTCGGTCTTGCCAAAAAGTCATAGCAATGTTCATTTTCGAATGAGATAAAGAAGAGTAGATATCCTATGAAAACATACAAGATGCGTATTTTGGTTCATAAGTTTGGCCGCAAGAATGCGCCGATATATGACCCAAATTTCAAAAACCCGGTTATAGGTTGCTTTTTCGGTCGTAATTCAAATTATGATTAAATCTCGATAAAAAAAACTCTGTTTCAACAACAAAGTTTCAAAACCTTCTGAGTTTTAACTTGAAAACAGGAAAGCATTTTCAAAAACATTTTTTTAAGTCTTCTAGTTTTTTAGCGGTAAAAGCGATCTTGTACAGGTTTCGTTCAAGTACAAAGCGTACAAAATGAAAGCAAGCTGCTCTAAAAAAAATTTAAATTGCTGTTTCTAACCTACGTTTTTCGAAGCCTATTTAAAAAACGAAATAAAAAAGGAGATTATTTTACAACTTTCGCAAAAAACGGTTACCATAGAATTTAAAAAAAGCATCCAATGCTAGCGCAACTACTTACGCTAGCAAGCAGGGAAAAAGTCTAACGGGAACTGGAAAAAAGTTCCAAACAGTTGTTTTATGGATTTAAAAAATTATAAAAAAGGTCATAGGATGATTTTCACCTCCTTTAGATCCCAAACAGTATAAAGTACAGGCTTAAAATAACTAACGGGCAAAGTTCATCCTTTAAGATTGTATGTTAAGTCAAAAAAAAAATAAAAAATAGAGTGGCGCAACAGCTCGAGATGAACCAGGGCCAACTTCTCAACAATGTATGCTGGTGGGTTGATTTCTTTTACATACAAAGGGACCTACAATTTTTTGCCGAATCCGAACGGCAGCTTGAGAAGTTTTTCAAGACAATTGATACTCTCGGAGGGCTTGTCAAACCCTCGCGGAGGTGGGGACCTTGAAAAAGAACAAGTCTTTTTTTTTTTTAGGTAACAATGGCAGGATTCGAACCCAGGCCTCCGGCGTAGTAAGCACGCACACTAACCACTACGCCACGGCACCCCACGTAAAGTCAAAGCAAACTTCAAATGTTCAAAACTTCGAAGAATTCACTCAAAAACGTAAAAATATTTTCGAAAACGATTTTTACAAAATTGCTAGTCTGTTAATGGTAATTTCGATTTAATTTATGTTTGGCTGAAGTATGAAACGTTTACAACGCAAGTTTACTGCATTTAAAAAATTAGACAGACCTTAGACACATGAAACCTATTTAAACAAACGAAATAGAAAACAACATGTTTGCCCGTTTTCACTGAGATCCGTGTCCGTAGAATTTAAGAAAAGTGGATAATGGAACGCAGCTGATTGTAAAATTGAAAAAAGCCTTAAGGTAATTAAAAAATAATCTAAATTGCTGTTTTATGGATTATAAATTTTAAAAAGTGTAAAAAAGACCAAGAATATATATGTCCTTCCCTCTATTTTTGAAACGGTTAGAGGCAAAAATTTGAAACAAATACCGAACATAGTCCATCTTCTGAAATAAACCAGTGAGTTAGTGCTACAGTGTGTACGCAGAAGTTAACAGTCCGTAAAACGGACCGTTGAATACCCCATCCTATCCCACCTTGTAAAATGCTGATGGCAAAATTATCTTTTGACATTTTATAAGTAATGCAAACTTCGAAAAGAGGCGTGGTCCAACCGACCCTAATTACAAACTCTTAATTATAAGATACTTCCACAGATATTTCCAAGTTACACTTAAATGTACGTAAAAATGCAATTTTTTGGTTCAAATTCAATATTTTTGAAAAATCGACCCCTAAAAGGAAGCGGTGCTAAAAACTTTATATGAACGAAATCTGGACTGAAGTCTTGTTTACCTAACCTGCTACTTTTTTTGTTTCATGCTTTTCTAAATTAGGCTCAAGGCGAGTTGAAATTAAGTTTTTCTGGAAAATTTTAGGTTTTTCTTTAATTCTGCCTCCAAATGTGGGCGTGGCCAAAAGTCTTGCATGAGCAAAATTTAGAACTAAACGTTTTCTACAAGAAATATTAAGCAATTTTTTTTAAAATTTCGAGCAAAAATATTGTGTAAACTGCATTTGAAACTTTACCCTTAAAATAGATGCCACGCCCACTGAAGGATGTTTACGAATTAAATTTGTCTTTTTTGTGTCTTACATTCATTAGGAGATGCTGAGTGTCAAATTTCAGCCTTTTAGAACGTCTTACAGTTTTCATAACTCTGGGGGTAGTTGCACATGTAGACCGATTGTGGGCGTGTCTTTGGGCGGATTTCAAAAATTTTACACTTGTACTGCTTCGCATGACGTGGATCTTACGTACGAAGTTTCAACATCCTAGCTCAAAATTTAAGGCCTCAAAACATGTGACATACAGACGGACGGACGGACGGACGGACATGGCTCCTTCGGCTCAGAATTCGGTCTCGGTAATATGTCCTTAAGGTCTTGGGGGTCTACCATTATTATTTCACCATGTTACAAACTATGTGACAAACTTAATATACCTCCTATCCTATGGGATGGGGTATAAAAAAAACATAAAAAAAAAACTGAAGCAGTTTTGAAATAGTTTATGGTTTACAAAATGTGCTTGAAAACACTTTAGTTGACTGACTAAAATGATGCTGCTAGCAAGTATATATATCCATCGTAACTCTTGGGCAACTTATTTCTCATCAACCAAATTTGACGAAGGTGTAATCACATGAACGTTAACCAACACAAGAGCTTTAAAAAAAGCAATGAGCTTATAACAGTACATTTTTAACCAAGAAAATTAGGGGAAAAGTTTTATGCAACCATTTTTTTAGTGACAAATTTTAAAAAATCACCCAATATAAGAACAGTAAACTCCATTACGAAAAAGTATACAACAGAATGTAAAATATTCCCAGAAATAAAAGTAAACAAATAGAATTTTACAACAAACTGCACAATAAAGGTTGCCTCACCAATAGCAAAAGCCGACGGACCGTTCCGCGTATGTCTTCATACTTGACGGTCTTTTTTTCGTAAGATTTCAGTTAACAGCAGCGCAGATAAGGAGGGGGAATAAAAAGTTTGGCCTCACACGCTGTGAAAAACGGTATCTATTTTTAACTCTTTGTTTAAACTGATTGTTTACTAGACATAGTTTCGTGTTTCTAGTTCTTGTCTGAAAAACTTCTCAAAATAAGTACGTACTGAAAAACATTAAATCCATTTTCCGGACGGACAGATAACGTAGTGATAGGTACCATAGGAGGTGATTTTTACATTTTCGGACGCACTTTTAAGAAAAAACGCTAAGTAAGAAGTCATGCGGTCCGTCAGTCTTTGTTGAAGCCTAGGACCAACCAGTGAGTAAGTGGTACAGTATTAAGCAAAAGTTATAGTATTTTGAATATTATTATGCATATTAATGAAAGTAGAACATTATATTCTTTAAGCTCTTTTAGAGGTGGCGTGGTCTTCCCACCAATTAAAACAAACTATGAATATTGGCATAAATATTTTCCAGTTAAGCTTAAATACATGCAAAACTGTAATTTTTTCGTTAAAATTCACTTTTTTTATAATATCGACCCCGAAAAACAGATGAGGCCAACAACTTTGTGTGAACAAAATCTGGAATATTATTTGGTTTACCATATGTGCTATTTTTTTTTTTTTTTTGTTTCCTAAATTAGGCTAATAGTACGTCTCCACCGGAAATTATAAGAGTATTAGCGGGAGACGATTTAAAATAAATCCCAAAGTGGCTCCACCGGACAATTTTAGGATTAATTTGAGACGAACATTCTGTTTTTGTCATTTTGGCTCTCAAGAGAGTGTAGCGATGACATTGCCCAGAAGCAAAAAACGCCTTTCGCTGAAAAACCCACAACATAAAACGGTTTTGTGACAAATCTGTCACAGAGCAACAGTTTCAGTTCCTTTTTTTGACTCTCAAACTGTAACAAAGGTGCAGAAAATATGTTTGTCGATTTCAAATCGCTTGCCGAGAGTGCTAAGTAAAGGACTTAGATTTATATTAATCGCGGATTAGTGCCCGGTGGAGACCTGATTCGTTTTAACTAAAACTAAACTCATTTTCAAAGTATATGCTTCGAATATTTTTTAAAATCTAACTAAATTATGAAAATTCGTTATTGGCTTATACGTTTTCCTACTTTCTATTCTATCTATAAATCTATTCAAGATAAGTGCCACAACACATTTTATCTTTTTAGCATTTAAGCTTTAAATAAACCTTCGAGTGTATAAAAAAAAATTCCTTTGTGCTTAAGGTATTTAATTTTTTCATCGACTTTAAAAAAGTACTAAATTTAATTTTTCTACGACTCACCGCTCAAAAGTAACAAGAAGGGCGGACAGATGGACAACGTATCGATAACATTAGATTTCCTTTTTTCCATATTTTGATGGACCGCTAAAAATAGAGGAAAGGGATTTTAGTGTCGAGGGATTTTATTCGAGTGCATTTTTAAAAATCTCCAAATAAGATTTAAATTTAACAAAACCAAGCATGTAGACATTATTTATCGTAACATTTTTACTGTTTTTAGTACCTACTAAAAGGCTTGATTAAGCAGGCTTCTAAACGGATTGGCCAATATATAAAAGTCTTCGTGCACGTATTTTAACTACCGACACATTATATAAGCACCGGTCACAAGCACAAACAAAGTAAGCGATGAAAAATTTAGTAGTAATATTTTTTTAGAACAACACGACTGCAATGCCGTTGAATATTGATGCGTACATTTCTTGAACCCTATATCCACTAAACAAACACACAGTTCCAGCCATCAGTGGAGGTTCCATGGCTGATCGAATACAACGGGATACAAGCGTTTAAAAAAATGAGTCGAAGTCCATCAAAGTCCCTATTATCATTGACAATAAAACAAACATAACTAACTGGAACTGGGTTAGTGCAGTTACGTCAACCTCATGTGCTTTTTTTCGTTGTTCATTCACTAAACTAGGTTCCTTCGATTCACTATTATATTCTTTGTAGTTCTGCGTCGTGTACGTGTTAACGACCACATACCTAAGCACTTGCATATTAACACTCATTGCACCACCTCACAACTTCGCAATTCTACTGCGTTTTAATTGACAGATCGTTAATTAATAAATACTCCCAAAAATTATTAGAAAATTCCTCAAATTCCAATTCTATATCACAAAAAATACCTCCCGTTTTTTTTTTCTTTCAATTAAACTTTTTTTTTGATATGAAAAGAAAACACCGCTACAATTCACAATATATAACTAAATTGAAAAAAACTCACCTTTTATTCGAGTTCTATTAACTTTAACTTGGCCGTCACTTTTTGTGTTTTACTAACGCATTCACATTCAAAATTATTCACAATTAAAAAGAGCGCTATCGTTTTTATACAACTCGTTAGAACAGAATTTTAATTTAAGGCGACGTAATCACCACGCGGTTCATTCACAAAATGTTTTTCTGACAAACACGCACCCACACACCGAGCAGAATTAAGAGAGCATGCAAAATGATCGAGCAGGTTCTCTCGCTCGCCAATGTTCTCATTTATGTATGTGATGTGGTGAACGGGTGAACACTGACTGAACTACTGAACAGCATGCTGGGTGTGGAGCATGCGAATTTTTTCTGCAATTTATTGATGAGAAAGGCGAATGATAACAAAATTTTGCGCAACTATTATATTGGCTACGAAAATGCAAGAGATTTTTTTATACAATTACACGCGGTTTTTTATGCAGTGAGGTTTTCTTTCTCATCAAATAAATGCTTCTACAATTTTTTGTTCTTGAACTTTTCTTTTCCTGTAAGTTTAAACTTTTGTTGATTGTCTGCCTTTTTTTTTATAAATGAAGAGGGAACAGTTGCCGCGAACTTTTTTCCCAAGAGTTAAATCGCTTTTCATTGTTGCAGAAAGCCAACGCTGGAGTCCACCTCCATCAGAGGCAATAATTTTTTGCAAAAATTTTTGGGAAAGCATTGCTCTTATTGGGTTTGTTTCATCTTTCATGTCTCTTCGTCCGCTCGTATCTCAGACGTTGTAAAAATAAAAGCAAATAGCCTGAAGCTAGTTGCATAAGAAAAGTTCTTACAAACTTCTACAGCTTAATTTTAAGGCCATGTAGGTATAAGATAAACTAGTCCGTGGGTTTAAGTAAGGAGTAAACAAATTTCTCTCTGACCATACTAACTTAATCGACTTATGGACTTCTTGTAGCAGTTACCAATTTTAGATTGGCATATTTGAAAGTTGGAAACCTAGATCGCGAGTCAATATTTAGGCCGTATTATTATTAATTATTATAATTATTTTAATAGTTTGTTTGAAAATTGCCTCTTATCCACTTTTCTTTTTGAATAAAAAATGCTTCACCAAATTAAATTCACTGAATTAAAGAAAGGCTTAGGTAAGAGAAAACTATTTACCACTTGTCCACTGAGCACGCAGACTCTGTTTCGGTAAAGAAGTAAATGTTTGGACAAAAGGTATAATTTGCGAAAAAAGTTGCTGAGCCTTATATAAGACTCGGGCTTTTTAAACTTACTTACTTGTTTCAGGAGGCGCTACAGTCTGGTGTGAACATGTGCCTCGAGCCGCAAGTTTCGCCATCCCAAAACTTTTTCCGAGTCGGGGCGTTGGTGTCCGTCCGCTCTAGGTGACCCTGCCATCGCACTTGGTGTATTCGGACTCTTCTGGGTAGGTCAGGGTCGGGGTTGGGGTCAAAATTCTGATTTCAAAATTCTGGGAATGAAAATTAAATATGACCATGCCCGCATGGGGGCGGTCTTCACTTTTTTTTTTAAATGCCAATCACAATACACTTAGCGAGTATATAGCATACCTAATTTCAGTTTCCTACGATAACTTTGATTTTTCATGTCAATAAGTAAAGTGAGCGTGTCAGATTTTAAATATGTCTGCACTTGTACTGCTTCGGGACCTAGACAAATCAGATATCAAGTTTTAATCAACTACCAACATACAGACGGATGGGCGGGCGGACATGGATCCTTAGGCTTACAATTCGGTCCCGATCATATGTCCTTAAGGTTTTGGGGGTCTACGGAAATTACTTCTCTATATTACAACCTATGAATTAATTTTAACATACGTAACTCCTATCCTATGGGATGGGGTATAAATACGTTCATCGGGCATCGCAAAGCTGGTGTCGTTATCTGAATTCATAGAGAAACTAACTAGCTTAAAGTTAAAGTTGTCTATAATGAGGCGTCGCATGGGTTTGGGTTCTGGATGGCAGTTATTAACCCGGTTTTTTCCTCCTTACCATCCTCAGACTCACCAAGGCTTCACTGGCATTACCCTCTGTTCTTCCGATTATCTTAATGTCAAAAGCCCGTTCAATTACTTCGTATGCGACTTCGTATACGGACTTTTAAAAGATTGTGCTTCTGGTATTGACGCGGGAGTTTTTTTTTACAAATTTCTGAAGGATCATGTTTTTATTTGTTCTGAAGACCCTCGTATAAGAGGGTCTTCGAATCCAAGCCCCCAGGCTCGAGACGACCAGGACGACCGAACCTCCGTTTTAGGGACCAAGCCAGAGCGCTTGGTCTGGACAATCGGAAGCAGCGTGCCCAGGATAGCAGATGATGGAAGGCTACTGTGAACCAGGTAGAGACCCTCCATGGGTCGGGAGCCCTATAAAAAAGATTTTCTTATTAAAGTGAGAATAAACAAGTAAAACAAATAAATCAATTGAAAATTGAATTAAATCGATTTTAAAGATGTCACATGACAGCGCGTCCTGACTTTGTCTAAATCTTTTTTAACATCAAAGGGGTCCATAAGGTCTTTACTGAACTTGACGCAACAGCTGAGTTTTTCATCGTCATCTTGCACAAACTCACGAGTTTGGCAGGAATGCAAAAACTGGACATTGAGCTAAATCAGCTCGCCTTTACAGATGCTG
Source organism: Neoascia interrupta (assembly GCA_947623515.1). NCBI lineage: Eukaryota > Metazoa > Arthropoda > Insecta > Diptera > Syrphidae > Neoascia > Neoascia interrupta. The sequence goes on from OX392463.1 coordinate 129,669,841, forward strand.
TAATACGCGGCCTTGAAATCGATGAAAAGAAGACAGGGATCGATTTGAAATTCCTGTTTTTTTTTTCTAAGATTGAGTGTGAGTATTTGATCAATTTTGATGGTGGCCTAAGGTCAAACTGGTATATGGACCTATTAGTTTACAGAAGAAAAGTTGTAGTATGCGATGTTGAGAAAGCTGATAACTCTATAGTTGGCGGAACTAAGAGGGCTTCCATTCCTAAGAATCGCGCGAACAATCGAAAATTTATTAATCGGGAAGCTATGCACTTCAGCTGATGCATGCTCTGCTTATAACCAATTCATCGCCTGCGGATTTCAAAAGTTCGACTAGCAGGCCGTTAGTCCGGGTTAGCTTTGTTACACTTAAACTAAGACACAGCAACTTCAACTTCAACTGAGCTGTATCGTTTTTATGCTTAGCAATGTAAAGTTAGGTTAGGTGGCTGTCCCCACTAAACAGGGATACACTTAAACAAAAGGAGATGACCTAATGACTTCCCGATTTGGGTGAAAAGGCTAAGGCCAATGAGGTATGACTTCATCAAAGAGGATTTATAAGACATCTTTTTGACAAACCGTGCTGAACATATCCTGACAACAAAGCCTAAGTTGTGCTCGAAGACTACAGCGCCAAACTACAGCCTACACACAATACGACAAGAAACTAGGGCTTTAGAATACCAGCTAGTAATATCGTGATAAGTATCACCTGAAAATAATCTTCAAAATCTTATGCGTCATAAAAAAAATTACCAGTTAAATTTTTAAAAAATAATAAAATAAAACATAAATAATAAAAACGTAAGAAATTTTTCAAAACCAAACGTTTCTCAAAGTGCAATTTGGTTTCCGCACACAATGGACAGTCCCCGTTGTTATGCGAGCATAATAGTTCTTTCTGGCTTACACTGAGCTGCTCCTCCGTATTTGATACAATTTTTAAAACAAAACTAAAAAGCCAAACTACAGCCGAGGCGCTTCCGTCATTAAGTTCGCTCCTGGATCAAAGAAACCTTGGCCTATAACATGAAGTCGAGCGCCTTATATGCTACATAAATAAATGATTCAATTCACGTTGTAGGCAAAAACTCATTCACAAGATACTTGAAACGAAAACGTCCGAGGCCCATTTGGTGTAGAACATGGGACAGATAGAAAAACTACAAACATTTCCGGTCTCAAAATGGCTATCAAGGGTTGTCAAACCCACACTACCGAAAAAGAATAGCTGGTCATTCTCGCCATAAAAGTCATTGCTCTTTTTTTTCTCCTTGTTCTATCGCCCACTGCCAATTGGAACTGAATATCGAATCATAAAACGAACCGGAGAGCAACAGGTATCCTTGTGAAGGTTTTTTTTTTTGGGACAAGGGATGTGTACATGGCGAAACACAGAATTTCATTACACAAAGCTCTGGGCTTGCATAGACCTTGGAAAATAATCATGGCTCTGCAATCAAAGAATTATGTAGCTCCACGGCAGCGGGTGACTTTTGGAGTTTCGTGTGGATATGTCCGTGGGAGTTTTGTGAGTTAATTTGTAATGAAGCTCCAAGGTTTCTTATAGACGTCATTATGTATATGAGTGTACGACAATAAGTGCGCGTGGAAATGTGTAATAAGCCTTCAATATTTGCGTATAGAAATGATGGACTTAAAAGAGGGGGAGGGGGCTATGTTTTGCAAGCAAATGAAACTATATTTTAATCTTAAAACGAAGCACTAGCAGCTTCCAGGGCTTCCGGCTATAGAGAAGTAAATTATTATATCCATGCATTTCTTTTCCCTTATTTGTAGCTACCACATTAGGCTGTTAATTGAACTTAAGAGCAAATTCTTGTCTCTTGCTTATAATTTGCGTAAGCTATAGCTATGTTGCTTACTTTAAAAACTGGTGAATTCCCTGAAAGCACACGCTTTGTTCAATAAGTCGTTAGTGTTATCAATAACCATTGAAAACTTTAAGTCTCGTCCGTTATTGGAAGCATTTCAAAGAAAAACCCATCTGAAGAAATTGATCTTTCGACATAATCTTAAAGCTCAACGTAAAAAAATATCAGATTTCAAATTTTCTTTTATTTGTTAACAGGCGATGTAAAATCCTTTCTGTTTAGAGTCTTAAGGCTATGAAACGCAATTTAAATTCTGGAAAAGAGATCAAAGGAAAGGGATTATATTGTGTGTAAAATATTGTCTTAGCCGCCTTTGGTAAGACAAAAATTATGGAGGTTTTTTAGACAAGCATACGTCTTCTTAGAACTACGGTCATTTCAGAGCGAAATCGGAAACACAGTGGACGGCCAAGCATTCGAATGAGGACACACAACGCATGTAGCATTTTTCCGGAGGCAACTAACCTGTTATACATTGTCAATAAGTGCTGTAGCATGAGATGATATCACCCTGACTAGAGTAAGACCTGGCAGCCAGAAAGAAAATATCAAATCCGAGCTTGTTAATTGCAGTCGCGCGCAGGAGGTGGGAATCTATCAAAGAAGAAACTAAGGCCGTACTCAACAACAGTGTGAGAGTTCCACCCACTTAACCCACCTCCTCTCCCACGTCCGATCCTCGCGGGACCGCCGGCCGTCAAGCATTTCATCGCGGGTATATTCGGCTCATTCTCCTATCGTCGTTGCTTCTCAAGGTTTCCTGCGTGCTCAACATAATATCTGATGCTGTCCTCGAGGGTAAAGTTAGCTTTCACCGTGTCTGTTTTCTAGCTGGTTACGCCCTTCGTGATAACACGGACAGCTTCTCAACTTTTTCTATGCACGTTAGACAGTACAGGTTATCTTCATTACCAAATCTGTGAGGCTAGGTTCTAAAACAACCATAACCAGTAAGCATCCGCGTTAGATGTACGTTCAACTCCCCAATGGGGACCTCCATGCTTTCTATTGATCCAAGTCTATATAAGCGATCAATCTCTGCGTCCATCTACCTTTGTCGGTGGAGTTCCATCTATCTTGCCATTCTTTAAGGGATGTTCTCAAAAGGGCCTTCATTATCTCCCTGGATCATTGCTGTTGGTAACCTTGTCCCGCCGAAATGATGTTTTCTTTCAGCTTTTTTGACAAGAAGATAAAACGGCATCAATTTAGTTTCTACGCATCAATTTAGTTTCTACGCATCAATTTAGTTTCTACGCATCAATTTAGTTTCTACACATGCGGCATCGTATGAGGTTATGATGCATTGGTACTGTAAACGGCCTCTGTTTACGGCCATAGTGATGATGCCACAACCGTTGCCAACAGAAATCTCTTCTGCTTGATCCTCTTATAGGTCCTCTTACATTTGGTATGATCCTTGCTCTTGCCGCTTTCTCCGCTGCATATTGCATATGATGCTGTAAGATACTGATGATACCTCGCATCTTTTGTTACGCCGAGGTACTTCAATGTTATCGTTTCCATTACTCATCTGCTGTTGGTTAGTACCATCTCCGTCTTTTCCTCTGCTAGACGTAGATCTATACTAACTAACCAGTCTTGTACAATTCCTATGGCTTCATAACAATCATGTTTTAGCTCTTCGTTAAATTTGGCCACAAAAATCGCTTTGTCGTCAGCGAAGCCAATTATTTTCGATGACTTGGACATCCGGAATTTCAGCACGTCGTCGAACATAAGATTCCACAATAGAGGCCCTAACACGGAACGTTAGGGGACGCCGCATGTGACGTTATATTACCTGAGTTTGCGGCGTTAAAGCGTTTGTTTACTCCAATCCTTCCATCGTCTTCCTTTTATTCCCTTCTTCGCTTTACTTAAAACCTTATCGATGGAATTCGATCGTAGTGCGGGAAACCATACTGGTGATCCGCGAGTCCTCCTGCCTCGGCGATCGCACTCTTCAGTCTATCGCTTATTATTATGCTCCAGTACTTTACCTTTTGTGTCCAGCATGCAAAGAGACCTGTACGATGAGGTATCCTGGGTGGTTTAAAAGCTTTTGGCAAGGGAACAAGTTGTTGTTTCGTCCATTGTCTTCGGAATAATGCCACCTTGAGGCAAGCATTGTAGACATTTGCAAAAAGGTATGGATTCCTGATTTTAATGCAGTATTGGGAATTCCATCGATTCCAAGTGCTTTTTTATCCTTAATTTTTTTGCAGACCATATGAGGTTTCCTTTCTCTTTAGAGCTTCAGTTCTATATTGTATGCTGTGCCAATCTGAAAGAAGGGAATACTATCGAAACTAGGTGGAGAATAACGTCGAAGTAGTAGACTATTTTGTGTGCATTACGCACACCCTGTGGCTTTCGACTCATTTCAGTTGAGGTCAATTTTCTTAAGGCAAGTGCCATCAATATCCTTGCGGATGAAATGCTTAGGATACATAAAGGGGGAGCACTTTATCAAAACCACGCCAATGCAAGTGGGCCAATAAAACGAAGAAAATCACGCATCTCTAGCTTTATGGCAAACTCGTTAAGACAATTGAACGGAACTAGGGCAATTCAGAACACATAATCTCATACTGACAACACAGGAACCATAGCAGCGAAGGCACGGAGACTGTGACTACCACCTTACACGCTACCTTTCCGGCCACGAAAGATACCTATCTACATCGGTTTGGGCACGGTAAGTCTGCAGTCTGATCCGGGTGTCCTGAAAATGAAGCAGCACTGAAGATGCTGCACACGCTTTGCGGCAGTAAAAACTATACACTGCCTAGAGCTCCGCCTAAACCATTTGCTCGGATCAAAAGAAAGTTGAACAGAAATTCGTAATCTTATAACAATAATTATTGAGGAAGAACTTAAGAGACTCGGGGAAAAATGTCGAGCAGCAGAAGCAACACAAGGCGAGGCACAAGATGAACAGCCTGATTCCTCTAGTTGATTGCAAATAATTTTCTGATTGCAGTTTCACGGGGTGGATTTTTGAAGTCTGTGCGGTGAATGTAGGCAGAAGGCAGGTGGAATTATAAGACGGCACATAAAAGATAGACCTCTTTGACACTCTCAAGCAGCCGGGCAAAGTATCCTAGAACGTAGCTGAACTAACTTACGCGAAAAACTAAGACCAACATGGAAACATTGCTCCAGGTGGAACGCACATTAGTGTGAATCAACTCGTTTCTTCGGAAGCGGCAGGGTCACGGATTCTGGAGGACCCAACCTTCATGAAAGAACAGACTGTTGGTCAGGGGTGTGAAGGCAAAGAGCTACCTGATGAGAGAATAACGGTAAAGAAGCCTATAAGACAAAGACCAACCAGCTAAGCGACAGAAGTCACACCTCAGTTGGACAGTCTCCTGTTCAACATGACCACACTGGGGGAAAGCCATTTCCGCACAGTCCATTAACGTCTCGACAACAGACTTCGAGACTGAGCAAAAGCTTCTGGATGGCACGATGGTTTCTAAGTCTATAAAGAAAACAGCCGAACAAAAAGCCAAATCAGGCTATAAGATCTCTGGCAAATTCTTACCAAATGTGAGAGAGGTCTAGCTACGCTGAAGGACAGGTATAGGCAACTTTTCAAAAAGCGCACCAAAGTATTTACGGTATATGAGAGACGTTTTGGAAACAAGACAATTCTCAACTCTGAGACTACAAAGGCAGCCTTCCTTTCCTGAAAAAGAGACTGAAAAGGAAAAGACCAGCAATATCAAGAAAGACATAAAGCTCTGTCCCATGATAGAGACAACTTGTGCCTCAACATCGAAGCCCCTCCCAAAAAAGACAATGCCAAATTCTCAGCGACCAGCGACCACAAAGCCAAGCGTTAGTCTACGTGGAACCAAAGCGAAGCCATCCCCTTAAAATCAACCAAGGAAACCCTTGGGCTCCAAAACTGATGAGAAGGGACAAGCCAAACCTGTCCACAAGAAACAACGCTCAGCCGAAGACGTCCCTGAGAATATGGCCACAACAAAGCAATACAGCAATTGGGAGCTTACAGCGGCCAGCATAGATAAACGCGATCCGGACGGAAAGCTTACCATGGACGATTGGCTGAAGGTCGAGGCCAAAACCCTAGAAACCATGGTGGAAGAAGGCGAAAACAGTAGTAGGTACACATAATGACTACAAATACGCAGAAGCCGGATGGCGGAAAGAAGTAAAGGTCGCAGGTTCCAGCAACAGAGAGTCCAACTTTCTAACTTGTTGCTTTTGCAATCTTAGAGACGTCTGGCCTGATGTTAGGGTAGAAATTGTATCTGCCTCGACCCCTCCACTGCGTATACAAGTGCATGTATGGATACCTCCCCCGACTCCGGAGGAAACAGCCATTCTAGAGCTTTATTATTTGTATATTGTTATATAATAAACATGCTCCTTCATACCTGCCTATGTGTATATGTACTTTCTTTTCACCAAACTTAGCTTTGCTAAGCAAAACTAAGTGTAGTAACTAAACTATCTCCAGCTTCACCTTTGGGAGATAAAGCTGGAGATTATAAACATACATAGTTGGCCTGGCAACGAGACGACGCTTGGGATTAAGCTCAGGCTAGTCAAGCTGCTCTTGATATCTGAATCATACTTTTATTATGTATGGTGTATACAACAGAGGTTCAGTATGCAAGCATCGTGTAGTTACTAGGCGTCCGCTGCACTAGCAAGAGCTTCCCTCACCAGTCTAGTTAAGTTATTAAAGAAGTGATGTTATTTTTGGAATAACAAAAATCCTATTGCCTAAGGAGTCAACAATCTAAATAAGTCTTAAGATTGTTTGTTTTATTGTGTTCCAAACACGTTTATATAACTGGCGCAGTTGGGGAAAAACGCTCGGTCCATGAATAAGTGCTTGTAAAAAAAAGCTAAAAAAAATAAGAAAATTTTAAACCGAACATGTGGGAACTCAATGGAAATAAATACTGTTTGTGCGAAAAATTTCAGTGCGAAAAATTAATTAAATTATAAACTTCGAAGAAATTTCTAAAAAAAAAATCAGAAAAAACAAAACTAAAAACATTTTGTGCGCATGTTTATTGCAAGTGTCCTTAAAAAAATAAAAGCTAAGAACAAACGTGCTTTGACAAAAAAGAAAGAAACGAAAAATTAGCAAGCACATGCTTAAAGAATACAAAGTGCAAAACAAATAAAAAATAAGCGATCAAATACATACAACTACGAAGAAAATGTCAACTAACGTGTCCCAAACCGTGAAGGAAGGTTCTACCCATCACACGCTCGCGTCGATCTAGATCCGGTGAATGATTTTAAGAAGCGAGTTTTAAAGACAGATTTTGCAAGAATCCCAATATATTTCAATAGAGAAGAAGAGATTTACGCTAGCCAATGCTTCTGCGATCAATCGTTCGACATTTTTTGTTCTGATGGCTTCGAATCGAAAATCGCCGACACAATTTTTGCACAACACTTATGTTTTAAAGGCAAAGCTAGACTTAAATCTCTGCTTTATTCCTACAAATCTATTTTTTTCACGGAAGGAGATGACCTAACATTCACGAGCGTAGTAAGACATAGAATCATAACAAAAAATGAAATCCCAATTTACAGTAAGCTTTATCGTTACCCTGAGATTCACACTGAGGAGGTCGATAAACAAATTGAGGAGATGCTTTGACAGAAGATAATTGTACCTAGCTATAGTCCTTATAATTCGCCCATTTGGGTGGTACCTAAAAAAGATGATCATAAGGGAATAAAACAATGGCGGATTTTTTAAAACAAAATAAACGAATCACCTTATTGACCGACAACGAATTAAATAAAAACACGAAACAAATAAACAAAAACAACGTTTAATATTTTTTTCGTTTTTTATTAAAGAGATGAATGCATTTCAAACCAACTACGGTTCATCTTCAGCAACACTAATTTGACATAGTAAATAAAAGTTTTAAAAGCTCATACAAAGAAAGAAAACAAAGAAAGGGAAACGAAAAAATTACTTTAACACAAGAATGATGAGTGAAAGGAACAATTAAAGAATGTCATACAAAGGAGAGATAATATTTCCGCTATCGCTGTTCATGTTGTTGTTGCTCTTGTGGATGTACAGGCTCTCGTACGCATCTAGTCTCAGCTGGTTGGTGACGTGCTTGAGCAGCTTAACGTTAGCAAAATCAATATCAAAATGTTGGTGGGTGAGGACGTGTGAGGCGACAGATGATTTTTCGGCACGGTTATACTTTATGTGCTGCGAGTGCTCGCTGATACGAACACCTATGCTGCGTTTTGTTTGGCCGATGTAGACAGCTTCACAGTTACCACACTTTATTTCGTATATGCCAGATTTGTCATAGGTCGTTGACGCGTCCTTAGTTGTACCCAGCAGATTTTTAATTTTGCTATTGCTGGAGTACACGCATTCAATGTTGTTGTTCCTTAGCTTTGTGTGCAGTTTGTTCGTAATAGATGGGAAGTAAGTCATCGAAGCTCTTTCGTAGTTGTTGTTATTTTGTAAGCGTCTGTTTTGTTGAAATAAAGTTGTCAGGTTTGATTTTTTAATTTTCTTGGTGTGTTTTGCTATAAGTTTGTCTAAAACAGATGTATTATACCCGTTAGTCGTGGCTATTTCTTTTAAAATATTATATTCGTTTGAATAATTAGTTATTGTAAGGGGAAGTTTACAAAGGCGGTGAACCATGGAATGGAAGACAGCAAGTTTATGTTGTGTTGGGCAAAATGAATCGTTGGTGATGTATCGGTTCGTTGATGTTGGCTTCCGATGTATAGCGAACTCAAGTCGTCTGTGTTTCCTGCATACCATCAGGTCTAAGAAAGCTAGTTTTTTATTTTCTTCAGGTTCAAAGGTGAAGTTTATGCTTTCATACTGGGAATTCAACGTTGCTAATACATCATCTACTTCTGTCTTTTTGATGATGGCAAAGATGTCGTCTACGTAGCGTAGCCAGATCCTTGGGAGTAAGCTGTTTCTTCTTAAGGTTATTTCAAAAAATGCCATAAACACTTCAGCAATGAATGGAGATAGAGGGTTTCCCATGCTGGTACCTTTTGTGATTTTGTAAAAGCCGTTCCGAAACTGGAAGAAGTTGTGCGACATACATGTTTTGGCTGTTTCTAAATAAAGCAACTTTTTCTGTTCACTTATTTCGAAATTGTCTAAGTGCGTTTTGAAAGCATTGATCGCGTCAGGAATGGGGATACTGGGGAACAACGATTCCACGTCGAAGGAGATCATGATTTCGTCATCGTCGATGTAAATGTCTTTTGTTTTTTCAACGAAATCGAACGAGTTTTTTACCGAGAGGCTTTCAATGGGGAATTTTTTAACTTCATTTACTAACCACCTAGCTATTTTAACCGACGGTGAACTTAGGTTAGATACGATAGGGCGCATTTTGTTGCCTGGCTTATGCACTTTGGGTAAAGCGTAAAGCTTCGGTACATCGGGGTTTGAAACATTTAATTTCCATTTAGGAATGTCAAAAACAGTATTTATTTTTTTAATTAACAATTTTGATTCTCTGATCATGCTTGGTAAGGGTGTTTTATTGAGAATCTTGCAATTACTGGTGGTGATAGAGACTTTCACTCTTTCATCATAATCTTTTTTGTTGTAAACTTCCCCTTACAATAACTAATTATTCAAACGAATATAATATTTTAAAAGAAATAGCCACGACTAACGGGTATAATACATCTGTTTTAGACAAACTTATAGCAAAACACACCAAGAAAATTAAAAAATCAAACCTGACAACTTTATTTCAACAAAACAGACGCTTACAAAATAACAACAACTACGAAAGAGCTTCGATGACTTACTTCCCATCTATTACGAACAAACTGCACACAAAGCTAAGGAACAACAACATTGAATGCGTGTACTCCAGCAATAGCAAAATTAAAAATCTGCTGGGTACAACTAAGGACGCGTCAACGACCTATGACAAATCTGGCATATACGAAATAAAGTGTGGTAACTGTGAAGCTGTCTACATCGGCCAAACAAAACGCAGCATAGGTGTTCGTATCAGCGAGCACTCGCAGCACATAAAGTATAACCGTGCCGAAAAATCATCTGTCGCCTCACACGTCCTCACCCACCAACATTTTGATATTGATTTTGCTAACGTTAAGCTGCTCAAGCACGTCACCAACCAGCTGAGACTAGATGCGTACGAGAGCCTGTACATCCACAAGAGCAACAACAACATGAACAGCGATAGCGGAAATATTATCTCTCCTTTGTATGACATTCTTTAATTGTTCCTTTCACTCATCATTCTTGTGTTAAAGTAATTTTTTCGTTTCCCTTTCTTTGTTTTCTTTCTTTGTATGAGCTTTTAAAACTTTTATTTACTATGTCAAATTAGTGTTGCTGAAGATGAACCGTAGTTGGTTTGAAATGCATTCATCTCTTTAATAAAAAACGAGAAAAAAATATTAAACGTTGTTTTTGTTTATTTGTTTCGTGTTTTTATTTAATTCGTTGTCGGTCAATAAGGTGTTTCGTTTATTTTGTTTTAAAATTTAACGCGACCGCAAGAAATTGTTCAGTTTTCCGACCTGTTTGAAGTTTCATCGTTTACTTGTCGTGAAAGACCTTATTTTAATCACAATGTCAACCAAGACAATTTTGAACAAATACTCCCATTTGATAGAAAAAGTAAAAAGAATAAAAGCTGATATAATTTTCCTCAAGGAGTGCCGTAGTCATGGAGTTTACCCTCACTTCATAAAAATAAAGTGTGCGGTTAATAATTCGCGAACTTCCATTGTCATCGAGAAATCAAAATGTCTTTGGCTTAATTTAGAGATTAAATACCATTATTCGCGTTTGACTGAAATCGAGTTAGAAATTTACAATCTTCATCTTTGCATTACCAAAAATCTAAACATATTAGAATTCTCCACTTGGATAGTTTTTCAAGAAAAAGTTATAGAAAAATGCAGTGTTATGTTTGACAAGAAACGCGAGTGCCAAAACCGAAAGCTTAAAAATTTAAAACAGGAACAGTCAAAATTTACACAAAAAGATACACCTAAAAAACCAAAATTAGTCCCAGATCTTATAGTAAATCTATCCAACGAAACCTTTACACAAAATCAACTTGAGTTATTAAACAAAGGTCTAAATTTCACCCCTAAACCACTTAGTGCCCCCATAATCGAATCAATAGTTGACCTTGAGACTTGTCTGAAGTTTAAACCACCTCAAACCAAACAAAAGGTCCGCGAAATTGCAAAACGTATCATTAGAAATGCAAAATTAAATTACAAATGTGATCGTGAATCAAAAGAAATACATTCGCGAACTAAAGCAAAAAGACGTTTATTTTCTCAAGGCTGATAAAGGGAACAAAGTGGTAATAATGAACAAAAAAGATTATGATGAAAGAGTGAAAGTCTCTATCACCACCAGTAATTGCAAGATTCTCAATAAAACACCCTTACCAAGCATGATCAGAGAATCAAAATTGTTAATTAAAAAAATAAATACTGTTTTTGACATTCCTAAATGGAAATTAAATGTTTCAAACCCCGATGTACCGAAGCTTTACGCTTTACCCAAAGTGCATAAGCCAGGCAACAAAATGCGCCCTATCGTATCTAACCTAAGTTCACCGTCGGTTAAAATAGCTAGGTGGTTAGTAAATGAAGTTAAAAAATTCCCCATTGAAAGCCTCTCGGTAAAAAACTCGTTCGATTTCGTTGAAAAAACAAAAGACATTTACATCGACGATGACGAAATCATGATCTCCTTCGACGTGGAATCGTTGTTCCCCAGTATCCCCATTCCTGACGCGATCAATGCTTTCAAAACGCACTTAGACAATTTCGAAATAAGTGAACAGAAAAAGTTGCTTTATTTAGAAACAGCCAAAACATGTATGTCGCACAACTTCTTCCAGTTTCGGAACGGCTTTTACAAAATCACAAAAGGTACCAGCATGGGAAACCCTCTATCTCCATTCATTGCTGAAGTGTTTATGGCATTTTTTGAAATAACCTTAAGAAGAAACAGCTTACTCCCAAGGATCTGGCTACGCTACGTAGACGACATCTTTGCCATCATCAAAAAGACAGAAGTACATGATGTATTAGCAACGTTGAATTCCCAGTATGAAAGCATAAACTTCACCTTTGAACCTGAAGAAAATAAAAACTAGCTTTCTTAGACCTGATGGTATGCAGGAAACACAGACGACTTGAGTTCGCTATACATCGGAAGCCAACATCAACGAACCGATACATCACCAACGATTCATTTTGCCCAACACAACATAAACTTGCTGTCTTCCATTCCATGGTTCACCGCCTTTGTAAACTTCCCCTTACAATAACTAATTATTCAAACGAATATAATATTTTAAAAGAAATAGCCACGACTAACGGGTATAATACATCTGTTTTAGACAAACTTATAGCAAAACACTCCAAGAAAATTAAAAAATCAAACCTGACAACTTTATTTCAACAAAACAGACGCTTACAAAATAACAACAACTACGAAAGAGCTTCGATGACTTACTTCCCATCTATTACGAACAAACTGCACACAAAGCTAAGGAACAACAACATTGAATGCGTGTACTCCAGCAATAGCAAAATTAAAAATCTGCTGGGTACAACTAAGGACGCGTCAACGACCTATGACAAATCTGGCATATACGAAATAAAGTGTGGTAACTGTGAAGCTGTCTACATCGGCCAAACAAAACGCAGCATAGGTGTTCGTATCAGCGAGCACTCGCAGCACATAAAGTATAACCGTGCCGAAAAATCATCTGTCGCCTCACACGTCCTCACCCACCAACATTTTGATATTGATTTTGCTAACGTTAAGCTGCTCAAGCACGTCACCAACCAGCTGAGACTAGATGCGTACGAGAGCCTGTACATCCACAAGAGCAACAACAACATGAACAGCGATAGCGGAAATATTATCTCTCCTTTGTATGACATTCTTTAATTGTTCCTTTCACTCATCATTCTTGTGTTAAAGTAATTTTTTCGTTTCCCTTTCTTTGTTTTCTTTCTTTGTATGAGCTTTTAAAACTTTTATTTACTATGTCAAATTAGTGTTGCTGAAGATGAACCGTAGTTGGTTTGAAATGCATTCATCTCTTTAATAAAAAACGAAAAAAATATTAAACGTTGTTTTTGTTTATTTGTTTCGTGTTTTTATTTAATTCGTTGTCGGTCAATAAGGTGTTTCGTTTATTTTGTTTTAAAATTTAACGCGACCGCAAGAAATTGTTCAGTTTTCCGACCTGTTTGAAGTTTCATCGTTTACTTGTCGTGAAAGACCTTATTTTAATGGCGGATTGTTATAGATTATAGGAAACTTAATGATCAAACAATCGCCGATGGTTATCCTATGAACAGCTCAGTTGAAATTTTCGACAAAATTGGTAAATGCAATTAATTTTCTGTAATAGACCTTGAAAAGGCTTCCACCAAATCGAAGTAGATCCACGCGATAGAGCAAAAACTGCTTTTTCGACAAAAAGGGGTCATTATGAACTTCTACGGATGCCTTTTGGTCTTAAAAATGCTCCAAAAACGTTTCAACGCTTGATGAATCACATTCTCAAAGATTTCATCAATAAAAGCTGCGTCGTTTACTTGGACGATATCCTCATTTTTTCAACAAGTTTCCAAGAGCATTTACAAAATTTAAAGAAAATTTTGCAAGTATTGGAGGATAATAACCTGAAAATCCAAATCAATAAGTGTCGTTTTGCCGAGTTGTCAACATCTTACTTAGGTCACATAGTCACAGGCTATGATATTAAGCCAGATCCAGTAAAAATCAAAGCTATAACTGAAATGAAACAGCCTACAACTATAAGAGGCATTAAGCAATTTTTAGGCATAACCGGATATTACCGGAAATTTATAAAAGACTATGCTAAGGTAGCCCACCCTATGATAAGGTTTTTGAAAAAGTCCGAAAAATTAAATATTTCTGATGCAGAGTACATCAAGTCCTTCGAAAAGTTGAAAATACTGCTTACCTCGGATCCTGTCTTAAAAAGTCCAGATCTTACCAAATTATTTGTTCTCACCACTGACGCATCGAATTATGCGCTTGGAGCAGTGCTAAGCCAAAATAGCCACCCGATCTGCTATGCCTCTCGCACGTTAAGCAATCATGAACTCCAATACTCAACCATCGAGAAAGAGCTCTTGGCAGTTGTTTGGGCCGTTAAATATTTTCGAACGTATTTATATGGTAGAAGGTTCACCGTCAGGACAGATCATAAGCCTCTTGTCTGGTTGAGTGGCATCAAAGAGCCCAATTTGGAAATGCAACGCTTCAAAATAATGTTGAACGAGTATGATTTCAATGTCGATTACCTTAACGGAAAGAGAATTGCGTAGCAGACGGACTGAGTAGGTTTATTGACCAAGTTCAGGATTTACATACTAAGAACTATGAAGGCAATTTGGGAAACAATTTTGAAAAAAAGACAGGTGATGTAAACGATCTCTCAGAGCATAACGAAGAAGGTTGTTTCGGAGAGTTTTTTAACAATGAGTTGAACTCCAGGGTAGACCAAAGCGGAAATAACAAAAATGTTATAACCGCAGGTTTGTCTGATGGTAGTATTAACAATGATGTTGTATCTACTGACGCAACCATCCACAGTGCTATGGAAGATGAGTCTCTTCATATTTCTATTACTGAAAAGCCTATCAATCTCTTTAAAAACCAAGTTTATCTGTCCTATGGTGCAACGGAGAAAAATACATTAAAAGTCGTACACAAAAAGATCCAGAATCACATCAAAATTGACAGAAACAAAAATAATCTATTAGATTTCATGAAAAAATTTGTGATAAGTAAAGGTTTCATATGCATTTACTGCGATGATCTTACACTCTTCTTGGAATTTCAAAAACTGTACGTCAAATATTTTTCTATGAATCCGAATCTCAAGATTTTAAGGTCTACCATTAGACTTAAAGACATAACAGACAAAAACGAACTATTGACTATTATTAAAAGAGAACATTTGGGAAAAACCCATAGAGGAGTAAATGAAGTCTATTTTGAATTAAAAAAGCATTTTTACTACCCTAAACTACAATTGGAGATACAAAAATTTATTAATAATTGCGATATTTGTAACGTGGCCAAACATGATCGGCACCCAACCCAAATACAATTGCAAATAACAGAAACCCCCCGTTGCATAAATGAAATACTACATGTTGACATCTGGTTCCCAGAGCGAGGCAAGATGGTTTTTACAACAGTAGACAAGTTTTCAAAGTATGCAACAATTCATCTACTAGAGGATCGAAATTGGATAGCAATTCTTGCTGCAATTAAGCAGAGGATACAGTTTTTGGGGAAGCAAAACAAAATAGTTTCTGACTCAGACACATGCATTTTGCACACTGCTGTTGAAGAATTTTTAAAGGAAAACAACAGCGTCATACAAAGCGGGAAACTCGGACATTGAAAGACTACACGGAACGTTAGACGAACATCTCAGAATACTCAATGCGGCTAAAGACATTCCGAATTAGATGACAAATTGTTCAAAATCATTAACATTTATAATAGTACCATACATTCCACTACGAAGCTTAGACCGGTTGACTTCATTTCTAAAAACATAAGTAGGGGAGATATTGAGAAAATGTCCCAAATTTTCAAACATGAGAAAGAAGTTAGAATAGCTAAAAGGACAGATCCACAAAAAGAAATACAAAATATTACAAAAAACAAATAAAGCGGAGGTACAAATACCAAAAATGAATTAAACTTAGATCCGTTAAATTTTCAAGTTGTATCTTGTCAAAGGTTATTTATTTCTAGATAGATTCAAAGAAAAAAAATCTTCGTCCGATTTGTTATTATATGTACGTATATAAAACAAAAAACATTGTATTGGTAAGCTTATTTGTGAAATTATTAATAATAACGTTATAACGGTTAATAACGTAGCTTAAAAATAAAGTAACCTGGCCAGGAAAACTAATTCGTTAAGGTAAAAATTGCTTAGCCAGTAAGAAATTAAATTTAACTAAATACTTATAAATGTAATAACATATAGAATTGTAATAAAAATTGATAATCAAAAAATAAAAATAAACCTTATCATCGATTTCTTCTAGTGTAAGTGTTACCATTATATTATTAAATTAAATAAGTTACATACTCATTAAATAAGTTAAATATAAGGAAATGAGGTAAATGTAAAATAAGATTTGCGAGAACTTAGATTAATCTCACGTTATGAGTTTAATGGTATGTACAAAAAAACACATAATATTTAAATGTTAGACAAAATATATTTCTTAAACTTAAGCAGTAGGTAGTATTAATGATTAGGTATGTATCTTAATTTGTAAGCATTGTAGCATTGTTTTTGGGGACCAAAAACAGCTTGGTGGTAGAGGTGTTACATAATAAACATGCTCCTTCATACCTGCCTATGTGTATATGTACTTTCTTTTCACCACACTTAGCTTTGCTAAGCAAAACTAAGTGTAGTAACTGAACCATAGATAAATGTTATCTCCAGCTTCATCTTTGGGAGATAAAGCTGGAGATTAAAAACATACATAGTTGGCCTGGCAACGAGACGACGCTTGGGATTAAGCTCAGGCTAGTCAAGCTGCTCTTGATATCTGAATCATACTTTTATTATGTATGGTGTGTACAACAGAGGTTCAGTATGCAAGCATCGTGTAGTTACTAGGCGTCCGCTGCACTAGCAAGAGCTTCCCTCTCCAGTCTAGTTAAGTTATTAAAGAAGTGATGTTATTTTTGGAATAATTTTTTTTTTTGTTTTTTCGTGGGTAGGAAAAACCTTCATAGGCACTACGAGGACCGGCCGCGCGTGCTCATAGTAGTGTGAGATTCTTACTCACTAAAAAACCTCCCATTTTCTGTCAGACTACGACTAAGTTTCCTTAACAAGTAGTTCAAGCTTCTGTAGTAATCGCGTGTGGCAGGCTGCCTTCCAACGAAGGCACCTACGATACCGTCAATTTATGCGGTTTCATCTTATGCTGCTAGATCTAACGGTCTCATTCGTTGTAGTCGGCGCGTAAGATTTGTCTGATCCAAAGTTCGGATAATTTCATTGTTGCAGTGTCCGCGAAGACGAGTACTAAGTTTGCGAGCAAAGTTTGTTACCTCGTCAAAAACGGTTGCGATTCCTAGATTTAGGTGTAGATCGCTATTTCTTATGTACCATGGAGCATTAACGATTGCTCTGAGTGTCTTATTTTGAAAAGTTTCTATAATTGATATATTGCTTGGTTTAGTACAACCTCAGAGTTGTATACCGTACGTCCAAAATGGTTTTAGCACTTGCTTATACAAAAGCAGTTTGTTATATATGCTTAGTTTCGAAAATATTGCAATAAGCCAATTCATTTCTCTTAACTTGATTTCGAGCTCGTTGCGTTTCTTTTTACCGTGCGGCTTCCATTTAAGTTTTGCGTCTAGAGTCATTCCTAGATATTTCGCTTTATTTGAGTACGGGATTTGTACCGAGTTAATGAATAAAAGTTTGTTGTTTATCTTTTTATAAGTAAAGTTAACATGCGTTGACTTAGTCTCGTTAAGGACGACTCGCCAGCTCTTCGTCCAGTCGCATATTTTGTCTAAAGCGCGCTGGAGTTTCCCTGTTGATAATTCAACTGTCGTATCTATAGCGAGAATAGCAGTGTCGTCTGCGAACGTAGCTAAAATTGTTCCCTCATCGTGGGGAATGTCTCTTGTATAAAGCAAAAATTCTATTGGGCCGAAAACGCTTCCTTGCGGAACACCGGCATTTATCTCTTTGAATTCCGCGTAAGGTACTCTTTTTCGTACCTTACGCGAAAGATTCTGTCTTTAAGGTAATACTCTAAGATTCTAGAGAGTTTTTCTGGTAAGCTAAGCCTTAACTTGTACTTCAGGCCTTCGTGCCACACCTTGTCGAAGGCTTGCGATACGTCGAGAAAAGCGCTAGTACATATCTTTTTCGCTTCCAGAGCTTTTTCGATTTCGTTTGTTATTCGATAGACCTGGTCGATTGTTGAATGCTTTTTCCTAAATCCGAATTGGTGATCCGGAATCAATCGTCTTTCTTCAATGATTGGTTGCAACCTTTTAAGCAACAGTTTCTCGAATACCTTAGATATTATCGGCAGTAGCGAAATAGGTCTGTCGTGTCGTTTGGAAATTTTCCGGGTTTCGGAACCATTATGACCTCGGCCACTTTCCATTGCCTTGGAACGTATAAAACTCTCATGGAAGCGTCAATGATATAGAGTAGCTTGACCAAAGCTTTTTTCGGTAACTCCTTTAGAATTTCGCTAGTAATTAAGTCGTAGCCAGGGGCTTTATTGTTTTTCAGATTATTTATCGTTTGACGAAGTTCAGCCAATGACACGGTTTTTATTCTATAATTATCTTGTACCGCATAAGGATTGAGCTCCTCGACCAACTGTTCCCCGTCAAACGGTTTGAATGTTTCTTCTAGGTAATCTGCAAATAAATCCGCCTTTTCTTTGTCTTCTCTTGCCCATTCGCCGTTGGCTTTTCTTAATGGCGCAGAGTGTGCTATAGGCTTCTTAACGGACTTGACTGCTTTCCAAAGAGAGTAGTTCGAACCTTTATCGGCAGTCAAACTTTCGAGGTAAGCAGTAGTCTCACGACTTTTAAAATCTTGAAGTTCGTGCTTCAGTTTGTTAGAAAGGTGGTTCAAGATTGTCTTATCCGGGGGTGCTCGCGAACGTTGCCATCTCTTGCGCGCTCTCCTCTTTTCGCATATTAGCTCTTCTATTTCTCGTGGATATATTGTCCCGCTGTTCGATAATTCGGACCTCCGAAAAGAAGTGTTATTCCACGCAGCGCTCTGAATAACACTCACGAGTTTATCTAATTCGTCTTCTATTTCAAGTGGCGTTTTGAGCGGTACATTTAAAGCTATGTTTTCTTTGCAGTATTTTCTAAAGCCGTCCCAGTCGGTGTTGTTGTTAGTTAATCTAGGCGCTCTATTCTTTTCCGCTAGGCTTCCGCCGATTTTCAAAGGAACTGCCGCGATCAAAGCGTTCTTCTACGTTCGTAAGGTAACAAGGTACCCCCTTGGCGATAAAGAAGTCGACGAGATCAGGTATTTTATTTCTGTCGGTTGGCCAATACGTTGGCTTTCCCGTCGATAAGAAGATCACGCCGCGTTTTGTACTTGCTTTAAAGAGGGCTCTGCCTCTTGTTGAATTGCACCGTGAGCCACAAAAAGTATTTTTCGCATTAAAGCCCCCGCCGATGATAAAGTTTGTCCCAAGTGAATCAAAGAGCAGAGCAAGATCTTCATCTGCCAGCCGATACTGTAGAGGAAAATATGTGACTTAATTTTACTGAGACTGAGGTTATTTGCATAGAGTCAAGTTCTATTTCTTCGTTTTTGGAGTGCTTAATGCAGTCTTTAATGTAGAGAGAGGATCCACCTCTCCAATTTTCTGAAGGATGATGCGCGTAATAGTCAATGTAACCTTTTATTTTGCGTGCTGAACCCTTTTTAAAGTGGGTTTCCGAAATCAGGCATATGTCTACATTATTCTTCCGTAGGAATACTTCTAGTTCGTCAATTTTTTGCAAAAGGCCGTTTGCATTCCATGTAATTATTTTGATTGACTTTCCCATATTCATGATTTTTTATTAAATGCTTTTCGAGGTTTAAACTCGAGGTCGCTCAATTTGTTGAATATTACTTGATTAAGTTTCGCCTGTTGCTCAAACTTTTCTAAAATCATGCCTAGAATTTGAGAGACCGAATCTGATGCGGCCGATTGTGGCTTACTTTCACGTGACGCGACTTGAGCGTACGATCTTGGACCAACAAGTGTGGATTCTCCCTTTTGACTCCGGTGGGAACTAGGACCAGCGACGTTTTCTTGCGCATTTTGAATTTTGCCTTTAATCAAACCCTTACCCCTTGTCGACTTAGGGGCTTTTGCCTTATCTACTTTAGGAGGTTTTAGGCTTGGGCCCTTATTTTCACTATTTTTCTTCGGAGCTTCATGTCGTTTTTGCAACTCAATGGCGATTTCGCAACCTCGGTAGCTCGCTGGGTGACTTCCCCTGCAATTGGCGCAAACCGCGGGGGCCTGACTGCTGACATTGCAATCCGTCGAGAGATGTTCGCCGGCGCATTTTACGCATCGCGGCTTTTTCTGGCAGTATGCTTGCGTGTGTCGGAAACCTTGGCATCGCTTACATTGGGGAACTAGCCTGTTGCCCTTCCGCTTGGGCTCGATTTTTACCTTGATGTTAAGGATTGATTTAATTTTGTAGATTTCGTTAATATTTTCAGTTCTATCAAAAGAAAGCATAAAAATTTGCAGGCCGCGTCGGACAACAGCGGAATCTTTTCCTTCGTCCGTACGTTGCTTCTCTTTCTTTATTATGTTCACGGCGTCAAGAATTTTAAAGCCTTGGGCTTGAACGTCTTGTATTATTTCGTCCTTGGTACAGGACGGGTGTAGTCCCCTCGCGATTTTGGAATAATAAAAATCCTATTGCAAGTCTTAATTGATTTGTTTTATTGTGTTCCAAAAACGTTTATATAACTATATAAATACTTACTGGCCACCATTTTCTAAGACAATACGCTATTAAAATAAATCTCACAATGAGGAATGCTACAAATATATCGAACACCTCACTTTCTGTAAAAATTGTCTCCCAGGTGACTGAAGGCACTTTACAAAAGGAAGTGGACTGGCAACTGCATGGACTTTCTCCCCCATTGGACATCTCAATGAATCTACACAGACACGGATTATAACGCGTTCATTAACGCAATAACCTAACCTTGGTCATATAAAACAATTATTTATAGGCAGTTTTTCTCAGACTGCTAGATGAAGACATTAGACGCCTGTAAGGATCCTTCAACTAAAAGTCTACTTAATATTCCAGCAACGTCACGTGTCACATAATTTTTACATATTTTAATTAATAGTCTCAAAAATGCAATAATTTCATCAGCCTAAGAAATTAAAATAAAGCGATTTAAAATACCCCTTTCTTAAGGATTAGAAAATCACTTTTGCATTCGTTGGTGCAACATATTTCGTAGAGGAAAGTTTATATCCTGTTGGTTTTAGCTAAAACCCTTCTGTTGCGCATAAATGTGACAGCGGTCGGTGTGCACATGGCCTAATGTACGTATAATGGCCATTGGGCTAACAAAGTGATCTACTCGCCAGCCTCAGCCAACACACAGGACTCAGGAGAGACATTTCATATTTATCGTCGCCCATTGTTCCTTTTTGGAAAACGGTCCAATTTATGAAGGCGAAGGACACAGACACTCATTTAAACGTGAACTACTGTCTCAATATCCAAAGCTGACACAACCAAGCTATCGCAACGCTATCCTCATGAGGATATCCGAAAGCCATCGGCCCGAGACCCATGCGAATATCCGTCTCTGCTCTGTGTGTCCTTTCCCCCTAGTGGGTAAGGCATGTGCTAAATAAATGACAGCATTTGCATACTGGCGGCATGAATATGTATTCATTCAAGTTACATAAAAGTTAATGTCCTGTGAAAGGGAACAGATGTGTGTGCGATGTACTGTGTGGTAGTGATGTTTATTTAACATTTTGCCATGGTTCCTATTCTTTTTCGACTTGCTCAAGGATGTATGCTGTTTTAAAATGGCAGAATCCTTCCACTTGGTGTTTTATCAAAAGCCTTTCAACGAAAATTCTAGTGGATCAAACGAGTATTAGTATTTGGGTGAAGGACTGAGCTTCTAAGAATATCCTTAAGGGAGGAGGTGAAGCTCTCCAGTGGTGCACTGCTTTGATGGGCGATGTATGGATTTTGTAGGCGAAACGTGATGCAGGTACATAACCTATACGTGGAGGACATGACTGGTTGGGAATCTGAAAATAAGTGTGCGAAGTTTTATCGATAAAAGGTTAAATTATTTTTATTGCAAGGCAACGAGCTCATGTGCCCATTAACGCTGAGTTACGTTTGTTATTAACAACAACCCCTTCCGGACTATAACGTCAAGAAGACTTAAATTATTTTCCGCGTTGACTGGAGCATACTGAGACTTTGTGTTTGTGGGCGAGGATGTCAAAGTGTTTGCGCTAAAACTCGGATATAAAATGTTGTTTTCAATAATTTGTTATGGGCTTTTGCGATATAGCATCGCGCATTCTAGCTTTTTTTTATATTTATGGACGCTTTGGGATGATAAAAATTTCGATTTCTTACAATCCCTGACAATATATTTTATTTTTTTATTGAAACTACCAAACATTCCGTTGTAAGTGCTTGCCGATACTTTAAAATTTTAATAAAGCTCTTTTTGGATTTTATGCACGCCGCACAAGCGATTCGAAATTATGACCGAAATATCCTTCTAGGGCTTAAATATATGGGACTGCCCTGTCCTGATGGATAAAGTGGCACTTATCGTTTAACGATCAACCAAACAGGGCTTCAATAAACCCGGATAGACGTTGCACCTAGTCGCGTTTAAAAGGCGTAGCTCGCAGGACATTTGGACAAACGCGATTACAAAACTACGTTTAACATAATCCCCACCGTTAAAACATCCTACGAACGGTAACGTTTCGCGAAACATGTGCCGTGCCGGGATTTTTCTCCACTCCGAAGTGGATCCTTCCTGCCCTGCTTCTTTTTTGACTGATATGAGACACAATTATGCAAATGAGTGGCATAATCTCGTGATGAAACCAGAATTCCTGGTAGAACGGAATATCCTTTTGCCGGATGGCGGCTAACATATGAGTTTCATTTGTGTGTGCGCCAATGATGTGTTGTGTGTTGCTGAGCTGCGATAAGAATTTTAATTTAATCTCAAGAATATGACAAAGTAAGTATAGTTCCATTTGAGTGGATAAGCAGGCCCAAAAAGTTATGTGTCGAAACTCCTGCAGGAGTGATAACAAAACGCAATTCTTTTCGTTAATTGTTTGAATTGCCTGTTCGGTCTTATCAGTGAGCACCGTCTGAGGACCACTTTAAGCGATGCCTTTCAAAAGCAGCACAAGATTCTCATCGACAGTTGTGCGCGATGGGTCCTGATTGAAATTGAGTAGCGTGAATGAGGACACCCTTCGTCTGTCGATGGGAAGGTTCAGAGCGGGTATCTTTCGCCATTCAACAACTTAACTGAATGTCGTCCTGTCTTATATTTTCTTATCTGGATCCCCACGAGTACTTTTCCCTTTTTTGTTGGTTATGTCTTCGCAAACTGTCTGAAAGGAAGGGGTGTTTCCCATGTACGTGCTTACTGAACCGCGTCGTTTTGGATTTCTGATTGTCGTTTAATTTAATTTCAATGATTTTTATTTCTTATTCTTTCAATTGCGCTGTGATAAAGGGAAATTGCTGGTCTACCTTTGTTTGGTTCTTAGTTTCCTGTAAAAGTTGTTTTATTGTAATGCGTATCCTTTTTGTTGAGCATGAGCACCTACCTGCCGAACGATTGTGTGTGAAGACAAGGCAAATGTTATTTTTGCACTATTATTAGCTTACGATGGGGCGTTTAAGAACCATTCTACATCTTTGGCCAAGTAACGATTAGGCTTTATGGGGGGAATTCTACTCTTATGAGAGCATCCTTATAATTGCATGGATTTTGGAATGATTTCGCTTTTGCGATTTTACAGAGAGATTCCAAATTTTGATTGGCTTAATTGAGTTTCTTGAGCCAGCAAATAAAATGTAATTTCAGATAAAAATGGGAAATGTGAAAAGAATTCGTTCTCATTGTCTTTTGGAAAGTATCAAGGTCGGTTTGGGGAATGTAAACTTGAATGACACTTGTTTTTATTTGTTGTGGCCTTATCGTGATCGGCCCAGACCACACATGACTCTTCTTAACAGCTTTTATGGTAAAGGGATAACAAAAATAGCTTAGACATGTTAAAGCAACTTTGAGCCCCTTTTAAAGAATAGCCAAATAGTAGAAAACCTTTGCGTCGATTTGGTGTAAATGGCTGTTTGTTTCTAATAGGTATACTGCTATCATGGCTACGACAAATTAAGGAAAAATAAAAGAAAAAATAAATACAGTATATAAAATGTAACTTACTACACACTCCTCACAAACAAATGAATCAGACGGATTGGGACAATCACTTCGTGTCTGTCAAATCAACATAGAAAGTATAAGCAGATCTAAGTAGCATCTTTGAACCATCCAACATACGGTTCCGCCACCTACGTCAGATCAAAGGCAATAAGTGACGTAGAGGTAGTCGAGTGCAGAAACTCCGGAAATATCTCCTCGATCACCATAAAGATCAGTGATACGCACATCGTCAACGATTACAATCCCCCAAATGTTCCGTGGCCCTCAAAACTTACAAAACATATCAACAAGGAGTTCAAACACTAACAAAAAAGTACAACAACAAACCATGCTACCTACACTCAAACCTATTCTCTACGCCGAAGTTGATACTGCCCTCTCATCAATAGAATCCGGCACTGCAGCCGGCACACAGGTAATATAACCAGAACACCTAAAGCAAATTGCTCCAAAAGTAAGAAGATGGCTTGTCCAGGCTTTTTCAGGATGCTGTCATCCGCCGAGCTCTTAGTTACCCTTAGCACCTTAAGAAATCAAAAGTCACTGCGCTCTGCAAGCCTAGCGAACCCGCAGATACTCCACAAAGTTACCGTCCTATTGCCCTCCTTGCTGAGCCTTGATTTTTTGAACCTATAATCCTGAGCAAAATAAGCAGTTAGCAGTAAAATCGAAAAAGCTATTCTGGACAAACAAGCAGGTTTTAGGAAGCCCAGAAGTTGCAACGACCAAGTTTTTTTTTTATAATTAACTCGCGATCAAGGGCTTATCACTACCCTTAAGATGTGTAGCACGTCGCGAGCGGAAAGAATTTGAGGATAGAAAAGATAGAAGAGAAAAGTAATTCAAAGCTTACCCCCGCAAGTGATATTCATTTACGGAGAATAGCAATAATATAACAAGCAGAGTATTTCGTAAATGCATCTGGCATGCATCTAATTGTTGTCTATTCTATTTGCGTATTGAAAGAAAAAGAAGTGCTTTATATTCGGCCGACCCTAACCTGGATAACCGCTAATTTTGAGACAGACGCTCCTGGATTTTTTGATTGTTGCTCGTTTTGGTCCGCCCCGGGTATTTTCCATACCGGTACCCGCCATATCTAGTAAGCATTCCCCTATCCGCCACCTGGGGCGGCACCCGATTGGGGACCAGCAACCCGAGAGGTATTAGCCATAACAACCTTAAAAGAAAACTGTTTTTACCGAAAACCTCGTAGATAAGCTTCGTGGATCTTAACAGCATCCTACGACTCTTAATTGGCACTCCCAGCCCAGAAGAGCCTGACCTCCGATTCCGAACGGCGAATTGGGAGGATTCTGATCAATTGTCAAAACGGGTATCAATTGTCAAAAGCGAGTATCAATTGTCATACTCTCGGAGGGTTTGTCAAACCATCGCGGAGGTACGAACGTGAAAAACTTGTGCTGCCCCTGTCCGGATGCGAACCCGGGACCTCGTGCACAGTAGTTCTATACACTTACCAGCAGCCTATGACACCGTGTAGAGAAAGGGTTTCCTGTACAAGCTTCTCAAGATCAGTCCGTGCACAACAGCCTGCAACCTAATATGTGCAATGCTCAGTGACAGAATATTAATTGCCTGCCTCCACGATAACCGCAGCAGAACAAGTAAACTCAATAACGGCATTCCCCAAGAGGGCCAGTATTCGCCCCTTCACTTTTTAACGTTTACACCAGTGACCTCCCAGCTACGTCCTTTCTCACAACGAACTACACCAATTTTATGGCGCTTGCCTTCCAACACAAGACCCTTGGAAGGCTGGAACAGGTATCGACATCAGAGCTAATGCTAAGTTTCCACTTGTCGATTTGTAATTGACAAACGACGTATTTTTAGTTTATATTGAGAAATTGGCAAGAAGAAATAGTGTGTCTTTGAATTGACATATGAATTGGCTTACGCTTTGCCAATTGTGTCTTTGATTGACAAAGGGGAGAACTGTCAAAGTTTGTCAATAAATCGACAAGTGGAAACTTAGCATAAGCCATCTGTCTGCATATTTCAAGAATTGGCGACTTCAATCCAGTGCAGCAAAAAAGGAAATGTGTTGTTTCAATCTAAATCACAGAAAGGCGTGAAGAAAACTGCGAGTGACCACGACGCTTGATAGTTCACAGTTAAGATACAATTTATCTGGGTATCGCCTTATACCAAACGCCACACCTAACCGAAGCTTCTCAAAAAATAAAGACTAGGAACAACGTGATTCCAAAACTTACGGGTACCTCCTCGGATGCCTCCGCAAACTGCTTATAAGCCTCCGTTAACTCGCTGTTATACTCTATTGCAGAATATGGAGCTCCCGTTTAACTAAACAGCTGTCACACAAAATGGATTGATACCCAACTCAACACCACCATGAGGCTTACTGAATTGTAAATGACTGCAATCTTTTGTGAAGCAATCTCTGAGTTCTTGGAAGAATTTCATGTTTTGTGATTTATTCAATTGACTTCATTTCATGACATAAATTTCAGCATAGAAATCTTTCAATCTTTTTGAAGTCTTGACTGGACCAAACTTTACCACCAATCTTATGATTAGATTCAATTGAATGCAATTCTTTAGAATTACACTTCATTTTTTGAGGTCACTTTAAAGTCTTTACCGTTCACTTGAAGTCACCCGCATTCTTCAAAGCTTCAACAATAGTTATTTAAATCTTGAAGTCAATATCCCAGAAATTAAAAACCCAAGATGTCAATTGATTGTTTAATCAAAAGATTGCTGTCTTTTATAACTCTGGAGGCTTATATCTGGCAACCTAAGACCAACATTACTTGCTACCTATATGCTCTGCAAGATAACACCACTTGACCTAAGAAGGAGCCAAGCATTGATAAAGAATTCTACAAAATCCAAGGAAATGTCCGAATCCAACTTTGTGCAGATGTTGGACACTCTACTACCGGAAGAGTACTGGTCATCAACGCGGGCTGAATCAGTCAGGCAAAGCCCAACATTCAAAAATGAAAACGGAGAACCAGAATTCGAACTACCGAGAAAAGCATGATGCAACTTGGACTTCCACTAGGAGTAGCAATGCTTTCCTCAGCCAGATGGGATCAAGCTACTAACCCGTCCTGTCCATGCGTTACTTCCGCTCAAACTATAGAACATATCCAGCTCTGAGCTCTCTCGAATGCTCAGAGCTGTAATGCAGTAACAACCGCATTGCGTCAACGTCCTAACAACAGAAGCTGTCTCTTGGCGTCAATAACTGTATCTGTCAAGCATTTCTTTATGTGGGTAGGTATAGCTTCCCCGGGTTGAACCCCGGTTTTCTTAAATACAAAGTCCGTCAAAGGGAGTGTTTTTCATTACATATTTAAAAAATTTATTTTTTATTTTAACTGCATGTTGAAAATACTCTCAGTTTTATAAAGACCGTAACTTTTTGATAGCGCAGACGACCGCTTGACATCTTTGAAAAAATGTCCATCAGTTTTGAAAAAAAAGTCATTTCGTGACCTTATAATAGTAAACAGTTTTCCAAATACAAACACCTTAGCTGACTGACGAATTAAAACTGCTATTAAAACAAGTGGGAAAGTGCAACAGTGCGTATGCAAAAGCTTCAGTCCATCTACGACGGATTGCAAAATACCCGACCATACCAAAAAAACACTGCCACGACTCCAAAAAATGGGCAGGATATAAAAATATAACTGTTGAATGCTTTATACTAGGTGGTTGCATACATTTCGGCCTAAAACTCCGTCTTTTTAACTAAAAAAATCACTTTTTTTACCGCCACGCCCACAGGGTTTATTAGCGATCTTATTTTTTTGGTCGCTGATCACAAATTTCTTTTTTTGCTCGCGAGAAAAATAAGAGAAAAAACGAATTTGTGGCTCCCCAAAAAAGTGTTCCTTTTATGGTATATTCTCGCTTTGAGTGTTAACTGATGCTATGGTTTTCCTTTTAATTTAAATATAAGTAATATTTTATAAAAATTTTATAAAAAGGTTATATTTTTTGGGGAACAAAAAACACTGAAAACGCGAATATAGCAGAGACACCCCTATTTAAGGGTATTTTTGAGGGATTTAAGATGAATCCTCAATTGCTCGCAACAAATAACCTGAAACTCGTGATCAGCGACCCAAAAAACCTGTAACAGAGCAAATCTGGTGGTGGCAGAAGCCGGGGATATTCAACTAAAGTTAAAAGTCAAGCTAACATAGCTCAAATTTAGAAATAACAAACATGGTTTTTAGGAAAAAAAAATTGAAGTGTTTTGCCACCAATTCCTTTGAAGGAATTTAAAGAGTAACAAAAGTTTTGTTATTTATTCAATATTGTAGGAGAACAGCAGACTTCAATAAAAAAGAAAATTTTAGTTAAGGAGAAATTTTATTTTAATTTCCTAAGCAGGAGGTACATGTAATATATTATTACCAATAATTGGTAATATATATTTTCCAATAATTGTAATAATCACAATATTTTGTACAAACTGCATAATAAAGACGAGCTACGTTCAACAAAAGTCGACGGACCGCTCCCTGTAGATATGACTTCATACTTAAAGAATTTTTAAGACACAAAGGATCTCACATTTATCAATGAACACAGCGCTAATTAGTATTTTAAAATTTTTTTTTTTTTTTTTTTTTTGAATACTAGGATGGACGGAGACGGAGACTAAAACTCCAAAATCTTTCAAAGATACCAATACGCCCACTATAGCAGGTACATAATACCGAAGTAGCCGATATTGGTTATGCCCGATTTCCACGTGCTAAAAAACCACCCATTTATGAGAGACACTATGAAACTGCCAGAACGCACTTCATAGTAGTAAATTTTCGCTCTCTCATAATACTTCTTGACTACAACTATATTAACTTAACAAGTAGTTTACGCTTCCATAGTGTTGATCGCATTGGATAGGTTGCTTTCCAGTGAATGCACCTAATAAGCCGTTCATTAATGCGGCTTCACCCTACGTCGCTAGATCGAAGGGTCTTGTTCTTTGTAGTCGTCGCTCGTTGTTAACATCGTTAAGAGTCTCGTTTAGAGTACGGATCATTTCATTGTTGCAATGAACATGAAGGCGAGCATTAAGCTTTCGAGCGAAGTTTGTTACTTCTCCGCCCACGGTAGCTATTCCTAAATCTCTGTGAATATCGCTATTCCTAATATACCATGGAGCATTCACAATTGCTCTTAGTGTTTTGTTTTGGAAAGTCTGCAACATGGACATGTTGCTCGGCTTGGTACAACCCCAAAGTTGTATACCGTATGCCCAGGACGGCTTTAACGCCTGCCTGTACAAGAGCAGTTTGTTATATGTGCTTAATTTCGAAAATCTTCCGATAAGCCAATACATTTCCCTGAGCCTAATCTCGAGCTCGTCACGCTTCTTCTTTACGTGTGGTTTCCACCTTAGTTTAGCGTCCAGTGTCATCCCTAGATACTTCGCTTCATTTGCATAAGGTATTTGTACAGAATTTATGAACAGAGGCAAATTGTTAACCCTTCTGTAAGTGAAATTCACATGCGTAGACTTGTTCTCGTTAAGAGCGATTCGCCAAGTCTTCGTCCAGACACAAATTCTGTCCAATGCTCGTTGGAGGTTTCTCGTTGATGACTCGACTGATTCACCTGTTGCCAGGATGGCCGTATCGTCCGCAAACGTGGCCACGACTGTCTCGTCATCTAGAGGTATGTCTCTTGTGTAGAGCAGGAACAGGGTCGGACCGAGGACGCTTCCCTAAGGGTACGCCAGCCCGAATTTGCTTGAAACTCGAGTATTCACTACTACACCTAACACGAAAGAGTCTGCTTTCAAGATAATTTTCCAATATTTTAAACATGTCTTCCGGCAAATTTTGCCGTAGCTTATATTTCAAGCCCTCGTGCCATACCTTGTCGAAGGCTTGCGATACGTCGAGGAAAGCACTTGAACATATTTTTTTCCCTTCTAAGGCGTTTTCAATTTCATGCGTTATTCTGTAGACTTGATCTATTGTGGAATGGTTAGGTCTGAAACCGAATTGATGATCCGGGATCAAGCGTCTTTCTGCAATTATTGGTTGTAATCGCTTCAGCAGAAGTTTCTCAAATACTTTCGATATTATCGGCAGAAGCGATATGGGCCTATAAGATTTTTTATCATTTGCGCATTTCCCCGGCTTAGGAACCATAATGACTTCAGCAACTTTCCATTGTCTTGGAACGTATAGAAGTCTAAGAGAAGCGTTTATCATATAAAGTAGCTTGACTAATGCCTTTTTTGGTAGCTCTTTTAATATTTCGCCAGTGATCAGGTCGTAACCCGGGGCCTTATTATTTTTAAGTTTGCTAATTGTCTGTCGGAGTTCAACTAACGAAACTTTTTTCATTCTAAAGCTACCAGGTTCCCCGTTGTTGTTTAGAACGTCAGCCAACGGCGGACCGTCGAAAGGCTTGAATGTTTCTTCTAAATGTTCAGCAAACAAATTCGCTTTCTCTTTGTCTTCTCTTGCCCATTCGCCGTTAGCTTTTTTTATTGGTGCCGAGTGGATTATAGGTTTCTTGATATACTTAACTGCTTTCCACAGCGAGTAGTTTGAGGTCCTATCCGCCGACAAGCCTTCAAGGTATTCAGTGGTCTCACGATTTTTAAGATCTTGCAACATTCCTTTCAGTTTGTTAGAGAGGCGGTTCAATCGGGTTTTGTCTGGGGGGGCCCTCGTGCCTTGCCATCTCCTACGCGCTCTTCTCTTTTCACGAATCAATTCTTCGATTTCGAGCGGATATGTTTTACGTACATGCCCATCGGTGCTAACTGCGTTCTTTTGGGACGAATTGTTGTTCCAAGCAGCGCTCTGAATTGCTTCAATGAATTTGTCAACTGCGGTTTCTAACTCGAAAGGAGTTTTCAATGGCACATTCAAGCCAACACCCTCCTTACAGTCCTTTCTGAAAGCGTCCCAGTTCATGTTTTTGCTAGCTAATCTAGGAGCTCTTTCTATTTTCGCCAGTCTTCCACCCATCTTCAAGATAACTCCTGAGTGGTCTGAGCAAAGATCATAACACTCTTCAATTCGCGTAAGGTATTTGGGGTACCCTTTAGCGATGAAAAAATCGACAAGGTCAGGCTTTTTATTCCTATCGGTTGGCCAATATGTTGGCTTACCCGTGGAAAAAAGTCCACCCCACGCTTCATACTATTTTTGTACAGTAATCTGCCTCTTGTTGAATTGCATCGTGAGCCCCAAAAAGTATGCTTCGCGTTAAAGTCACCCCCAATGATAAAATTGGACCCAATGAAGTCATACATACGATCAAGATCGTCTTCCACCAGTCTATATCCTGGCGGGAAATAACAAGATGCAATGTTATAATCTAAGCAGTCAATTTTTACAGAAACTGAACTGATCTGCATAGAGTCTAGCTCAACTTCTGTGTTCTTGAAGTGCTTTATGCAGTTCTTAATGTAGAGGGAGGATCCTCCTCTCGAATTTTGCGAAGGGTGATGTGCGTGATAGTCATTGTAACCTTTAAGTTTGGGTGTAGACCCGTTTTTAAGGTGAGTTTCCGTAATCATGCAAATATCAATATTGTTTTTCCGTAGAAATACTTCTAGTTCGTCTATTTTATTCAGAAGGCCGTTTGCATTCCATGTTAGTATTTTAAATAACTGTTTCATATTCATGTTCTCTTGTAATTTTTTCGAGGCTTAAACTCGAGCTTGCTCAGTTTGTCAAATATAACTTTGTTGATTTTAGTCTGATCCTCAAGTTTCTCCAAGATTACAGCGAGGATCTGAGACACTACATCTGTTGTGGGCGATCTTGCCTTGCTTTTGTTTGCCGCAACCTGTGCGTATGATTTCGGTGCGACCAGTGGTGGTTTCTCCGCTGCACTTGAACTGGCGCCGCTCTTTTGTGGAGCTTTTACGCCTTTTGTCGACGCCTCCTTTGCCAATCTTCCACTTTTGATCGGCTTTGGCGTCTTTGGAGTCTTTGGCTTAGGAGTTTCAGCAGGTTTTGGGCGTCCTAGGCTTTGATTCTGACCTCTAGTATTTTCCTTAAGAGGTTCTCGTCCCTTTTGCAGCTCTATGGCTACTTCGCATCCTCGATAGTTCGCGGGGTGGTTTCCGTGGCAATTGGCGCAAACTGCTGGAGCCTTTATGTCAACCTTGCACCCTGTTGACAGGTGTTTTCCGGCACATTTCACGCAACGTGGTTCTTTTTGGCAGTAGGCACTTGTGTGCCTGAATTCTTGGCATCGCTTACACTGTGGTATCAGTCTATTGCCCTTTCGCATGGGTTCGATTTTAACCCTGATGTTAAGTATCATTTTTATTTTATAAATATCGTTTATGCTCTCAGTTCTTTCAAAGGAGAGCATAAAAATTGGAAGGCCGCGTCTGATCACAGTGTCTCTTTCTCCTTCCTTGCGTTGCTTTTCCTTTTTAATGATATTGACGGCATCAATAATTTTAAGGCCTTTATTTTTTACGTCTTTTACAACGTCTTCTTTTGTGCATGATGGGTGGAGCCCCCTTACAATGACTCGCAGTGGTTTCTCGTACTTATTTTGATAAGTATACCACTCGATTCTTTCTGCATTCAGTCTAAGAGACAGTGCGCGATAGGAATCGGCGTTGTCAACATTTACTTTCCACACGTTATTTCGGTGCGAGGTAAGCTTATAGTTTTCTGTTCTCACCGTGTTTGCAAGAAGGTTGCGCAATAACCCAAAGTCTGCTATCCCGACGATGTTTATTGCGGGAGGTGGACGAATTTTCGCTTCTGGATTAGCCTTGTTTGAGCCAGAGGGCTTATCTTCTTTTTGTATTACTTCAGGAGAGGAATTCGCCTTTCGCTTCTTGCTAGACCTTTTCCTTAAGACTGAATCGGTCTCAAGTGCAAGTTCGTCCTCGTCCGTGAAGTATTCGACTGCTGGTCGGTTCGGTGTTACACACTCTTTCGTTACCTCACAGTCTTTCGTTAAACGAGTATTTTTAATATCCTCGTTTTCTTTTCGCAGAGAGTCAACTTCCATTTTTAGATCTTGGAAGAGTCGCTCCATTTCAATAAGCTTTAAAATATTAATACACAAAAAAAAAATCATTACATTTGCCTATAAAAAAGTTTAATACATACTAGTGTTCGTTTAAGAAATATGTACCTACCTACCTAAAACTCAACTAACTGTTACCGACATGCTAAAAAGCTTTCTTCCACTGTAAAAGACTTAAATATTAACATTGGGCAAAACAAAATGTGTCTTGCACTTCCTGTATTGCCCTCGGCTCCATTATAGGTAACCAGCCAAACCATATGTTCAATTAAATGTAGGTACACAACAACTCTCCACTTGTCTGTGTTAAGTTCAAAAACTGAGCATAAAGATGATTGTTTGTACCTTCCATGAACCGTTAACATAAACAGACCTAAGTGCTGGGCAAAGAATTTTGTTCCCGGAATTCTCAAGGGATTGATGAAGCCGAATTTTGTTTTGGAAAACAACTTTACTCAACTGTCAGATGTTTTCTGACAGAAGTTTCTCACAGTTCCAGTGATCTCTATTCAAGACAACAAATATATCAATGCTTTTAAAGGTACACCCTACGTTATGCCTTCATTTAGTAATGCAGAAAATAAACAAGGTGAATGGAGAGAACATTTTACACCAGTAGATACTAATCCTAGATAAATGCAACAGCGGACTCAAAAAATAACTATTTACCGTAGTGGCACAGTTTTATGGAAAATTATTTGACAAAATAACGCAGGAAAGTAGTATAATTTAGGTACAGATATTCGAACCCAATGTATAAAGGTCTACATCTTAAAGTTATACCTAAGCACTTTTAATTCTTATCAAATGTTGCTTTTTTTTTGAATCAGAGAAAACAACTCAGTTTTATTAGAAAAAACTT
The DNA here is from genome assembly GCA_947623515.1 of Neoascia interrupta. Lineage (NCBI taxonomy): Eukaryota > Metazoa > Arthropoda > Insecta > Diptera > Syrphidae > Neoascia > Neoascia interrupta. The sequence goes on from OX392463.1 coordinate 129,703,742, forward strand.
ACCATAGCACTTGGTGTTCCCTAAATGTGTAAACGCCAAACTGCGCCTTGGTTGTAGGATTCCCTTCACCTGCACCTTACTCAAAATATTAACTTTCGTAACTTAACATATCATAGTTTTTTTAAGAAATTAACTCTTTTAACAAATTTTTATCAAACCACAGAAAAAAATCTTTCACACGATGTGATCCGCACAAAATTTCCACACAAACATTTTTTTCCGTTAAAACTTTGATTTACGCTTTATGAGAGACAGAGTATTTACGAGAGACATGAGAGTATTTACGATCAAAAAAGCGTGCAATATGATATGAATGATCTTGATAAGTTCTCTTTTCTCCATAAAAATAAGAGACAATTTTTGCGAAGCACGCGCAGAGCATTTGCAATTTTTCCGCTGACATACAAAACCTGTGACACACAGGCTATGTTTTAATGAAAGTGTTATACTGGTTACGTCGATACTTGCTCTGGCCAAGGTGCGTGCCACGGAAAATAAAAAGTTTCTTTTCGATGAAAAGGAGGACTTCCAAAAATTATTTTTGATGTGAAGTACAGTAGATTGCCAGTTAATAATTGGCAATGGAATTTATTACTTGACCGAGTACATTACACGAATTGTGTGCCTTAAGTTCACATTTCACCAGTTAATAAGATCAACGCGTTATCGGAATTTATTACTTGACCGAGTACATTACACGAATGGTGTGCCTTAAGTTCACACTTTGAAATTATGGAGGGATTTTGTAAAATAATGTGATCGATCACCCCGTTTGATGACCAAATGAGGTCTAGAATGGACACAATCTCATTTTTTTTTTAATAAAACTGGAATAAAAACATGCCGAAAGACTTAATTTCGAATAATAATGTGGATAATTTTAATTTTTTAATATTCTAACAATTGAGTTCACTAAGAAATAGCATGTACTCGCGCCTACCCCAAATCTTACAGAAGACTAACCCAACTACCAAATCCTGGCGGCTAAGAGTAAAATTGACAAAACTCTAATGGGGAAAAATATAGAAAGAACAAAAATCTCGGAAAACAAAAGCTTGAGATATTGTCAAGAGATTAGAGAGTGCTTCCTTTCATTTTCAAATTGAGTTTGTTATACCCTACCCACCGCATATTAAATTTAATGCTTAGTCTGTAGACCGTACAAACACGCAATTTGGTGTGCTTTTAAACTTATGAAAAATTCAAAGATCGCATAAGGACAATTTTTTTATACACACATAACGGTTTAATTATAGTTTATAATTTCATGCGGAAAAGAAATAAATTTTAAAGCAAGAACTATGAAATTTTTGATTAATCTCGACGTTGTCAGTTTGTGCGTCCAATCGCGTTATAACTTCTGATCGGTAAGTCTTAGAAAAACAAAACTTGGTGTGCTTCTAAACAGCAAAAATAGTCCCAGAATCCAACGAGGGCAGTTTGAAATTTCATGGGAAAATGGATTAAATGTTTTTCAATACTTTTTTTAAAGTCAAGAACAAGAAAGCTACAAGAAACTTAAGTTGAGTAGATCCTTAGATCCTTTCCTAAGCACATACTATGTATTTCCTAATGAAAAAAATCGATTTCTTGAATATATTGAAAAGCTTTTGAGAAATGAAGAGATGAAATTCGGTGATGTTTTTCAAAGTGTTTGAGGCCATAATTTTTGGCCGCACAAAGCCAATACTGAACACAAGTATAAAACAACACCAAGTTAACCAAGTGCTTAAAAAATATTTTTCAGGAAAAGTTTTAATACTGCCGTTTTAACATGTTTAAAAAAAAGTCGCACAAATGCATGAAAAAACGTGTGTGTGTGTCTTATCTACGGAGATGTTTGGATAAATCCTATGAAAAAAATCACACAATCATGCAACTGTCTAAAGTTTTAGGAAAATGTAGCTAATTTTAAAGTTTCAAAACCCTCTGAGATTTAACTCAAAAACAGAAAAGCATTTTCAAAAACTAATTTTTTCGAAAACAGATTTGGTTTAAGTGCAAGTGTACAAAAAGAAAGCAAGTGGCATTAAAAAAAAGTTAAATTCCCGTTCCTAAGTTTTTCGAAACCTATTTAAAAAACGAATAAAAAATAAGAGTTTGTTTTGCCGTTAACTCGAAAACCGGTGGCCATAGAATTTAAGAAAAACATCCAACGCTGGCACAGGTAGTTACGGTATTGAAAAAAAGTCTAACGGAAACTGACAAAAGTTCAAAATAGTTGATTTATGGATTTAAAATTTTAAAAATTATAAATAACGGCCAATCTATCCTGGATTGGAAATTATATATCCGGGCCCTCTATCTCCTAAACGGAATAAAATATAACTTTAAAATAAATAACGGCCAAAGTCTATCTTCTGAGATTATGCAAAGCTTTATGCAAGGCTTCAGCGAACTTCGAATATTCAAATACTCCGAAGATTTGACGTATTTGAAACATTTTCGAATACGATTTTTGGAACAAGTTTACCGTCCAAGTGGAATATCTTTGATATTTTTAATTTTTTTTTACATTTTTGTCCTGATTACAAATATGTTATTTAAAATTGTCGGTCTCATTTAGTTTAAAAGTTATAGCTATTCAAAGTTTCTATTTTTCCATACAAAGTAGCTCATCTTAGACGTAAAATTTCTGCCTAAGAATATGCAATCGAAATTTGACAAGTTTTTCCAAGTAAAGATCTTCGTGACAAGTAAAACTCTTGGTTTTGGAGACAACAATGTTTGGGTGGCATCCTTCGCCGGTTCAAAGGATTTCAACTCTCTTTTTCTAGTAGGTGCTAGTTGTCTGGCAGGCGCCTGTGGCCTAGTAAAATAAAAAACTGAGTTTTTCTTTTTAAATTGCCCTTAGTGACTTTCCCAATTTTAATTCAATCTATTAAAAATTAAAAAATTTTTAAATAATTGAATTAAGTTTCGGGTGCATGTCGACGTTTGTCATCCTCAGCGAGCACGTTCGTACTAGGTTCAGTGTGGGCGCCGATCAGACAGGTGTAGTGTGTGGGCGTGAGAACAATACCTAATTTTAAAAAAAAAGAAGCAGTTTTGAAATAGTTAATAATTTTCTAGATGTACTTGAAAACACTGAAATTCCAAAGACGTCATCAAAAATGTTTGAAGTCCCAAAGACTTCATCTAAAATTCTTGAAATCCCAAAGACTTCATCGAAAATTCATGAAGCCCCAAAGACTTCAACTGAATGCGGGTGACTTCAATTGAATGGCAAAGACTTCAAAGAGACTTCAAAGAATACAGTATAATTGTAAAAAATTGAATTCAATTGACTTCAATCATTAGATTGGTCGAAAAGTCCAGTCAAGACTTCAAAAGGAATGCGAGATTGCAATGCTGAAGTCTAAGTCATGAAGTGAAGTCAATTGAATCAATCACAAAACATGAAATACTTTCCAAGAATTCAGGGATTGCATAACAAAAGATTGTAGTCTTTTAGAACAACTCCGCTGTCCGCCCATCCAGCTCCGTCAACATTAAGAGGACAGTAATAAGTCGTACAGGCAAACAAGATCATGGTCCACAAGTGCATTGATTTTCCTACTTTCCTTAAGTAGTCATTAGGTTTATTTGTGGTGTATTTCTTGCAATTACCTGATCGAAAAGCAAATGCTTGATTTCCAAACTTTGTTAACAAAACGATGTAGTCCTTTATATACTGCCTACACGCCATGACTTCTTCTCTGAAATTCGATAAGCGTAGAACCTTTTAACGTGAATCGTCATCAATGAGGGTGGGTTAAGAAAAATTTCTTACCACTGGGAATTGATGTCTGCATTAAGTCTGCACAAATCTGAGTGAACTTGTCCTAAGGGTTCCTTTTCTCTTGGTTCAAAGGTACAGGAATTTTTGATTGTGTCAATTTCCCTTAATGCAACGTTTGCGTAAAGAGTCTTACCTGAACCCTTTAATTGAAATGCTAGTTGCAAGCTTTTGGGTCAAAAACTATTTTATAGTCGCTCAATTTCTGTGTTCGAGGCCAACGGTCGGCGGAAGAATACCTCGTTGGTCGTTGCATACAGCACCCTACATAAGAGTGGCTGAGTCTGCATTCATATTTGTTCAATACAATTACAAGAATATGTTTATCGACCTTTCAAGCAAAGGTTGCAAAGCATTGCGAAAAGCTGCTTTAGTGTGAGTGAGCAACCCTTTCTTCTGTTTTTCAGTTTGAAAATTTCGTAAGTATAAGGGAAGAAAATAAAGATAATTTGGAGCCAATATTGTAAGCAAATTATGGCCATGTCTAAGATGCTCGTAATTTATCTCTTTTGGTATCTTATTTACACGGAATGAATTGTTGAAAGAAAGAAAATAATCACGAAATTACAAACATTCACAGGCTAATGGTTCGACACAAAATCAACATTGGTGCAAACCTGCAGGACCATAATTTAGTTGGCAGTCAACACCTGGAGCAAAACAATTTAAAGCCACAAAACTTGCTCTTTTCACAACAATTTAATTGGTTTGACTGTGCAATACGCCGTACCGCCGTCTGTTGTTGTTTAAACAAAATTGTTTGTGTGTTGTTTCATTCATCAGTTCAACAACAGAACTTTTTTTTCAAACACAATCTTTGGGAATACTCTTTAAAATATTATTTTCAATAAAGGAAAACTCTCTCGCTTATGATGGCTGCAGGAAGTGAAATTTTCCAATTCGCATCCTTACAAGCAATCAAAATATAAAACGCTCCAAATTGATACTTTGCTGTTGCTCTTTTGAGCAAGCAAGCCTAAGCACTTTCTCATAACAAAGTTATATTTCTGAAATATGTTTTCCTGCTTCCATTCAATTTGGCGAGCAAATTAACTTTTGAAAACTTTCAAGGATTTTCCCAGAGTCCGACATAAAAACGAACACAAACGGGAAACTTATTCTACCAACTCGGTATAGGAGATATGTCGGCGAGTTTCCGGTTGTCGGTCAATGTGTTCTGCTCTGGACTTTAATTCAGGTTGAGTCGCACGCAGGATATTTACTCACAAGAATCGCCATGACCAAAGGTAAACATTCTTCTTTGATTGAGGTCTATGAGAAAGAACAAAGCAAAGGAATCAAAATATTCTAAGGATCGTCTGCTGCTGCTACTACAATCGCCAGGATGTGGTGTATTTCCACACAGTCGGTCTTCTTCCGGCAACGGAAACAGCTCACATTCCCATACCAAACGTATCCGAGCACTTTGTGATTTCTTCAATTTCGAAATGCAAATCGGAGTTCCCCAGCTGATTGCTGACTGACGAGGACGCGTCGCAGACAACTGTGTTCTGTAATCCCATTAGTGGTGGAGAGCTTAACATCCTGTGTGTGTCCTGTGCACTCACCCACCATTCCCAGGGTCGATCCCTTTTGTATATGCCTCCTTCTTTGTCGTGTCTCTAGCTAAGTGGAATGTGTTTACTCAACAAATTTTCGCCTAAAGCAGAGAATGATGGTGGATTCCATTAAGGAAATTACCGTGAAAGGGACGCTAAAATTGCTGAGACCAATACCTACACCCATTCATCTTTCATCGTCCATTTGTAAACATACTTACGCGTGTAGCGTCGGTCGATTCGTATTTTGTTTCCACCAATTTCGTAGATACCCAGTGGCATTATTGTTTCCAGAAATAGCGATCCGATTAATTAGCTTTTGGGGTCTTCTTGTCGTCGATATGTTTATCAATTTGGGAACATCGACTGGTGCGATACAAAATGAATTTTCTTCCTACCAGTTACCTAATTAGCAAAAATATTTTCAAAGGACTCTGTCGAGGACTCCTTTTAATTTCAACTCCATCTACCCTTAGCGAGTGTTTCCGGTTGTCAAAGTAATAGAGCACGACTTGATGGCTCTGTTTTGTCATACTTTTTGTCATAAATCAGTCCGTATTTTTTTCTAGCTTGCAACCAGTTAAAGTCAATAGAAATTAAATTTTGATTCGATAAGCGTTGATGGTGATGAGTTTCCACATCAATTGACGATTAAAGATTATTATATTTATTGAGAATGTGCACATGTGTGTGAGTTTGCCAGGAGATGGTTTGGGTCGGAAGGGCGGTCAGACGTTATTAATTTTATTTTTATCGACAAGTGGAATGGAGCGTAGCGCCTTAAATTTTATCGACGTTCGCTTTTATAACCACTTGGCAATGATTATTGGTTTTTACTTAATGCCATCGCGGATGATGTCTGAGTGAAAGAGGATTTTTTTTTTATCTTTGGTAAAGAATTTCAAAAGGGGTACGTTTTGGCAAGTTTTATTGCATTACTGTTATTGCTTTTATCGCCGGAATATTGAAAAATTTAGTATTTGTTTTAATTTTATGTGTGAACTGAATAAGAATAATACAAATATCAATCAATCTAAGCTGATAAATTAACTTTGAAGATAAAATGAAGATAAAATGATTTAAATGAAGATTTTTTCTGACACTTAATGCGGTGGCATAAAATCATGATTCCATGACAAGATTGAGCCCTCTTATTGTGGCTTTTGGTCAGGCACCCCTCAAACAAATCTGTTCAAAATGAAATTTGCAATTTGCTCACAGAAGCTTTAATTTTATTTTATCCAAACTTTAAGAATTTTATTTTTCTACCCGATTAATTGTTTTTTTTTTTTAGAAATGGTGTAAACATCTCAAAAACAAGTAGTTAATTCAGGCTATATTAGCCCAGAATTGCCTAGATGAAGATGCTGTGTGTTATATTCTCAACATGCCTAGTATGTAGCGTTGATGGTGACACAGCACATGGTTAATAAGTTGGCCCTGGTTGGTTTACCTCGATATGTCGCACCACTAAATTTAATTGCATATCTATATACGTTTATAAGACCAAAATTGTGGCAATAATAAAAAGAATATCGTTTCCAACAATAACAAACAATACCGGGAAGCTACGAACATTTTTTTATAAAAATAGTGAGGAGGCAGGTTTTTTTATAACTAAAGTCCAGGCAGGTGAGGGATGACGAATGACCTATGGTATTTAAAAAAAAAAAAAACAAAAAAAGATGCATAAGCATAGACCCATAAAGCTGCTGCATGTATAATTTTCTAAGTTTTGAGGATAATCAGCTTGTGCAAGTTGTACAACAAAAAACCTCGAGCATGCGGACAAATCTTAACAAGAAGTACGAAATATGTTCAGAAGTAAAATTTATTGGGGAAGAAATCTGTACGGTATACAATTTAAAGGACACTGATTTATTTATTTATTTATTTATTTATTTATTTATTTAAAGGCAAATGTAATAGTTTAAGACTTAGATCTAGACAGATTGAAGATTTTAGTTGCAAAAGATGATAATCCTAATAAATATTCTATTCTTTTGAAACTTGTGCAGAAGCACGGAACAAACTTTCAATCGAGTATATTGACTCTTAAGCGACACATCTCATGAGTCATGAGTCATGAGACTGATAACCGCAACGTTTTCTCTTATTTCAAAGAGTCAATGGCTGGTTTGAGTACTTGATGTCCGATCCGAGCATTCATAACGTTTTGCTGAAAAATGTTCATTATGTTATTGACCTAGATGGCAGACTTTTTCAGTTCAGCAAGTTCTACTACTATGAGTATAGTAGTAGTTGGACTAGTGCCAATGGCAAGGAAAAGGAGTAAGAATTTAAAGAGCGTACAAGTGTGTGTGAATAGAAGTCCGAAAAATTGAATATTGTAGTTATAAATCAAAGGCGCACAATTTTCGAATGTGTTTAAAACGTGTGAGTTTTTATCGCGAAAGTCGGTTTATAAGTGCGTTTTGACATTAACATAAAGATTAAAAAAAAAAAACTATACGAATCAAGAAAACATTAAAAAATGTAGACGGAAAGTAACCTTTAAGTGGACAGAGATAAACTTGGATGTAAGAAGTGCATACATATTATAGTTGATCCAGCAGAATGAGACTCTGTTGAGTGTAGAAAAAATTTTAAAGGAGGCTGAGGCCAGCCTGATCGTGCTCCGCTTTCTGTAGAATAATATTTTGCTCAAAATGTTCTGGTATTGGTAATATAATGAAAGAAATAGAAAGTGTTTTAAAAGCTGTAAATGAAAATCGAAAACTGTTCAATAAATCAAGAAGAAGAAATAAAGAAAATATTCAATAAGCAGCTTAGAAGGCAAAAAATGTAAAAAAAAAGAAAACATATCTACGCGGAAATCGGAGTGAGAAATCTGCCGCTTATCATCATAAAGCCTAATTGCATAAATTTTGAAATAAAAGAATAAATGAACCCTGCTGATTTGTGTACTCAAGTCAGTAACAAATCTAAAAATTTGATTGATTCTATTGTCATTGGTTAATGTACTCCCGAGTTTTGACAGTACACGTAGACGTACCTATACTCGCGCACAGTCTCTCAGGGCGAGATTTTATCTCGTCTCTATTTTCTTGCATACATATTTTTTAGGTTGTCTAGTTAATTGTTTTAAAGAAAATACTATAATTTAATAAAACAAATAGTAAAATATAGGAAACTACTTAATTTGGCAGTAAAAACCTTTTAAACTAGCCTCCGAAAAAAATTCAACCGTAGGGAAACTTACTAATTCAAAAACAAACAACAGCAAATATAAAAAAGTATGAAAAATATGTAATCATACCAGAATATACCAGAAATTCATGCTCAAATTAGTACTAAGTAAAACCCTGTCCAATAGGCTAACAAAATAGACAAAAAAAATTTATGACAGTTATTGGAAGTGTCATGTTTGTTATATTCTTAGTAAAAAACAAAATAAAATAATAGTTTCCCCTTAGTAAATACATATTTTCCACTAAAATCAAAATATATTTCCCAAAAATTGTGACACCTAAAATACTCGCGCCGCACTGTGGTCCCAAATGACTTTTTCGTTGCAAAATCATAACTTTCGAACGCATAAAGATATCGACACAATTTTTTCGTCTTCTTATTACTAATTTCAGAAACTATAAATAACTTAAGGGAATTTATTTTCTTAGAAAGGGGAACTATCAAAATAAGGCATTAAAGTAAAACTATAAAAACAGTCCTAAGACTTGTGGAATTTAAAAAAATAAATGTCGGCGATTACTTGAATATGTGCTAAATTTAAATTGGTAGTAACATTGCATGCTTAAAGTAAACGAACCAAGGTATTTTTTCATTTTATGAAGGATCAAAAAAAAATGTTTTTTTTTCCTTGAAAGATAAATTAGTTTTTTTTTAAAAAAAGGGGAATGGCATAACCAGTCCATATAACTAAAAATCATATTAGCATAGAAATACCCAAGTTTTTGGCTTAAATTTTCACAAATATGCAATTTATTGGTTCAGTTTCAATAATTGTGTAAAATGGACCCTAAAAATGGGCGCGGCCAAAAACTTTGATTAAAAAATTCTAGAATATTGTAGTGTTTTTGTCTGGGGTTCGTCGAATAAAACTCAATTTCACTTTTATAGTTTCACAATGAAACACTTTATTTATCAAACAAACTTATTAAAATACAAATCACACTGTTATTCAACTTTACTACTTAGAATTCAACACTTTATTTCAATTCAATCACTATTTACTTACTTTTACAGCGTTTAAAATATAACTGTCCCGTACGAGCCTGTCACCCGTGTATAATTATAATCTGGTGTACCTCAAATGGTACATTTTTTTCTAAGGCTAGAAAACATGTTTTTGTGGTGAATTAGAGATAATTCATGAATTCTGCCTGCAAATGTGGGCGTGGCCCAAAGCTTTGTTTTAACAAAATGAAGAACAAAGTGTTTTCTACATAAAATATCAAGTAAAACTTTTTCGGTTCGGAACAAAAATATGGAATTAGATGCATTTGAGAAATTACTCTTAAATCAATGCCACACCCACTAGGTGGGCCCCACCGACATTATTTTTCTTTTTTATGTCTTACAATCTTTAGAAGACCCTATAGCCAAATTCGGCCATTTACGACGTCTTTCAATTCTGAAAGCACAGGAAATGAGACATAAGAGACAACAAAATGTCAGAACTGGGACCACGATTTGAATTAAACAAATTACAATTTCTCCGAAGAGTGCAAAAAGTTACAGCTACAATTTTGCATACGGTTTAACAACTAGCTAGTGCCAACTATCCTGGTCGATTTTCTTACTTTTGAATTTTTTTGAAGCTCAACTCAAAGCAAAAAAACTTCCACAAAAATGTGTACTTTTCTTTTATTTATTAAAAATAGTAGAAACTTTTTTTTTTTTTTAAATTTTGATTTGTCTCTATTCGAGGCTTCTAGAATATGTTAAAGAAAATTCAAAATTTTTATTAGGTATCTCATAATTGCAGAAAAGAAAATAAAGAAATCAGTTTTTTTTTGTTGGGCGCTTAGAGCAGAGTTGACCAACTTTGAAAAGCTCTATAAGTCAAAATAGTTAGCCGAAAATTATTTTGAAGTTTCCAAAATTTTGCCATTTGCATTAACTATTGCTAGTAAATGCGCATGGGCGGTTATTAGGGTTTATTGTTGGTCGGAAGGCAATCTTGGCGTTTCCCACTGACGAGTATCAGCCAAGATTGTCGATCGAAACAGACCTGGTTACCGAACTAGGGTAAAGACCAATTATTGATCTTTTTGATTGAAAATTATTTTGTTTACTGGTTTTGAGCTCCTTGGGCTCTAATATTTCCTTGCTCCTTGCTCTAATATTTCTATTAGAAATAAAAAACAAAACAATAAAAAAAAACATCAAATTTAGTATTTTTGCCACGAGTTTTGCCTTTTGGGACCACAGTGCGTCGGTCGGGGGGACCGAAAACTCACAAAGTATAGTATAAAGTCATACACGGAGCGATCCGTCGGCTTTTTTCGAAGGCTTAACGTACAATAATTGCTTAGTTTGCATATGAAATGTTGTTTAGTATATTTGCGTTTTTTTTTCCTTTTTTTAATTGCAATTTCGGAATTTATGGCATTTTTTCAAACGCATCGCGATAACTCCTTTTCGCTTATATAATATTTCGAGTGCAATTTTAAGAAGATATATGCATGTGATCTGTGTATACGTATTACTAAATGCTATTATTGCAGTGTAGTAAATAAAGGGAAAATTTTTGACTCTTTGCCCAGTATTCGGGTCTAAAATTCTAAGATATTTGCTCATTATTTTTACTCAAGGTATTGTTAATATTTTTTTTACAAGTTTACTGTACTTATTTAAGCCGAATCTAATGTTAAAGTACTCAAATTTTAATTGAAACGCAGGGTGAGAAACAATTTCTTTGATAAAAAAGAAATTGAGTGATTTCTTTGGTAAAAAACACTAAAATAATTACAAACGGGTTTTTTATTTTCAAAATTTTTTATATATTTTGCTTTCTACTCCAGTGCTTGTGTAAAATTTAGTTGATATGAATATGATATAGAAAAAATAAACAACTAAATCTACTATTATTAAATAAGGGCAACGAGTGACAAGGAGGGTTACCGATGGGCGGCATATGTCGCCAAATGGCGACTTTTCTACTATCCAGACCCTTGGCAAACACATTTCGAAATAAGCGGTTTTTGGACCCTTTTTTTAAAAAAACAGGCGACATTGAGACGCATTCTTAATTTTAAATCAGTTATGCTTACAACAGCTACAAATTAAAAAAAGTTATTGCACCTGGCTCTTGCTAAACCAATTTCACTAAACGAAAAGTCTAATAAATTTTCGAGTCAGCAGTAAATCCGTCTAGTGTTTTCTTTGCGTAGCCGGGAGGCAACCCAGACGGGGCCATCCCCTACCTGGAGGAACAAATCTTTTTTAATTACTCGAGGGCGGAAAGCGGGGTAACCCCTCCTTAGAGTCGGTTTTTCAGTTCGGGATCATCAGAATTTCCAAGTTAAACTGAGACTAACCCTAAAATGAGTTTTTCAGTGCATTTAGATCTGGGGTAAATCTCTCCTAAACTCACTAAATTTGGTGACTTGATTTCGGATCAATTTTGAAGAATAGTATGAACTTCCTTAAATGTTTTTTCTGTGTAGAATGGCATTTGCTTTGCGTGTTTCTATGAAAAATGACATCTGAGAACAACTCGAACTTCTTTTCCTGTGTTTTTCTACGTGAAGTGAGATTTGGGAGAGTTAAAAATTCCGTGAGTCTAAGATTTTGACAACGTTACTGACGGAGCTAACTCTGCAATGTAACTCTCAGTTTATTCTGATCATAGCAGGTGAGCCACCTACGTCATGTTATGTTAGGGATGATCATGTCTTGTCTGATTCTCAACTCATTATTTTAATATGTATGTAGATGTAGAAGTTGAAGGTCGCTATGAAAAGATTTTGCAACATGTAAGTTTTTATTCCGCATTTAACTCTTTCTTTTTTACTTTTTTGGGTATCAAGTGAGCGGCGGGTTTGAGACTACAAATTTAGGTAATTTTTTTTCTATCGTGCCACGATTTTTTTCCGTAAAATTAAAGCATCAGCGTAATTTTTTAAGTGGGACGCATTTTTTGGCTCGGGCGACTTTTTTTTTGCGACATTTTCAAATTCCCCATCGGTAACGCTCAATACATTTTCATAAGTTGAGGCAAATTCTGAAATAGCAGAGAAAAAAGGTTCAGGAGAAAATCTCCTGTTCGGGTTATAACAACAAGCTACCAAGCACTTTTGAGAGCTGTCATAAGCCTCGCAGATAAGGTATTCTACATCAGAGTGATGGGATTTTATCACTTCTTTGCATCTGAGGGATGTAGTACAGTATATAGCAAACCCACCACCTATGTGTTGTGTTTGTCACCCTATCGTTGCGAAACAGGTTATAGCCATCAATCTTATAACTGGTAAGTTTCTAAAGAAGAATCTTTCTCAGATCATAAAATAATTTAATTTTCGTTAGACACAACAAAACCCATGCCTGCTACTTACCGAAATCCTCGGAACACTGACTGGAAGGTATTTCTCAGTGAGATAGGCCTAAGCAAAACAAATTTACAAGAATATCAAACAATAACTACGAATGATATCGATGTCCTCGCCGCAGAGTTATCTAGGACTCTACATAATGCATCCGACAAAGTGTGCCCTTTACGCACCGTTCGTAACAGCAGAAAATGACCAAAGTGGTGGACAAAAGATCTACTTAAAATTAGGAGGAAAACGAGGGCACTTTTCAATCGGGCAAAGGCCAGTAAAAGACCTGAGGACTGGGAGTTGTACAAATCAAGCCAACGGAATTCCAAAAGTGCCGTCAACGGTGCTAAACGGTCGCGCACTTTCTGTGCAAGAATTAAAAGTACAACAGAGTCAGCCCATCTAGGAAAAATCCTATCTAAGGAAGCAGCGATTCCAAGCTATCTACAAACCTCTAACGGCTCGTTGACGCAATCCTGTACGAAAACGCTAGAGCTTCTTATGGAAACACACTTTTTCCAGACTAATCGCGTAACTGAAATTGCAATTCCCAGAAGGAATTGTAGCAGAAAATAAGCTTAACTGGGTAATTGATTTTTTTCACCCATTTAAGTCACCCGGCTGTGATGGCCTGTATGAACAGAAAAGCAAGCCAATAATTTTATCCGTATTAAAAAAAAGCAGGGAAATCGAGCCACACGACTGCCAAGGACTTTAGGCCCATCAGCCTATCATGTTTTATGCTAAAAACTTTAGAAAAACGAATGGCCCAACATGGCCCAACATGCCTACACGTAAGGTAAGGGCGTTGAAACAGCGCTGCACAAAGTAGTCAGCGTGATTGAGAAGTCACTTCAAGACAAGGAATATACCCTTGCCGTCCTTGACATTGAAGGACACTGAAGGTGCTTTTAATGTCAAGAGCTTTTGCTAATGTCAAGATCTGCGAATTTAAACGAAATTTAGAAAATCTTACCGGTGACCAAGTTCTAATCAATCTGATTATAAATCTGCTTAACAATAGGGTGATCAATGCATCCATTGGCGATAGTGTTCCTAAGGTGACTGCCTCTAGCGGCGCCCCATAGGGAGAAGATGACTCACCACTTTTATGGGTACTGGTAGTCAATGAGATACTTATAAGTCTGGGCGTGGGAGGGATTCACGTGGTGGCTTACGCCGATGACCTTGTTATAATGATCAAAAGAAAATTCCTACCCACTATCAGCGAACTATTAAGGAAGGCTCTAGCGAAGCTTAGTTCGTGGGCAAAGCAGTGCGGTTTGGGTGTCAAGTCAACCCACAAAAATTGTCCTCGTGCTGTTCACAAACAAAAGAAACATACCGCAATTCTCTCTAGCGGCGGTTGAGGGAACCTCTCTTCAACTCTCCGATAGAGCATGCTACTTAGAATTGATTGTTGACAGAAAACTAAGCTGGAAACTCAATGTTAAGGAAAGAGTAAGGAAAGCTTCAACCGCATTCTATACTAACAGTCGCATTTTCGGGGAAAATTGGGGACCTAGACCCAAAATTATCCTTTGGATGTGTACTGCGATTGTTAGACCTATTCTGACGTATGGGTGTTTAGTATGGTGGCAAGCAGCTAGAAAAAGCACAAACCTTCGCTACATGACAATAATACAGAGAGCTGCATGTATTGGTACGACTTCTGCAATGAGAACGACACCAACCTCAGGGCTGGAGGCAATTCTCAATATGCTACCCCTCGACCTCTATATATGACGCCTTGAGGCTCAATCAGTCACCTGAATGGATCCCAAGCTCATTTGGTCATGTGCAGATTCTTCACAGCGTTATATAGAAACCGACACCTCCTCCGACTACCTTACCCCCTAACTTGACTTCGAAACGCCTTTTAAATGCATGTTTCCTAGCAGGGATGAGTGAGAATCGGGGGAACCGCTAAGAAACTTATGGATAGCCATATACACAAAAGGGTTTTTTTTGCAATCACAGGCAATCAGAGTTTTGTGAATTCTGATGGAAAGCATCGCGTCGAAGTTTTATTCCGCTTCTGTTTACCACTTAACTTGACAGGAAAAAACACGGACCATCTTTTGTAAAGAAATACCAAAAACTGATTACCAGAATGATTTATCGATGTCTACACAATACCATCTCACAAACCACTAGTCTGTACCACGATAAACAGCAGATTTTATCAGCCACTTCTCAGTCTTTTCAACTATCCTTTTCATTCCTCCAAATCCATTCACCAAAGTTAAGCCAAGCGTGGGCGAGCACAACAATCCTCTATACGAAACGCTTTGCTTTAATCTTAAATATGACATCAGAGGCGTTATTAAGCGACTAAATGACTCAGTGTTTCACTTTTAATGGTGTTTTTAATGAACGAAATTTTATGTTGCAATCAACATAACAATTGCAGGGACCGCCCTCAACCCGGGCGCATAATCGCCGCCATTATAGGTGGAGGGATAAAAATGTCCGTTTATAACCATTCTGTTCGTTCCAAATAAAAGCAATATTTAAACGGGCAAGTGACTATCCGACGAAAAGGCATTTTATGAAATATTAAAAAAAAAACCTTCGGAATGGATTAATAAAGACTGTAACTTACTGGACACTCAAATGAGTTTTTGTTAGGAAATGGTGTGCATTTATGCGAAACACCCTCCCACCACCACCGCCGTGTCGTCGCATATTCATTTGTTAAATATGCATGCCCCCATCGGCTCCTCATCAGCAACTTGAATATTTGCCTTTATTTTTAATTACGAGACGGAAACTGTTTAAGGCGTTTTTTTGTGCCTACCCCACTGCCAGCCGCTCTCTGAATTTAGTCATGGTTGTCAACATCGTCGGCTTTTACTCCGTGGAAATTAAAAGGACTTCTACCGGATGCCCCCTAAGCGATTTGCTTTTAATTTTCATTTTGCTGGCCACAATAATTCTTCGGATGCTCCTTAAAATGTCTGTAAAAGTTTTCCCAGCCAAAACGACAAATGATGGAGTGCTCGAGCTAGGCTGAGATGGGAAGACTGCGGAAACCCGCCATTTATTGGCCATTTTTTGCTTTCAAGTTTCTTGTCAAATATTGAAATTGCCGGCAAAGGACGGTATAATTAATTGGAAAAAAATTGTCTTACCTTTTGAGCCGTAGGCATTATTTTCTTGAACAAAAGAGGAAAGAAAAAAATTAGAAATGGATTTTATGGATTTGGGAAAAGCACAAGTTTTCTTTTGACAGGATTTTCCCTTGGAGGTATTCTCAAATCCTAAAACTTCGATGTTGGTTGACTTCGACTGTGGTGACATTTGAAAAACTAAGTGTCCTTGTGCAGTAAAGTGCTTGACTTTTGGCATCGAGGTTTGTTCGGTATTATTAAGAACTCAAAATGTCAAAGTTGTACAATATGTGGGGTGAAATTATAAAAACTTTACAGATCGAACTTAGCCTTTAATGATTTAAAATTTCACCTATGTTTATTTGATTCTCATGTTTATACAAAATAATAGTATATTAAAACATACCCAAATAAATCATTTGCTTAAAGAAAATTTCATGGAGTTTATCATAAAAGTTCTGCCTGAAAAAATTAAAGCTTTCAAGGATATGGCTGCCTCTATAATAACAAAAGGGGCCTAGTAAGGCTTTAAGTAGCACATTTCGCCCTGATTTCGAAGTTTGTTGTAGTTTTCTGTAGAAAGCCAACAAGTTTGTGTCTTCAAAGGAAAGGTGGTGATAGTACTGTGACAAACTTTTGAGCTGTATACCAGAATGATGAGTTTGTCTTCATTCACGTGATTATAAAATTAAAAAAAAAAAAAAAAAAAAAAAATGTGACATGAAGGAAATTGACTTTCATAATTTGTCCATTGTGAGGCAATACTTTAAAAAGAACCCCACTAACTATCGGTAAGATTGTTCTTGTTTCGTGTTTTATGTCCAAAGTTGCCTAAGTTAAACGAAATCTCTACAAGAGCAGTTGATATTGGAAGTAAGGAAACCTCATATATGATTGTGATGTAAAAAATAGAAAATACCCTTGAAACGTATAAAAAGAAAAGAAAAATCTTATTCAGCAAGGATTGACCTTTGGCAAGCAAGGACAGAATCAGATTCTAATAGACACTAATTTTTCCAGATAGGAGGATAGAGACCGCTTTGCATAAAAACTTTTGCAAGTCCAACAGTCAATTCTTATGCTATATTTTCTTGGAAAGGAAAACACAACCGTAGATAAAGCCTTCTATAGACATAAAGCCAACTGTGTCAGCATGGGTGTCGCGTGTACCGGATCTGAAACGCAATTTTCCAACCAAAGGGAAAATAGTCCCGATACAAGAGAGGATTCTAGACATCCTGATTGACTTACGTGATAGAGGAGCAAAGGCAGCATTCCGTGATGAAAACAAACTTCGCAAAGACTAGGGGTTAGAGGTGATTTCTGTCAAAAGGGATAGATTTTCCGAAACCTCATGTTATCAGAGGAATCTGCTAACATAGTACCGATAGCTAGGGAGAAAATTTTGGCAATATTCGATGGGCAAAATATAGAACTCAATACAAGACGAGGAAGGATCTTGTGTTGAGTTCTGCAAAGTTCAGATGTCAAAGACACCGCTTGTCTGATCTAAGCAATTAGAAAAAGTGCCATGAAGTGACTCGTTTAGATGAAGGGCATATCTGGGGCATTCTGCTTAAGTTTACAGCAGAGATTAAAAGCGCTTTCCGTGAAAAAGAGGTGCTTTTGATAGTACTGAGTATGATTCGATATCAAATACACAGAAACATTGACCAAGCAACCATAAGCCGGATCAAAGCGGGCTCTTTGAAGCTAGCGAGCACACTGCAACAGACGCACAGGGGGACACGGTAGGTTAATTTAAATTTTTTTACAGTTTTTTTGTTGAGGCAATCGCGAATTTGTAGCTTGACCAGGTTCCGGGAAAAACAAAATTTCGCTAGGTTCAGATGAATGTTTGACCCGGTTTCTTTTTTTTTGGTAATCGGGCGACACGATCCAGTATTGGAACCGGTGGGTTATTTGTAGCTTTTTTGTTACGCCTATTGGCGATTTGTAGCTTGGCCTGGTTCCGAGAAAAATATGATTTTTCGTGCTGCTATCTGAAGCTAGAAAGCACTCTACAACGGCTGATCAGGGGACCCGGCGCGGCGTGTCAATTGTAGCGTTTTTGCTCCACTAATCGCGAACTTATAGCTCGACCCGGTTCCACGATTTCAATA
Organism: Neoascia interrupta; assembly: GCA_947623515.1. Lineage (NCBI taxonomy): Eukaryota > Metazoa > Arthropoda > Insecta > Diptera > Syrphidae > Neoascia > Neoascia interrupta. Next base: position 129,721,841 of record OX392463.1, read on the forward strand.
GATTTTTACTCGTTTTGGATCAGATTCAATTTTGACCCGACTATAACTTCTGTGAACCAGTGGGTTATTTGTAACTTTACTTTTTTGTTACGCCAATTGGTCGTTGCTTGCTCCTTTTTCGAGTAAATTGATTGGAATAGCGAAAATCTTCTTTTTCTGCAGAGCAAGTATACTCTGGTGTTTACTACTGGAAATCAATTTTCGTAGCACCTATAAAATCAATTTTTTTTAACTAGGATAAACGTCTTTCCTTTTCTAGGTTCATCGATATGATGTTATTGTTATTTTTTGGCATTTTATAAGAAATGCAAACTTCGAAAAGGGGCGTGGTTCAACAGTCCCTTATTACAAGTTATTAATATTAACAGATATTAATATTCCAAGTTACGCTCAAATGTACGTAAAAATGCATTTTTTGGTTTAAATTTAATATTTTTGAAAAATCGTCCTCTTAAAAGGGCGTGGCTAAAAACTTGGTATCAACGAAATCTAGAATTGAATCTCGTTACCTTACCTGCTAATTTTTGTATTTCATGCTTTCCTGCATTAGGCTTAAGGCCAGTCGAAATTACGTTTTTCTGGAAAATTTTAGGTTTTTTTACAATTCTGCCTCCAAATGTGGGCATGGAGCAAAATTATTGTGTGTAAAATGCTTTTGAAAATTTACCTTAAAATAGATGCCATGCCCACTGGAGGAGGTTTACCAATTATTTTTTTCTTTTTTATTTCTTACAGTTTTGAAAGCTCTGGAGGTAGTTGCACATTTATACCGATTGTGGGCGTTTCTTCGAGCGAATTTCAAAAATTTTTACAATTGCTTCAATTTTGCTTCAATTGTACTAGCTCAAAATTTAAGGCCTAAAAACATGTGGCATACAGACGGACGGACGGACGAACATGGCTTATGCGATTCAGAATTCGGATCGATCATATACCCTGAAGGTCTTGGGGGTCTACCATTATTATTTCACCGTGTTACAAAGACAAACTATGTGACAAACTTAATATGCCTCCTATCCTATGGGATGGGGTATAAAAATAACAGCGGTTTTAAATTTTAAGCAAAGTTGTTAAGTCATAAAAATAAAGCTAAAAAAAAGCTACAATTAAGCCCCTAGTTGCAATACCAGGTCGCCGCCCGGTTACCGAAAAAAGTGAACCGAAAAGTGGAATCGTCTAAGGTGATCTGTGATAAATGATGTGACAAGTCACAAGAATTCGTATGCGTAAACAGTGATCATCACAATTTTCTTGTGACAGCTCTCTATCAATCACCGTCAAAATCACCTGGTCCCAGTTTTTAAACTTTCTGGGTTTGTTGTTTTTTTTGCCGACGCTTAGGCTGGCTGACGCTTAGGCTGGCCTAAATAAATTAACGATTCGAAACAATATTTTTGTAATCACCTCACGCAGACGGATTATCTTGTTTGATCACATTGACTGTCACAAAATATGAAAATCACAGATCACCTTAGCCGATTCCACCCGTTGTTTTTCTCGCAATCCGGTAAAGCTACAAATTCGCAATTGGTGTAACAAAAAAGCTACATTTAACCTGGCATAAAATCCTGCCCACAATGACCGTTTATCCTTAGAAGGATCGCAAAGCGAGCGTGGCTTAATGGTCCTTCCATCGTTCCCGATCCTCCGCAACCAACTAAAGAGACACAAGCGCGATCCCCAGACGAGTCTCGGAGATGTTCAAATTTTAACGAAAATCTGCGTAAAGTTAACATTCGTATCAAAACAAACTCTGTATCAGCATGATCGGCCAGCCAACATCATATCATCTCTGTGGCAAATATGCTAAAAACAGCTGAGTTCATCGTCGAAGTAAATAATTGGGCCTCTTTTGGCACTTAATCGTGAATTTCAAAAGTTCGTCTTCATTCACACTTTTAAATCCGAATTGTACAACTTTGACCCTACGATGGTAGTTTGCACAAAGCCGAGTGGTGGTCACTTGAAGTTGTGTTCGGTATATTTTCTTAATTGACATAGACAAACTTCATAAAACATTAAAATTTGAGATTAATTTCATAACGAATGTGTGATAAATTTTGTGAAAGCTTTCACAGAATTGCTGTTGGCTTAACCTTTAATATAACACCAGCAAGTTTAAAAACTATAGGCAATTTGAATTGTTTTGAGGATACACTTTGTTTTTGCACACTTCGCTTCTGCCACACATGAATCTTTCGATGTATACAGGAACTACAGAGTGACTATAATAGACTCGCATACAGAGTAAAAAGGCAGTCAAACTATATCAACAACAACTAGGATTTATCACCTCCCTTCTCCACAACTGAATCGATCTCTCGCAACGATATGTACCGAATAGACATGATATAAAATCAAACACTACACTCTTGAAAACAAGTTTTGAACTTGAAAAAAAAAACAAACGCAAACTAATCAAACTGCAATATGAAAATACGAAAAATACAATAAATTGTAAGCGAATGATAGTCAGGAAACGGAAAAATAAGTTTTACAGCTTTTTTTTTCAAAAGGATAGTGTAAAATATCAAACTCTGTTTCCTTTTTAAGTGTGCTGCTAAAAATACTCACATATCGATTCCTTAAACAAAGCAGGATAAAATTTTCTAACTTTTTAATAAAGAATAAAAAAAAGTTTTATTCAAATTCTTCAGCTGGTTGCTCAACGAGTAATTAAGTATCTGGAATTGAGTTCCATGGTGTTATACTTCTGACGCGAATGTTCAAAACAAAAATTATTTTATGAATTTCCGTACATATTTAGATAGCACATGCATTCGGGCCAACTGGTGAATGAAGGCTAATTTCTTGAATTTCTGTGAACATAAAAATGCATGAGCGCACACGATATAAGCATATTTTTTGATGAATTATTTTTAGGGGTTTACAAGCTACAACATTTACAGTCCGAGTTCTCATAGCACTGTAAAATACGTCAGAGAATACCTAATTTTAAATAGGTAAAGAAATGAAGATGGCAGACGAGTAAATATTTCTGCTTTTGTATTTTAAAAAAAGTAATAGGTCATAATGGGTCTGAAATCAGGAAAATGTCCGAACGAAATAAAAGTCATTCAGACCTATTTCGCTACTGCCGATAATATCAAAGCTATTCGAGAAACTGCTGCCTAAAAGATTGCAACCAGCTTCTTCTTCTTTTTCATTTAGGCGCGTGGTTATGATCTGAAGTGATGGATCATAACCCTCTCACCCTACTGCATTACCAATGGTCCGCATGTGGTGTACAGTGGTGTACATGTGGCAGGCCACCCGGTTTTGGATCTCTTCGTCACTGAGGCCAAATAAATGCTGTCGTCGTTGCATTTGTGTGATCCATGAATGTTTAGGCCTTCCTATCCTTAGCGATTGAAAAAAAAGGTTGCAACCAATCATTGAAGAAAAATCATTGGTCTATCAATTATTCAACAATCGACCAGGTCTATCGAATAACAAACAAAATCGAAGAAGCTCTGGAAGCTAAAAAGATATGTACTATCGCTTTTCTCGACATATCGCAAGCTTTCGACAAGGAATGGCACGAAGGCCTGAAGTACAAGCAAAGGCTTAGCTTACTAGAGAAATGAAGACAGAATCGTTCGTGTAAGGTACGAAAATGAGTACTAGGAATTCTGTAATGAGTACTATTCTGAAAATGAGTAGATACTAGAAAAAAGAGCTAAATGACGATATCCCGCAAAGAAGCGTTCTCGGCCCAATCTTAATTTTGCGTTATACTAGGGACAAACCCGACAATGAGGATACATTTTTAGCCACGTTTGCTGACGACACTGCTATTCTCGCTATTGATACGACAGTTGGATTATCAACAGGGAAACTTCAACGCACTTTAGAGTAAATATGCGACTGGAAAAAGAGCTAGCGAGATGTCCTAAACAAGACTAAGCCTACACATGTAAATTTTACTTTTGCGTAAAGATGTTGGTTGATGACTTTAACACAACTTAAACTTCCATAACTTTACTTATAAAAAGAAAAACAACAAACCTCTACTCATTAACTCGGCACAAATCCCGTCCTCAAATGAAACGAATTATCAAGGAATGACTCTGAACGCAAAACTTAAATCGAAGCATAAAAGATACGCAACTAACTCAAAATCAGGTTAAGAGAAATGAATTGGCTTATCGGAAGATTTTCGAAACTTAGCACATCAAACAGACAGCTTTTGTAAAAGCAAGTGCTAGGAGGTTTTGGGACGTACGATATACAACTCTGGGGTTGTACTAAACCAAGCAATATTTCTTTTTTAGAAACTTTTCAATAAAAAACACTCAGAAACAGCGATCTTCATCTAGATCTAGGAATCGCAACCGCGAATGACGAGCTAACAAACTTTGCTCATAAGCTTCGAACTTGACTGCGCGGACATTGCAACTATGAAATAATCCGAACTTTGAATCAGACAAATCTTACGCGCCAATTGCAACGAATGAGACCGTTGGATCTAGCGGCTTAAGACGAAACCGCATAAATTGACGGTATTAAAGGTGCTTTCGTTGGAAGGCAGCCTGCCTACTTGATAAGAAAACTTAGTCAAAGTCTGACGGAAGATAGGAGGAAAAGTTTTCAAAGTTTTCTCAAACTTTATAGAAGATTCTTGTGAAAAGAAAAATTAAGAAAAGTGGATAATTTCAGAAAACTTTGCTTTTTAGCTTTAAAACTATTTAAAAACCAGTGCGTAAGTGCAACAGGGCGTATGTAAAAGCTTCGGTCCGTCTATAACGGACCGCGTTAAACCCTATTCCTATTCATATTCTTATGAAACATTAATTTTCATAATAATTAATTAAACATTAATTTTCATTTAATAACTAAAAAAAATATTTTATTCCTTGCATATAAGGTTTTTTAAGTTTACATAATTTTTAGAAGGGGCATGGCATGTCAATTTCCTATAGCCAAAAATCAATATTAGCATAGAAATATCCAAGTTTGCAAAATGACCTTCGCAAAAATTAAATATTTTGCTTTAAATTCAATAATTATGTAAAATCGATCCCTAAAAACGGCCGTGGCCAAAAACTTTGTATAAATGATCTATAATAGTGTCCGGTGTACCTTTCGTGCTAAGCTTAATTTCATATTCTCCCCTTAGTAAGGCTAAGAACCAGTCGAAATCCATGTTTTTCTGAAAAAATAAAGGTTTTCTTTAATTCTGCCTCTAACATCTTTCTATGTGGGCGTTCTCAAAACTTTGCATGAAGCAAATATTTTCCGATTTGAAACAAAAATATTTAATGAATTGCATTTAATTGATTACTCTTTCAATCGATGCCACGCCCACAAAGGGTGGTCTGCCGACTTTATTTTTTTATTTTATGTCTTATATCATAATCATTAGGAGATGCTAAGTGCTAAATTTTAGCTTTTCACGATGTCTTACAGTTTTGGAAGTACTGTAGGTATTTGCACATTTGGACTGATTGTGGGTGTGTCAGAGAGCGGATTTGGAAAATTTTAACGCTTGTATTGCTTCGGACGACAGAGAACTTACGTACAAAATTTCAGCTTTCTAGCTCAAAATTTAGGGCCTAATAATTTATGCCATACGGACGGACGGATATGACTCATACGTCTCAGAATTCAGTCTCGATCTTATGCCCTAAAGGTCTTGGGCGTCTATCGCTATTGTTTCTCTATGTTACATTTTTGCCTTTATCATAAACTGAATATACTCCATTCCTGTGGAATCTATACATCTATACAAGTACATCTATCTACATCTATATCTATACATATAATAAAATGAATCCATATTTTCCTTGGTCCCGCCATAACTTGAGAATGGTTTTACCGATTCGATTCACCTTTTGAATTGATTTGATATGATTTGATTTATCAAAAAGTTTTCTTATATCTTGTAGAAAGTTCTTACGAAAAGAAAAATGAAGATTTACCAGAAAAAAAATTTACCAGAAATTCGGCTAATTTCAAAAAATCATCACCTTGAACAGTTCGCGTGCCTCAAGCATCGTCAAAGATGACAGTCGCAATTTCTCAGTGTTCAGTTTCAATTTCCAGTTGACCCGACAGACGTTGTCCTGTCCAAGCTTTGAATGTTCAATTCAAACTGGAATAAAAACTATTCCAAATGCGAAATTTTTATTGCTCCAAATGCTTTTTGATATCCAAACAACATTGACACACTGATCTTGGCTTTCGCTCCGGTGGCCAAAATCGATAGTCATAAGTCGATTAATAAATCTAATAATATCCGCTTTTGTTTTGATTTAGACCACTGGGTCTCCCAACTTCACACTTTTGGGGCCTGACGGCAGCAACAAAATTTGCTGAAGTCGCTCATGAGAACGTGGACCAATAAGTATGTCTGCTCTATCAAGAGTTGCTCACTCAACCCAATTGGTCGAAAAAGGGTGCATACTAATATCTTTTCGATAGATGATTTTTCATTTAAACTTCTCAAAATCAATTTATGTAGAACTCACGGTATCTTGTACCTTTTAAATTGAATACAAAGTTCAAAAACAAAAGTTAAAACACAAAGTTCGTTGGACGTCCATTAAAGTTGCCGTTCAAGCAAAGATGCACTGCTTTCACATAAATTACATTTTTAAAGATAAGAATGACAACTGACTAAGACTCATGCTGTGTTCTTGAAAAACCAACGTCGAGGAGTTTTGCATACCATCCGAAATCGTAACTTTATCTAAGACCGATGCTCTTTCTTGCCTCCATGAAACTTCTTGGCTAGTTTTAGTCAACTTTTTATATACAAAGTTCAAAAGATCATAAAGACCATCCTACTCTGTTTCGATTCGGTTGAGGTCGTGATGCTAATTTGGAGGATTTGCTGTATTCAGGTTAAAATCGGGGTGAAACTTCATGCCTAAACATGATTGATAGGAACATGAGGCCTATGGAATGAACACTGAGAATTTGCGACTGTCATCTTGGCTAATAATGTCATCTTTGGTAGTATTTGTATTGACGATGCTACTGTTTACAAAAGACTCGTTCTTTTTCACGGTCCCCACTTCCGCGAAGGTCAAACAAGCCCTCCGAGAGTATCACTGAACAACTTCTCAAAGTGCGGTTTGGATTCGCCATTAATAAACAAGCTTTAAAAAAGGCGTGGTTCAAACGCCCTTTATTACAATCTATCAATATTAACATAGATATTTCCAAGTTACGCTTAAATGTACGTAAAAATGCAATTTTTTGGTTCAAATTCAATATTTTTGGAAAATCGATCCAAGCCTTTCGCGACGTCTTAAATTTTTGAGAGCACTGGAGGTAGGTACACATATAAACCGATTATGGGCGTGTCTGTGGGCGGATTTGAAAAAATTTAACACTTGTACTGCTTCGGACGACAAGGAGCCCATGCGAACAATTTTAGATCTCTAGTTCAAAAGTTAAGCCCTAAAAACATATGACACACAGTCAGACGGACGGACATGGCTTATAAGATTCAGAATTCGGTCTCGATCATTTGCCCTTAAGGTCTTATGGGTCTACCATTATTATTTCACCGTGTTACAAACTCTGTGAGAAACTTAATATACCTCCTATCCTATGGGATGGGGTATAAAAAGAATAACAACAGCTACCTACGTAGGTATTAATTATTTCAGATAATAACAGCTTTCGATGTTTCTGTAAACTGTCAGGACTTTAATCGCATAACGAAGTATAACCTCAGTTCTAAGTATAATCGCATAGCAGCGTGTTTTACAAAATTAAAATGCTACGGAAATTACTTTTTAGCATAAAAGGCCTTAAGTTCACTGAAATAAAGTGTAGGTATCTTTCATAATGTTGTTAAGCGACGAACCCAACGAAAGCTTTTTCTAGGATGCAGCCAAACAGAAATCATGTTTCTCGGAAATGCTACATTTTGAACCGTATGTCTACAAAAGCATTTGGATTCCAAAAACTTCTTTGAAACGGTACGCACGATGTTAAGGAACTGGAAAATAAAGCCGGAAATGAAACGAATTGTATTGATTAGAGTGTACACCGGAAAATGGAACTTAAGAAACACTGGGTTAAATCGTCCTTCACCGGTTGATGTGGAAGTAACTCCTGCAATTTAATTGTTTTATTGAACTGCATTCCTAGGTAGCATCTCTTCCTAGAAGCATTTTCATTAAAGTCTGCCTCTGCATCGTCTAATATTCTGTACTTTGGTAAAACGAAGCCAATGTCTGCACTTCCGAAATGCATGAATGCGCGCAAAGTAATCACATTAGCACAAAGAAACCGTTTCGGTTACGAGCAGCAAACCCTTAAAGTAAAAGCCGGGACCGGGATACATTTACCGAGAGTATTTATTTTTTTGTTTGTCCAAGCCCTTGTTACCTGGTCACCATGTCAAACATAAATGCACAAGGTGTTAACCGCAAGCACCCAAGCTACCAGAACGTGCACAGTATTGGTTAAACACAATAAAATCAATATAAATTCTTCAATTAAGGCAAAAGGACACCGCACTCAATGCCACAATGTGCAAGGCGAAAAAAGCAACCAAAATGTGTTGACAGTGCAATTTAGAGAAGCAAAATGCATTGCACTTGCAATTAGAAGCTTACCAGTGGACTTATTGTGAAAGTCCTTATCAGGCATAGTTGTTGTTGCGAAACTTAGGTCGGAAAATGGCTCCGTTGAACACGAGGAATTTGCATTGAACAAGTCAAAGGAAGCGTGCAGCATTTTAATTAAAAATTTCCGCTCTGATCAATGCAATACCTTGATGCAGGAGAAGTGCAAATAAACAACAGGCGGGGTGTCTTATTGGTGGGGTTCCGGATTTCCGACGGGAAGAAAACGTTCTGTTTCTTTGAAAAGTAAGGGAGAGGAATTCTTAAGGAGTATCAGGGGTTCAACTCTTTGAAAACTTAAGGTGAAAACTCCTTAAGCTTCTCTTTTATTCTGTTGGCGTAATGGAAAATTGCTTGCGTGTCCTCATGCTTTACATTCACATGACAATAATTCTGGCTATCGGTTCAATAGTTACGTTATTGCAAAACCACATAGCACGTTCTTTGCTGCATGGGGTAAAGGTGCAACTGATATACTTGTACTTTCTAAAATATTTGTGTAGAGTTTATTTTGTTAGCAGAGCTTCAGCTTGCAGTGTTTAATCATAGCAAACAGCAGTTGAATATATTTCTCGCACCTTAATACTTTCCCTTCATAAATACTTATTTCCTCGTAAAGATCAAATTAATAACATTAAAGACCCGATTCAAGTGGCTAGCTGAAGTTGCTATAAATATCGCAACGACCGGCATGATACCGATCATAATGATGACTTAACCCTTTTAACACATCTTTTGCTCTGGCAAAGGAAACAAAAATTGTCCGCGTCAACTGTTAATCAACAATTGCCTCATTATATTAGTTTGGTGGAAACGCTTCAAGATTTATTTTTAATCTTTTTTCAATAATAAATCTCTGTCGTGAAGTCGTAAATACTGGTAGAATCGTAGATCTAATGTGTAGCAACTTAATTTGTCTTAAAAAAAGTTAGTTAAAAATTTAACATCTCTTTAATGTTAGTTTAAGCCTGATTCACAAAATAGCTTCAAAAATGTGTTTTATTTCTCATGAAATTATGAAAAAAAAACTTCCGAACAGGAAGCGAAGGGATTTGAGGACAGAATGCTAGATAAAATTTTTACATTTGAGGTTCAAGAACGGTGCCGTCAGAACATCATAAATAAAAGACTTATTTCCGTTCCTTTGAAGAGGGTGGAGCACGGTAGGAAAGAAAAGAGCCAAGTGAATAGACGTTCTAGGAAATACCTTACAGTTTTAAAATTCATTGTTTTATGTATAGCCTCTTCAACTACTAAGCTTTTTATCACAACAAAGAAAAAATGAGGTTAAATTTTTATTTTATGCAGGATTGAGTGTTGAATTTCCAGGAAACAGTCACGAGAAAAGCAAAAGGATGTTGTGATGGTTATGGAAAAGCCATAATCGCACGTCTGTAGCCTGTGTCGGACTCGGTGGGATGTGGTTTTCAGTATTATAATTTTTGCGTAAGGAAATTGAACATAAACCTTGGAAAGAAAAGAGCCATACAAGAAGTTTATATTTATTTTGGGAAAACTGATGGAGAGTATCAGTTTTTACTAGAAAAGTTTATTAAGGTAATTATCGTACTGAAAAAAAAAAACAGACAAGGGACGTGATTGCTTAAAATACGGAAGCGAAATAATAATTTACGTCCCTCTCGGCAAGAAACCGAATATTCAATACTAAGCGATCGTTGGTTCCAGAAGGCTGCAAAATAAGGAGCTTAATTCTGGTGGAACCAATACTTTTGAGTACATTTATGGAAACTGCATGTATTTAATAAAAAACCGAAGGCTCTTGCGTCCTTGCAGTAGCTGTGAGGTCTAAATCATTCGGAAACCGTTTCACCTTAATCGTAAACTTCCGCCGCTTTATAATGCTTAAGTTTGTGTAAAATTTCGTTTTATATAAGGCGGCTTCAGCTTGAGCTTAATTTAAGATAGGGAATCGCAGGTATCGCAATCAAAATGTTACTTGTTGCGAGAGAGTCGATAGATACAAACATAGATTTGTATTTGCAGATTTATATATAAATTGCGAACAGCTGTTGAAAGATCTAAGAAAAATAAGTGGTCGGGCAACAACTTCTTCTCATGCAGGTCGCCTGGAGTCGATGGTTAAACAAAGTCAACATATTCTTAGTTTAGAAATAATTATTATTATTATTATTTTAGAAATTATTAAGTTACGGTAGTAACGAAGTAATCGTTAAGTTACTAGACGAAATTTCGAAAAATAATTTTTGAAATGTTTTTGAATTTTTCAAGCTAATCTCAACTGTCCGTGTGTCCATTTGTGTAAAGTGTTCGGGTCTTTAAAATTGAGCTAGAAAGTTGAAAATTGGAGTGTAGCTTGGTTCACATTTTGTACAGACATGTAAATTGATAAGATCCGCCCACAGCCACTCCCACAATTCACTTGAATGTCAGACAACCTCAAATTTACATTTTGTTTCAAAATGTGTTTTGGTGAAGTTGGACTAGGCGTAGGAACTCGAATTTCGGTGCAGAGCCAAAGAGGTCTTTAAAAAGACAAAAATTAAGCTGCCGACACCATTGACCATGCCCACTTTTAACATGCCAGACCTTTAAAAATGTGGTTTCTTAGAAAACTCGTTCTAAATCGAAAAAAAAATTTTGACAAATGTTAAAGATATTAGAATTTTCTAAATATTTTAAACGTGTTTTTTTGGCTCTGGTTTTCGTTTTTAACATATTTCCTCATGATTCTAACACAAAGAAATTTTGCTAAATTGAGAGTTAAGTTAAGTTTTGATAGAGTTAAGTTAAGTTTACATAGATAAGTTTTTTGTGCACGCTTGGTTTTTGTGCATTTTGGGTAGAGTGGCCCGATTCAGGGAAAAAAACTTCAAGATTTAGTGTTTCTGGGTCAAGCGAGTCGGGTTTTTTGAAGTTCGTTACAGACAAACTCTTGCACTTACTCACTTGTCTTATTTCGGTGTATTGTTTTTTCTGAATTCTTAAAGAAAAGGTTATAAACGACGATTTCGAAAATCTGTAACGAAATAAGTGTGTGAACGCATTATACTTTAACTAAATGTAAACAAGGTCGACATAACCTGTAACAATATTTTTAAAAATGGGGTTTTCTTATATGTTTTTGAGTCAAATGTCATAAGTTATTGAAGCTTCAATAAGTTGAAATCAAGTTGAAATCTTCAATCTTCTGAAATCTTATAAGAAGCAAAAATTAACCTTTTTTATAAGATTTCAAAAGTTTGGCTATGTTTGTAATTTATTTTAAAAAAATATCTTATACTGTTTAAAAAAAAAGCAGTAAAAGCGCAAGCAAAAAGTAAAAAACTCATACCTGGGGTTAATCTCAGTTTAATTCCAAAACTCAGGTGATCCCGCACTGAAAAAATGGCCCTAAGGGAACTATTAAAGTTTTGGCTGACTTCGAAGCAGCGCCGTCATCCCAGCCATTCAATCAAAAGAGTTAAGCTCAAGTGCTTGCAATCTCTACGAGCAATTGGAAAATTCCACATTTTCAGCACAATTGCCCAATGCCAGATTTCCAGACGCCATAGATCAGCGAATAATGTCTGGTTGTCAAACAATCAGCTTTCCAGCATTCATAAAGAATGCTCCATTGGCCCCTGTTCCTTTTCGTGCGTGCACGCACCAAAAGCCGGACTCAACCCACCCTCACACATATAAAATGGCTTTCCGTTTATATAAAAACCCCATCACGGCACACATCCTTTCCCAAATGGCTTACGTCGATATTATACACTGAACCGTGATGTTGCCAGAGCACAACTTGATGACAGAATCCACCTTCTCCCATACTCTCCCCCGTCCATCAATGAACAAGCTAATTTACTGGACAAACCCCCGATAATGTACTTTCACCAGAGCCTATATGTAACGGGCGTAATAAAAGGGCCAACTTCCCCCAACAAAACATTTATCATTCAACTAAAGTACCCCAATAAAAGGAAATAACGTCGACACACCATCTATACCAACTTACTCCTCATGTTCTCAGTTTTGTTTTCAAGACAAGATATTTAAGAAAAAATTACCTATATACCCGCTCCCCCTGGGGATTACATCCGATTGATTTCGAGAATAGCTTGTCATGTCCGGAAGCTCCACATTTGTCACCATCACCATCTATTCAAATCCAATTAAGACGATGGGAAACTATTTAATTAACCAAAACTCGGACCGATGGAAGAGCAAAAATCCACCACGATGCCAGCCTAGTGCGCTAGTGTAAAAGTGTAATTTATCGGTTCTTTAGTTCCGAGCCAGGATAACACAATAATGGTCGGCTACAGATTTCTCTCAGTTCCTTGTATACGTTTAAGGATAGTACACGTTACACGATAGTATACGTTCTCAAACCTAATTAGCGTGCGACCACAGCACGGCGGTTTTGCTGTGCACGCTTCTGTGAGTCCTCCTCGAGCCTCCTCGAATGGAACACACCGAATTAAATAAATTAATTTCATTATGCGAACTGGACGGGGACGAAGCGTGCACAATTACAGCAACATACACGCATCCCCTGCTGCCTCGAGGGAGACCTGGATCTGCGGATAAAAAGTCAATGCCACGCGTTGTTATAGGAAAATTTGATTTGATTTTCTGCTTTAAGCGCTTTCAACGATTATCCGGATGCAGTCCATGACCAGCCAGCAGTCCTCTTTAATGCGCTATGCCACGTGAAACGAACAATAAACCGGGAAAAGCTACAGCAGACGGAAGCTGAAAGCCATTCGGCCGTTTCCTTTTTGCCATGTCAACTCGGTGGAGATGGGACAATTTATGCCCCATTCCGTTGTCAGGAGAGCTGTTATGGTATGAAGGTTGATAGGTACTCCTTCATTATTGGCCAATGATTTGTAATGAACACAACTCAATGGTCAGAAATCGGAAATTGCGAATACAAGATTATTGAATTAACAAGGATTATGAAGCGACCGATACGGGCGGCGCCTACGCAACGATGTCGATATTTCCGTGAAATTTATGACGGACATAAAGCTCAAGTACTCGTAGATTTTTTCATGCTCTCCTCACACTCCCATTTTGTCGAGCACTTGCGAGGCATTAATGAGAAGCTCGAGAGTGCTTGAAAGCACCATCTGTTGCCTTTGAAATCAAGGAAGGCGCCATTACTTGAAGGTTGAAGGTTCTAATTTCGTAAGAAATTAAATCCGCAATCTTACAGAAGTGCTTTGTCATCTTTTTGTAGATGACAGGCTTTTAAGACGACCTAAGATGACTCCTCTTAAAGTTCCTTTGATACTCGTGCCGCCCGAGACTCCCCCATTTGAATTACAATCGATTTAGCGTTCAGGTCATTCATAAAATGCTTATTTTGATTCCGACTTTTTCCAGAAACTTAGCTACACTCATTACGTCAGCTACTTGTACGTGCGAGGGCGAAATTTTCTGGTATCAGGTCACTGTCCATTGAACCATCGGAACTGCGTGCAATCCACTGGGTATGCATGAAAATGAGTGCGGCTAAGCACTTTCGGAAGTTCGTGTAGTATTTTGCATCCAAATTTGGCTATTATGTAGATTTCATTTGCACATGAACTTGAGTAGATATATTTGCGACAATTTCACACAAAATAAAATACTTTAAATAGGCGACCAAGTTCGGCAATTGATATCAGTTGATTTGCTCGCGTTAGAGGAACATCAGATAAAGAAAACGAACAAGATGGCAAAGTTTATCCAATGCGTTTCAATTGCGCTCGTGGTTTTGTTGGCAACTTGTTGTGCATCGCCAGCACGATTGGAAAAGTTGAAGCCGTCCAAGTCCAAATTTTTGGCACGACAGGAAGTGGTTGAGGATGTTGCGTCACAGACCCCATATCCTCCGGCTGGAATTAAGCCAGCAATTCCATTCAATTTGCCGACTGATGAGAAACTAGTAACACCAGTTAACTACTATCTACCACCGGTTGTAGAGGCACCCGCCAAGTTCTATTCACCCCCAGCAGAGGAGGAGAAACCAGCTCAAGTGTATGGACCACCGGCGCTGACTTATGGACCACCCGAACAAAGTACAAAGGATGACGTCGAACAAGAAGCAAAGGATCTTCCTGCGAAGGAAGAGGAACAGTCAGTTGAACTGCAGCCAGAAGAAGCACAGGCAGAGGAAGAGCAACCATCAGAGGACCAACCTCAGGAGGAGCGACAAGAAGAAGAAGTTGAAACTGAAACACCACAGGATGCCTCGCCGCTAGAAGAAGTGACAGTTGGACAAATTGCCAAAAACACACTGCCCCAGCGTCTTTTGTTGGTCAAGAGCAATGCCAGGCAGGCAGTTCAAGTGAGGTCAGGTAAATTACAAGCACTTCCAAAGGCTTCTCTTAAACAACAGGCCGTCGTAGCTCAACCAATATATTTGATCGATGGACCCTTATACTCCATTAATGGCCAGCTGTACCGAATTTAATCGAATTTATATTTACCAATAAATTTAGTTATTTATTTAATATAAAATAAAGTCAGACTATTTTAACTGAATGCATAATTTTTTGTTCAATAAAATCATGGTAGTTCATGGTGTTAAGTAGGGCAAGGTTCTAATAAAGTATCGCTTGATCTAAAAGCGGGTATTTATTGGCGATCTGGCTTTGCTGTCTGATCTGAATTTCTAAAGAGAACTCAAGGTGTGCCACGAATTGAATTTAAATGTGGAATATCTAATCGAAAGTCATGTTTGTTTATTACGTGATAGAACTTAGAACTTGATCGTTTTTCATAGTAGATTCGACCCCGATTATTTTGAGAACTATGGGGAAATAATGAGCGTTTTTTGTATATTTTCTCATGTCAACTTGAAATTGATGACATCTCTGGTGTCAAACTATTATAATGTGGATAGTTTTCGGTATGAAGATCACAATTTGTAAGTTCAGTTTTAAGAGTTGGAGCTATCCGACTAACTCGCTGGTTTTGTTAAATAAACTACCTTAGTCAAGTGAGTTTGTTCCCTTAGGGAAAATAGTAGGATTTTCTGGGTTCTATTTTTATCTTAGACCATTCCACAGGTATCCCATTATAATAATTTATTTGATGTTGAACATGATAGGTATGAGGCATCCAATTTTATGCCTGTACGGTTCTTCTTTTTCTCTTTCTTTTTTTTTTCTTTTAGACGTGAGGTGGCAGGCCACCCGGTTTTGGATCTCTTTATCACTGAGGCCAAATATATGCTGTTGTCGTTGCGTTTGTGTGATTCATGAAGGTTAAGGCCTTCCTTTATTTCGCGATTGCGCTGGAATGTTGATTGGCATTGCTTTTTTGACAGGGTTCGTAGGATCCCTTCTTTGAACATGACAATACAAACTGAGCCAGTAGGTCTTTTAGATGGAGGCTTTCTCGGATCTTCGTGCTTATTATTCGATCTCGCTTTATTACTCCTGCTGTCATGCAAAGCTTCTTCATCTCAGCTGAAATTAATGTGCTCTCATATCTCTTATGCGATGTCCAACATTGTGAACCATATGTGAGCGCCGGACGCACAACTGCGATGTAGAGCCTTCCTTTTAACTCAGAGGCCACAAAGGATGGCGAAGTTTTCTCGCCACTTCAACCACCCTACGCTTAAGCCATGATTGATGTAACTTTTCTCACTCGGGAAGCACATTTCCATTCAATTTACTCCCTGGAATTGGCTCGGGTGGTTCAAAGAATGGGCAGCATAGGTACTCTGTCTTCTTTTGGCTAAAACGATATACCCATTTCCCTCCAAAACATCCAACAATATATCAAGTGCTCGCTGCATGAATTTAATGTATGATCTTCACTTATGATATCCCTATCATCAGGGAAGAATAACTGACGTGGTTTTGGGTTCGTCAGTTGTCTTTAGACAATCAAGGGCTACAATGAAAAGCCAAGGACTAAGGACGCTTCCATGGTGTACACCGACTTTAATTGCGATCTCATCAGTGACTCCGGAAGGAAAAATTACTCTTGTCTTTGCTCCATCATGCATATAATCATCCTCACATAGGCCTCTGGAACTCCTCGTTTTTTTAGCGCAACCCTTATCAGATCTCATGGTAAATTTCTTAGTGCTTATCGGCTTGGTGTTCGGGTAGGTATGTACTTTGTTTTGTGCTCCTATAATTGAGTCTAGAAATGGTAGAGATGAAATATGTCCGCTATGATTATCCTTAAAAATTCGGAAGACGTATCATATCATGATTTTCGAGAGTTTGGTGGCTTTAATGATGATCATCAGTATCCTAGGCAAGGATTTTCTATTTTCAGTATGTAAATAATTAATAAATTAAATAACTAAACGAAATTATTTCTTTTATGTTTTCGGTTAATGTGAACTCAAGAAGTATATGGCAGATTTATTTTTATAGACCAGTTTTGTGTTTATGGTAGATGCTTTGATAAACTTATTCTGTACCCGTTTCATACAACTCATCGCTTCCCAGTCATTTTCATACAACTCATCACTGACATACAGTCAGTTTCATTCAACTCATCACTTTTTTTTTGTGGAACTACCTAAAAACTGTCTTTCAAAATATTTCCACACAAAAATTTTATTTAACTCAATTATTTAAATTGCGACTATTACCATTTAAATTGCGAACACCATTAAATATATCGGGCGCTCCTGTTAAAAAAAATGCCATGAACAGCGGTTGAAAAAGAAAAAATTATCAGAATCAATTGACTTAAAGCTTATATTTTCTTATTTTTAGCGGTCCGTCCAATAATGGAAAAGGGACCTCTTATTGTATTGCTACGTTGTCCGTTCATCCGTCTGTCCGTTCATCCGTCTGTCCGTCCGTCTGTCTGTCCAAAAGCGTTATAGCTTTTGAAAGGTGTGTCATAGAAAGACAAAATTGTGCTTTTAAGCTGCGGAAATAGTCAGAGAATCCAACGAGGGGAATTTTTTTGAGCACAAATAACGGTTTGATTACAGTTTAAAGTTTCATGGGAAAATGAATTCAATATTTTTCAATACTTTTTTCATTTGTTTTCCTAGAAAAACGAAACTTAGACTAGAACTTTTTAACTAGAAAAACGAAACTTAGGTTTAGTAAATATTGAACTGTAACGGAAAAATCAACTTTTATTGAAAAGTTTTTGAAAAATGAAGAGTTGAAAACGGATAACGTTTTTCAAAATGTTTGAGACCATAACTTTTGAACCGCTTAGTGCACAAAACCAATATTGAACACACGTATAAAGCAACTCAAAGCAAACCAAATACTTAGGTCGTATTTTTCAAAAATGTTTTTTTACTGCCGTTTTGACGCGTTTTCGAAAAAGATACATGAAAAAACTTGTGTATCAATATCTCCGGTGTTGTTTGGACAAATCATAATGCAAAAAGGCACATGTATCAAAAATTATCCAAGATTTTAAGGAAAAACAAAGCGAATTTTGAAGTTTAAAAACCTTCTTCAAAAATCTATTTTTTTTCTCTCTATCTATCTTCTAGTAGGTATCTTAACGGTAAAAGCGACCTTGTTAAGATTTGGTGGCTTGGATGCTTATTGGAAAGAAGATGATGCTTATTGGAAAAAATTCTAACGAGTGCTAAAAAAAATTCAAAATACTTGTGGATATGAAGCTTATAAAATTTTGAAAAAATGTCAAAAGAAGGTATGTCTCCTCCTCTATCTCCTAAACGGTATAAAATATAACTTTGAAATAAATAATGGGCATAGTCCATCTTGTTTATAAGATTTAAAAAAGTAAAACTAGTCCAAGTCCGTTGACGACAATGACGATCTTATTTGAATTTGACTGAAATATGAAGCGTTACAACGCGAGCTTACTGCATTTAAAAAGTTTAAAAAATTCTGTTTCTGTTTCAAGTTTTTTAAACACTTTAAACAAACGAAATAGGAAACAATATGTTTTACCGTTTTATCAGAAATCCATGTACGCAGAATTTAAAACACAGTGGCTAATGGAACGCAGCTGGTTGTAAAATTGAAAAAAAAAAAATTTTAGTTGACTGACTAAAATGATCCACTTATTTCGCATCAACCAAATTTGAAAGCACAGCCACATAAACGTTGAAGTAAACCAAAACAAGAGCTTTAAAAAAAACAATAAGCTTATAACAGTTCATTTTTAAGTTAAATACCTATGTATATATATAAAAAAGAATTAAAGGAAACGTTAAAGCCACCCTTTTTTAAGAGACAAAACTAAAAAATCGCAGACTCCACAACGAAAAATAGTATATAACAAAATGTAAAATATATCCACAAATAACAATAAACAAATAGAATTTAACACAATCCGACGGACCGCTCCGTGTTTCCTTATACTTGACAATTTTTTTTGTGTTTACTTGCAATGTGACCGTTTGCAAACTTTATTATTGGAAACGTTTTTTCCTGTCTCTTTACATCTTTAGAGATCCCCTTTAAAACACTGCATTACACACTATTTTGTTACCTTTATGAAAGTGCGGAATGGACTAAAATAAATAAATAAATAAATAGAGTGACACAACAGCTCGATGTGAACCAGGGCCAACTTCTCAACAATGTATGCTGTGTATGTTAATTTTTTCACAAACATGGGGACCTACAATTTTTTGCCGAATCCGAACGGCACTTTGAGAAGTTTTTCAAAAAGTGATATTCTCGGAGGGCTTGTCAGACCTCACGGAGGTGGGGAACGTGAAAAAGAACGAGTCCTTTTTTTCAGGTGACGATGGTAGGATTCATACCCAAATCTTTGGCGTAGTAACCACACAGACTAACCACTGCGCCACGGCACCCCACAGAACAGATTAAGCCAACTAAATTATCCCTGTCTAGCTTTTTCGCAGTCCTTATCAATATATTCTGAATTGTTTTACCTTCCTCGGTTGGATGTTTTTCCATCTGTCCTTGTGCCATTCCTTAATATCCTTTGAATTCATCTTAGGTTGAGATTATCATTACTCGTCTTAAATCTAACCGTATCAGAAAGGCATTAGCGTTCTTTCACGACAACTTTGGTGCTTATTGCGAGGAATGTCATGCGACTTTCTCGTACTTTGCATATTCGATGCACAAAACGAAAAATGTTTTCAGTTCTTGGAATAAAGTTGAATTTGAAAGGTCAACTTTGTATAGAGTTTAAGAAAATATCCTGAGGATAAGTGTCACTGGAACATAATCTATTTTACTTCCCAGTTGAAGTGGAAAAATTTAGTCCACCAGGATCTAATGGAAGCATTGTAACATAAAGTTAAATGTAAAATTATTATGACAAGTTTAAAATTTCAATTGCAAACTCGCGTATAGCATTCAAAACTGAAATGAATACTTCAAAATGGATTCAAGTTCTGTTTATTTAACGGTCGACTATATTTGCATTATAATTATTTACACAACAACTTAAATGTCAGAGCCCTTCTACTGTCCTATAAAGTACTACGATTGCCATCACATTCATCCTTTCAACTTGTATATATTTTTCACAGAAAAATGTCGCCCTCGATGTGTGCCCCGCAACAGGGAATGACAACTAAACAAATGTCCTGGCTCACACAAAATACATCCACCCCCAGCAATTACTCTCAAGGACTGTCTATATAATCAACAAGTGAATGTGAATGGAATAGCTCTTCCCTTCCACCCTTAATGGTTTCCGTCAAGCAATACTAACTATAGTCCATTCAGTTGACACAAAGGACTTTCGAAATCAATATGAATGTGTCTGGTGCTCCATAATGGGACATTCAAATTACGGCTAACCGACAACTTGTTGTTTTGCAAGCTCCTAGAACGGGCAGCTTGACCTGCCACCATAATAATAACATTTAGTTCAGCGTTGAGCTCTGGGCAGGAAGCGATTACGGACACTGCTACAGTGTCCTTAATTGACAGTCGAATTATTCCAAAATATTTACTTAAAACTGCAAGCTAAAATTAAAAATCTGTTATGAATGGCCTTATTGGGTTTGCCTTTTGTCACGTGGAAAATCACCACACAATACAATAGTCGGTAAATGAAAAGACAGCGAATTAGGCTCGAAACCCAATTAAGCAGGCTGGAACCTCCCACCCCCAACGTAAAACTCCTCCAAGGAAAGTTGTGTTTGAAAACCGAAAATTTGTTTAAAAGCAGTTCCTTTGTTTAGGAACCGTAATGATGATGGTATCTGCTGGATTGCGGCAGTTAAAGGCGGCCAACCGTAAAGCTGACGTTGCCAGGCCGGGTAAGTAATAAGGAAACTGTAACCGCTAGCCACTGCCGTGAGTTTCGATTTTTAATTAAAATCAAATAAAATAGCAAGAGGCGATGTGAGCCACTTTCAAGGGGGTCAAAATTAGAAGGAATCCACCATAGAGGGGTGGGAGTAGTCATTATAGAATATTTAGAGCTTTTGCCGGTCGTAACAAAGAAGTTTTTACTGCCTTTGTTCCCTTGATGAACCTTAAATAATTCAGGGTATTTTAGAAAGGCTATGTAAATAAATTTTAGGAAGAAACGAAACATCGTGATTTGATGACTGAATGGGAATTTGCTTAAGCTAAGGACCCACTGACCTTCACCTTGCATAAGGAAGTTGGTTCGTTGTGAGTGCTTGTATTGATTTCGCTTAGGTCCAGTGATTATTTCAAATGGAAGCCATTATGGCCAGCAGGCCAATAGGGGAAAAGGCTGTAATAAAAAGAACGCCTCGGTACTTGTGTCATTTGGAAAAGAATTTCTGAAGTGCTTGTCAAGGGATCTTGGGTAAGATCTTTTGTGTCCTGCAGAACAAATATCTTCAGAGCGCGTGTAGCAGTCAAGGGAACTCATGTCTTTCCGACCAAAACTTATTGTTATAGGGAAAAGGCATATGACAGTCAATTCATTTTCACTCAGAATTCGCCTTGGGTGACCTCAAACGTGAGATAAAACCAAACGTACGCCCAGAAAGCGCTATAAGCCCTTAGATTATGTGAAAACAGGTGTCAAGGCAATTTATCAGCAAACCAACACAAAAGAGAGGGTTCATTTATTAAGTTTATGAAACTCAACCGCGTAACAACGGGCTCCCCAAAATTGTCACACCCATTGAGCATCCCGTAAAAAACACACTTTTATAATGGAACTCATTAGAGTTTCGAAAATAATTACACACACAGGCACACGTTTTCATTGCTGACACACATAAGTGGCATCACATCACGTCATGAAAGGAAGCGAAACCGCTTACCTCCGGGTAAGGAAGGCGTTGGGCGCCAATTAAAATTATATTTCATGACAAGCAGTGCGTCAATGTGACTGTTGCGTGGAGCCTTGCTCCTCTTTACAATAATAGCAATTACAGAATCAATTATACAACAATTCCATGGTGCGTGAATTTAAATAAAATTCCCGGAAAAGTAATATCCTCTTGCCTTGTATGTACCGCAAATGTGGATTTACAAAAGAGTCGCTTTTCTTAGTATTTTATTTTGCATGGAAATCCTTGTGTTTTGTTGCAGGCCTATGTGTGCTGGCTGCTTTGTGGGTGCATGATTAAATCAGCCTACGGGTATTTTACAACTTTACAACTTTTTTTCTTCTTTCCACGTTCTTGTCACGTACTTCCAATGAGACGACATGCCTTTATGCACAGTCATAAAATAGTCCTCACATGAATTTTTATTTTATTTCGTTTAATTTCTTCCTGACAGGAAGAATGTCTTCTTCTTAAGTAGATGTTCGATTGATTTTCTTCCGGCGTGTTGTTTATACATGCGCCACAGAGATTTCGTTTGACAATTGATTTTCCTGCTTTTCCAGGAATAAGCGTGCAGCAGTGATTGAAAAGGATCTATTGACTTAGGGAACGCCTCAGGGGGGGAATAGGGAATGCGCTGCGCATGCTATTAATTTTCTTTTATGAGGATATATGAAATTATTATTATTATTTGCATATTGGGGGATCATGTTTTGATGTTTTCAGCCATCAGCTCCTACCCAAATATATCACGAAAAACGGTATTCGTGCCCTTGTAACCACCTTCCTCTTAAGGTAGATTAGTCCCCCAAATGACTATGTGCGTGTAGGAGGGATTAACATTGACAGCATTTGCAAACGTGTCAGTCTGGGCTTAGATATGCTTATGTGAGTGCTCAAACATGATAACTTAGTCATGATTATAAAGGTAAGTAGGGATAATGCGCAAAATATCAGAGGGAAGCTGAGTTGATGTGTAACTTAGATTAAGAATGTCCCAGATAGTCATATTAAATTTAAGAAAACTTAATAAAGTCACTAAATTTTCGATTGTTTAACAGCATTATTAACATCTTAACAAATCTGAATGAAGTATGGGTCATAATGAAAGGTGAAGTATATGAACCGAATGCAACGACTGAATTACAACGGAAAAATCGTTGCATATAGTAGGGCTGTATAATATTTTTTTACATTAGCAAAAATCAAAGCATGAATTAGGAAGTGGTAGTAAGTATAGTAACTTTTCGTATGGTAATTTATATCTGGTGAGCCACCGCGCAGTGTACATACAGAGGTTTGATATAACAACTACATATTTCTACTGAAAAATTATTTTAAAAATGAAAAAAAAAACAAATTATATTTGTAACTAAATCAGCAAAAAAATATTTGCTATTACTTTCTTACACAAGCTTCTGATTTGTATAATAGTTAATAATGGTGTTAGTAGTGCTGGATAAATCTTTCAAAAACATAAAAAAAGTATAACATTTAACCCTTTTCTAGAATGCGGCAAAATTTTGAGAGCTCGGTTTTTCTAGAATAAGTAGTTTGTAAGTTTAAAGTTTTTTTTTCAATTTGGATTAGTTAATAACAACCCTATAAGGATGATAAGCATCCAGGCCGTTTTCCCAAAGAGATCCCAAGCTTAAATCAATTTTAATTTTTCAACTAGCTTACGGTTCACTGGTGTCAGCTAAAGAGCCTACCCATCCCTATGTGGCGGATAGAGAAATGTATGTACACAGATATGGTGTGTCCCGGTATGGAAAATATCCGGAGGGCGGACCAAAATCAGTAAAAAACGAATAATTCAAAAGCCTCTGGCTCAAAATGGACGGCTTCCTGGTCGGCGTGTGTTATCCAGGTTAGGGTCAGACGAATAGAAGGTACCCTTTTCTCTTCCACTATTCAAATAGAACGGGCAAGGGACAACAATAAGATGTATGCCTTGCCTAGCCTAAGCTTGATGTTTTTATTAAATACTCTGCTGGTTATACCGTTATTTTACTAAACTTGCGGGAGTAATCTTTGGTGTTTTTGTGCAGGGTTTTCATGTTCCGTATAGGCTCATCAGAGATTGTGTTGGAAAGAAAACTCCTTTCTCTCGTATTTTTTTAATACTCAAATTCTTTCCGCTCGCGATGTGTTACGCATTTTAAGGGTAGAGATAACCCCTTGTTCGCGTACTTATTATAAAAATTTTAAAATTAAAAAAGCATACATCTCCATGTATTGTAAACTTGTCGTTTTTGTTTTTATACCCCATCCCATAGGATAGGAGTTATATTAAGTTTGTCACATAGTTTGTAACACATTGAAATAATAATGGTAGACCCCCAAGACCTTCAGGGCATATGATCGAGACCGAATTCTGAATCGAATGAACCATGTCCGTCCGTCCGTCTGTGTGTCAGATGTTCTTAGGCCTTGAATTTCGAGCTAGGGTGCTGAAACTTCGTACGTAAGGTCCACGTCATGCGAAGCAGTGCAAGTGTAAAAATTTTTGAAATCCGCCCAAAGACACGCCCACAATCGGTCTAAATGTGCAACTACCTCCAGAGTTTTCAAAACTGTAAGGCGTTCTAAAAGGCTGAAATTTGACACTTAGCATCTCCTAATGAATGTAAGACACAAAAAAGACAAATTTAATTCTTAAACCTCCTCCAGTGGGCGTGAAATCTATTTTAAGGGTAAAGTTTTAAATGCAGTTTACTCAATATTTTTGCTCGAAATTGAAAAAAAATTGCTTAATATTTTATGTAGAAAACGCTTAGTTCTAAATTTTGTTCAGACTTTGGACCACGCCCGCATTTGGAGGCAGAATTGAAGAAAAACCTTAAATTTTCCAGAAAAACTTAATTTCGACTGGCCTGAAACAAAAAAAGTAGCAGGTTAGATAAACGAGACTTCAGTCTAGATTTCGTTCATATAAAGTTTTTAGCCAAGTTTTTAGGGGTCGATTTTTCAAAATATTGAATTTGAACCAAAAAATTGCATTTTTACGTACATTTAAATATCTGTACGTTATACATTAAGAAATATCTGTGGAAGTATCTTATAATCAATAGTTTGTAATTAGGGGCGGTTGGACCACGCCCCTTTTCGAAGTTTACATTACTTATAAAATGTCAAAAAATAACTTTGCCATCAGCATTTTACAATGTGGGATAGGATGTGGTATTCAACGGTCCGTTTTACGGACTGTAACTTCCGCGTTTTGCAGAATTTAACTTTTTAATTTTTGCAGAATTTAACTTTTTAACAAGGAAGTTATATTTTTTTAAATATATTCTCTCTCTGGTTGCGTAAGGCCTTGACACAGAAATGGTCTGGTAAAAATCGTAGTGAAGGTTTTTTGCGCCAAGGTTTTCAGCGCTCTTCCTTTTATATCTCAAGAGAATTTGCTGTAGACGTTTGGGCGTTTTCTCTCTCGATACTCTTTGTGGAAATGATGACGTACAGCGAAACTCTCCCTCTGTAGTTGTCTCACCTTGAGTGCTTACACCGCGTAGCAGATCTTTGCGGGGCTAACGTGGTGTCAGCTTAATAACTAAGCTCAATTTCCCACTTTTTTCGAAAGGCCAGAAAACAAAGTATATCAATGGAAGGTGTCTGCATGGTAGTACAATGGACTAACCATCCTGTCTTAGTGCTCTATAGGATAGAAGCAACTTCCAAAAAAAACCAAATTAAACAAAAAAAACCGTCAAATTTGAAGTCATGTACGGAGCGGTCCTTCGGCTTTTATTGAAGGTTAAGCTCATTTTCCCCAACCAATGCAGCGTCCTCCAAGCAGAAATAATGGCTTAAGTGGGAACGTGACATACGCCCGCGATATTTGTATCTTTACGGATAGCCAGGCTGCCATCAAATCCCTTTTTGTTTCCGTGGGTACGTAAAAACCTTCATAGGCACTATGAGAATCGAACGCGCGTGCTCATAGTAGTGTGAGATTCTTACTCACTAAAAAAACCTCCCAATCTTTGTAAAACTACGACTAAGTTTCCTTAACAAGAAGTTTAAGCTTCTGTATAGTAATCGCGTTTGGCAGGCTAGCTTCCAACGAAAGCACCTGCAATACCGTCATTATGTGCGGTTTCCTCTTACGACGCTAGATCCAACGTTCTTGTTCGTTGTAGTCGGCGTGCAAGATTTGTCTGATCCAGAGTTTGGATTATTTTGTGATTGCAATGGCCGTGGAGGCGAGTGTGAAGTTTGCGAGCAAAGTTTCTTACTTCGTCGGTCACGGTTGCGTTGCCTAGATCTCGATGTAAATCGCTATTTCTTATATACCATGGAGCATTTACGATTGTTCTTAGTGTCTTATTCTGAAAAGTTTCTAAAATAGATATGTTGCTTGGTTTGGTACAACCCCAAAGTTGTAAGCCGTACGTCCAAGATGGTTTTAGCACTTGCTTATACAATAGCAGTTTGTTATATACGCTTAGTTTCGAATAACGTCTGATAAGCCAATTCAGTTCCTGCAGCTTGATTTCAAGTTCATCGCGTTTCTTTTTAACGTGTGGCTTCCACTTAAGTTTTGCGTCTAGGGTCATGCCTAAATATTTCGCCTCGTTTGCGTACGGAATTTGTACCGAGTTTATAAATAGAGGTAAGTTGATTACCCTCTTGTAAGAAAAATTTACATGCGTTGATTTTGTCTCATTTAGGAGGATTCGCCAGGCCTTTGTCCGTTCGCATATTTTATTCAAAGCGCGTTGGAGTTTTCCCGTTGATAGTTCGACTGTCTTATCCGTAGCGAGGATAGCCGTGTCGTCAGCGAACGTGGCTACAGTCGTTGTCTCTACTTGAGGTACATCTCTTGAAAAAAGTAAAAACAGTGTTGGACCGAGGACGCTACCTTGTGGAACGCCGGCTTGTATTTCTTTGAATACATTTTTTCCGGCAAAACTTTCCGTAGCTTATAATTTAGGCCTTCGTGCTAAACTTTATTAAAGGCTTGGGATACGTCAAGAAAAGCGGTAGAACATTTCATTTTCGCTTCTAAGGCTTTCTTAATTTCATTAGTTATTCGATAGACCTGGTCAATTGTTGAATGTCTGACCCTAAAGCCGAATTGGTGATCCGGAATCAATCGTCTTTCTTCAATTATTGGTTGCAGTCGTTTGAGCACAAGTTTCTCGAAGACTTTAGATATAATCGGCAGAAGCGAAATCGGTCTATATGATTTTGTGTCGTTCGGGCATTTCCTTGGTTTCGGAACCATTATTACCTCTGCGAATTTCCGTTGCCGTGGAACGTGTGGAATTCTCATTGATGCGTTTATGATGTAGAGAAGCTTGACTAACGCTTTTTTCGGTAGCTCCTTCAAAATTTCCCCAGTAATTAGGTCTTAGCCTGGAGCTTTGTTATTCTTCAAATTTCGGATTGTTTGACGAAGTTCAGACAGTGTCACGGTTTTCATTCGATAATTGTCTAGTTCCGCATTGCGATATAGATCGTCAACCAACGGCTCCCCGTCAAACGGTTTGAATGTTTCTTCTAGATGTTTTGCAAATACATCTGCTTTCTCTTTGTCGCCTTTTACCTATTCACCGTTATCTTTTCTTATTGGCGCCGAGTGTAATATGGGATTTTTAATGGACTTCACGGCTTTCCATCAAATCCCTGACATCAATCTCTATAGACTCTAAATTAGTTATTAACTGTCGCACATCTCTTGATGAGATGTCCGAACAGTTTCAAATCCAGGGTGCCAGGTCATAGAGACAAGATGGGAAACTGTGAGGGTGATAAACTCGCTAAAAACGCTACTAGACTGCCAGAAGATGGAATCTCCTGTAATATAGGTACTCCCTTAACTACCTTCAAATTACAGCTCAAAAATCCCAGCATACAAGAAACTAACGCCAGATGGAGGACAGGCACCACTTGTTTAACCTCCAGGCAAATCTGGCCTCGCCTCGATCCAAAAAGATCAGAAAGCTTGATCTCCTTAAAGAGATCCAAAATTAGCACTGCAGTGGGAATTATCACCGGACACTATCTATTAGGTCTTCACGCAAAAAGACTAAGTCTATTCTCAAACGACTTCTGTAGAAGCTGCCTAGATGAGGAAGAGAAAGAAAGTGAACAGCACTTTCTCTGTTGCTGCCCGGCACTTGGGTCGTACACGAAATCCATACTAGGCTCCTACTTTTACGACTACCTAAGCGACCTTAGTGAAACACCGGTCAAAAAGCTACTATTGAAAAGACTGGCTGGCTGTCATAGAATTCACGCCAACCTACCCCCTTGGTCATATAACCGCGTGGCGGTACAATGGGCTTACTTTTTGCCTAAGTGCATTTAATAAGCCACTTTCCCACCTACCTACCTAAGCTCATTTTTATACCCGACCCAGGGCATACTAATTTTGATGCATATTTTCTAGCACAGTGAAATAATCATCTTAGACCCCTAAGACCTTTAAGAGATTTGAACGAGACCGACAGGTGAAACATTGAAAAGTCTATAAACTCACTAGAACACCAACGAAATGTCTCTTGCATGTCACTATTTTATCCCTTTTTCTGGTCTGTTTTATTGCTTTTTCGCTTCTATTTCGCTAGAATACACGAACAGTGTTCCAGCGAAAAAGCCAATTGCATTCCGTGCCTAAAGATCAAATGCGCATCAATTCACCCTCGAGCCCACTTACGGACTTAGAGTGAAGCCCGAATGAGGAATGCTCTGCGAAGCTTATTAGCCCGAATGAGGAATGCTCGGCTACAACAAGTCTTTCTTACTCATTACAATTTACAGACTCTCAAAACAAGAGTGCACCGGTACCTCTCCTGCTTTACCCGTTAATAACATGACTTTTGATCACATTAAAACGCTCCACGAAGAATAATTATTATTTAAGTGAAAATTAGTCCAGTTTTAATATTTGTATTTTAAAAACTACACTGTGAAGTGTAAATCTACAACTTTATGCTAAATCACACAGATCGGCGTCTTCCACAGGCATCCCGATTTTAGGTACGACTGGTAATTTACCCATAAAAAATTAATTGAAAATGTAATTACATAGTTCTAAGTTGTTTACATGGTCAACGTAAATTTTACTTTTAAATAAAATATAAAAAAATATACCTAAAATAAAAAAATTGCACTTACCGCAGAGTATATGAATTAGTCGATAAGCTATCAGCATTGATTTGGTGCAGGATTCTGAAAAATAAAATTTATTTGTAACTTTTGATAATTTATAGCAAAATTTAAACTGCGTCTATTAAATTTATTGTTAATAAGCTATTTTTTTAGCCAAATATTGAAACTGGTTGTCAAGAGAGAGATATATTAGTGTACCTATAGAAAAAAAATGTTGTTCTTTTCTCGTATACCTCATCGAATTGAAGAACGGTGTGCTTGGTCTTCGAATAAACCCAAGCCAACCATGATTTCCATGCATAGGCAGCACAAATGCAGCTTAAAAGGAAGATTCTCAAGTTCGGTGCAAGTCCCGCACTGAATTTCCAATTTAATCTAAAAATTGGAAACTTGTGTTCTACTCGTATACAAACAACAAACGTTTCTTAATACTTCCCATTTTGATAAGTTTTTTGAGGAGAAACACGCATGTAGCGCCAAAATCCTATACCTACTTACTTGGTGTTTGCGTCATGTCATACCACATCTCCAACAACGAGGATAACGTCAAATTACTTAAATTACATAGCCACAGTCAGGCTAAAATTTTCTTTCTTTACCAGCCTTTCAATTTATGAAATCAATACCGAAAACAGAATTTGGTAATGAAACGAAATATACATTTGCTCAGGTACCTTTACTCCGTAAAAGCCAATAATTAGACTTCAACCGTTGTGTGCCCGTGTTTATATTGTATCCATTGCTCTTTTGGCTGTTATCCTAATTGACAACAAGAAAAAATGTATGATATCATTCTATCATCGCAATTCCTAAAAATACCACAAGAAGCCCACACACCAAAAAAAAAAAGTCTGTCGACAAGCAATTAGCCTCAAAATCTTCTATAGAATTTCGTAACGAAAACAAGCCCACTCAAAGAGTCCTGGTTCTGCAGCTTGTCGCCTTTCACAAGACGACAACGTATGTTATTGAAGAAAGGAACATCAATAAGACTTTTTGTCAGCATGTGGAGTTTGAAGACAAACATTTTATTTTGAACTCTAATCTATATCGTACAAGAGAATTAATTTTTTAGCACAATGAATCCTGATGGAAGCTGGATCAGTTGTAACAAGAAAAAGTTCATGCAGCCCCTTTATTTGGTGAACGAAACTCATTACTCTCTTAGATCAATATTTCCTCGAGGTGTAAATTTAAATGGAAGACTTAACCTACCCATAAATAAAGTACGTCTTTATGGATGAACAGGGTGTAGATGGGAGGAAATTACATAATAGAACAGGACTTGACTCAAATTACATATGGAAGGTGGCGTACCACCTAGCCTACTGACATACAGAATGAAGTATTACCCATAAGGTATAGAGTTTCGGCGGCAGCTCCTTCGGAAAAAGTTTTCCTACGCATTCAACTCATTCCTTGGTTTTCTTTTTTCTGAAACTTTATCCGCAAATGTGTTTATAGCCATTTCTTCCATAGGGTAAATAAATTTCCTTCAACAGCTCGTGATGGAAAGTTATGTGGTGTGACCAAAAGTTTGGAGCAGTAATCGGAGTATATAAGTCGTGCATATTTGAGAAAAAAATAACCTGAGCATTTTTTATGTGACGAAAAAAAAAATTGAAAAAACACCCTCAAAAGTTTCATCGGCTCATGATTTAAACTAAGCACAGGAATTTGAATAAATCGGAAAAAATTGTCATAGTGAATTTCAACACCAACAGCTCAAGGAGGATAATTCCAAAAGAGTTTCGACACACCGAAACAAAAACCGAAATTTTTATTAAGTTATTTTAGCAAGCCGCAGATGTCGTGTTTCTAAATGCGAAGTAAGCATTTCCAGTGACTTCAGTAAAAAAAAAAACTCGAAAGGCTTGTGCACAAGCTCTTTTCCACATACATAGGAGAGATACAATATCTTGGTAGATTCGAACCACTTTTTAGATTTTCGCAGCATTCTTTTGGTCTAGTAGAATCTTGTCAGACTCTCGCGGAGGTGGGCCCGTGCTAACAAATGAATTTTTTTTGTATGGTCGACTTATAAATCAAACGGAGAGTTCGTAAGTATCTAAGGACACGCCTTAGCCACTACGCACTCTCACTTTTAAGAAGATTAATAAGTGACAGTCATGATAAGGCAGTGACACTCCTTTTAAAAATCAATCTCAACAGATCTTGCTTATAGGGTATCGTATGCCTTTCACCATTCCTATCACAATGCTACATTTGTTCACATTGAGTTATTTTTTTGTATTGCCACATTGTGCGTTCTTCCAGCAATTAGCGACACCTCTTGGTGATTAAAAGCTGGAGACATTCGAAGCACCATTAAATTGCGATAAATTTCCTTGTAACACATTGTCATGAGAGGCCAAGGAGTAACTTAGGGGAGTAGTGGATTTGTCGCACTCTAATTGAACTTTAGATTGAGTTTGTAATTTATAAATAAGTGGGGAATGGTGAACGTGAAAAAGGAGTGTGTAGCTGTTTATTTTCTGTCTATGATATTCAACAATGAAAAAGAAATGATAAAATTAATCGACATAAGGGATTGTAACAAGCTTAACAAGAAAATTATGAGATTTGTAGCAAAACAGTGAGAAATACTGAAATATTTTTCCGGGCACACCGGCCATTTCATGGTTTTCGTACATTACGGAAAAAGTCTCAATAGATTTGGTTGAATGATTCGAATAGAATATTCAATAAGACGCAAAAATTTTTACGTTCATACGCAGTAGGCCACTACGAAAATCAACTACTGCAAAGAGAGGGCTGCAGTCCGTTCGATGTAGGCCTATCAACTCGTACTGTTTTCCTGTGTAACCTTTAAAATAATTTCTGGTTTCTTTGTTTTTTTTTTTTTTTAACCCGACCGAGGGTATATTAATTTTAATGCATAGTTTGTTACACAGTGAAATAATCATCGTAGACTACTAAGGCCTTTTAGAGATATGATCAATACCGACAGGTGAATCGATTAAACCATGTCCGTCCGCCCGTCTGTATGTTGTGAAGGTCTTAGGACTGTAAAATCAAGCAAGAAACTTCCAACGCGGCTTGGTTCTTCTGTTGCACAGGCAAAGTGTAAAATTTGGCTTAGTCTGTCAACGGCCACGCCCACTACTGGCTTCAATGTGAGATAACCCTTATTTCACATTTTCTTTCAAAATGCCTTTTGGTCAAGTAAGAAATGGCGTAGGAGCTCGAATGTGGGTACCAAGCAATATTGGCCCAAGGCCTTTAACGACCATGCCCACTTTTAACATGTTAGATCTTTAAAAACGCGATTTCTCGAAAAGTTTACTCCATATCAAAAAAAATTAGCTGACAAATATTAAAGATATTACTATTTGCTAAGTTTTGTCCATACAAGGTTTTGAGCTCCGACCATTTTTAGGGGGCGTTTTTAGGTCGTGGTCGATACAAATAATATATGAATTCGGGGCAAAAAAATTAAGATTTCGTGTTACGCGGTATATAGGGTCGGATATATAGAAGTTTGTCACAGACGAACTCATGTTTTTTTTCAAAATCGAGGGCATACTCGAACATACTTATAATTTTTTCAGGCGTTCTAGCCAACAAATTTGTTGAGACGATTCTGAGGTTTGGACTCGAGCTTGTTTTGTGCTCAAGCCTTTTAAAATTGATTTGATTTGATTTGATTTGATTTGATTTGATTGATATTGATTCAGTTCCAACTTATAACTAGTGCCTTAACAAAGTTCAAATAAAGCTTAATTTATGGTGGATATGGTGGTCAAAGGATAGACATGTGCACTCAAGAGGATACAAGCATCCACAGGTTTTCTAAACCCACCTCTGTCTATCAACTCCTACTCTCACCTCCCCGTGGTGAACACCGGGTGCCTAGTACCTCAACTGGAGATTGGGTTCCAACCCCTTTGGAAGGTTGTTGGGGGTAGCAGACGAGAGAGGGGGGGAGGAGTGTTCCCAGTAAGGCACTTCTCCTTGCATCCGGACGGCAGCGGAGGAATTCCCCACATGGAATCAACGGTGGCGTCCATAGTTCCAGTCAGGCCGAACTACTTAGTGAACACCTTATATGGGCTACTACGACGTATTCGGAGCTCAGGCCTATAAGGAGCGGGCTATCCGGCTCTCCGTCCTTAGAGCTAAGCAAAGGATCTGGTCCTCCAGGTTGGGGGTCGTGCCGTCGGAGTGACTTCCCGGCCACGTAAAGAAACACCAGTCACGAAGCAGAAACAAGCCTCGGATTCGGACGGATTTACTGTTGACGACCAATGCAAACGAGAAAAGGACAACGAGCTCCGGATCTGCACGTGGAATGTTAAGTCCCTTAACAGACCACGTGCAGCCGAGCAACTAGCGGAGGCCCTTAACGACTGCAAGGCAGACATTACTGCCATCCAAGAAATGCGATGGGACGGGCCGGGCAAAAGAAGGATGAAAAACTGCGACATCTACTACGGCGACTGCTATCGGCATCAAAGACAGCGCCTATTTGGATGTGGTTTCGTTGTTGGAGGCAGACTTAGGCAAAAAGTCTTGAGCTTCAACCCTGTAAGCGAGCGCCTCGCGACGATCCGCATCAAGGCTAAATTCGCCAACATTAGCCTGATATGCGCACATGCCCTCACAGAGGAGAAAGATGACGAGACCAAAGATATGTTCTACGAGCTCCTGGACAAAACTTATGAGCAGTGCCCTAGCTACGACATTAAGATTGTCCTAGGCGATTTTAATGCCAAGCTAGGAAGGGAGGGCATCTTTGGTCGTACTGTCGGAAAGCATAGCCTGCACGACACGACCTCCGATAACGGATTCAGGCTGATCGACTTTGCTGCGGGGCGACACGTTGTGGTAGCTAGTACACAGTTCCCGCATCTCAATATCCACAAAGGGACATGGAGATCTCCCGATCAATCAACCGTCAACCAGATTGACCATATTGCGATCGACGCAAGGTACTCCTCCAGTATCATGGATGTCCGAACTTTCCGAGGGGCCAACATTGACTCGGATCACTACCTTGTTGTAGCCAAGGTACGGCTGCGGATATCCCGACCAGCGCCAAGTAATGGAAATACTGTGAGGAAGTTTGACGTCGCCAGGTCCTTCTCCAACCGAGTCTCTCAAAACCTTCTACGAAGCCCTATGCAACCAGCATCAAGTATTGATAGCCAGTGGCAACACTGCCAAAATGCCATCAGAGACGCCGCCTCTGAAGTGCTGGGTTTCACACGGCGACCACAACGAAACCCATGGTTTGACGATGAATGCCGGCAAGCACATGCAGCTAAACAGGAAGCATACAAAGCGGCGCTGCACAGAAGGACTAGAGCTGCTCGCGAGCTCTACGAGCAGAGGAGGAGAGAGGAGCACCGGCTTCTCCGAAGGAAAAAGAGAGAGCACGAGAAGCGCGCGGTTGAAGAGATAGAGAGATGTTACAACAGGAGTGAGGTTAGAAAGTTTTACCAAAGGATCAAAAGGTCCTGCCAAGGGTATAAACTTCGAACTGAAGCCTGTAAGGACCATCAAGGGAACATCGTTGTAGAATCGCAGTCGGTGCTGAGGATTTGGAAAGACCACTTCTGCAGACTGTATAACGGCGAGGACGAACCAAATACCGCTGTCAGGCAGAACGAACCATTCAACCCGGGCGAAGACGTTACCGACGAAGCATACGAACGATACCGCCCACCCGACCTGGAGGAGGTGAAAGTAGCTGTGTCTAAGCTCAAGTGCAACAAAGCAGCCGGAGCAGACGGCCTAGCTGCCGAACTTTTTAAATCCGCTGGCGATGAGCTGGTTAGGAGCATGCACCAGCTCATCTGCAAGATATGGTCGGAAGAAAGCATGCCCGACGAATGGAACCTCAGCATTGTTTGCCTGATCCTGAAGAAAGGAGACCCTCTGAGTTGTGCCAACTACAGAGGCATAAGTCTTCTTAACATCGCATACAAGATCTTTTCTGCTGTACTGTATGAACGCCTGAAGCCGTTTGTCAACAATCTGATAGGTACATATCAGTGTGGCTTTAGGCCAGGAAAGTCCACCATCGATCAAATATTCACACTGCGGCAGATCTTGGAGAAAACCCAAGAATTCCAAATCGATACACACCACCTCTTCATCGATTTCAAGGCCGCGTATGACAGCATCTATAGAGACGAGCTATATAGCGCAATGTCTAGTTTTGGCATCCCTGCCAAACTCGTCAGTCTGTGCAGGATGGAAAACTCACGCTGTTCCGTCAAGGTCGGCAAAGACCTCACCGACCCCTTTGATGTCAAAAAAGGATTTAGACAAGGCGACGCGCTGTCATGCGACTTCTTTAACATCATACTTGAGAGAATTGTGCAGAACTCTCGGGCCAACACCAGAGGTACAATTTTTCAAAAGTCCGTTCAACTACTTGCATACGCAGACGACATTGACATAATCGGTAGAACAAAGCGTGACGTCAGTGAAGCCTTCGTGAGTATTGGGACGGAAGCGGCGAATATGGGTTTAACAGTCAATGAGGGCAAAACCAAGTATATGCTGTCATCAAGAAAAGACACCCAACACCGACGTCTTGGACAAAACATCACCATCGACAGCTATAACTTTGAGGTAGTTAGGGACTTTGTCTACCTGGGTTCCGCTATCAATTCAGACAATGACACCAGCGCTGAAATCAAACGAAGGATAACTCTTGCCAATCGCTGTTTCTTTGGGCTAAGAAGGCAATTGAGTAGCAAAGCCCTCTCTCGAGCAACTAAAGTGTCCATGTATAAGACCCTCATCATCCCAGTCCTGCTTTACGGTGCAGAAGCATGGACCCTGTCAAAGGCGGATGAAAACACTTTAGGCTGCTTCGAGAGGAAAATTCTTCGGACGATTTACGGTCCCGTCTGCATAGACGGAGAGTGGAGGAGGAGATATAACATCGAACTGTACGGGCTGTACAGCGATACCGACCTAGCCAAAAGAGTCAAAACACAACGTCTACGATGGCTGGGTCATCTAGAGCGGATGGACACCAACGCCCCGGCCCGGAAAATCTTCGAATCCACACCGCAGGGACGACGCGGTAGAGGAGCACCGAGACTCAGGTGGCGCACGCAAGTGGAAGGGGACCTCAGCCAACTTCGCGTGCGAAACTGGAGACGGCTAGCTAGAGACAGAGCTGGCTGGCGAAGCTTGTTGGCTGAGGCCCAGGTCCACCCCGGACTGTAGCGCCACCTTAAGTAAGTAAGTAAGTTATGGTGGATATGAATAGTAAAAGTCATTCTATAGCTACAAGAGCTAGAGGTGAACGATCCAAAACTAAGAAGCAAATAGTATCAAAAAAAAAAAATATCTGATGTGGGGAAATCAGAATCAGAAGTATAGACTACAAAATTATAAAAATACAAAAAGCAGAAAGATGTTGCTAAGATATGCCTAAAGTTATACATTTTATTAAGCGCTTCGAAAGAGTAATTCAACGTTAGCGCAATTGAGAACAGCAAATGTTTAATTTGATTTAAAAATGTGCGAAATGTATAAGTAGATGATCTTATTATAAACGGTAATTTGTTGAAACATTTCGGAGCGGTTATGGTGTAAAAGTGAAATAGTGGCCAGCTATGAGCCAAGCGGTTCTTACGACAGATGATACGGATAAGATGTTTCTGAGCCAATGGCAAAGGCCTTATATTATTTGCATAGGTTCCCCCCAGATAGAGACGCCGTACTGCAGTATAGAATGAGGCCGTAGTAGATCATCCGTAGTGTACTTTTTGTGCAATATTCCTGTAGAAGATACATTTTTCGGATAACGAGCATCATATGTGTTTTAACACTAACGCAGTGTTCTTTCCAGTTAAGGCCGGAATCAATAAAAACCCCGAGATATTTATAAGAGTTTACAGACTCAATTTCAAGACAGCGACGAGAGCACTGACATTCAGAGATGAAATTGCTTCTGCCACAATTGTGCAGCGGTAAGCAGTAGCGGGGACAATCAAACGAATGAAAGGTGAAATTGTAAGCGGTAGAATTATTAAACCCAGAGTTGTTAAGAGGCATGATTTTAGTTTTTTCACTTATGACTAGTTTATGGTAGGCAAAACACATCCTAAGCGTTTGCAAATCTTTTTCAACTTGAAAGATGCTTTCGAGCAAGGAGCAGCCTTGATAAACGAACGCAATGTCGTCGGCAAAAGCTTTAGGAATACCCCTTATTCTATGACCAAAAAGGAAATTTATGAAAACTAGGAACAGTATTGGACCTAGTACTGATTCCTGAGGCACACCATTTGTTAGAGTTCGAGACTCGCTAAAAAACCATTAATGTTCACTTTTTGTTCACGACCTTTTAAGTATGAACAAAACCAGTTATATATTGAGCCTCTGAAACCAGCTTTATACAGTTTATTAAGCAGGAGGTCGTGATTTACTTAGTCAAAAGCCTTCGTCATATCAATGAAAAGAGCAAGTTGTTTTTTGCTCTCGTTAAAGCCTTCATAGAGTTGGCTGCATAGTGTCAATATCGCGTCTTCGGTTGATTTCCCGGCTCTAAACCCGAATTTGTGTTTACAAAAAAAAATTGTTTTTCTTTAAAAACAATATAATTCATGACTTTATGAGTTTCTCAAATAGTTTAGAAAAGGTTGGCAGTAGGGATAGAGGTCGGCAGTCGGACACTTTTTTAAGATTCCCCTTTTTAAAGATTGGAATTATTTCAGCACGTTTCAAAGCTTGGGGAAAGCAGCCCTTATCAACACTTTTATTGAAGAGGTGATTTAAAAATCAAACAACATTAAACGAAATTTTCTAATTCATTGTTTCTAGAAGAGACCAAAACTAATCTCAAATAATGAATTTTCGTGACAAGCACGTACGATCTTGGGCCAGTGTCTAAGAGCTTTGTTTTAGGTCCCTTGTACTAATGAGTTTCCTAGTTGCTTTATGCGTGAGCCAACGAATGCTGTCATCTGATACAACTCAGCAGTAATGTATATAAAATTTAACATTCGCGCAAGGAAACTGTGTTACCTTTAAGAATGCCAGTAGGAAAACGCTTGTCTTGGATCTACCACTGCCATTCAAAAAAGAAGACTTACTTACTTTACTTACCTAAATTGGAGCAAAAGTCCGTGGTGGACCTGGGCCTCCGCCAACAAGTCCAGTCCTGTCTCAATCTAACCGTCTCCAGTTTTACACGCGAAGTTGGCTGAGATCCTCTTTCCCTTGCCTGAACTACCTAAATCTCGATGCTCATCTGCGGCGCCGTCCGTGCGGGGAAGATTCTAAGATTTTCCGGGCCGGGCATTGGTGTTCACCCTGGGTGGGCCAGCCATCGCAGCCGTTATACTCTGACTCTTTTGACTAGAGGTCGGTGACTGCCCAAGAGGCGATTAGCAAGATTAAGCCTTCGTTTCGTTTCAGCGCTGATGTTTTTCCAAGATGTTAGTGTTGGGTGTCTCTTCTTGATGACAACAAATACTTGATTTAGCCCACAGTGACTGCTAAGCCCACAGTAGCCACTTTGAAATATTGTGCCTCTGGTGATGGCAGAAGTTGTGCAGAATGCTCTCAAGTATGATCTTAACGAGATCTCTACCGATCTAACGGAACAGAGTAAGTTTTGAATCATCAACCTACATAAAGTGACAAGTTTTGGGATATCAAAACTAGACATTGCCGTACACAGCTCGTCTCAATATAAGCTGTCGTACGCGGCCTTGAAATCGATGTAAAGGTGGTGGATGTCGTTTTTTTCCATGATCAACCACATTGTGAATATTTAATCGATAGTGGACTTCCGTATAGCCTAAAGGCACACTTATTTGGACCTATCATCTACTAAATTCTTGACAAACGTCTTTAGGCGTTTACACATTAAAGCACGGATATGTGAATGCCAACGGTACGAGTCGTAAGTATCTTCTGAAGCTCATCCCTCTGGCGCAATCCAGAAAACAAAAATTCATTCAGATCGAATAAGCGGCATCCTTCTTTTTTGGTGTCTTCTTCTTCCCCCGATTGAATGGTTAATTTAGCCTGGCAGCAGTACTGTTCGTCTTTGCCGTTATGCAGTCTCCATAAGCAAGTAGAGACTGCACCGACAACTATTCCACTAAGACTACGATGTTCCCTTGATCGTCCTTGCAAGCTTCTGTTCGAACTTCAAACCCTTGGCAGGTCTTTTTAACTCTTTGGTAGAACTTCCGAACATTATTTCTGCTGTATAGCATCGATCTATCTCTTCGAACACGTGCTTCTGGTGCTCTCTATTTTTCCTTCGAAAAAGCCGTTGTCCTGTATCCTCCTCTGCTCGTAGAGCTCGCTAGTAGAGCTCTAGTTCTTCTGGGGTTTTTGACGTTGTGGCGGCCTCTATATTTAACCCACCACATCAGAGGCGTCATTTTGGATGTTATTTTGGCAACGCTGCCACTGAGAAGGTTTTGTGAGACTCGATTGCAGAACTTACTTACTTAAGGTGGCGCAAACAAGCTTCGCCAGCCAGCTCTGTCTCTAGGGCCTCCGCTAGTTGCTCGGCTGCACGTGGTCTGTTAAGAGACCTAATATTCCACGTGCAGATCCGGAGCTCGTTGTCCTTTTCTCGTTTGCATTGGTCGTCAACAGTAAATCCGTCCGATTCCGAGGCTTGTTTCTGCTTCGTGACTGGTGTTTTTTTACGTGGCCGGGAAGTCACCCCGACGGCACGACCCCCAACCTGGAGGACCAGATCCTTTGTTTAGCTCTAAGGTCGGAGAGGCGGATAGCCCGCTCCTTATAGGCCTGGCTCCAAATACGACGTAGTAGCCCATATAAGGTGTTCACTAAGTAGTTCGGCCTGACTGGAACTATGGACGCCACCGTTGATTCCATGTGGGGAATTCCTCCGCTGCCGTCCGGATGCTAGGAGAAGTGCCTTAGTGGGAACACTCCTCCCCCCTTCTCTCGTCTGCTACCCCCAACAACCTTCCAAAGGGGTTGGAACCCAATCTCCAGTTGAGGTACTAGGCACCCGGTGTGCACCACGGGGAGGTGAGAGTAGGAGTTGATAGACAGAGGTGGGTTTAGAAAACCTGTGGATGCTTGTATCCTCTTGAGTGCACATGTCTATCCTTTGACCACCTTCGATTGCAGAACACCTGGCGATTTATTGCGATTGTAGCCTTCCGACGTCAAACTTCCTCGCAATATTTCAAGATCGTATCGTACAGGGTGTGCTCTCCAATTATCTTCCTACCACGGTTTTAAAATCACCTAGGATAATTTTGATGTCGTAGCTCCAAGAGCTTGTAGAGCATAATGTAGCTGGTAGAGGCGTCGTCATCTTTCTCCTCTGTGGGGGCCTTGCGTGCATATGAGGTTAATAATGGCAAATCTTACCATAATGCACATCGGCGTGAGGCCCCCGATCAAATATTTGAAGCTCCATACTTTTTGACTAACTTTGCCTACTTAACGGGTGATTTTTTAAGAGGTTGAGAACTTTTTTTAAAAAAAAAACACAAAAAATTCGAAAAAATTAATGAAATATTTATTTGAATCGATAGTTTGAACCTTGCAATTTAATGTTTAAAGATAATTTCATGCAAATGTTGACCGCGGCTGCGTCTCAGGTAGCCCATCCGCTGAGTCCAATTTTGGCATACTCTTTCACACATATCGGCCGGTATCTCACGAATGAATGCATGGATGTTGGCTTCCAGTGCGTCAATCGAGGCGGGCTTGTCCCTATAGACATTAGCCTTGACATACCCCCACAAAAAATAATCTAATGGTGTCAAATCGCACGATCTAGGCGGAAAATTTGAAATTTGGTCACAATCTTCCGAATAGACTGCTCAGAAGGTCGAGAATGCCGACCATAAAATGGAAGCAGCGCGCGATGAACATTTCGAACCGAGCACGAATTTTGATAGTAAAATTCAATAATTTGCAAGCGTTGTTCATTTGTAATCCATGGTTAAATTGCAAACCAAACTGAAGCTGTTTGACAGTGACACAAGGTACTAAACACACGTCAGCTGTCAAAACCAGTGTTGCCAAAACCAAACCAGCTAAAAAATCACCCTTTATAATTCTT
Source organism: Neoascia interrupta (assembly GCA_947623515.1). NCBI lineage: Eukaryota > Metazoa > Arthropoda > Insecta > Diptera > Syrphidae > Neoascia > Neoascia interrupta. The sequence continues at coordinate 129,762,777 of OX392463.1, forward strand.
CTAAAAAAAGTGATGTTTTTGATGTCGGCAGCATTCGCCGTTGTAAAGGTCGCAGTTTTTCATCCAGTAACCCATTCAATCGCAGTAATGGAAAGTTGTTATGTCTAATTTACGTAGATATATTTTTTTTGAGCTCCGCTAAACGTTCGACTTAACGTAACCTGTGCAGCACTTCAACATACCAGACCCTTAAATAATTGTCCTATTTATAGTTCTGTATTCTGGCTTCTTAGTTGTTTTGTAAAAATTTCTCTCAACCTTAACACGTAATTTAAGAGTCCGCCTTTATGTACGTGTATGAGCCCTGATCTTAGATAGTCACTCAATATTAAGAAGAATGAAGGCTTTCTGTTACGTTCCTATATTTACTCTTTTGTCCAACAATTGTTTTACCTCTTAAAACTCTGTGCACATAACAAGCTTTACAACACAAGATTTTCTTCCTTATTTCCAAATTCTGTTTGCTACAATTAAGTGACCGCATAAAACGCACTTAAAATCAATTAAGAACACAAAACAGAAACCAAGTCCGCCCATAAATTAACAAAAAACGTATCTTAAACTTAAGCACACACGCCAGAAGATTAATAGCCGTAATTAGTCGCCTCAAATTGAGTAATATTATTTTCGCCCAAGTGTATTTGAGCAAAGCATTGCTAGGTAATCTCGGTATCCTTAAGGAAAAAAATGGGAGAGAATCACGTCAACAACCTGCTTGAGCCGGAGACAACTTCAACTAAGCACTTGACTTAACTAAATAAATTCATCTCACCGAATGTCGCAGCTCACAAGTTATTGCTTCGTGACTGATACGTATCTATTAATCCTTCAGAGGATCAATCAATTGCAAACATGTCTCACTCGATTCCAGACTCCCGGCGACATAAGCCATGCAAAACAAAATCATAGCATTATTGTACCTTTTTCGATTGTTAAAAAGCAAAAATGATTTCAAGGACTTGGAGGGCATCGCACAAAGAAGATAACAATGCTGACCATCAACCTTTGAACATGATGTTCTTGCATCTTTCATTTTAAGGGAAAATTACTTAAGGGCTCCTCAGAGCCACATAAAAATTAATAAGAATTATCAAGCGAAAGAAAGGAAACCAAAGTTTGCAATTCTTAAATTTCTTTGCGGAAGTCCTGCGGAGAGGAAGAAAAAAAAGAGAAGAGGCTACCCTGCGCGGGGCAACCGGAAGAATAATTTCCAAACCATAAGGCTTCAGATGACGAAGATTATTACGATGGTGGTGGTGATGATGCTGATTATTCTGTAGAGATTAATCAGCACATTTTTTTCTGTGCTCTCTTCCTTCACTCGACCCTACACCGACCGCTGGAAAAATAATTAATCCGAAATAATTAGATGAAGATTGGCCCATATGAGGAGAAGTATGCAATTTGCCGTCTCCCGGTGCCCAAAATGGAATGATGAGCAGAGCGAATTCTGGTTAGATAGATGAAAGACGATGCCCTGCTAATTAATTATTGCCATGTCGAGGTAGATTATTATCGAGGTAGTATGGCACTTGTGAAAAAATTGATTGGAAAATCCCTAAATGAATTTTGGTGACAAATCACTGTGGTTAATGTTGCACAGGCCAAGGTTGTTGTATAAAGCTTGTTGTCGTGGTGCCGAGATCCTTTTGTTTGTAATGTGAAAAACGTGTTGAGAAAAATATGTTAAATTGGATTGTTTGAAGGTATCTACTTCTGTATATGCACTTGGCCACGAGAGGTATGCCGTTAGAGCTTTTGTTGTAATAATATAGTACTACTCTCTGTTGTACTGCTCTCTTGTTGTACTACTCTCTCACCGCTTCCTTTACACAGGAAATTTTTAAATCACATTTAAATCAGATTTAAATCACATTTTTTAAAACGCTTCCACGTTTTTTAAGCGGTCCGGTCCGTCCAAAAAAGGCAAAAGGACCTTACTACGTAGGACCTTACTACTCCATCCGTCCACTCGCGTTATGACTTCTGAACGCTAAGTTGCAGAAAGACTAATTTTGGTATGTTCTAAAACTGCGGAAAAAGTCAAAGAACCTAGTGAGGGCAATTTTTTTTAAGCATTAATAACGTTTTATTTACAGGTTGAAGTTTCATGGGAAAATGGATTAAAAGAATTTCAAAACTTTTTTAAGAAGTTTAGCAGGCAAGACTAGAAAAACGAAACTTAAGTTAAGTAAATACTGAACGTTAACGAATGAATCCAATTTTTTGAAAGTATGTATTAAAATTTTTTTGAGAAATTAAGAGTTGAAAATGGATGAAGTTTTTAAAGCTTTTGAGGCCATAGCTTTTGAACCGATTAGTGCATGAAACCAATATTGAACACACACACTAAAACGCACACACACATAAAACAACTCAAAGTAATTGAAGTGCTTATGTCATATATTTCAGGAAAAATTTGTAAATACAGCCGTTTTGACTGATTTTCGAAAAAAAATCGCGAAAATCCATGAAAAAACCTGTTATTAAGAGAAATCATATTTTTTTTTTTTTTTTTCCGTGGGTAGGAAAAACCTTCATAGGCACTACGAGGACCGGCCGCGCGTGCTCATAGTAGTGTGAGATTCTTACTCACTAAAAAACCTCCCATTTTCCGTCACACTACGACTAAGTTTCCTTAACAAGTAGTTCAAGCTTCTGTAGAAGCTTCCAACGAAGGCACCTACAATACCGTCAATTTATGCGGTTTCATCTTATGCTGCTAGATCTAACGGTCTCATTCGTTGTAGTCGGCGCGTAAGATTTGTCTGATCCAAAGTTCGGATAATTTCATTGTTGCAGTGTCCGCGAAGACGAGTACTAAGTTTGCGAGCAAAGTTTGTTACCTCGTCAGACACGGTTGCGATTCCTAGATCTCGGTGTAGATCGCTATTTCTTATATACCATGGAGCATTAACGATTGCTCTGAGTGTCTTATTTTGAAAAGTTTTTAAAATATATATATTGCTTGGTTTAGTACAACCCCAGAGTTGTATACCGTACGTCCAAGATGGTTTTAGCACTTGCTTATACAAAAGCAGTTTGTTATATATGCTTAGTTTCGAAAATCTTCCGATAAGCCAATTCATTTCTCTTAACTTGATTTCGAGCTCGTCGCGTTTCTTTTTAACGTGCGGCTTCCATTTAAGTTTTGCGTCTAGAGTCATTCCTAGATATTTCGCTTTTTTTTAGTACGGGATTTGTACCGAGTTAATGAATAAAGGTTTGTTGTTTATCTTTTTATAAGTAAAGTTAACATGCGCTGACATAGTCTCGTTTTGTCTAAAGCGCGCTGGAGTTTCCCTGTTGATAATTCAACTGTCGTATCTATAGCGAGAATAGCAGTGTCGTCTGCGAACGTAGCTAAAATTGTTCCCTCATCGTGGGGAATGTCTCTTGTATAAAGCAAAAATAATATTGGGCGGGACACCGGCATTTATCTCTTTGAATTCCGAGTACTCTTTTTCGTACCTTACGCGAAAGATTCTGTCTTTAAGGTAAGACTCTAAGATTCTATAGAGTTTTTCTGGTAAGCTAAGCCTTAACTTGTACTTCAGGCCTTCGTGCCACACCTTGTCGAAGGCTTGCGATACGTCGAGAAAAGCGCTAGTACATATCTTTTTCGCTTCCAGAGCTTTTTCGTTTTCGTTTGTTATTCGATAGACCTGGTCGATTGTTGAATGCTTTTTCCTAAATCCGAATTGGTGATCCGGAATCAATCGTCTTTCTTCAATGATTGGTTGCAACCTTTTTTAGCAACAGTTTCTCGAATACCTTAGATATTATCGGCAGTAGCGAAATAGGTCTGTATGACTTTTTGTCGTTTGGACATTTTCCTGGTTTCGGAACCATTATGACCTCGGCCACTTTCCATTGCCTTGGAACGTATAAAACTCTCATGGAAGCGATAATGATATAGAGTAGCTTGACCAAAGCTTTTTTCGGTAGCTCCTTTAGAATTTCGCTAGTAATTAAGTCGTAGCCAGGGGCTTTATTGTTTTTCAGATGATTTATCGTTTGACGAAGTTCAGCCAATGACACGGTTTTTATTCTATAATTATCTTGTACCGCATAAGGATTGAGCTCCTCGACCAACTGTTCCCCGTCAAATGGTTTGAATGTTTCTTCTAGGTAATCTGCAAATAAATCCGCTTTTTCTTTGTCTTCTCTTGCCCATTCGCCGTTGGCTTTTCTTAATGGCGCAGAGTGTGCTATAGGCTTCTTAACGGACTTGACTGCTTTCCAAAGAGAGTAGTTCGAACCTTTATCGGCAGTCAAACTTTCGAGGTAAGCAGTAGTCTCACGACTTTTAAAATCTTGAAAAGAAAGTTAGAAAGGTGGTTCAAGATTGTCTTATCCGGGGGTGCTCGCGAACGTTGCCATCTCTTGCGCGCTCTCCTCTTTTCGCATATTAGCTCTTCTATTTCTCGCGGATATATTGTTCCGCTGTTCGATAATCCGGACCTCCGAAAAGAAGTGTTATTCCACGCTGCGCTCTGAACAACTCTCACGAGTTTATCTAATTCTTCTCCTATTTCAAGTGGCGTTTTGAGCGGTACATTTAAAGCTATGTTTTCTTTGCAGTATTTTCTAAAGCCGTCCCAGTCGGTGTTGTTGTTAGTTAATCTAGGCGCTCTATTCTTTTTCGCTAGGCTTCCGCCGATTTTCAAAAGAACTGCCGAGTGATCTGAACAGAGATCAAAGCGTTCTTCTACGTTCGTAAGGTAACGAGGTACCCCCTTGGCGATAAAGAAGTCGACGAGATCAGGTATTTTATTTCTGTCGGTTGGCCAATATGTTGGCTTTCCCGTCGATAAGAAGATCACGCCGCGTTTTGTACTTGCTTTAAAGAGGGCTCTGCCTCTTGTTGAATTGCACCGTGAGCCCCAAAAAGTATTTTTCGCGTTAAAGTCCCCGCCGATGATAAAGTTTGACCCAAGTGAATCAAAGAGCAGAGCAAGATCTTCATCTGCCAGCAGATACTGCGGAGGAAAATAGCTCGTCGCGATGTTGTAATTTATGTGACTTAATTTTACTGATACTGAGGTTATTTGCATAGAGTCAAGTTCTATTTCTTCGTTTTTGGAGTCCTTTATGCAGTCTTTAATGTAGAGAGAGGATCCACCTCTCGAATTTTCTGAAGGATGATGCGCGTCATAGTCAATGTAACCTTTTATTTTGCGTGCTGAACCCTTTTTAAAGTGGGTTTCCGAAATCAGGCATATGTCTACATTATTCTTCCGTAGGAATACTTCTAGTTCGTCAATTTTTTGCAAAAGGCCGTTTGCATTCCATGTAATTATTTTGATTGACTTTCCCATATTCATGATTTTTTATTAAATGTTTTTCGAGGTTTAAACTCGAGCTCGCTCAATTTGTTAAATATAACTTGATTAAGTTTCGCCTGTTGCTCAAACTTTTCTAAAATCATGCCTAGAATTTGAGAGACCGAATCTGATGCGGCCGATTGTGGCTTACTTTCACGTGACGCGACTTGAGCGTACGATCTTGGACCAGTGTGGATTCTCCCTTTTGACTCCGGTGGGAACTAGGACCAGCGACGTTTTCTTGCGCATTTTGCCTTTAATCAAACCCTTACCCCTTGTCGACTTAGGGGTTTTTGACTTATCTACTTTAGGAGGTTTTAGGCTTGGGCCCTTATTTTCAGTATTTTTCTTCGGAGCTTCATGTCGTTTTTGCAACTCAATGGCAATTTCGCAACCTCGGTAGCTCGCTGGGTGACTTCCCCTGCAATTGGCACAACCGCGGGGGCCTGACTGCTGACATTGCAATCCGTCGAGAGATGTTCGCCGGCGCATTTTACGCATCGTGGCTTTTTCTGGCAGTACGCTTGCGTATGTCGGAAACCCTGGCAGCGCTTACATTGGGGAACTAGCCTGTTGCCCTTCCGCTTGGGCTCGATTTTTACCTTGATGTTAAGGATTGATTTAATTTTGTAGATTTCGTTAATATTTTCAGTTCTATCAAAAGAAAGCATAAAAATTTGCAGGCCGCGTCGGACAACGGCGGAATCTTTGCCTTCGTCCGTACGTTGCTTCTCTTTCTTTATAATGTTCACGGCGTCAAGAATTTTAAAGCCTTGGGCTTGAACGTCTTGTATTATTTCGTCCTTGGTACAGGATGGGTGTAGTCCCCTCGCTATAACCCGCAGTGGCTTTTCGAGGTGATTTTCATAAGTAAACCATTGGATTTTCTCTAAATTTAACTTTTGTGACAGTGACCGATAGGCATCAGAGTCATCGACGTTAACTTTTCATACGTTGTTTCGAAGTGATGTTAAGTTATATTTCGTCCTAAGAGTATTTTTAAGGATGTTTCGCAACTTTCCGTAGTCCGCGATCCCAACGACATTTATTGCAGGTGGTCGGCGGTTTTTTTCTTGGGGTATTCCTGTCGCTTTGTTTGGTACGACTGGTGTTTCTTCTTTTTGCTGCACGGATTCTACCTCGGGTGAAGAACCGGCCTTAACTTGGTAAGCCTTTTCCTAAAGACCGGATTCGTTTCGCGTGCAAGTTCTTCCTCGTCCGTCTGGTATTCACATTGACGTTTCGGCGTTTCCTCGCATACTATAGTACCACGGGGGTTCCTTAAGGCTTCATTTTCTTTACGTAAGGAATCTACTTCGCTTTTAAGCTCATGGTAGAGACGTTCCATTTCATTAAGCTTAGCACGGAGTTCGTTGTTTTCCGCTTCAAGGCATTTAATTTTCGCTGAGTCCTGATTAACCGGCGGACTTCCTTTCCCGGAGACCTTCGATCCAGCTGGCGGAGATCGAGGCACCCTTGATTTTTTCAAAAAGGGATTTATAAGCAATAAATGGCTCTCCCCAGAATCCGTAGAGCCTACCTCCGAAGAGGGTGGATTTGCCAGTGAAACTGGATTGCCACCTGGGGTAATAAAATCTTTTGTTTTGTCCATTGCATAGTTTGTATGCGCTACGCGCTCGGCATACGGAGGGTGGATTTTAGTCGCCTCCTTCGACAGGCATGCCTTGCCTCGGGTATATTCTAACCCCTACCCGAAGGGAAATCATATAAATCATATGAAAATTATTGCAAATTTTAAATTTTCAAAACCTTCTGATATTGCACTAAAAAAACATAGAAGCATTTGCAAAAACAATTTTTTAAAGTCTTCTAGTATCTTAACGGTAAAAGAATTCTTATTCAGATTTGGTTAAAGTTCAAAGCGGACAAAAAGAAAGCAAGCTGCATTAAAATATTTTTAAATTGCCGTTTCAAACCTAAGTTTTGTGAAGCCTATTTAAAAAACGAAATAAAAAGGAGCTTATTTTACCTTATACGCAAAAAACTGGGGCCATAGAATTTCAGAAAAACGTACAATGCTAGCGCAGAAGGTTTTGCTATTGGAAAAGGCTAAGGCTAGGGACACATGGCGAGAGTAAAACGCGCGACAACAAACAGCACGATTTTCTGCAGCAAACACACTCAACACGCGAGCGATAGTTTTCCGTGCGATTCCTGTCAGTTTTGATGAACAATTTAATTTTAATCGTAAAAAAAAGGAGTTTGCAAGCTTTTCGTAGTAAACTCAGCACACAAACACTTATTTTCGGGGCGATTGCGGTGAATCGTGGTGAAAACAGTCACTTTTTATCGTAAAATAAAATAAAATTGTATTTTTTGTCGTGCGGCTTGAAAGAGTCGCAATTCGGAAATTTGTCACAAAACGAGTCTTGCTACTAATAGTCGTAGTCGCAATCGTGTGTTGCCTATAATATAAACGCGTGTGCTTCTAGTCGGACGGTAATTGGTCGCGCGTTTTTCTGTCGCCGTGTGTCTCTGGCCTAATTCGGAAATTTGTCCCAAATCGAGTCTCGCGACAAATTGTCGTAGCCGTAATCGTGCGTGCTTGTAGACGGACTGCAATTAGTCGCGTGGTTTTTGTCGCGGTGGGTCGTTGGCCTAACGGTAACTGAAAAAAAATCAAAGCATATGTTTTGTGGATTTGAAATTTAAAATGTTATAAAAAAGGTCAAGAGAAAGTATGTCTCCCTCTCTATCTCCCAAACGGCATAAAGTATAATTTTGAAATAAATGACGGGCATAGTATGTTTTTGGAAATTTTATTCAAAGATATAACAAACTTCGAATATTCAAAAACTTTAAAAAATTTACTCAAAAACGTAAAAACGTTTTCGAAAATGATTTTCGAAGGATTTCTACGATCTTAACTAAATTTGGCTCAAGTATGTTACATTTAAAAGGCAAGCTAACTGCTTGTTATTTTTTTCTCAAAAAGTAAAAGACATATGAGCATGCATCAAATTTTGTAAAGAAAAACTGAGCTTAATAACAAAAAAATTAGAAAAAATTTACTTCAAAAATTTTTTTTTTTAAATTTTGATTTTAAAGATTAATTATTCATAAACTTTACACTAAAGCAGTTTTATTTAAAATAAAAAAAAGGAGAGATTTCTGGCTTTACAGAAAGGTATATGATGAAAATATCAGTGTTGCCATTGTTTTTTAATATTTTTTTCTGTTGAAAGTCATAAGTTATATATTTAGAACATTGGCCCTCCCGGGTAAACGGGGGGAATAGATCCCCCACGCACTCCCATACAATTTTTTTCCAGTCTCGACCCAACCTATACGCCCTAGCTTTTTAACACACCTTAACGAAAACACCCTGTATTTTTTGAAAAAAAGGTAATTTTAAGCTAAAATTCCTTAAAAAGTGGGCGTGGTCAATATTTTCTGCTACTTCAAAGACAATAACAAAAAAATGTCATATACCAAAAAGTAGTGCGGTAGAACCGTACTAACATAGCTTCTTTAAATTTGAGATGAATTAGAGATGAAAGAACTAAAGAATCACCCATTAATATAACAGTAGCACTACGGCAAAAGTATACAACAGACTGTAAAATATATCCAGAAATATTTTAAATAATAACACAGAATTTTACACAAACTGCGCAATATAGATGAGATGAGCCTTCAAACTCAATAGTTTTGTAAAGTCTACCCCTAAAGTCTAAAGATGGGCGTAGCCAAAACTTTGTATGTGCAAAATCTAAAATAAAATCCGATGTTGGTACTTTATGTGATAGATTTTACTTCTAATTCTTACCTTAGTTAGCTAAAAAGTAGTCGAAATCCATGTTTTTAAGGAAAATTATAGGTTTTTTTAATTTCTGCCTCTAAATGTGGGCGTGGGCCGGGACTAATGAATCAAATGTAGAACAAAGTATTTTCTACATAGATAAAAATAAAAATCCGCCCCAACTTCTATCCCAACACTAATTAACAACGCTACTCCAATTGTCCGCTCCATTGACAAAGGAGTCAATGGAGCCCATTTCGCTGGCAATTCTACGCTTCCTTATTGTGACATGTCACCACCTGAACTCGAGCGCATGGAACACTCAATGGGACCAATACACTTCCGCACTCGTTCAGTGGCTCCAGTTTTAAAAAGTCTAAACGTTCATCAAGAAAGACCACTTCTGCAGACTGTATAACGGCGAGGACGAACCAAATACCGCTGTCAGGCAGAACGAACCATTCAAACCGGGCGAAGACGTTACCGATGAAGCATACGAACGATACCGCCCACCCAACCTGGAGGAGGTGAAAGTAGCTGTGTCTAAGCTCAAGTGCAACAAAGCAGACGGAGCAGACGGCCTAGCTGCCGAACTTTTTAAATCCGCTGACGATGAGCTGGTTAGGAGCATGCACCAGCTCATCTGCAAGATATGGTCGGAAGAAAGCATGCCCGACGAATGGAACCTCAGCATTGGTTGCCCGATCCTGAAGAAAGGAGACCCTCTGAGTTGTGCCAACTACAGAGGCATAAGTCTTCTTAACATCGCATACAAGATCTTTTCTGCTGTACTGTTTGAACGCCTGAAGCCGTTTGTCAACAATCTGATAGGCACACATCAGTGTGGCTTTAGGCCAGGAAAGTCCCCCATTGATCAAATATTCACACTGCGGCAGATCTTGGAGAAAACCCAGGAATTCCAAATCGATACACACCACCTCTTCATCGATTTCAAGGCCGCGTATGACAGCATCTATAGAGACGAGCTATATAGCGCAATGTCTAGTTTTGGCATCCCTGCCAAACTCGTCAGTCTGTGCTCGATGACGATGGAAAACTCACGCTGTTTCGTCAAGGTCGGCAAAGACCTCACCGACCCCTTTGATGTCAAAAAAGGATTTAGACAAGGCGATGCGCTGTCATGTGACTTCTTTAACATCATACTTGAGAGAATTGTGCAGAACTCTCGCGCCAACACCAGAGGTACAATCTTTCAAAAGTCCGTTCAACTACTCGCATACGCAGACGACATTGACATAATCGGTAGAACAAAGCGTGATGTCAGTGAAGCCTTCGTGAGTATTGGGACGGAAGCGGCGAATATGGGTTTAGCAGTCAATAAGGGCAAAACCAAGTATATGCTGTCATCAAGAAAAGACACCCAACACCGACGTCTTGGACAAAACATCACCATCGACAGCTATAACTTTGAGGTAGTTAGGGACTTTGTCTACCTGGGTTCCGCTATCAATTCAGACAATGACACCAGCGCTGAAATCAAACGAAGGATAACTCTTGCCAATCGCTGTTTCTTTGGGCTAAGAAGGCAATTGAGTAGCAAAGCCCTCTCTCGAGCAACTAAAGTGTCCATATATAAGACCCTCATCATCCCAGTCCTGCTTTACGGTGCAGAAGCATGGACCCTGTCAAAGGCGGATGAAAACACTTTAGGCTGCTTCGAGAGGAATATTCTTCGGACGATTTACGGTCCCGTCTGCATAGACGGAGAGTGGAGGAGGAGATATAACATCGAACTGTACGGGCTGTACAGCGATACCGACCTAGCCAAAAGAGTCAAAACACAACGTCTACGATGGCTGGGTCATCTAGAGCGGATGGACACCAACGCCCCGGCCCGGAAAATCTTCGAATCCACACCGCAGGGACGGCGCGGTAGAGGAGCACCGAGACTCAGATGGCGCACGCAAGTGGAAGGGGACCTCAGCCAACTTCGCGTGCGAAACTGGAGACGGCTAGCTAGAGACAGAGCTGGCTGGCGAAGCTTGTTGGCTGAGGCCCAGGTCCACCTCGGACTGTAGCGCCACCTTAAGTAAGTAAGTAAGTAAACGTTCATCAAGCCGTTCGTCCTGATGGTATACCCGCCATAGTCCTAAAGAAATGTACCGCTACGCCCTTTCTTCTGGTTTCTTTCCAGACATTTGAAAACGGAATAAACCTCCACTTTTCTGGGAGGTGATACAGAAGCGAGCGATAAAACCTATAGGGGACCCAAACATAGCGGGTCACTTGAGTCCTTGGATAACCGTCGTAATGTTTCGTGCCTCTCTCTGTTTTATTGTTTCTTTTATAAGGACTGCTCTAGTGAAATTGCCAGCTGTATCCCACCTCTGAAAGAATTCACCCGCAAAACACGTGCTAGAACGAATACTCATGAATTCACCCTTAAACCTAGCTTCGCTCGTACGGTATTGTACTAATTCCTTCTTTAGCAAAACAACACGGATGCGGAAAGGTCTTCCACGTGAGGTCTTTCCTCCTCAGTACAGTCTCCAACAATTCCAAATCAAAGTGCACCAGTACCTCTCCTCTCTCTATTATTATCCTTTCCACTCGAGCCGTGTTAACTCATCATAAGGGTAGCCATAAACCCTTGAGTGGGATCAGAATCAAAGCACACAAATGTAACTACCAAAAATACGTGCTACCAACTGCAAACTAAAGATGCAAGGAAGGTAATTACGAAAGTCTTCGTGAAAAATGTTAGCACTGCTGCTGTTTCTCGGCCTTCGATCCATTTCTCTCTCTCTCTCTGTGATGATATTTGAAGGACACGTTTATCGGTAGGCATCTGCCAAGGTTGAAATGATTATAACTCGGGCCATTATTATAGTATTTGCTGAATTCTAAATTAGACATTTTAGACATTCTAAATTAATTTATGTAATTTTTCATTTTTGAATATTTAACAGAATTTTTCATGACTTCGCCAAAGGGATTGCTCCCCAATAAAAGCAATGATGTGTTTGGCTAATTAATATTATACATACATATAAATGAGCGCTTTCGGTACTTGGAGTGTAGTACCTCGCATTGGTTAAACCGTATTAACCCCGGAGGATTAGTGCTTATTAGTATAATCTCAAAAAATCGACGCAGGTATTAGAGGGAACATTTATTTAATTGTAAAACACGAGATTCACGATTTCACGTTGCACTGCTACTAACTTTCTCGAACATCACCAGTAAAGGATCCAGATATTTATGTCAGACTTTATTGCCATTGTAACCTAACATAAGAAGGATTAGGTACATGTTCTCGAACGAACCATAGTGAAATGAAACGGTAAGGTGAATCGCCCTGTCACGATATTAATTTGATTAACCAGCGCTTACATTATACATCTCGAGGATATGATTCAATTTTTGATATGTTCTCTTTAAGCACATTCTTATCTCAAATTAATATTTGTTTTGAGATTGAACTCTGTCTATACCCTTCTCTTCTCCTTTCTCAAAATAAAATGTTCACTCTTTCGATTTCAGCGCAACAAGTTCTTTTTTATTTAAAAAGGTACAGTGGTAGGCGTGTTGAAAGCTTGTTGACTTGTGATTTTCTTTTTGCTCTGCACAGAACAAGTTTTGTGTAAATAAATCAGAAATACGAGTCTTTTTTCTGACGTCGGCTTGCGTCGGTCGTTGTTTGGGTTTACGCTTAAATTGGGCAAATAAATAGCATTACAAGATTCTTTTCTATAAGACGATTCATGGTTACCATCTTTTTGGAATTTGAACAAATTGAGCCTAGAAAACATTTTTAAGAAAAAGTTAAATATTCAAAAATGCAACCAATAAAAAAGTTGATTGGTTTTTAAATTGTTTAAGCAATACAGTATTGCTAGAGTTGTGTTAGCCATCGAATCCTATAAACTCATCGATCGCACATTATCCAACGCTTGCGAAATTAAATTGCCACGAAAGCTTAGCCACAACTCAAATACACATTAAGCGATTAACCTTAACACCGGGTATATTAGCACTTTGATTTGGAATCTCAAAGCTGATTATGCTGCTGGTGTTTAATTGTGGGAATCCCATCCGAATTCCAATTAAAGCGCAGACTAGTGGTTTTCGTGGTTACATGAAACTATGTTCAAGGTTCATGTCCTGCCATGGCAAGTTACCATCCGGCACGTACACAGTTCAATGTTTGCTGTCCACGCTCACCATCAACGTCACGAGGAGAAAAATCGGTTCGCATTTTGTATATCCTTTTCCAGAATGGGTGGCAACTATTCGTGCATTGCCCTCAGGACCGAAAGTGGTTTATTTTAGGCGTAAATAATGAGGATTTGCTTCGGAGGTAATACTTCATAAACTTAGATTACGTGTCTTTTCCGAAAGATATTCATCTTAGGCTGGCGTGAATAATCGTGTAGGAAGTCTGGTTTTAATTAAAATGAACCCTTTTTGGTGAGACGAGCAAATTAGCAGAAATGCGCGTCAGCTGGACTAAATTGCTTCAGGGGTCCTACGCTCTGAGTGTCTTTCATTTTGGTGTTTATTTCTTGTTTTTGTTGCTTCGACAGTATAGTTGTACCTATAGTGCCGCCCGCCGGCGATAGTTAAACGGCACGTTCCGCCAATGTTCGAAGCGAATTGCTGGATATCCCCACAGTAAAACTTGTTCCGTGGAATAAAATTAGTGTATCCATGTGATTATGAGCAATATTGTTGGAATTTGTGTCGCCCTGGTTTCCTATGCTGTAATGCACATTGGTTTGCGGAACGTGCCTGCATTAGTTTTACGGTGGGAGGTTAAACAAATAATGCTGATTGGTATGAATAATTAACTTATTTAACTGATGTTACTTCAATATTGTGAATTAAGTTTTCGCGAAACTTAATTTTAGAGTATGTACCTATCCATAATCCGTTATAGGTGTTGTGCAAACAAACACCTTTTGTCAGTTTTAAAAAATGTTGTAGATAGAATGTATTGTATAATGAAATTAGATGTTTTCGGCTGTTTTGAAAATAACTATTCATGATTTTTTTGACGGCGTTTCGACGGGGTAGCCGTCCTCTTCTGGGCGTCTTTATCAAACATATAGAAGTATGGAACCTTAATATGTATCGGGAAAATAACAAAAAGAATAATAGACTTACAATGGTTCGGTTATTAAATTGAATTATACATAAAACATGTCAAAAATCTGAATTTCATTACACAATTTACAAAATTAACAAAAGAAAAAAAAAAAAACAACGAATAAAACTGAATTGTCTGTTATGACTGACATGGAGATCTATGGCTTTGGCTATGGTGATTGGATTTGACGTTTTGGTTTTGCAGGTTCTATGATCGAGGATATGTTCTGTACGTCCTGTTTCCTGTTCATGTTATCCTTGTTGTTCAGAATATGTAGCGTCTCTAAATTGAATGTCTTTGAAGGGCGTTTCTCAGTCTGAAGGATTCTGACATTCTGAAAATCGGGTGTGTGGTTTGTCTCCAATACATAGCTGGCTAGCGCTGTTTTGCTCGGATTTGATGATCTTATATCCGGTTTGTGGTTTGCCACCCTCTGTTTTAAAAATTGCTTCGTCGTACCAATGTAGCAACGGTTGCAAGGCTCATTTTCTTTGCCAGTGCAGTTTATTTTGTAAATGGCATTGCATTTCTTTTCCTGTTCTATCTTGGGTTTTAATTTACTAAACACGGAGGCAAGTGTATTATTTGAATTGTGGGCAATAAATATATCTTTGGTATTTTTTACCGCAAATTTTTTAGTGATCAAAACAGCCGAAAACATCTAACTTCATTAAACATCAAATTTGGTCAAGATTCTTGTCAAAAGAATGTATTGTGTTGCGAAGATTGTACACGAATGATTAATAGTTTATTCATGGCTATTGGGTGCTGCCAAGATAGGGTGCCAGTCAAGATAGGACCTGATCGGCGTCAACCAATCGGGGGGTGGGCTGTCAGAGTAATTTCAAGACCACGTAGAAAAGAGACCGTCAAGTATGAAGACATAGGCGAAGCGTTCCGTCGGTCTTTGTTGAAGATGAAGCTCACCTTCATTATTTAGCTTGTGTAACATTCTATTTGTTTATGAAAATTATTTGAGGATATATTTTACATTCTGTATACTTCTGTCGTTGTTTCAGTTCACTGAAGGAAAGGCTGGCAAATTACAACTTTTTTCCTTTTATCGAAACTCTATGTGTTAGCCGAACGTTCATGTGGTTGTGCTGGCCTCCAATCGAGTTGATGTTAAATAAGTGGCCCACCAGTTACAAAATATTTGCTAGCAGCATCATTTTAGTTAGTCAACAACTCAAATGTTTTCAAGGACATCTCGCAAACCATTTACCTTTTTTTGAACCGCTATTTTAAACTTCAAAAGATGGACACTGGCTATTATTTATTTAAAAATGTTACCTATTACCTTTTCGCCAGATAAAGAGCATATACTTTACGTTATACTTTTTCTTAGCCTTTTTTAACCTCTTTTTAACGGTCCGTCCAAAAATTGAAAAAGGACCTCGTGTGGTATTACTACGTTGTCAAATGTCTTTTAAATACTTTTTTAAAGGTGTTTAGCAGGCAAGAACTAGAAAAACGAAACTTAACTTAAGAAAATACATTTATTTATAAAATAAAAATGATACTTAACATCGGGGTGAAAATCGAACCCATGCGAAAGGGCAAAAGACTCATACCACAGTGTAAGCGATGCCAAGAATTCAGGCACACAAGTGCCTACTGCCAAAAAGAACCACGTTGCGTGAAATGTGCCGGAAAACATCTCTCAACAGAGTGCAAAGTTGACATGAAGGCTTCAGCAGTTTGCGCCAATTGCAACGGAAACCACCCCGCAAACTATCGAGGATGCGAAAAAGGACAAGAAACTCTTAAGGAAAATAATCGAGGTCGGAAACCAAGCCCTGGACGTCTAAAAACTGATGAAATTCCTAAGCCAAAGACTCCAAAGACGCCAAGGCCGATCAAAAGTGCGAGATTGGCAAAGGAGGCGTCGACAAAAAAATGCGTTATTCTGTAGACTTGATCTATTGTGGAATGGTTAGGTCTGAAACCAAATTGATGATCCGGGATCAAGCGTCTTTCTGCAATTATTGGTTGTAATCGCTTCAGCAGAAGTTTCTCAAATACTTTCGATATTATCGGCAGAAGCGATATGGGCCTATAAGATTTTTTATCATTTGTGCATTTCCCCGGTTTCGGAACCATAATGACTTCAGCAACTTTCCATTGTCTTGGAACGTATAGAAGTCTAGGAGAAGCGTTTATCATATAAAGAAGCTTGACTAATGCCTTTTTTGGTAGCTCTTTCAATATTTCGCCAGTGATCAGGTCGTAACCCGCGGCCTTATTATTTTTAAGTTTGCTTATTGTCTGTCGAAGTTCAACTAACGAAACTTTTTTCATTCTAAAGCTATCAGGTTCCGCGTTGTAGTTTAGAACATCAGCCAACGGCGGACCGTCGAAAGGCTTGAATGTTTCTTCTAAATGTTCAGCAAACAAATTCGCTTTCTCTTTGTCTTCTCTTGCCCATTCGCCGTTAGTTTTTTTTTTTTTTATTGGTGCCGAGTGGATTATGAAAATGAAATAAATATTCAAAGGTTTTTGAGTGAAATGAAGAGGTAAAAATGGATGACATTTTCCAAGTGTTTGAGGCCAGTACTTTTGAACCGCTTTGCACAAAGCCAATATTGAACACACGTATAAAGCAACTCAAGGTTGCTACTCAAATTGCTAATGTCATATTTTTCGAAAAAAATCGAATACTGGCGTTTTGGCGCTTTTTCAAAAAAAAATGCATCAAAAAACACGTCACCCCCTGCCCCCCTCATCACCGCAGTTATTCAGCGAATTCATATGAAAAAATCACACATAGCAAAAATTGTACAAAATTTTAAAGAGAATTATAGCAAATTTTAAAGCTTCAAAACCTTCTGATATTTCACTAAAAACATAGAAACAATTTTTAAAAATCTTCTAGCATCTTAACGGTAAGAGCAACCTCGGCCAGATTTAGTTAAAGTACAAAGCGTACATAAAGAAATCAAGCTGCGTTAAAATATTTTTAAATTGCCTCTTCTAACCTAAGTTTTTTTTTAAACTTTTTTAAAACGAAATAAAAAGGACCCTGTTTTACCGTTTATGTAAAAACCTGTACCCACAGAAGTTTAGGAAAACATCCAATGCTAGCGCAGATTGTTGTGCTATTGGAAAAAATTCTAACAAGAGAAAAAATCAAATAATTGGTTTTATGGATTAGAAATTTAAAAAATTATAATTCAAGTTTTTAAAAAAGAACGAATGTCTCTCCCTTTATCTCCCAAACGGTATAAGGTATAATTTTGAAATAAATAACGGGCATAGTCAGTCTTCTGAAATTTAATACAAAGCTATAGCAAACTGCAAATAATCAAAAACTTTAAGATTTTACTCAAAAGCGTTAAAACATTTTCGAAACTATTTTTTTAAAAGCTTTGTAGCCCCTAACGATTAAGACAATCTTGATAAATTTGGCTGTACTATGTAACGTTAAAAAGCAAGCGAACTACATTAAAAACGTTTCAAAATTGCTCTATCCAACCTCTAAACAAACGACATAAAAACAGCATGTTTTATCGTTTTCTGAGAAATACATGTTCGCAGAATTTAAGAAAAGTTGCAAATGCTAGCGTAGGTATTTGTGAGATTGGAAAAAAAGTCTCTTAAAGTAATAAAAAAAATCGAAATTGCTGTTTTGTGCGTTTTAAATTTTATAAATGGTAAAAAAGGCCACGAAAACATATGTGCTTCCCTCTATTTTCGAAACGCTAATAGGAAGTTTTTTTTATTAAAAAACGGACGCAGTTCATCGTTTTAAAATAAAGAAAAGTTATAACAGATTTAAATTAGTAAATGGTGTTCTAGGTATGCTTGAAAAAACTTTTGAATCACATATTCTACATCAACCAAATTTGACGCCATCTCAACCACATGAACCACTTTCATTGGGGTCGCAGTTTATAGTAGCCATCACAATAGATTTAAAAAAAAAAACAATAAACTTATAACAGTTTTTCTTAAGAAAAACTATAAAAAAAATTAAATAAGAACAGTAGACAGCACTACGAAAAAAAGTACACAATCCAGATTTAGAACAATTTTAGTTATTACATAGAATTTTACACAAACTTAGCAATATTATGAGCTTCGCCTTCAACAAAGGCCGCAGGACCGCTCAGCGTATGTCTTCATACTTGTCAGTCTTTTTATTTCATTCCGTTTGGAATTTTGAAAACGCAGTTAGCTTGCCTTGTGTCTAAGCTGTGTCTAAGCTCAAGTGCAACAAACGGCCTAACTGCCGAACTTTTTAAATCCGCTGGCTATGAGCTGGTTAGGAGCATGCACCAGCTCATCTGCAAGATACGGTCGGAAGAAAGCATGCCCGAGGAATGGAACCTCAGCATTGTTTGCCCAATACTGAAGACAGGAGACGCTCTGAGTTGTGCCAACTACAGAGGCATCAGTCTTCTTAACTTCGCATACAAGATCTTTTCTAGTGTACTGTGTGAATGCCTGAAGCCGTTTGTCAACAATCTGATAGGCACATATCAGTGTGGCTTTAGGCCAGGAAAGTCCGCCATCGATCAAATAATCACACTGCGGCAGATCTTGGAGAAAACCCAGGAATTCCAAATCGATACACACCACCTTTTCATCGATTTCAAGGCCGCGTATGACAGCATCTATATAGAGACGAGCTATATAGCGCAATGTCTGGTTTTGGCATCCCTACCAAACTCCTCAGTCTTTTTAGGATGACGATGGAAAAAAAGCGTGATATCAGTGAAGCCTTCTTGAGTATTGGGACGGAACCGGCGAATATGGGTTTAGCAGTGAACGAGGGCAAAACCAAGTATAGACCAAGAAAAGACACCCAACACCGACGTCTTGGACAAAACATCACCATCGACAGCTATAACTTTGAGGTAGTTAAGGACTTTGTCTACCGGGGTTCCGCTATCAATTCAGACAATGACACCAGCGCTGAAATCTCAAACGAAGGATAACTCTTGCCAATCGCTGTTTCTTTGGACTAAGAAGGCAATTAAAGTGTCCATGTATAAGACCCTCATCATCCCAGTCCTGCTTTACGTTGCAGAAGTATGGACCCTTTCAAAGGCGGATGAAAACACTTTAGGCTGCTTCGAGAGGAAAATTCTTCGGACGATTTACGGTCCCGCCTGCATAGACGGAGAGTGGAGGAGGAGATTAAACATCGAACAGTACGGGCTGTACAGCGATACCGACTTAGCCAAAAGACAAAACATAACAAAGACAAAACAGCGATACCGACTTAACAAAACATCTACGATTACTGGGTCATCTAGAGCTGATGGACACCAACTCCCCGGCCCGGAAAATCTTCGAATCCACACCGCAGGAACGGCGCAGTAGAGGAGCACCGAGACTCAGGTGGCGCACGCAAGTGGAAGGGGACCTCAGCCAACTTCGCGTGCGAAATTGGAGACGGCTAGCTAGAGACAGAGCTGGCTGGCAAAGCTTGTTGGCTGAGGCCCAGGTCCACCCTGGACTGTAGCGCCACCTTAAGTAAGTAAGTAAGTAATTTAGCTTGCCTTGTAAACTTTTCATACTTCGATCATGAAAATAAATTAAACTTTTAAGAAATCGTTTTTGAAAATGCATTTACGTTTTTGAGTCAAATTTTCGAAGATTTTGAAATGCCAAAATTAATGGCATTTATTAATTTTGAAATTATTCTAAAATTATTATTAAATTATTATCATTTTCGTTTGGGAGATTTTTTAAAACATTTTTTAAATTCCAAATCCGTAAAAGAAATATGTATTTAGATTTTTTTTTAATTCCCGTTAAACTTTTTTTTAAAAAGAACAATTTCATTTTTCTTTGTGCACTACGTTCAAAGTGGTCTCAAATGGGCTTCAATTCCTTCAAAAATAGTAAGCTGAATGCTTAAGCTTTCTAATACACGTTACCACTAGACGCAGCTTAGTGTAGGTTAAACTGTAGCTCAATGACACTGAAATATTAATTCTAGTGTACTTGGTTCTAGCTCGTACAACTATTTTTTTTAATTTTTTTTTATTATTTATTACTTAGTTTTTTTTTAAGCTCAAGATAGATCTTTTACATTGAAGAAATTGAGTTTTAACAAATTCTTATAAAACTTTTAGTTTTCATGTCAAGAAATGCAAGATAATATATGTCATTCAAAACTAAAGGTTTGCTTTGGAAAAGATAGCTTTGGTGCGTTGCATCTCACAAATTTTCTGACCAAAATTTCTCAAATTTGGGGAAATCATAGGAAAGTAATATGTACAGCTTTAAAAAAAAACTTAATAACGATCAACTTAATCGATTCTACGAATTCCATATCTAGCACCACTGTGGGACGTTCCGGTGGCTTATTAGTAACTTTTTTTTTAACTCGCTGTTAAAAAAAAGTATTTGGACATTTTAAATTTAAAAGCTCTTAACTTCAAATATTTAAATTTTAATTTTTTAAGTGAAAGGTTCATACTGCTTGCATAATGCCAAAAATGCGAAAAAGTGGGAAAAAACTTGCAACAAATCATATATGTAAGGGGAAAAAGTTGGATGAATGATTCATTTGCATAATTTTTCGCTCAAATAGGATGCCACTCAATTTTATCCACAACAAGACTTAATCTTTCAGTTTGAGTTCATATGGAAAAGCGTTTCCATAGACAAAAAACAATATTTTTTTTGCACAATTTACTATAGAGTGATAACTTTTTCACGGACTAGCAAGGCGTTTTTAATTAAAAGTGGAATAACCCATTCCAAGTGCACCGAAACAGGAATACCGTACGAACCCATTTCGCTCTAGCAAGTCTCTTTCACACAAATACTCAGGAATATGACCGGTGCAGTGTCCTGTAAGTTATTTGAAAGCTTTCGCGTGGCGACTAAAAATTAATTTGTTTGAAAACATCTTTTTTTTGGCTTAGATTCTGAAACAAAAAAAGACAAGGTAAGTTTCCTATAGGAAGATGGTCATAAAAATTATGAAGGTAGGTTTAAGAAGAAATTTATTATACCAGAGTAATACTGTTTTAATTCTCAATGTTACTTAGACATTTATCGAGCTTTAAATAGGTTTAACTCACCATAAGGAACGATGTATTTGAAAAGCTTAAGAAACTTAGAGAAACTTGTTAACATTTCAATTTCTTTTTTCCTAAATGTTTTTTTTTTTAACTGGGTAATAATACACACCTAACGACAATAAATTTGAATGAGAAAAATTATTCTGATTGGAAATATCCTTATCCTCATTTTCTCTGACGTTTTCGAGCAAGAAACGTGGCTTCCTTCTTTATTATGATGAAAGGTGATGGGGTGTATGAAACAAGTATTCCATCCGAATCGCAACAACTTTTCATCTGCATTCACATATCACTGACCGAATATCCTTAATCCTTTTGTATTAAGTCATCTAATCAAATATGTACGACAAGCTGTATCTACTTTTGCAACATCAGTCAAAATCGAGCATTAACTCCTTTTTGCACTCCACATTTGCAGTTCTTGTTAGGTTCTTTGCTTGCGATTAATTTTAAAATATCTTCTTTGCTGCTGCTTGGTAAGGAATATTAGTAAAATCCTCTTTTCTTGTGTTTTCCCATTGTTCTAAAAAGGATAATGTTCTCGCTTTTGCATTATGCCTTTGTGGGTAACTTTTTAACCTCAGATTTCTCCTATTCTTGTTCACTTATTCATTTGAAAAGCGTACTTGAGACAGATGGGTTTTCTGCACACTATCGGCTTAATGAATGCTTTAAACTATGGTTCCTTGAAAGAAAAAAATGAGGAAGCGTTGCATACAGCATTATCCTTAGAGCTACCGGCGTCGCTTGGTTACACGAACCAGTCTCCGCTATTAAAGACTAGTGGAATAAAGCAATTGCGGGTTGTAGTTAAGCTTGTAAGATTGTGTTTTAGTTGAGATTTGCTCTTTTGCCTGATGCCCTTTTGTTTGATTATCCTGTCGTGCAGACTAGGAGTAGATGCGGAGGCAGCTCCTGAAAACACAAAATCTTCAGACGAAACAGTTTTTTTTTTCAAGTTTTGTTTTAAGGATGATGGTTAGCCTTTTAGTGGTGTGGCGATGATTTTTCTTTTCTCTTAAAGCAGCATTGGGATAAAGAGGTCATTTATGTATATACGCTTAAGGAGTGATTAAAATTGGAATATTCTCTCTACAGTTTGGACACTAGATATTTTTTTATTGTTTTCAGCTGATTTTTACTTAACCTTGGTAAATTAAATTCGCCAAAGATTTCCTTGTCATAGGATAGCAAGAAATTCAAGAAAGTTGTTTCTTTTCCTTATCCTGGTTTGAATGTCCGCACCGTTTTTCGTTTTCCCTTTTTTGAAACAATGCAAATAATGTTGCCAACCCTTTTACGAACGAGGTATGCTCAAACAGACCATTATTTGAAAGCTGTCATTTTCTGTAATGAATTAAGCAAATAGATTCAGAGCTTGGAACGACTTCTATAAAACCCATGACATAATGTACTTTTCGTCTCTTTAAGTGCAGTTCGTCGTTAAATGGAATTAAATTCTGAGTGATCCCTATCCCTCCCTGCGAAGGTATCTTTTTTATTTTTTAAATTGCCATGCACTCAGTTAATTGTATGCTTCTCCCATACTAAAAAGGGATTTTATCGTCTCACAAAATGTCCAACTCAGCTTCCACAAACACCTTTCATTTGCATTAAATTGGCGAATGCAAATACTGTCATGCACCGAGAACCAAGCACAATATAGAGTGATTTCCAACAGTCCTTAGAAGAGATTGGTTATCTCAGTCGCCTGTCTTTGCCAGTCGCAAAGTCGTGGATTTAACTATCATGTAGCTGAGCATTAACGCGTCAAAAATCTCTGCTACTCAATTCCGTACACTTCTCCTTTCGTGTCATGAATTTTTATTGAAAAAGAAAGAAGAAACCACCACCCTTCTCGGAATTAGTATTCGCTTCCCGCTTTTTGGCTTTCCGTAGTGCATAGGGTCGGAGAGTAGTGAATCCGTGGAGTAATATAAAACAAGTTCAAAGTCAATACGTGGTGGTATATTAGTGGACGATAAACTTAACAAGATGTATTAATTTTTTTCAGGAGTATAATCATGCTGTTAAAATTTATCTAAGAAGCTTGCTTTTAAATTTATAAGGCAGTTTTAAAGCACTGAATATTGGTTAACCCTTAGAGCATGATGCTAATAAATGTCACATAATATTGAAAAGTGAAAAATTACAACAATTAACAATTCTACAACATTATAACGTTGTGTTACAACATTATAACACCCAAAACGAGTCACTGTTTGGTGCGGATTTTGGTCCAGAGGCATAATTGGACCATTTTTCTTCGAAAATGAGCAAGGAGTGGCCGTTACAGTCAATGGCGATCGTAATCGGGACATTTTGAACGAATTTTTGTTCACAAAAATTGAAAAGGAGGATATTGGCAACACTTGGCTTAAACAGGAGGCGCTACGTGCCACACAGCCGAAGCTACACTCGATGTTTTGCGCCCTGTTTTTGAAGATCGCCAGCCGCAGAGCTAATGTCAATTGGCCAGCTCGGAGCTGCGATTTGACACCGTAAAAGATAAGTGTTACGCTGACAAGCCAGAGACAATTGACGCTTTAAAGGAAGTGAAGCCATTGGTGAAATACAGCTGCACACAATCGATAGTGTACTTAAAAAAATGTACCGATCGTGTAGGCTACTGCATGGCCAGTCGAGGCAGCCATTTGAATGAAATTGTTTTCCATTATTAAGGAAGGATTGTACTTTCAAATAAAAAAAGAAATTTTAAAAATATTCAGTAGTTTTTATTTATAGAAAATTCCCAAAAAATGTTATTTGCGGACCCTTTATTATAATGATGCTGACATTAAGCGACTCTTTCTACGGTTTCCCATAAGAGAACAAACGTTTGAAAAACAAATAAAAGCAACAAGCACAAGTGTGGCTACCAATACTGCGAGTTACCGACTGTAAACTTAAGAAACAACGAAGACAATGACGAAACATTTTATGAAAAATTTTAATACTTCTGCAGTTTTTCGGTCTTTGATCCATTTTTCTCTCTTCGAAACTCAAGTCGGAGTATTTCTCCAATCAGTGAGAAGAAGGAGAATACTAAAGCAGATCAAATAGCCCATATGATGGTATTTCAAGTACATTAATTAAAAAGCTAACCGAACGTATCGTTGCTTATATTGGGGAGCGGCCCCTATGGCAAAGCCATACAAAATTAAATTTTATATTGAAAAGTGAAAAATTACAACAATTTACAATTCTATATACTATAATAATGGCTAGTCCTATGATCTTTTCAAACGCTGCCATACGAACATCATCGGGACCTTTATATTATAATGATCCAAGAAAACAGAAAAGGACTAAGTGGTGCCGCAAGGAAAAGACTTGCTTATCTTCTGAAAACGGGGATGAGTGTAGAGGAAGCCAAGATATAAGCACTATAGCCTATAAAAGAGGCTGATTCACAAGCCATAAAAGAGCGAGGTCTGCTGGGAATACACCTCCAGAAGCCACCAAGAAAAAACACGTAAGAAAACGCTAGCAACAAAACACGCTAGCAACGCTAGCGTAGAGTACTTCTGAAAAGTCCTACAGAGATGATTTCTTGGAGAAAAAGATGAATATTTTAGTCAAAGAGTTTCCTGCTACGATGGCGCCTATCTGACAGATGTGCTCCATACAAGAGGCTTTAATGGGCAAGGTGTACATGCTGAGAAAGAAAGAAAGAAGCGTAAGGCCGAATTTCATAGGAATCATATTCAAACAAGGCTTCCTAGTCAGTAGAATGGTTGAAAATTACCACACAACAGCCATGGGAAGGAGCCGACTTAAGGGCCACAAGTGAGGTATCAGTTTCATCAGCCATGTACCCTAGATGAATACTTTCCGAACGCTGCCAGCCCAGAGTCGAGAAGAATCCTCGACAACATTCAAGAACGGAGATCATATGGAAGAGTCCTGGAGGATGCTAAAGAGGATGAAGGGCACTTCGGGTATGATGGTCCTACCGATGAACCCAACAATATCAAACCGGTTGAAATACGGACACAACACAATCTGGTACCGATTTGGACAAGTCCCCCTGAGGAATCCAGCTCAGCACAATTAGATAACTGAGGAGTCAGCTCTCTCAGAAGGCGATAAGGCGCCCAAAGATTTTATCAAGGGGAATGAAAAGACCTCAGCCTCAGCATGATAAGAATACATCAACCCAACTTCCAGCATGCAAATATGAAAATCTAAAAGAAATAGTTTCAGGAATTTCTGTGAGACCATGTCAAGTTTCCTGATGTAGTAAGACCAGATATGGCCACTACAAAATCAGGTGGACCGGATGGAAGCTTCACCGAGGATGAGGAAAAAAAATCATTGCTCCTCTTAGAAACTCGCTTTCCTGGTAGTTTGCTTGACACCCATATAGGGAGTAGGACCAAGACATTAAAACCTTGAAGAGAAAACTGGCAAATAGCGACAGCCGTTCGCTCTTGAGGTCGATTAGAATAACCGTTTCATTGGTTTTCATTCCAAAAATGGGGAAAAACGACCCCAGCCCAACCGAGGTCATATAGACCCATGAAGAAAGCTGTGGAGAACTACTTTAGAAAAGAAGTGCTTAGCAACTTTCTTCAAAACCACTGCCAGCATGCGTACAGAGCGGGTAGATCTATCAAAACTGCTCCATATAAGCTAACGGAAACTATTTCAAATGCTCTTGATACCAAGGAGACTGTACCTGTGACTGCTCAGTGATCCAAGTGGCATTTGGCAACACGTCACATGAAGCCATTAGGCCTACTTCAAATAAGTAACACAATTACCAGATGGATTCATGAGCTGCTAAGCACCTCATGGAGGGTATCACAACAAGACGGTATCCGCAAGGAGGGTGGTTTCAACTCTAATGTAAGGCCTAGTTGTTCATGAACTACTTGAAACCTAGGCATGAATCAGGCATATGCTGATGACATAGTACATACTGATAGCTAGGGGGCGCTCTGGGCCATTATTCAAAGGACACTTAAGGCAGTTTAATAATGGTGCCGAACAGAGGGCACAATATTCCAGGGAAAAAAAATATTGAAATGAAACCAAAGACTATCGGGCTCGACAATGATACCAGTCAAAGAAGTATAATCAGGTTCAATAAACACTTATGTAGCAGTAGTATGGACAAAATGATCAAGTTTAATCACAACTAGGGAAACATTTACCAATGTGCAACGGCTCGTAACAACGAGGTTATTCAAACATGTCCCACCGCAGACATGAAAAGGCAATTGGAATTAACCAACGCTCATGAGGATTAAAACAATCTAGGGGATGGCTAAAGAGGCATTTCACTTCCAGAATAACTTTCTCGTGAGGCTTGGCACTAAAAACACATAGATTGAGCATCACCAGCACCATATCAAATGGTACATAGATGGATAAAAAACTGATGATGAAACTGTAACAGGACTGCCTGGGCTAAGAATAAAGGTCATACTCTGTAGTCATATTACCAGAACACTCAGCATCTTCCAGTTGGAGAAAAATTACAGTCTTGAGAAAAATTACGGGAATCGCGACATAAGAATGTCAGCAAGCCAGGCAACTATCAAGGCCTACATAGTCAGGTCCAAACTTGTCTCTTGACTTCACTTGACTGGGATGAAGACTACATTGGAGGTATCTACACGATCCAGCTCTGTTAATAAAGTGGACAGTACCTGCACATGTTGGAATAAAGTGGAACGAAGCTACGGACTCGTTGGCAAGACAAGGACCAACAGAACCCTTCATAGGACTTGAACCTGTTTATACCCCAACCCAGAGGATAGGAGGTATATTAAGTTTATCACATAGTTTGTAACAGGTGAAAAAATAATGGTAGACCCCCAAGACCTTAAAGGCATGGGATCGAGACCGAATTCTGAATCGAATATTTTTGTTTTTATAGCTTAAATTTTGAGCTAGAGATCTGAAATTTTGTACATGGGCTTCTTGTCATCCGACACGCCCACAATCGGTTCATTGACGCTTGGCATCTCCTAATGATTGATAAAAATAAAAAATAAAAGCTAAATCGATTGACCTCCTCTAGTGAGCGTGGCATCGATAATAAGGGCTAACTTTCAAATGCATTTACATCAATATTTTTGTTCCAAATTTAAAAATTTTGCTTGATATATTATGTAGAAAGCATAAAGTCATACTTTTGTTTCATACAAAACTTTGGGCCACGCCCACATTTGGAGGCACAATTGAAGAAAAAACAAAGAAAAAAACAAAAACAAATCAAAGAAAAACCTCAAATTTTGTAGAAAAACACTAATCTCGACTGACCTTAAGCCTAATTTAGGAAAGAATAAAAAATACAGTAGGCGCTCGATATAGAGAATCTCGCTATAGTGAACTATCCAGTATAGTGAACAGCCAAAATTTTATATAGACTACTCTAAATAGTGAACAATAACAATCTCAATATAGTGAACACATTATTTTTCGCAGAAAAAAACGGTTATATCGCAGCTGCAAATTTTCTATGGCATTTGTGTAAACGACAAAGGGTTTATCAACTGACTTTCCGTTTTATTTCCGTTGCATCTGTGGTAGTGTATTGCCACCACGGTTGCCATATTCGTCATTTATGACCAATTTTGGACATTTTTTTGCTCTTGGTCAGATGGTCGTCTTTTTTCCATTTGGTCATTTTTTACGACATTAAAAAATTAACTTAAGAAACTTTTATTTTTGTCTTATGTAAGCTTAATTTGGTGAGTCAATTCTGGATCCACTCTGGTCAACAGTATAAACTTCTTTCAATGTTTTTTCTGTGTGAAATGGCGCTTTGCGTGATTCCGCGAAAAACGACATCTGTAAATGACTCAAACTTCTCATCCTATATTTTTCTAAGTGAAGTAAGAGCTGGACGAGTTAATCATTTCGAGAGTCGAAGATTTTGGCAACTTTACTGACCGAGTTGAGATTAGTTGGGATTAACAGATCATGGTTTAAGCTGGGCTTAACTCAGCAATAAAAAACCGGTCCTGAATGGTTTGAAAAATCTCTTAAAAATGGTTAAACGACTAATGGTTCGAAAATTTTAATATACAAAAATAAATATAATATTTTATCTACAATCTCTTATTTTCTTCCGTACAGCTCAGCTGCCGCTGAAGGAAAGTTTTTTGAGTTAAGACAGATTAAAAAAAGTTTGACAAATAGACTTAACTTAAATTCAATTAATGACGAAATTCTGGCCATAGAGCTTAAGGATGAGAAAAATAGTCAAATCTTTTGGGCTGCAATTTTTTTAAACTTAAACTTTTTAAAAATCTATAGGTTCCTTTATTTTTAAGACTTTTATGCCGTTATCTCATTACATATGACCTCATAATAGGGACTTTATATGTATGGTTCGTTCATTTTATTTATTTATGTTAATCTAACTTAATACTAAGAGGTACTTTGTGAATTTTTATTCTGTGTTTAAAAATGTTTGGACTTAAATTATTTTGGTCATTTTAAGCCTTAGTTGGTCATATCTTTTTCCATCTTTGGACATAGATTTTATTTTCAAGTGGGTTTAATTTAAGCATTTAAGGTTCTGATTTTGTCGCGAAATTTTTAAAATGTCTCGCAAGCATTTAATGTTACTAGAAAAAAAAATGATATACTCAAGAAGCTGTCAGCATGTAAGATCGTTTTTTTTTTTCATTAAATAATATAAAATTGTTTGTGCTAAGTAAATTTTTTAAAGGTAACTCAGCTACGTCTTTGGCGAAACAGTACTGAGTAGCCGTGTCCACCATAACTTCCATTAAATGAATTAAAAAGAAAAGCCTGTGCATCTTACTGGCTCAAAAAATATGCAGTTTTGGAAAACCGTTTCAGCATCTCTCTCGAAATAGTGAACAATCTCGAAAAAGTGAACATGCCTGGTTTTAATTACTTCACTTTATCGAGCGTCTACTGTAAAAATTAGCAGGTAAGATAAACGAGACTTCATTCAAGATTTTTTCATACAAAGCCATGCCCCTTTTTAGGGGACGATTTTACAAAAATATTGAATTTGAACCAAAAAATCGTATTTTTACGTGCATTTAAGCGTCGATTGGAAATGTCTATGTTAATATATATAGTTTGTAATAAAGGGCGGTTGGACCACGCCCCTTTTCACAGCTTACACTACTTATTAAATATGCAAATATAGCAATAACATCAGCATTATACAATGTGGGATAGGATGGGGTATTCAACGGTCCGTTTTACGGACTGTAACTTTTGCAAACACACTGTTTGCACACACTCACTGGTTTGGATTAGGAAAACACACACTTTGGGAAAAATTCAGGAAAATGGAGCACATTAACCGAGCTTATACCTGGGAATGCCTTCTTAGCTTGAGGCAAGCTAAGAATCTTCGAGGAAAGTATAAGCAAAGGATTTTCAAGGTACGCACTGGCTCATTAAAAATAACCTACGTATATTCAGGTTATTTTGTGCACATTATATGCATGCACACCTTTTCTATAAGCTCCTTTAATGTATTTGTTCAATTATATTTTGTTAGTTCTTTTTTAAAATTTATAAATTATTAAAATCGCATTATTAAATTTTTAGCAAAATCAAATAACAAAAGACGACTTTGCACCGTGCTCAAGTCCAGAATCTCACTGCAGGCTGCCAATATCCCAGACTATTTGCTCTACTCCCGCGCGTATATTTCGTCCGGAGTTAGAACAGAGCAAATTAAAATTTCAGAGAAATAACTGTTGAATTTGTCAGAGAAGTAACCGCTTACCAATAGCTTGACTGGCTTAAGCAATACCCGCGATGAGTGAAGTAAGAACGATCATTTTCTGTTGGTGAGCCATGCACAGTTTTTCGCTTCGAAATTTCGTCCACTAATTCCCATTTTAACTTAAATCCGTGTCTTTACTTTTATGTTTTTGATAATTTTTTTTCTAACGCTTATATTGGTTCAGCCAATCTTCACTTTAGCAATTTCACACATCCACAAACATAAAAATGGTTGTGAAGGTGACATTTTTATCTAAATGGGCACTTAGCAACAGAATTTTGTTTTTAACAACCTAACATCATAAAAAACATATAATTTTTCGTGAATATATTCCAATCGCGCATGGTGACAGAAGTATTCGCATCCTCATGCTGGTACTTAATGTTTGCGGATTTATTTTCTGAATTAAAATACCTGTTTGGCATTCGCATTTACACACCTAGATACATGAGTCTTGTGTGGGTCTAGGGTTACGTAGGTACTTATTCATAATCCTAAATGTCCTGTTTTGAGTATACACACACCGCGTACTAAAAGTCTTTAATTCCAGAATCGATTGCCTATAGGGTTAAAATTCGTTTGACTGTGTTTTTGAAAACTGAATAAGCAGGGGTGTTAAAGCGTTTTCGTTTTTTAAATTTCTGATACACAATGTTAGTTTTTCCGTTTTCAATTTTCACAAGGAATAAAGTACCTTTTGAGTTAACGTAACATTTGAACAATAAGTCGAACATATATGGAATTCGCTTATAGACTGATGAAAAAAGGAAATGCAAGGATAATTTCAATAATTTCAGTTTGACTAGGTCATAATACTGCATGAATTATACCGTCAAAATGTCAAGCACAAAAGAATCGTTGTGGCTTCGAATTTTAATTAACCAATATCATTGAGAAACCATAAAATAAGCTAAAGCCAATGATTAAGGACTAAGGACCGTCCCGATTCAAAACTGTTGCAGCGTTGAAACACCACAGTAACCAACATCCACGATGTGAAAATAAATTTGTAAATTATTCAGATTGGCTTTGGGTTCATAATAAGTTTAATATCGTCCTCCTTTTATAATTGAGCCATTGCATAAATTATACAGGCAATTATTTGAAATTTAAATGTCACGATGCCTCTAGTCGATGCATTTTACTATTAATGGGATATTGGCTCTATGGAATGCAATTATCTAGGTACATGTCAGCGGCTTTAATTAATTATAAGAGGATGCTTCCCAAACAGGGAAACTAATAATAACCACAAAAAGTTTGTATACTGAATTCACCAAAAAATGGATAATGAATGTACAGGCTTTTCTACGGAATCATTAAGCGCTTAATTTGATATTGGTCCTTTTGACCTTTTGAAATACAGCTATCCGTAGGCGGATGTTGATATATATGTGAAAGTGAGAATGTGATATAGAGTGCCTTCGAGGCATGGGGTTGCTGTTGTGAATCGTTTCCGCTTATCAAGGCTCTTAACTCTTAGAGTTTTTACGTAAAAGAATAAGTAAATCAATTAATGTTACGCTACCAGTAGCTTGAAAGACTTCAGAATGAGGTCAATATTTAAAATAAATATACCGAAGAATAACACATGTTTGAACAACTTGGAGTAAGGATCATTACACTTTTTTTTTGATATTGTATAGCATTCAATTAAGGTTATTGAATTAACTTAATGCTTGGCTCATCTAGCGTTTTGCGACTTTTTAACCGTTATATATTTAACATCCTTCGCCCGAAAAAAAAATTGAATTTTAATAAGTTTTGAAGTTTTCTTTTGTGGTAACAGCATACTTCCCTGGCACCATTTCTGGTTCCTAAAACTCAAAAAAAGGCTAGAAAAAATAGTTTTTACGGTTCTGTAAAGATATATAAGACATACATTCCAGTTGCCGACTTCCCAAAGATCTTGCCTCTTATAAACCCGTCTCATTACTTACACTTACGGAATGAAAACGGTTCAGACAAAAAATATAAAAGAGTTAAGCTCTTCTTAAAAATTTGCAACTCTTATGCAAAACTTGAATGCATTGAAATCAGATCTCCTTGGCCGACCCACACTGCAAGGTGAAACTACAAAATTCTCAATTAAAGACCAGTTCCTTGGAATTGTCCTTTCTAGCAAACTATTATGGAACCCACAGATAGAACGCACTATTAAAAGAGATACCAGATCCTTATGAAATCTGCCGTCGAATCTGCAGTAAGACCCCGAATCTAAGGCCGTCGTAAACAGGCTATATTTGCTATAGTTGTTTGACCAACGAAGGTCTATGCTGAATTAAGATGAAACCAGTGAGTAAGTGCTTCCAAAGGAAGCAAAAGTTACAGTCCATAATCGTACCGTTGAATACCCCATCCTATCCCACATTGTAAACTGCTGATGTTATTGTTATTTTAAACATGGTTATTGGCATAATTATTTTCAAGTTAGGCTTAAATGAACGCAAAATATAATTTTTTGGTTAATATTTTTTTTTAATTCACCCCTAAAAGGAAGTGTCGCCAAATATTTTGTATTAATGAAATCTTTTGTATTGGCTTTTATCTTGTGTGCTACTTTTTTTCTTGTTCTTTCCTAAATTAGGGTTAAACTCAGTCGAAATTCGCGTTTTTCTGGGAAACTCAAGGCTTTTCGGTAATTCTGCCTCCAAATATGAGCGTAGCCCAAAACCTTGCATGAACGAAATTTGAGACCAAGTGTGCAATATGACACAAGTGTTTTGTAAATAATATGTAAATGGCATGTTCATTGTTCACTAGAGGAGGTTTGGCATTTTTATTTTTAAAGCTAACCGAACGTGTCGTTGCTTATATTGGGGAGCGTCCCCGATGGCAAAGCCATACAAAATTAAATTTAATATTGAAAAGTGAAATATTACAACAAATAACAATTCAACGAACATTATAATGATGGCAGGTTTTTATTTTTCTTTTATAGATACGTTTAACAATCACCAGAACATGTTAAATGACAAATTTCTCTTTTTAGGGCATCCTACAATTTTTAAAGCACTGGGGGTAGTTGCGGTGATAGCTGTCGACACCAACTCTTGCTCTCGACGGTCAAACTTACTGAGCAAATCCTTCATTCTATTGGTCTATAATTAGCAACATCTTAGGCCTGAAGATCTACCCCTTACTTTTTACTACCAGAACGTCAGAGGTTTGCGCTCAAAAACACAGGCCTTTTTGCTCAATCTCATGTTCTCCCATTCGACACATATGCTCTGACTGAAACCAACCCAATCACCAAGCCAAGAGCCAAGAGTTATTTCCTCCTACCTTCAATGTTTTTCGAGATGTCGAGCTCAGAAAACTTATTAAAAACCAGTGAGTAAGTGCTACAGTGTGTACGCAGAAGTTACAGTCCGTAAAACGGACCGTTGAATACCCCATCCAATCCCACATTGGAAAATGCTGATGGCAAAGTTATTTTTTGACATTTTATAAGTAATGCAAACTTCGAAAAGGGGAGTCCAACCGCCCCTAATTACAAACTATCAATTATAAGATATTTCCACAGATATTTTCAAGTTACGCTTAAATGTAGGTAAAAATGCAATTTTTGTGGTCAAATTCAATATTTTTTCAATATCGCCTAAAAGGGGGCGTGGGTAAAAACTTTATATGAACGAAATCTGGACTGAAGTCTCTTTTACCTAACCTGCTACTTTTTTGTTTCATGCTTTCATAAATTAGGCTCAAGGCCAGTCGAAATTAAGTTTTTCTGGAAAATTTTAGGTATTTCTTCAATTCTGCCTCCAAATGTGGGCGTGGCATAAAGTCTTGTTTTAACAAAATATGGAGCTAAGCGTTTTCTACATAAAATATTAAACAATTTCTTATCAATTTCGAGCAAAAATATTGAGTAAACTGCATTTGAAAATGTACCTGCATTTGAAATTTACCAATTAAATTTGTCTTTTTTGTGTCTTACATTCATTAGGAGATGCTAAATGTCAAATTTCAGCCTTTTAGAACGTCTTACAGTGTTGAAAACTCTGGAGGTAGATGCACATTAAGACCGATTGAGGGCGTGTCTTTGGGCGGATTTCAAAAATTTTTACACTTGTATTGCCTCGCATGACGTGGACCTTACGTACGAAGTTTCAGCACCCTAGCTCGACGGACGGACGGACGGACGGACATGGCTCATTCGATTCAGAATTCGGTCTCGATCATATGCCCTTAAGGTCTTGGAGGTCTACCATTATTATTTCACCGTGTTACAAACTATGTGACAAACTTAATAAACCTCCTATCCTATGGGATACATTCTACCCGCCCAGCCTATTTTGTCCTACGTACCAACCAAAAACCAGCTTATCGGATTCCCTTGACGACTTATATTTGGTGATTTTAACCTTCCCAAATTGCGCTGGAGTCTATCCGACGACGAGTAGACTCCAGCGCCGCTTTTTCACCGCTTCAAATGTCATCTCTGCTAAGGAATTTCTCTTAATAGATCGACTTTCTGATTCAAGTTTATCCCAAATGAGTTGTGTCACTTATTGCATGGGCAGGTAATTAGACGTTATATTTTTTACTGATCCACTTATCTCATCTGTCACGCCATGCCCCGTCGCGCTGCCCACTATCTTCACCCTCCCTTTCTTCTTTCATTTTTCCTTAACACCTATCCCCAATCCATCTCCTTTCTTTGATTTTAGGCATTTATCTTTAAAAGAAGCCACCAGCAGCTTTTGCAAGAAAATTTTTAACAGCATCGCTCTTTATAAACCTTTGTCACCTACCCAACTTATACGTTAATCCCTTTCTGCCACACCATCCAGCTCTTATCGAAAATAAATTACTAGCTCTAAATTATGAATTTTCGCCTAGTCCGGATGGTCTCCCTGCAATTTTTTTCTAAAAAGATGTTCTTCCAATCTTTCTCTCCCTCTCGCCTACCTCTTTCGTTTATCTCTTACTCAACGAGAATTTCCCCAAATTTGGAAATCCCCTTACATCACTCCGATTCAGAAAAAAGCGCGAATAAAATTTGTCACAATCTGATCCTTTTTAAATTGTCTGCCCTAGGTTTCGAGCCCATACCAATAAAATGGATTTTTTTCGTACCTGAAAGACCATTTCTAATGTGTCCGCTTCAGATCCTTCCTATCTGATCCTTTTTTGGCCTCCTCTGGGGTTCCACAAGGCAGCCATCTCAGCCCTCTTTTCTTTATTTGGACCATTTATGATGTTGAAAGAGTTATAAAACACTCCTGTCTCTCTATTTCTATGCGGACGACAATAAAATTTTCAACTCCATCTCCTCATCTCATGACTACTGTCTTCTTTGAAAAGATCTTGCAGTTTTTCATTCTGGTGCTCCGAAAATTGCTTAGAGCTCAATATCTGCCAATTCATTACCTTTTCTCGTAGAAAACAAACATCCCCTCAACGCCCTATATCCATTGCTCAATTTCATCGTGACTTCAGAATTTCACTCGACGGAGAACTTAATTTCCGATTCCATACTGATTAGATGATTTTAAAAGCCAACACATCAGTTGGCTTTGTCAAACGTTGGTCCAAAGAATTCTCTGATCCCTACGTTACAAGATCCCTTTGCATCACCTTCGTTCGTCCCTTACTCGAATACGCCAGTCAAGTCTAGTCCCCCTATCATAAGTACATGTGTCTAGAATTGAGAACGTTCAACGTCGCTTTGTTCGGTTTGCTCTTCGTGGTCTCGTCGTCTTGGAATGACCCTCTCATCTTGCCTCCTTATTGCCTCCGCCTGCAACACATCAACCTGAATCCCTAACTTTGACCAACATTGACACGGATTACTTCACTATACCTCGTTAAATGGACCATCGCCAAGAAATGAAAATACTAAAGTACACATACCGGATATAAGAAGTTGTTTATAAGCTAAAATCTCTCATAAGAAATCGCATCTGATTCACCGTACACATCTTCATACATATACGGAAGTTTAACGTCGGAAGGCTACAATCGCAATAGATTACCAAGTCATGCTCTAACCGAGTCTCTCAAAAACATCTATAAAGTCCTTGCACGCTAGCATCAAGTTTTGAAAGCTAGTGACAACATTGCCAAGCCACACGATAGCCGCCTTTCATGCTCTGGACTTCAACAAGGCCGCCACAACAAAACCCCTAGTTTGACAAAGAATGCCGGCAA
Organism: Neoascia interrupta; assembly: GCA_947623515.1. NCBI lineage: Eukaryota > Metazoa > Arthropoda > Insecta > Diptera > Syrphidae > Neoascia > Neoascia interrupta. The sequence goes on from OX392463.1 coordinate 129,798,910, forward strand.
GCCGAAAAGATGGCTCTGAACAAAACGACTGTAGCTGCTCTACCTGCCAAGAGTATAGAAAGTTCGAGCCGTAGTCTGTAAGGACTAGCACGGAGACATATCGTAATGGAATTGCACCTCATCTAAGCTGTCAGGCAGAATGAACTTTTCATAATTGGCGAAGAAGACACCGATGAAGAATACATACGAACAATACCGCCCACCTGACCTGGGATAAAGTGAATGTAGCTGCCTCTAAGATTAAGCGCAACAAAGCAACCGAGACTGACGGCCTCGTTGCCAAAATTTTCCAACCCGCCTGCGATGATTTAGTAAGAAGAAGTATGAACCAACTCACTTGCATGTCTAAGGTCAGAGGAAATCGTGACGATAAAGGGAAAGGCAGCATAGTTTGCCCAATCCTTACTGACTCTATGAACTGCGTTTATTGCAGAAACATCAGTAACGTCCTTAACATCGCATACAAGATCTTTTCTGCTGACTGTATAAACGCAAGGGTTTCCGACACGTTTTGCCAACTAAATCAATTCTTTTTAAAAAAAAATGTATGACATGTTCCACCAAATGCCAAAAGTTAGCTCAATGGTGATTATAAAAAGCACATCAAAAACACAGCGTGATGTCAGTGAAGCGTGAAGCCTTCGTGAGTATTGCGCCTGAAGCAGTGAATATTGGCCAACTAGTCAATGAGGGCAAAACGAAGTACTGAGTTGAAGATTTTAGGGTGCCGTGACATAAAACCAAGCGACGTAAGACGAAATCTCGAAATTTGGCTTTAAGTCACTTTGTGAAAGTGACATAAGACAAATTCAGCCGTTTGGCATTGTGACAGTTTTGTAAAGCGACATAAGCCCAATTTGGCTTTAATTCACCTTAGGACCAAAGCGGAAGTAAAGGAAAAGCAGGTAGGGGGTTGCAGGATCCAATTTTGATACGTATAGCATTTGGCCTAATGACTTTTTGGTAATTTCGGCTTATGTCGCTTTATAAAGTGTCATAATACCAAATGATAAAATTTGGTCTTATGTCACTTTCGAGATTTGTAGTGACATCATTCAGTCATCAGTCACTTGGAGTTAAAAATTTAAATATTTTATTTAAATCCAATGTTTCGTCCATGGACATCATCAGGAATGACATCAAATAAATCAAAACATATATTTAACAAATGAGTAAGTGCAAGAGTTTGTCTGTGGCAGGCAAACTTCTATATATCCGAACCTATATACCGTGTAGCACCAAATCTTAAAGTTTTTTGGCCTGAATTCATATAACGGGTGATTTTTTAGCTGGTTTGGTTTTGGCAACACTGGTTTTGACAGCTAACGTGTGTTTAGTACCTTGGGTCACTGTTAAACAGCTTCAGTTTGGTTTGCAATTTAACCATGGATCGTCTTACAAATGAACAACGCTTGCAAATTATTGAATTTTACTATCAAAATTCGTGCTCGGCTCGAAATGTTCATCGCGCGCTGCTTCCATTTTATGGTCGGCATTCTCGACCTTCTGAGCAGTCTATTCGGAACTCTATTCGGGCCGGTCAATTGGCCGCCTAGATCGTGCAATTTGACACCATTAGATTATTTTTTGTGGGGGTATGTCAAGGCTAATGTCTATAGGGACAAGCCCGCTTCGATTGACGCACTGGAAGCCAACATCCATGTATTCATTCGTGAGATACCGGCCGATATGTGTGAAAGAGTATGCCAAAATTGGACTCAGCGGATGGGCTACCTGAGACGCAGCCGCGGTCAACATTTGCATGAAGTTATCTTTAAACATTAAATTGCAAGGTTCAAACTATCGATTCAAATAAATATTTCATTAATTTTTTCGAATTTTTTGTGTTTTTTTTTTAAAGTTCTCAACCTCTTAAAAAATCACCCTTTATTATTTGCATAGGCCACGTCCCCAAAAGTGGGCATGGGCTAAAAATTAAAATCAATTAATTTTAATTTCGAAAAAACATTTTAAAAACGCCACCTAAAAGTGGGCGGAGCTCAAAACTTTGTATAGAGCAAACTTAGCTAATAGTAATATCTTTAATATTTGGCATATAATGTTTTTTCGATTTGCAGTAAATTTTCCGAGAAATTGGGTTTTTAAAGATCTTACTTATGTTAAAAGTGGGTATGGTCGTCGATATTGTGGGCGGTCCAATTTTTGCCTTCTTAAAGGTTTTGGTCCAGTATTGCCTTGTACCAAAATTTGAGTTCATACGCCTTGCCTAACTTGCCCAAAAGTAATTTTGAAACAAAATGTGAAATAGAGGTTGTCTTACATTGAAGTCAGTAGTGGGCGTCGCCGTTGGCCGATTTAACACCTTGTCTGTACAAAATAAGAACCAAGATATACTCCAAGTTTGAGCGTCGTAGCTCAATTTTAAAGACTTAAAAACTCCACACATACGGACAGACGGACGGACATGGCTTCATCGATTCACCTGTCGGTTTCGATCATATCTCTAAAAGGTCTTAAGGGTCTACGGTGACTACTTCACTGTTACAAACTATGCATTAAAATTAACATGTATATGGGTCGGGTAAAAAAAAACTTAAGCATACCATACTTAAGCTCATGGATATGTGATTTCAGTTTAATTTGCATACTTCCTACCTTATCTATGTATACACAACGAAAACAAATATTTTCAAAAAATTAAGGAAGCTGCATTTAATAATAATTTCACCATCTACATATCTGACCTCGAGCTTTATCATAGCGCAACGTAACCCCTCTTTCCATCTCTGCCTCGACAATAAGTCTACGAAACAAAGCATATCATCTTTTAATCCAGCAAAATCCACTTTTAGTTTTCTCCATTTGAGTGCTGGACTTTGAAAGCCCTTTAGCTCTGGGTTAGCTCTCGGTTATTTATGCTTATTAAATCATATTAACTCTGCAGCCGTAGTATATAAACTTATCTCAAAGTTACGTGATTTGGATTAAAGCAGGGAACACGTCGGAGAAAAAGCTTATCATAAAAAAGCAACCAAATGTTTCGATAAATTTCTACCATAGTTTATAGTCAGCAGGCTTCCATATCTATCACCAGACCCTTTATACTTTAATTGCCATTCAGCATGCAAACATTTCTTTAATTCCCTCTATTGAACATCCCGGCAAGAAACTTTGTTGACCAATAATCCCATAACAAAAGCTCGCAGCGTGGACTCATTCAATTTGCATACTTGGGTATATTCGTCCCGTTCAGTATTGGTCTCCTGAAACAGGGATATTAATGAACTAAATCCATTAGCGAGGTCTCGACTTTGTCCTCCCACTCCAGGAAACTTCACAGACTAGAGCTTTCCGCAACATTTATCCTGGCGACTTTTCAATTTGGTAAAGTTCCGCGTATGCGGTGGTGGATTCGGAGGATTTCGCCACCCATAGTACCCTCTTCCGTTGTTTTTTGAAATTACGAGGCAAACAACATAAACTACAGCAGCTAAACTCCCACAGAATATTGATTGAATCTTAAGCAATCAATCAGACACAGACTCAGCAGATATGCTGCATGAATCAACGTACAGTATCAGAATAATCCTTGAGTTCAAAACTCAGAAAACCAATATAAGGTGGGTCAATCGAAGAAATTGATTGAAGCTCTAATGAATCATTTTAATCTCTACCCGAGGAAGTTATAGATTTAGCGCAATTCCAATAGCTTGGGTGCAAGGACCGGATGGCTTTTAATTAAAGCTGGAAATAAAAGTGAGCACACAAGTGAAATAAAGTGCAATTCAATAAATCTTCGTGGTCAATGGGCGAAAGGACATGGGGCAAGTGCCTGCAGGAGTAAGTGCTTTGTTTTACGGTAACAACTTACCCAACATAGTGTAAATTAATTGTGCCCGACCAGGGTGAAAGTTTACACAGTCTACGACGACGACGTAGAGGAAGTTGACACTCAACAGTCTTAATTAAAATTAATCGTATTAGTGTTCAAGGTAATTCACGCTTTTCCCATTGGCCTTAAGTAGATTAGGGACTAACTTTGACTACTAATGCTAATAAGTTTGCAACTAAACGGAAATTTTTAATGCAAATTAGCGATGTAGTGTGTAGACGTAGAGGGAACATTATTTTATACCGAAACGGTACATCGCATGGAAAAATGTTTCAGATTCGGAGTTAATTGTCAACGTCTGGGTTTTAGTAAATACTTTTATATTTTAGTACAACCACGTGTCTTTATTAAGACTGGGTACAATGTGGCGTCTAGAGCCTGCTTGATTGTGGTGGAATTGGGCATCAGATAAATCTTTGCAGTAAGACAAAAAATAAAACCCAAGGATTTCACACCGATAGATACACAAAAAAGTCTTGTCGAGTTAAACACGCAACCATATCGCGAGCAGAAAGGAAAAGTCTGAAAAGGAATAAATAAGTACACTAGCACAAGTCTACCAGCCGTAAATAAAAGCCTAAATTAGAATTAGAAACACCTCTGTGCACAAGTTTACAGAGTTTTAAAGCTATAAAGCGGCAAAGGCACAAAGCGGATGTAGTGTGCAAATTAGCGATGTAGTGTGTAGACGTAGAGGGAACATTATTTTATACCGAAACGGTACATCGCATGGAAAAATGTTTCAGATTCGGAGTTAATTGTCAACGTCTGGGTTTTAGTAAATACTTTTATATTTTAGTACAACCACGTGTCTTTATTAAGACTGGGTACAATGTGGCGTCTAGAGCCTGCTTGATTGTGGTGGAATTGGGCATCAGATAAATCTTTGCAGTAAGACAAAAAATAAAACCCAAGGATTTCACACCGATAGATACACAAAAAAGTCTTGTCGAGTTAAACACGCAACCATATCGCGAGCAGAAAGGAAAAGTCTGAAAAGGAATAAATAAGTACACTAGCACAAGTCTACCAGCCGTAAATAAAAGCCTAAATTAGAATTAGAAACACCTCTGTGCACAAGTTTACAGAGTTTTAAAGCTATAAAGCGGCAAAGGCACAAAGCGGATGGCTTTCTTTTGGAAAAATGTGCATCTATCCGTAGGTGAAAAAACTTCAACCTATAGATATAGATAGGACTTTTTTCACCTATGGATAAATGCACATCAATCGATAGTATCTACCTATAGATTGATACCGCTCAAAAATTGTAAAAAAAAGGATAGGACGGGGTATGCCTCGGTCCCTTACAGGTTACGGACGCCGCGTCAGCCGCGCAGGAAGCCGGTAAATATTTTTAGATACATACCTATACCGAAAGACTCTCCTGAATTTTCTTATAGTTGGTTTTAGTCTATAAAAAAGCCTCATTTGCACTCGCCACCTTGCTTCTTACAAACCAAACATGCTGTTTGCATTACAGTTTTTCATATACACATGAAGGGAACCCGAATCTTTAATTTGCATTATGAGACATCTCATGCAAATGATGAGGGCTTAGGTTAGGTTCGGTTAGGTAGGGCTGCTAGCAGCCAAATCCTACAACCGGTAAGGGATAGAAATGTTTGTATAAATATGATACTTTGTAAGTTGAAGTATCCTGACAGAAACTTGGCCCAGCCGGAGTCCCTGCTGAGCTTCACAATATTTGCCACCGGTATTCCTGCAAGCTCGTCAAAGAAGAATTGACCTAGAAGTTTAAAACGTTGCCTGCTGCCACTTGAACATTGGCAGAGGAGGTGTTTCACATTTTCTTCCGCTTCGGGATCGTGACAGCCCCCGTAATTGTAGTTGGTGTTAATGATTCTTATTTTTGCCGAGTGTTTTCCCAACAGGTTGTGGTTTGTCATAAGCCTTGTGGCTATGGCCAGCGATGGCCTTTTTAGTGATATAAGCTTGCTGCTGTTTATGGATGGCCATAACGCCTTTGTATGGTCGCAACTCTGCAGATGTTCCCACCTATTTGAAAAATTGTAGGCATTTTGCCTGTCTTTAAAGAGATAGATGTGAGCCATGTTTCGCTATCTCGTTAGCTTTTCATTTCCGATGAAGTCAATATGGCCTGGTCCGGTACCCAAACAAAGCGGACATTATTCTGTCTGCTTAGAGCCCTAAATTCTGAGTGATAGAGTCCTACTACACGAGATTTTGCTGTTGCTTTTGCTAGAGCTTTAATAGCCGCTTGGCTGTCTACGTAATTGAAAATATCCTCCTTGTGATCCTCCTCTTTCTTCCAAGTTGAGATTCCAGTTGAGCTTATAAGGATTTTACCCAGGTAGCTCTACATCTGGGATTGACCTCCTATTTGTGAAGAGGACAAGCTTTGTTTTTGAAGGGTTAACGCTAAGATCACATGATACGGTCCATCAACTTAGTCTATTTAGTGCATCTTGCATCAGTTAAACAAGTGTTGGCAAGGATTTTCTCACGTACGATGAGCACAAGATCGTCAGCATAAGTGATGGGTTTCACTGGTGAGTGGTTGAGCTTCATTACATATGTGTTCATTACAAGAAGCCATATGAGAAATGAGTGGACTCCACCTTTCGGGATTCCTCTGGTGGCAGACACCTTTTTTATATACAAACACCTAGTTTAGATGATATGGTTCGGTCGTTAAGCATTGCGATTACAAAGCCATAAACCACTTTAATGGCTCCAATATCTTATAGCGCTTTTTCAATCGCTTCGGTGGTTATATTGTGAATGATGAGGGCTTGTCAGACCCGTGCGGAGATGTGACCGTCCCATCAAATGAATCATCTGAGTAAGTGAAGAAGTTCGTCTTGACAAACTTCTATTTACCCGCCCCTTATACAGTGTAACACTAAATCTTAAAGTCTTTCGGCCCGAATTTGTATATTATTCGTATTGGCCACACCCACAAAAGTAGACATGGGCTAAAAATGTAAATTAATTATTTCTAATTTCATTTGGATCATGAGAAAATACGGTAAAGCGAAAATTATTTCAGAATAAAAACGTTTTTTCCTAAAAACGCTCCTTAAAAGTGGGCGGAGCCTTTAACTTAGCAAATAATAATGTCTTTAATATTTGTCATATAATTTTTTTTCGATTTGGAGTGATTTTTCTGAAAAATCGGGTTTTTACGGATCTAACATGTTAAAAATGGGCATGGTTGATATTGTTGGCGGTTCAATTTTTGCTTGCTAAAGGTCTTGGGCCAATATTGCTCATTACCAAAATTTGAGCTCCTACGCCATGGCTAACTTGGCCAAAAGGCATTTTGAAAGTAAATGTCAAATAGAGGTTATCTCACATTAATGCCAGGATTGGGCGTGGCCGTAGACAGATTGAGCCAATTTTAACACTTTGTCCGTGCAACAGAAGAACCAAGCCGCGTATTAAGTTTCAGCTCTCTAGATTGATTTTGAAGACCTAAAACCTACACACATACAGACGGACGGACTGTTTTGACGGACAGACGAACGGAATTGATTAATATGAAATAAATTAAATGTATTAAATAAAAAAACTAAATGGACGGACATGGCTCAATCGATTCACCTGTTGCTCTCGATCGTATCCCTAAAAGCTCTTGGGAGTCTACGATGATTATTTCACTGTGTAACAAACTATGCATTAAAATTAATATACCCTCGGTCGGGTACAAAAAAATTTATTTCACCGTCGGGATCCGAACCCGGGACATCCGCACCCGGGACAGCCGCACGAACGACGTTAAAAAACGATAGGAACAAGTAGGAAAGTGCAACAGAGCGCACGTAAAAACTCCAGTCTATCTGCAACGAATTGCAAAACACCCAACCCTACCTTAAAAAGAAGCTGCCACGCCTCCATAAAATATGAGGAATGTAAAAATATAACTTTTAAATGCATTATTCTAGGTGGCATACATTTTTGGCTAAAACCCTGCCCTTTTAACCCATAAAAATGGGCGGATACATATACTATATATACAAAAAAGCAAATGCCATTATCTACAATATATCATGCCATTATACTTTGATATAATTTATTGACAAATCTTAGGTTTATTTATTGCATAACTTTAATTTTAAGTTTAAACTCCTAAAAAAGTGAGCGTGGTCATGGTCCACGTAAGGGCCAAACTTTTTCTGATTCTTTTTTATACGGGTTTTTTTTACAAACGAAGGGAAATGGCATAATCAATAGTCCTGTCGGTCTCAATCATATCTCTAGGTCTTGGGGGTCCATGGTGATTATTTCACTGCATTACAAACTATACATTAAACTTAATATACCCTGGGGTAGGGTATAAAATCGTTGCTAGCTTATAGTCTGTTTTAAGAGAAAGAGTGAGAAAAGTAAGCTGGTAAATGGTTTCTTAACTGCGTCGTGCTAAAGTGATTCATCAAGAACCGAATATGAGTATCAAGAGCTTCAAGTGTAGATGCTGACAGGTTTTTTTTATCAAAACAGGATTCGGTTTAAGGTGGAATTAAGGCGGCCGGGGCTAGCGGGAAAGTACCAAGCGATAGGGAAACAAGATAAAGTACCCATTTTATAAAAGGTTTCAAGAGAGATTCCTCTCGGGAAAAGTATTCTCGAAGGTATTGAAAGCGCGATCCAGAGCTGTAATCGAGCCTTTGTTAGGGAAAGCGCGGCTTTTGGCCTGGCAGAGGCACAACCGATCAGCTTTTTACTCTTAAGGCTGTTTTTGAGAACACCTGCGATATTACCCATCTACGCATGTTTTGCAGATTTGAAAAAGACTTATGACTGGATAGTTTTGCAAGACTATGCGCTGAATGGGCCTCTTCTAAGAGCCATTCAGGCTTTTAACGGGCACTACAGAAGCGGTGTGCGGATAAAATGCGTCAAATCCCGTCCTTTTGATGTGTATGTGTTGGACTTCGCTATGGCTGTGTTCTATTGCCTTTCTTTTTTATAGCATATGGGGTATGGATGGTGAAGCGCAGTCTTGGCGTTGCGAAATGGCTTGCGTCAGGATAAGCTATATGCTTTTCGCAGATGATGTAGCTGTCCTTGCATCGACCGAGGAGAAACTACAGCGAGCACTGGATAGGTTTGCATCCATCAGTAGTGAGACTGGGATGAAGGTAAATTTGAGCAAATCCGAAGTGATGGCTGTTTCCCGAACTCCTGTGTAGTTTACCATGCACATAAATGGAATAAAAAGTTCAAGTAGATCGAGGTCTTTTCCACGAACGATGGGGGGAGCGATACTGAGTTATTCTAAAGGATTGGCTAAGCGGGAGCAATAGTAAAAGACCTGCGCCGGCCGGCCATCAAGAAAGTTGTGCTTGGAGTGAAGCAAAGATCTCAGTTTTTAACTCAGCGTTCGTTCTAAGCCTCATCTATGGACATGAAATTTGGGTAATGACCGTTGCTGGTGTTTTTTTAGGGATAGAGTAAGAAACGTCAGTAATAGTAGAAAACGTTATGTTGAGCAGTATGTTGATAGGTTAGGTTAGGTTAGGCCAAGAAGCAGGTAGTGGGATCAGGTAAGGAACATCTCCGAGACCCGCCTGGGGACCGCGTTTGTGTGTCTTGTGTTAGTGGCGGAGGATCGACAATGATGCAACACCATTTAACCGCCCTCGCTCTGCGACCCTTCTGAGGATAAGCGCCAACAAAAAATGACGATGATGATGATAAATTTATTATAGTTATATATTGTTATAATTCATCGCTTATTTTGAAAGGAATGTATAAAAGTCGGAAAAAGTTGATGAATGGAACCTACTGTTGCGTCGTACCTTTAACATTTTCAAAAAACGTTAAAACACTTTCAGGTCAAAACTTAACAAAGAGTTTACACGTTGCCTGAGGTGTTGGATTGGATTATGATGCTTACAGGACATCTGGCCTTTAAAAAAAATGAGTCTTATTGCAAAATATTGCAAACCATTTACGAACAGACTGTTATGCAACTGTATAGGACCCGGTTTTAACAGGCCCGAGCGATATATTGCATTAATTTCGATTGAACTTGTGTAGGTATATAGGTATATCTTCTGCTAAGGCAGGGTCGAAATTTATGGCTGCACAGGAATTTTTTTATGAGGATTCCTCACAGTGAACAAAAGTAGGGCAAATCAATTTATTCCAGAATGAAATATAACCATGACAACAATCTTTGAGCAGACCGTGATGAGAGTATTGCATGTTTTCCCAGTGTATTCTGCTTACCTTGCTGTTTACAAGAAAAGGAACCCCCTCCTATAACCACTTCGGATATCCTTGCTGAGAAAAAAGGGTTGCTGGCCGGCATTGTAGTGACGGTGGCGGCGCAAAGCAAAATAGATTTACTACCTCATTTTACAGCTCTATGTCCTTTAACAAAGGATTTTTTCCCAGAACCAGCGGAGACCCTTCGAAAAAACCACAATAAAAACAAATACTTATAGTACATTCAATGCATACAGACACATACATTATGGAGGAGGACGTTTTATCAATCATCTAAATGTTGTGTTCATCTATTATGTTATGTGCCGTAAGGTGGAGCATCTAGAATGATAAGAGACAATGACAGCAACCGTTGGCATGACATTCTTGTTGAAATTAGACTTTTTTTTCGTCCTTCGATCCAGTAGTACAGCAATAGGTTTTCACACAAGAAGAGGATGAAGGAAACCCTTTTGTCCTGATAAAAATATTCCATATCCTAGAGACTAATACAAAGCAACGATTTGTGCTCTTTGTACATACACACAATCATGAGTGTCCTTCCGTGACTTGCACTGAACTTGGAGATTTTCGCAGAAATTCATGTTCCCTCATTAAAGCAAAAGGACAAAATGCATCGACAATGGACTGTAGCCGTTGTTAAGGGTCTTTTTATGCAGTAAAGTTCTATCATTCACATGTACTCGTATTCATAGAAATGTGTTAAGATTTCTTGGATCGTGTGGGGAATTGATGATTTATTTTCCTACGGATAGGGATGTGTGTTGAGGAGCATGTACAAGGTTATCCTCAAACAGGACAAATTCTGTTTGAAAATCAATTGAGTTGTTGTTTTGATTACGTATGCGAGGAACATTGCCGGGTGCGGTGTTGTAACAATAATTTGCCTCAGGGAGTCAGTTGTCGATGTCATCTATGTCATGTTGTTCTTTGGCATATCAAAAATGTTGGTTTATCGTGTATAATTTGTCATTGTCTGCTCGACAGAATATTGATTTGAGGGATATAGTAAATGTGCTTTTCCTACCGATGATATACATTTATATTGCCGTTTATAGTTTGTAATGAAGAAGAAATAAAACCAGCGTAAAATTATGAAGACAGTCAATTGAATCTATTAAGCACAAGCCCAACTTGTTTGCAGCTTGTAGTTTTATTTTAATTTATTTATTCACTAATAACTTGGTATTTCGTTTTTCTTTCAACGCCTTGACAAAATTCGCAATTTCTTCACGTTTTAAACATTGACCAGGAAAGCCCGTGGAAGTGGTCCTAACATATTCATTTAATTTTTTGAATTTTGGTCATAAAAAACAAAAACAACAAAAAATAATTATTTTGATCTTTTTTTTTAAATAAATAAATAACAAGACTTTATGTAAGAAAAGAGGCGAGTTAGAAAGCAAAGACAAATTAAACAACAAAAAAAAAACGGGTAGGCTACGCTTAAGCATATTTGGCTTGCAGGTAGCATGAGGTGCTGAGGATTTGGAAAGACCACTTCTGCAGACGGTATAACGGCGAGGACGAACCAAATACCGCTGTCAGGCAGAACGAAATATTCAACCCGGGCGAAGACGTTACCGACGAAGCATACGAACGATTCCGCCCACCCGACCTGGAGGAGGTGAAAGTAGCTGTGTCTAAGCTTTGTTGCAAGTGCAACAAAGCAGCCGGAGCAGACGGCCTAGCTGCCGAACTTTTTAAATCCACTGGCGATGAGCTGGTTAGGAGCATACCAGCTTATCTGCAAGGTATGGTCGGAAGAAAGCATGCCCGACGAATGAAACATTAGCATTGTTTGCCCGATTCTGAAGAAATGAGACCCTCTGAGTTGTGCCAACTACAGAGGCATACAGTGTGAACGCCTGAAGCCGTTTGTCAACAATCTGATAGGCACATATCAGTGTGGCTTTAGGCCAGGAAAGTCCACCATCGATCAAATATTCACACTACGGCAGATCTTGGAGAAAGCCCAGGAGTTCCAAATCGATACACACCACCTCTTCATCGATTTCAAGGCCGCGTATGACAGCATCTAAAGAGACGAGCTATATAGCGCAATGTCTAGTTTTGGCATCCCTGCCAAACTCGTCAGTCTGTGCTGATGACGATGGAAAATTCACGCTGTTCCGTCAAGGTCGGCAAAGACCTCCTCACCGATCCCTTTGTTGTCAAAAAAAGATTTAGACAAGGCGACGCGCTGTCATGCGACTTCTTTAACATCATACTTGAGAGAATTGTGCAGAACTGTCGCGCCAACACCAGAGGTACAATCTTTCAAAAGTCCGTCCAACTACTCGCATACGCATTAACATAATCGGTAGAACAAAGCGTGACATCAGTGAAGCCTTCGTGAGTATTGGGACGGAGGCAGCGAATATGGGTTTAACAGTCAACGAGGTCAAAGCCAAGTATATGCTGTCATCAAGAAAAGACACCCAACACCGACGTCTTGGACAAAACATCACCATCGACAGCTATAACTTTGAGGTAGTTAGGGACTTTGTCTACCTGGGTTCCGCTATCAATTCAGACAATGACACCAGCGCTGAAATTAAACGAAGGATAACTCTTGCCAATCGCTGTTTCTTTGGGCTAAGGAGGCAATTGAGTAGCAAAGCCCTCTCTCGAGCAACTAAAGTGTCCATGTATAAGACCCTCATCATCCCAGTCCTGCTTTACGTTGCAGAAGTATGGACCCTGTCAAAGGCGGATGAAAACACTTAAGGCTGCTTCGAGAGGAAAATTCTTCGGACGATTTACGGTCCCGTCTGCATAGACGGAGAGTGGAGGAGGAGATATAACATCGAAGCGATACCGACCTATCCAAAAGAGTCAAAACAAAATGTCTACGATAGCTGGTCATCTAGAGCGGATGGACACCAACGCCCCGGCCCGGAAAATCTTCGAATTCACACCCCAGGGACGGTAGAGGAACACTGAGACTCAGCCAACTTCGCGTGCAAAACTGGAGACGGCTAGCTAGAGACAGAGCTGGCTGGCGAAGCTTGTTGGCTGAGGCCCAGGTCCACCCCGGACTGTAGCACCACATTAGGTAAGTATGTAAGCAGGAATAATAGCGTGGGAAGAACGCCAAGACTGACTCACAAATAATACAAGATTTTTAATATTGTAATATTTTCGGCCTGGAGTTCGTCAAATAAAACTCAATTTCACTTTTGAAATCACACAATGAAACACTTTATTTATCAAACAAACTTATTTAAACTCAGATCACACTGTTATTCAACTTTACTATTTAGAATTCAACACTTTATTTCAACTCAATCACTTTTTACTTTATTACCGATTTTCACAAGTCCACGTTTAAAATATAACTGTCCCGTACGAGCCTGTCACCCGTGTATTTATACAAAATTAAGCACCTTCTAGTACGTTCCATACCCCCTTTGGTAATTTTCCATTGGTACTCCTCCGCTGAATTCCAAGGAGGGGAAATCGAAATTCGAACTTCGGATATGACAGCTGCTGTCAGATGACTGGAATGACAGTTGGGTATGTTCATTTAGTGAATCGAGCGGGTGCGTTTGTAGAGTGAATCGATGGGTGCATTCAGGGACTCCTGCGAGTTGTTTTCTTTCTTGTCGCCACATAACATTGCCCCCCTCTTAGTTTTGTTCGTCCCGAACAAGTACGTCATCATTGCTTCCGTGGTAGCGATGTAGGCGATCAACATGGACAACTTTCATCTTCGCTCTTGGTCCTCTTTGGATTCGGAATACGACATCATTAATTCGCGTTACAACTTGGTAGGGACCTTCCCAGTCCTTCTGAAGCTTTGGCGATCTTCCCTTTTTACGATGTGGGTTATAGAGCCATACCAGATCTCCCTCGTTGAACTCGGGTGCCGTTGCTCGCGCATCGTATCTCGTCTTCATGCGGTCGCTTGCAACTTTTATATTGCTTCTGGTTCTCTGGTGGATGTCATTAATCCTTTCTCTAAGGTCAACCACGTAGTCCTCCTCGCATGTTGGTTCTTCAGTGGGAAATCCGAATTTAAGCTCACTGGGTAGCCTGGCAGTTCGGCCAAATAAAACTTCAGATGGAGTATATCCAGTTGTACTGTGAATAGCATTCCGGTAGGCCATAAGGAATAAAGGTATTCGCCGATCCCAATCCCGTTGATTATCGTCCACGACTTTAGAGAGATGTTCCTTCAGCGTCTTGTTGAAGCATTCCACCATTCCATCTGATTGTGGGTGAAGAGGTGTGGTCCGTGTCTTCTGTAGTTCGATTGCTGCGCATACTTCCTGGAATATCTTCGACTCGAAGTTTCTTTCCTGGTCGGAATGTAATTCCATTGGCCCTCCAAACCTGCACACCCAGTGGTCCACTATCTGATCGACAACGGTTTTCGCTTCTTGATTTGGGATCGCAAATGCCTCGGACCACTTGCTGAAGTAATCGGCAATAACCAGGATGTAACGATTACCGCTTTCAGTTTCCGGAAACGGTCCTGCGATGTCGACGGCGATCCTTTTAAAGGGAGCACCCACATTGTACTGGTGCATTTTACCCCTGGTTTTGACTTTGGGTCCCTTACTAGCAGCACAAGTAGAACACTTCCGACACCAACTCTCAACGTCGCTTCTTGCACTCAGCCAATAAAAACGTTCCCGTACTTTTTCCAGAGTTTTGTTGATGCCCAAGTGCCCACCAGACACTCCATCGTGCATTTCCCGTAGAATCTCCTGGACTTTCGACCGTGGAACCACAAACTGCATCTTAAAGGATTTTCCATCCGGCATTTCCCATTTTCTTCGCAGAACGCCATCTTGTACATGGAGAGAGTCCCACTGCGCCCAATATGCCTTTAATGTGGGACTTCTGTCGGATATATCCCTTGCGCTCGGTTTCTCCATAGATTCCTTCCATGCAAGGATTGGCTCAATGTCAGGGTCTTCTTGTTGTGCGTTGCGAAGTTATTAAAGGATTTTTTTTTTCTCGAAGGATTTTTAAACTGCAGTAACCATTTGAGCGCGGCGTGGTCGGTACGCAAGATGAACTTCTGGCCGCTCAGGTACTTCTGGAAATGTTTCGTCGCCAGGCAAGAACTTCATCGCCTCCCAGTATTGCTCGAAGATTCACAGCGTTGTCGTTTCCGTATACCATAGGGATCTCGATGGTTCGATACCTTAGCACCTGCATTCGAAGGTCAAGAATTACCTCGTGTGCCTTCATGAAGTCCACTCCAATTATGCATTCGTCGCATATGTCGGCTACCAAGAATGCATGTGAGAAGGTCAATCCCTCTAGTTGTATCTGTAGCTGTACCTCCCGTATACTTTCGCCGCTTCTCCTGTAGCTGTCTTCAGACTGTAGCAGCTGGTGTTATGTAGCCATGACGTCTGAACAAGGTCTCTTCGGATGATGGAGGCCGTGGCACCTGTGTCAATAGTGGCCACGCATCTTCTGTTGGCGATGATTGCCTCTACTGTCAGACTCTTGTTGCAGCGTTTTGTTTGCGAGACTTGGATGATGGTCCTGGGGGCGTCGATTCCATCAACCAACTTCTGCCCCGACATCCTGCCAGATGCTTCTTCATTCTGTCTCCTTCTAGCGCAATGTGGGCAACCCGCTTGTCTAACTGAGGCTCGGCACTGTCGCTGCAGGTGTCCCAGTTTGTTACAGTTCCAGCATCTCATTTGTCCCCGAGTGGTGTTCGTGTTTTGCCTTGAGCACTCTAGACCAACCATTTCCCTTATGCGATGGCAACCTTGCGAAGCTTGGTCTGCAGCTTCCATTGTCAGGGCGAATGCTAGTGCTTCAGCGAGAGTCTTCTTACCTGCCATTCTTACAGCCATTTGTAGCTTTCCATCCGCAATGGCATTGGTAAACGCATCGGTTGCCAACTCGTTTATTATCTCCCTGCTGGTGTTGGGATAAGACAAATTCGCTAATCGCTCGATGTCGGCTTGCAACTGTTGAAGCGTCTCACCCCTTGTCTGAACTCTTCGGCGCAACTGGACCCGGTAAACTTGTTGCATGTGGTCGTCGCCAAACCTCATCTCGATGGCCTTCACCATGGCATCATAATCTTTTTGTTTTTCTTCAGGGATGGTCTGCAGCAGTTCGGCAGCTGTTCCTCTGAGCGCAAGCGTGAGAGCAATTGATTTATCTTCGTTGTCCCAGTTGTTTGTCAACGCTGCAGCTTCGAATTGTCTCCTATAAATCGGCCACGATGTTTGGCCATCGAAGACAGGCATTTCTTTGCGTAGTGGACCGTCGGGCAAATATTCTCGCACTTTCTGTTTCTTAACCAACTCCAGCTCCTTAGCCAATTTTTCTACTTCCGATTTGACTTCAGTGAATTTTTCCTCCACGCTTTCAATTCTTTGATCTACTGCCTGGAACTTCTCCTCAAAAAACGCATTCTGGGAATCAAGTTTGCTTTCTAGAGCTTTCTTCTGCTCATCGAACTTAGTATCTAGCTTTTCATCGAGAGCGTTCTTTTGTTCTTTTTGGCCGCTCTCCAGCTTCTCGAATTTGTCTTCGAGAGCGTTCTTTTGTTCTTCGAAAGCATTCTTTTGTTCTTTTTGGCCGCTCTCCAGCTTCTCGAATTTGTCTTCGAGAGCGTTCTTTTGTTCTTCGAGAGCGTTCTTTTGTTCTCCGAGAGCATTCTTTTGGCTACTCTCCATCTCTTCGAATTTCTCCAGAAGCAACTTCATGAAAGCGGGCATTTCATCGGCAGTACTTACTGCGCTTTGTTGCTGTTCTTCTTGAACTTCGAACAGCATCGTGTCTGGATGTCCACCTTCCTCGGTAATAGCGTCCTGGAGTCGGAGCGACAATTCCCTTTTGAGCCCCGAAGTCTGGAGGTTTCTTTTACCCAATTCCGCTTTTAACTCAGCTGTTGTCAATTGTTCAATTTTTCGACCCATTTTGAATTGTCTTCACACAATTTTCACAACACAATCAGTTTATGTCTTATATCTGTTCCAGAAAATTCACTCGCGAATAAACAAATCACTGAAACCGTTTTTATAACTTAGTTAATTATAGCTTTATCGCACAATCAGCTACAATGTATCCGGAATATTCCACAATCAAATTTGTATGAGTCACCGACACTGTTTACACACACGATATCTCTGGAAAATTCCACTGCACAAATAAATCGTTTTAGTCACCGACGCTATTTACGCGCACTTTTTCTAGAAATCTCCACTTAAAACTGTTTGACACACTAACACTGTTCCGGAAAATTCCACTGTAGAATTTACCCGCACAATTATGAGTTTTATCCCCAATTTCTGACACCAATGTAATATTTTCGGCCTGGGGTTTGTCAAATAAAACTCAATTTCACTTTTGAAATCAATTTCACTTTTGAAGCAGAAACAAGCCTCGGATTCGGACGGATTTACTGTTGACGACCAATGCAAACGAGAAAAGGACAACGAGCTCCGGATCTGCACGTGGAATGTTAGGTCCCTTAACAGACCACGTGCAGCCGAGCAACTAGCGGAGGCCCTTAACGACTGCAAGGCAGACATTACTGCCATCAAAGAAATGCGGTGGGACGGGCCGGGCAAAAGAAGGATGAAAAACTGCGACATCTACTACGGCGACTGCTATCGGCATCAAAGACAGCGCCTATTTGGATGTGGTTTCGTTGTTGGAGGCAGACTTAGGCAAAAAGTCTTGAGCTTCAACCCTGTAAGCGAGCGCCTCGCGACGATCCGCATCAAGGCTAAATTCGCCAACATTAGCCTGATATGCGCACATGCCCCCACAGAGGAGAAAGATGACGAGACCAAAGATATGTTCTACGAGCTCCTGGACAAAACTTATGAGCAGTGCCCTAGCTACGACATTAAGATTGTCCTAGGCGATTTTAATGCCAAGCTAGGAACGGAGGGCATCTTTGGTCGTACTGTCGGAAAGCATAGCCTGCACGACACGACCTCCGATAACGGATTCAGGCTGATCGACTTTGCTGCGGGGCGACACGTTGTGGTAGCTAGTACACAGTTCCCGCATCTCAATATCCACAAAGGGACATGGAGATCTCCCGATCAATCAACCGTCAACCAGATTGACCATATTGCGATCGACGCAAGGCACTCCTCCAGTATCATGGATGTCCGAACTTTCCGAGGGGCCAACATTGACTCGGATCACTACCTTGTTGTAGCCAAGGTACGGCTGCGGATATCCCGACCAGCGCCAAGTAATGGAAATACTGTGAGGAAGTTTGACGTCGGCCGACTACAATCGCAAGAGATCGCCAGGTCCTTCTCCAACCGAGTCTCTCAAAACCTTCTACGAAGTCCTATGCAACCAGCATCAAGTATTGATAGCCAGTGGCAACACTGCCAAAATGCCATCAGAGACGCCGCCTCTGAAGTGCTGGTTTTCACACGGCGACCACAACGAAACCCCTGGTTTGACGATGAATGCCGGCAAGCACATGCAGCTAAACAGGAAGCATACAAAGCGGCGCTGCACAGAAGGACTAGAGCTGCTCGCGAGCTCTACGAGCAGAGGAGGAGAGAGGAGCACCGGCTTCTCCGAAGGAAAAAGAGAGAGCACGAGAAGCGCGCGGTTGAAGAGATAGAGAGATGTTACAACAGGAATGAGGTTAGAAAGTTTTACCAAAGGATCAAAAGGTCCTGCCAAGGGTATAAACTTCGAACTGAAGCCTGTAAGGACCATCAAGGGAACATCGTTGTAGAATCGCAGTCGGTGCTGAGGATTTGGAAAGACCACTTCTGCAGACTGTATAACGGCGAGGACGAACCAAATACCGCTGTCAGGCAGAACGAACCATTCAACCCGGGCGAAGACGTTACCGACGAAGCATACGAACGATACCGCCCACCCGACCTGGAGGAGGTGAAAGTAGCTGTGTCTAAGCTCAAGTGCAACAAAGCAGCCGGAGTAGACGGCCTAGCTGACGAAATTTTTAAATCCGCTGGCGATGAGCTGGTTAGGAGCATGCGCCAGCTCATCTGCAAGATATGGTCGGAAGAAAGCATGCCCGACGAATGGAACCTCAGCATTGTTTGCCCGATCCTGAAGAAAGGAGACCCTCTGAGTTGTGCCAACTACAGAGGCATAAGTCTTCTTAACATCGCATACAAGATCTTTTCTGCTGTACTGTGTGAACGCCTGAAGCCGTTTGTCAACAATCTGATAGGCACATATCAGTGTGGCTTTAGGCCAGGAAAGTCCACACTGCGGCAGATCTTGGAGAAAACCCAGGAATTCCAAATCGATACACACCACCTCTTCATCGATTTCAAGGCCGCGTATGACAGCATCTATAGAGACGAGCTATATAGCGATATGTCTAGTTTTGGCATTCCTGCCAAACTCGTCAGTCTGTGCAGGATGACGATGGAAAACTCACGCTGTTCCGTCAAGGTCGGCAAAGACCTCACCGACCCCTTTGATGTCAAAAAAGGATTTAGACAAGGCGACGCGCTGTCATGCGACTTCTTTAACATCATACTTGAGAGAATTGTGCAGAACTCTCGCGCCAACACCAGAGGTAAAATTTTTCAAAAGTCCGTTCAACTACTTGCATACGCAGACGACATTGACATAATCGGTAGAACAAAGCGTGATGTCAGTGAAGCCTTCGTGAGTATTGGGACGGAAGCGGCAAATATGGGTTTAGCAGTCAATGAGGGCAAAACCAAGTATATGCTGTCATCAAGAAAAGACACCCAACACCGACGTCTTGGACAAAACATCACCATCAACAGCTATAACTTTGAGGTAGTTAGGGACTTTGTCTACCTGGGTTCCGCTATCAATTCAGACAATGACACCAGCGCTGAAATCAAACGAAGGATAACTCTTGCCAATCGCTGTTTCTTTGGGCTAAGAAGGCAATTGAGTAGCAAAGCCCTCTCTCGAGCAACTAAAGTGTTCATGTATAAGACCCTCATCATCCCAGTCCTGCTTTACGGTGCAGAAGCATGGACCCTGTCAAAGGCGGATGAAAACACTTTAGGCTGCTTCGAGAGGAAAATTCTTCGGACGATTTACGGTCCCGTCTGCATAGACGGAGAGTGGAGGAGGAGATATAACATCGAACTGTACGGGCTGTACAGCGATACCGACCTAGCCAAAAGAGTCAAAACACAACGTCTACGATGGCTGGGTCATCTAGAGCGGATGGACACCAACGCCCCGGCCCGAAAAATCTTCGAATCCACACCGCAGGGACGACGCGGTAGAGGAGCACCGAGACTCAGGTGGCGCACGCAAGTGGAAGGGGACCTCAGCCAACTTCGCGTGCGAAACTGGAGACGGCTAGCTAGAGACAGAGCTGGCTGGCGAAGCTTGTTGGCTGAGGCCCAGGTCCACCCCGGACTGTAGCGCCACCTTAAGTAAGTAAGAAAGTAATTATAGCTTTATCGCACAATCAGCTTCAATGTATCCGGAATATTCCACAATCAAATTTGTATGAGTCACCGACACTGTTTACACACACGATATCTCTGGAAAATTCCACTGCACAAATAAATCGTTTTAGTCACCGACGCTATTTACGCGCACTTTTTCTAGAAATCTCCACTTAAAACTGTTTGACACACTAACACTGTTCCGGAAAATTCCACTGTAGAATTTACCCGCACAATTATGAGTTTTATCCCCAATTTCTGACACCAATGTAATATTTTCGGCCTGGGGTTCGTCAAATAAAACTCAATTTTGAAATCACACAATGAAACACTTTATTTATCAAACAAACTTTTTAAACTCAGATCACACTGTTATTCAACTTTACTATTTAGAATTCAACACTTTATTTCAACTCAATCACTTTTTACTTTATTACCGATTTTCACAAGTCCACGTTTAAAATATAACTGTCCCGTACGAGCCTGTCACCCGTGTATTTATACAAAATTAAGCACCTTCTAGTACGTTCCATACCCTCTTTGGTAATTTTCCATTGGTACTCCTCCGCTGAATTCCAAGGAGGGGAAATCGAAATTCGAACTTCGATATGATATGACAGCTGCTGTCAGATGACTGGAATGACAGTTGGGTATGTTCATTTAGTGAATCGAGCGGGTGCGTTTGTAGAGTGAATCGATGGGTGCATTCAGGGACTCCTGCGAGTTGTTTTCTTTCTTGTCGCCACATAACAATATGTATGGGAACGTTTGAGCCCATCCAAAAATAACCTGTGTCATAAAAGTATGCCGTGCGTCTGCTCTCCGTTGTTGGGAATTACGACTGTGATTTTTTAACGGCGAGGGGCCTGGACAAACTTACAAAAAGCACCAAAAAAAACAATAAATAAAAAACCGCATGAACTCACATAATACCTCCAAAAACTTTTTAGGCATCATAAAAGTACACCAAACACCTGCTCTTGATTGTACGGATTTTCGGTTGTGAGTTTTTTTTGTCAACAAACGAGAGTCGGTGGATACAGGGTGCAACATACAAATACGCATCGAGTTGCTTGAATATATTCAGTATTATTTATGCAAAAGTTAGGTCATAAAGAATCTGTGCAAAAATGATAATTGACCGAATTGATTACTACTACCACTACTACCAAACAACAAAATAATTAATTGTTCACCTGGATGGGCAAATAAATGAAATAATTTGATTGCAAAGTTTTCAAAATATGAACAGAAATAGAATTAGTGTCGGAAAAAATCATTTGGCATCCCATACTTATGAATCGACCGCAATTGATTAACCTTTAAATGTAGAACAGCTTCAAAGTGGGATTTACTTTAGAATTAGTAGCAGTCGTTTAGCAGTAAAAGAGGGAAAAAAAGAAAAAAGTAAAAGAAGAAAGTGTATTCTGTCATCAAGAAGAAATAGCCAACACCGACGTGTTGGAGATAACATAAGACACGTACACCATACACCAGACAGCTATAACTTTGAGGTAGTTAGGGACCATGTCTGCCTGGGTTTCGCTAGAAGTTCAGACAACGACATAAGCGCTGAAATCAGCCGAAGGCTTACTCTTGCCAATGTTTTTTTCTTGAAACTTAGAAGGCAAAGGCCTTTGTCCAAAGGCTAAATGTCCATTTATAGGCCCTCATCATCCCAATACTTCTTAACGGTGCAATATAATGGACCCTCAAGACTATTAGCTGGAGAGGCTGGCGAATCTTGGTGGCTGAGGCCCAGGTCAACCACGGACTGTTGCGTCACCTAAAGTAAGTTGTAAGTATCTAAGTTATAAAGCGTTTACAAGTAGGTAAAACTAACAATGTTAACATTTTAGAAAAGTCGTTTTAAACCTAAATTTTTTTAAGCTTATTTAGAAATATGACAACCGGACCGTATGAAGCCATACGCAGAGCGGTCTGTCGGCTTTTGTTGTGAGCTAAGCTCATCTTTTCGTAGTGCAGTCTACTGTTCACATGTTGGGTGAGTTTTTATTTTCGTTACTCTAAAAAAAAGACCGTCAAGTATGAAGACATACGCGGAGCGGTCCATCGGCTTTTGTTGAAGGTTATGTTCATCTATATTGCGCAGTTTGTGTAACATTCTATTTATTTATTAAAATTATTTCTGGATATATTTTACAGTCTGTAATATACTTTTTTCGTAGTGTTCCTGTTGGGTTCTGTACTGTTTCCTACTGTTTTTATATTGGGTGATTTTATATTAGGTTTCGTTACTCTAAAAATAGGCTGGCAAAAATCTTTACCGTTTCGAAAATAGAGGGAAGGACTATAGCCCGGTAAACTGAGGCGCGAAGAACTTCTAATATAGCGGTGAGAACAGCCGAAAAAAAGACATGGAAAAAGTTCGGCGAGAGGTTGGAGCAGATTACAGATCTGCAATTGGAAGACTATTCGCCTGCTCAGAGATAAAGGAAATTTAATATCGTTCAAGAGGTATTCAACATCCTTGAGAACGACGTCTTACGCAGATGGAGCGATCACTTTTCCGAGCTGCTCAATCCCGAACAGGTCACTGAAGATGGCAATTCCATTGGTAATAAGATTAGGGCGGAGAATAGTCCTAAAGTAGATGAATCGCTTAAAGTGGGTAACTCTGCTGGAGTTGATTAAATAGGGCCAGAAATGTTCAATGCAATGTGTGAAGAAAGTAGTAAATGGCTAACACGTGTCATTAATGTGGCCTGCGAAAGCGGAAAAGCACCTAGAAATTGGCAAGCAGGTGTAATAGTGCCCATTTTCAAAATAGGGGACAAGAGAGATTGCTCTAATTATAGGGGTATATCTCTCTTAAGTCTTTCGGGAGAAGTATTCGCAAAGGTGTTGGAAGCGCGTTCCAGAGCTGTAATCGAGCCTTTGTTGCGGGAAGAGAGAGCAATGCGCCTTTCGGCCTGGCATGGCAGAGGCACAACCGACTAGCTTTTTATACCCCATCCCAAAGGCTAGGAGGTATACATAGTTTGTAACGTAGAGAAATAATCACCGTAGACCCCCAAGACCTTAAGGGCATATGATCGAAACCGAATTGTAAGTCGAATGAGCCATGTCCGTCCGTCTGTCGGTAGTTCTTTGGCCTTACATTTTGAGCGAGGAACTTGAAACTTGTTATTTGTTCTTTCTAGGTCCCGAAGCAGTACAAGTGTAAGAAATTTTAAATCCGCCCACTGACACGCCCACTTTACTTATTAGTATGAAAAATTGTCGTTGGAAGCTGAAATTCAGTATGCGATATCCTCGCTTAAGTGTATTGTGATTGGCATTTAAAAAAAAAAGCGAAAACCGCCCCCTTGTAGGCGTGGTCAAATTTAATATGCATTCTAATAAACGGTTTTTATTTGATATATTTGCATTTAATCCAAAAAACTTGCACTATAAAATGTTCGGATATGTGCGTAAGTTATCAACTCAAATGAATAAATAGTTGCCACGCCCACCTTTGGGGGCGTTTTTAAGTAAAAAATCAAATTTTTAATATAAAACCGCAATCAACACGTGTATACCACATCTGATAAAAAATATTATAAAAAAAATG
The DNA here is from genome assembly GCA_947623515.1 of Neoascia interrupta. Classification (NCBI taxonomy): domain Eukaryota; kingdom Metazoa; phylum Arthropoda; class Insecta; order Diptera; family Syrphidae; genus Neoascia; species Neoascia interrupta. The sequence goes on from OX392463.1 coordinate 129,822,935, forward strand.
TTATTGAAAAGGGGTTGATGCCACGCCCCTTTTTGTAAGAAAGAAGATTCTTAACTGACAATCTTAACACCATTAAAGTCAATAGAAACTGAAATTTAACAACCAAGATTTTTGGATTAAGGCGGATTGTTACACCCCCACTAGTTACTCTGAAATTTATTCTTGAGAAGGACTGGGAATTTGCCCTACCGGTCTACGCATGTTTTGTAGATTTGAAAAAGGCCTACGACCGGGCTCCTCGGGATAAACTCTGGAGGGTTTCACGGGAATTTGCACTAAGTGGGCCTCTTCTGAGAGCCATTCAGTCTTTGTATGGGAACTGTGGAAGCAGTGTTCGGATAAATGGCGTCAAATCCCAACCATTTGATGTGTGCGTTAGATTTCGCCAGGGCTGGATGGTGAACCGCAGGTTTGGTGAGGAATCTTTCGAAATGGCTGGTGTAAGGATAAGCTTTTCGCAGACGATTAAGCTATCCTGGCATCATCCAAGGAGGAACTTCAGCCAGCACTGGATGGGTTTTTGCGGCCATATATCTTGAAGCTGGGATGAAGGTAAGCGTGAGCAAATCCGAAGTGATGGTTGTTTCCCGAACTCCGGTGCAGTGTAACCAGCACATAAATGGTGTCCCATTGAAACAGGTAGAGAGGTTTAAGTATCTTGTGGTCTTTTTCATGAAAGATGGAAGGAGTGATACTGAGTTATCCTGTCGGATTGGCCAAGCAGGAGCAGTAGTAAAGGAGCTGAGCCGGCCGGTCATCAGAAAAGCTGAGCTTGGAGTGAAAGCGAAGATCTCAGTTTTTAATTCAGTGTTCATTCCAACCATCAGGACCATTAATGCGGCCTTGCTCCACGACCTTAGGATAAGCGGTCACCAAAAATTATGACGATATTAACTTAAGTGTAATCAAGCACATCTAGGAAACCATTTACTATTTCAGAACTATTATAGTTTTTTTTTTAATTTCAAACCATGAACTACGTCTGTTATTTATTTCAAAATTTTGCCTATTACCGTTTCGAAAATTCGGGGGAGGGAGGACTAAATGTGTCAACATATATGGTTCTTGACCGGCCTCAAAATATGACAGGGCTTGGAAATTGTTTACGAAATCTTACACTAGTATGTATGATTGAATGAAACTCCACAATTTTAATGTACTGATGCAACTTCATTATGATACTAGTCTCATTGATGTACGCTCCATACAAAATTGTCCCATGTTCTTTAATTAAAATCTTTTTGAATATTCGCAGAATATTCTATGCGCCACTTCTAATCAGCTACAAAAAAAAATAGCAACGAAAAATTTATTATTGTTCTAAAAAAATTATTATTTATCTAAATCTTAGATCAAATCGGTTGAACCGTAGCTCAAATGGTTAGAGCAATACTTGCGATAGGTAAAGGTTGCAGGATCACAAACGAACCCAAAATAGGTTTTTCTTTTGAAATTAAGTCTGCTAGAACTTCAAATGCACTCTAAGAATTTAAAATATATATATGAATCAATAATGTAAGGTAATAATTTTATGTGAGAGAAAAAATTTGTCAACGTTTTGCAAAGCAAACCTGATAATGAAGCTGAGCTGAAGCTTCAAGAAAAGCCGACAGACCGTTGCGTGTATGACTTCATACCTGTAAGTTCATATAATATATAAACAATATGCATTCTGTTTAGGGAGCCCAGTTTTAACATGATTTTTACTTGAAGTTTAAGGAATTAGTAACTTTTCATGGAAATGAGCCCGAAAAATTGAGGTAGGGTAAGCGTAAATTAAGCTGAATAAGTGCATTCAGATCATTTGTAAAGTGGAGTGCCGTGGCGTAGTGGTCAGAAAAATAGACTCGTTTTTTTCACGGTCCCCACCTTCGCCAGGGTCTAACAAGCCCTCTCCTAGTAATATTTGTTTCGAAAAACTTCTCTGAGTGCCTTTCGGATTACGCAGAAAATGGTAGGTCCCGTTGTATGAGCAGAATCAACACAAACAGCATACATTGTTGAGAAGTTAGCCCTGGTTCACCTCGAACTGTTACGCCACTCTGTTTATTTATTTTAGACCATTTGTAAAAACCAAAAAAAGTATTGGAGATAGAACTGACCCTTGGGTTGGGTACACCAGAAAGGTATAGTACCTACACCATATATACGTCCTTACCAAAAGAAACTCTACTCCCCATTCTTTTCGTTTATACCTTTGGGCTATTACATGCTGCAGCTTGAAAACCCCTTGCTTAGAAAAATTATGATTAATCCTTAACCCTTACATAAGTACTAGTATTTTTAAAATTCTGCTTAGATGTTGGGAGAAATAATTGCTGATCCAAGATTCCTATCTGCCGAAATCATTGTAAGGTTAAGCATTGAGAAGCATTCAATACTAACACAACCTTGAATGTAAGATCCTTAATAGAAATTTGCATCAAAGTAAAATTTAACCACTACATACATTGCAAAACTGCATAAAAATTGCAACTTTATAGTAATTTACATTGCATAAAATGTCGATTAAGGATCCCCAACCCCCAAGAAAATCCGTTGTGAATTCCTGGAAATTCAAGTTAATAAATCCCAGTACGCAATAACTGTCGCACACCATTGAGATCCTATATTGGTCATGCGACAGTACTTAATCCGGAAAGTTTCTGCATTTTACCAGAGTTAATAACTTTTAAATGCATCCATACGTGTGTACATTAATGTTATTTAAAACCACAAGAGCATACTTACCGGAACGTTGAATGCTGGATTGTGAAGCCAGTGCAGGGTCCTTAACTTCTTAAGTCCATACCCTGTTAGAGTACGCAAACCGTGTGCATGTGGGGAAATGTTAAATAAAGACACTTAACTCATTCAGCACTAAATTGGCGGACGGACGGTTCGTTGATGGTTTTCTATGCAAATTTTATTATGCAGCCATCTGGTTAGATGGCATCTGGTGATGCAATTGCGTGACAGACCTCAGCACTCTGACGAATTAAATAATTACTTTTGTTTGCTACGAGTTTCACACATTTCATTATAATAGCAAAGGATATGTCGAACTCGAACATACAGAAAACCACCACTTTTATGTCGTTTTTAGGCGTATTAAGAATTTATACATTTTGTGTTCTTAGTTTTGAAACAAAAAATCCTTTAAGAATTTTTAAGATTCTAGGGAAACACAACAGTCCCATCTGGGGTTGCTGGTCCCCGATTGAGCGCCACCCCAGGTTGCCGATGAGCTCACCAGAAAGCCCGGGCACCGGTATGGAAAATATTCGGGGCCAACCAACCCCAGCAACAAACGTAAAATATGGGAGCGTCTCAAAATCAACGGCTCCCTGGTCAGCGTCTGTTATCCAGGTTAGGGTAGGGCGAATTTAAAATCCTTTTCTCTTCCAACATATGGGAACAAAATGGACAACAATTGGATGTACCTATGCCAGATGTTTCTATTGAATATTCTGCTGGTTATGCTTTTCTCCGTAAGGCATAACACTTGCGGGGGTAAGTTTTGTTGTCCCTGTGAAGGGCTTTCATGTTCCATACTTTTCTCTTCTATCCTAAAATTCTTTCTGCTCGCGATGTGCTACGCATTTTAAGAGTAGTCACAACACTTTCATCGCGAGCTTATTATAAAAAAAAGTCGGTAACCTTCTCTTCACCCACAATAATACAAAAAGAAAACCGCTATGAAAAACCGCTGTTAGGAGCTCAAAGTGCCCTCTTCTGAACCCATTCGGATTTGTTTACAAATCTTAGGAGGTTCTGAAGTTCCACATTGTACTCTTCCTTGTGTGGAATCGGCTAAGGTGATCCTGTGATAAGTGATGTCATAAATCACAAAAATTCGTCTGCGTAGGCTGTGAACATCACATGAGACTGCTTCACCGTAGGCTGTGAACATCATCAATCGCCGCCAAAATCAGCTGGTCGCCAACTTTTTAAATTGATTTATTTCCAGCCCTTGATTCTCGACTCAGTTATCGACAATACGCAGTGTCAAGCTGAGTCGTTTGCTGGGGACTGATGGAAATTTACCTGGGATCAAGATTGCGACATGGACGTAGGCCAAAAGTTTGTAAATCAAAATACTACCCAGTGCTTCGTTCATGACTCTCTCTTTTCCGTGAATGTGTTTTGCAACTGCTAAAATAACTATGTTGTCGGCAAATCCTTTTATGTTAACTCCTTTTGGAAGCAATAGTTACATGACACAGTCGTGCGTCGTTAGGAGCCCTAACACTGACCCCTGCGCAGCACTACTGGAAGCATTCTAGTATTAGACAATTTGATATTATTCTCCGTAGGTAATATGCTATATACTAACATTTTATAAGTGGGCATGGTCGATGGTGTGGGCGGTTTAATTTTTGTCCAATTAAAGGCTTCGGGCCACTATTGCTTTTCACCAAAATTTGAGTTCCATGCCTTGTCCAACTTGACCAAAAGACATTTTGAAATAAAATGTAAATTTGAGATTGTGTGACATCCAAGTCAATTGCGGGCGTGGCTGTGGGCGAATCCTATTAATTTTCACACTTTGTCTGTACAAAATAAAAACATTAATACACTCCAAGTTTCAGTGTCCTAACTCAATTTTAAATACCTAAAAACTTCACTCATACAAATGGGCGGATGGCTTAATCAATTCACCTGTCGGTCTCGTTCTGATCTCTATTCCACTCTGTTACAAACTATGCATTAAAAGTAAAAGTAAAAAAAAGTCGGATACAAAAATCAATCGTGGGGGGGAACATTTTCTGCTATTTTTTGCAAGTACAGACTTCAGCCAACAACAGTTTACGGCTAAATATTTAGAATCGCAGTGGACGTTTCGGCTTAGGATTCACATGCAATCTGGCGGTCTCCCAAAGCCCGGCGGTCCACCAAAGACCGACTAATTAGACTTGATCTTGAATATGAATTAAAAAGCTTACCGAACGTATCGTTGCTTAGTATGGGAAGCAAACCCTATGGCAAAACCTATGGAATGATAGAACCTATGGATTGATGTTGACGAATGTCAGTCGTTTGACTCCCTTAAATTACTTGTGATTATGCTGGAAATGAATTCTCTTCTTACGGTTTCCAGAAGGAAACTAGTATTTATTTTAAAAAGCTAATTCTACAAGCTACCGAGCTAACTGCAAACTTAAAAACCACAGATTACAGAGGCTTAAGCTTTTTATGAAAATTTTATTACTGCTGCAGTTTCGAGATTTTTGATAATTGAATATCTTTTGAAAACTAGCTCATGAGAAGGAGAATTTTTAAATACTCTCGACTCGAGTAATTTCATCACACCTGATGACGTCCTGACGTAGCCAGGTTCTTCAACTAGCACTTAATTGACTTTCCGCCTTGCTTCCATAGTCGCTAACGACTTAAAATTGAGCATCAAGCGTATAGAGAAATGGATATGATTATTTTTGGGTCAGCCGGACACCGGCAGCCCGAAAAAGTTGAACATCTGAGAGGGCGGATAAGGTGCTCACCGGATGTGCTAGGAAGAAGTTCATGAAGTTCAGGACCTAACATGAAATGAATTTTTTGAAGAATAAGCCATCAAATCACCCCCAGCGCTGGACGTAGAAAAAGAGCTTACCTTATACGAGAAATTAATGCCTGGACAAATATCTCTTGGATACTATGAGAGTAAGCCAACTGAATCAGGGGTTAAGTGAGAGTAAAATCACTTAATTAAGTAAATAATGTAACGCAATGGAAACCCAAATCATAAAATAACACGATTTATCTTTAAATAGCAAACCTACACAGCACATAGACGAATCCTTTCAAATAAATTTCGTCTACATATCAAAAGCAAAGGAAGAAACCTCGTAAACTTTCATAAGATAAATTAAAAAGATGAAACCGCAGCTCAAGGTGAGTTAATATCTTAATGAAATAAACAAAATCTGTATTAACTTCTTAGTTCTTTAAGAAAACCCATGAGCAGACCCTTTCAAGCAATAGTTCTTTTTCAAAACGCCTTGAACCGCTTTATATAGTAATTTTTATTCAAAAAATACCACTTTTTCTTCGTCTTGTCATTAGTTAAGCGTTCTCTTGTTTATTATGGTAACATAATATGGAAGAAACATAAAGTTTCAGTTGCAATCATCCCTCTAGCGTTTTCTGATTTTCCGCTTCAAGTTTCGAAATAATTCCGTTTCCATTGTTGTAGCTCTTGAAAAATCCCTACCGAGGAACAGGACGCCCGAAACTTTATCCAGCAAAATCTGGTTGTTAAAATACACACACCACTCGAGTTGATATACAAAGAGAGAGAGAAACTTTGTTATGCACAGCCAGTGGGTAAAAATTGTATGATGGGTATACTACAACAACTTTCATTGGTACTCGTATACAGCCTCGAAAAAGGATTTGAATAGAAGCTGGTTTCGCGTCTTGGTTGCTGCTTTAATCTTCGCATTTGTGTTGTTGTCGTGAAAACCGAATATTTTCGTTTAAGTCTACATTAATTCTTAAATTTTTTGGAGAACGAAAACGCGAAATAAGTAGGTACATATCTTACATGAAATGTATAATTGTACGTACATACCCTACATTTACACACATAAACGTCAGTGCGTACCTATGTTCACGATAGCGAAATAATTTCTGTGCCAAAAGTTTTGATGTTTGCGCGGGTGGTAACAGGAAATAAACGCAGTTTTGGTGAGATCTTTTTATAATGATTTATTTGAGAAAACAGCTGCGGTTAAAATTCGAGACAAATTCGTGTTTGCTGCCAAAGAAACTTCTCCAAAGCACGAGACATTCTTTAAATAATGAACTCAACACAAGCTCATCTGGTAAAGAATTGAATTTTAAAATGTTTTAATTATTCATATTAATACGCCTGAAAGCATAATCTTCAAACTGTCATCGCACAACGAAATGCAACATGTGACAGTGACAGGTCACTTCGCATGCTGTATCAGTTCAATAAAAGCGTTTAAAGGACTTTTGTTAGAGATGAAGTGAATAATGCAAGAATAGCTGATTCCATTGTCCTGGTAGCCTCACGGTGATAGGATTCTCCAGGTTTCGGACTATATTTCAATAAAAATAAAATATAAAAATAATAATAATTCAATAATAATAAAAAAGAGGTAGTGTTTTACAGCTATTTGGTGCTGTAAGAGACCCAGTGCCAAACAGAGCTATAGTCATGCGAATGGGTGACTTTAACGTTAAGTCTAGGAAGGGATAGAGAGGATCTCAACAACATGTTATGGGAGAGGATGGATTACCGGAGTGATGGCAAAGGATTTGTGGATTTAATGGCAAATGATTTGTGGATTTATGCAATACCAATCGCATTGTCTTAGGCGGCATGTTTGAGGACAAGACCTGCCACAAAATCAGTAAAGACTGAGAGTGGAACAACCATCAATCGATTTAAACATTTCATGAAGCTTCTTCTTGGTGCGCCACCGGAAAGCTCCAAGACAACAATAAGATTAAAATGAAAAAGCAAAGCGCTGCCAAAACTATCGAAAGCCGTTGGACTACCGTAAAATAAGCAAAGTATTGATCTAATTGCTGGTCGATCATAACGAAGACAAACTGCGTGGCTGACAGAAGATGACTGGCAGTGGATCAACTTTCGAAGAGACCTCAAAACTAGTGATAAAGAGGCATATTGGGAGCAAGCAGAAATGAACTCGAGTTTACCTTTTGCAAGCCCAAATTAAGCGCACATGGGTGGAAGAAATTTTCTATAATTAGCGGAAAAAAATTATATGATCATCAAGCTCCCGCAATACGTTTGCATGCTATCTGCAGCATCTAAGATAGTAGATGCATTTGATAAAAGCCTTAGTGCGCCCTTTTTCTCTGTGTACGATGTAGAGAAGATTTCGCTAAGCTAAAGGAGAAATGTGAACTGTAGGTAATGCTTGCGGAAGAAGAAGACTTACATAAAACCTCATGAATCAGAGGCATCAACATACGAAGGCTATACCTAGCGGGTCTGCAGAACTCTGATCCTCCAACTCTGGAAAACTCTATAAGCTACCGCAGAGAATGCGGAAAGCTCTTATTGCATCAAGTCAAAAATGAATGCGGATTAGGCTACAGGAAATCACCTTAGTGATCCCCGTAAAACCAGGAGTCCAGACGGTAATACCTATTAACAGATATTAGTACGACAGGTGTCAACAAGCCCTACATACGCAGCGGGAAACCGTAGCGTAGTACTTTTTTAAACTTTTAAATCACAACAACGATAAGAAATCTATAAGAGAAAAACATTCTTAGGAATGTAAATGATTGCAATAGTCCTTTTCTTTGAGGCAATAAAAGCTCTATTTTATTGGCCTCTGCAAGGTCGGGGTTTTAATAGCCTGAGGTAAGGTATACCTGTCGTAAGAGCCGACTAAAATCGACCGAAATAAGTATTCTTTAATGTTTCAACGGATGCTGCCGATGCTGCTCCATTTGGGGCAGCTTTTGGCAGTAAGGTTTTAACTTATAGATGAGTCTGAAGGTTAAATTAAAATCCAGAAGCGTCTATCACACATTGTGCGGCTCACTGGTCGGCATCTGTCTCCAAAGGGGCGGCTGTATTTAAAAATTAAAATAGAAGTGACTGACCTATTTCTCATAAAAATTACAAGTTAAAAAAAATGGCAATGAACAAAACGAAAGACTTGATTACCCCAGGTGGCAGCCCAACTATGCTGGAAAATCCACCCTCCTCGGAGGCAGGCTCTACGGATTCTGGGGAGAGCCTTTTATTGCTTATAAATCCTTTTGGACAAAACTAAATCGATCACCACCACCTAGATCGAACATATCCGGAAAAAGCACTCTACCGGTAAACCAGGACCAGGAAACCAGAAAATTAAGAGCTTAGAAAAGGAGAATAATGAACTCCGAAGCGAAAATTCGTCCACCTCCCGCAATAAACATCGTCGGGATAGCAGACTTCGGGAGATTGTGCAACCTTCTTGCAAACACGGTGAGAACAGAAAACTATAAGCTTATTTCACACCGAAATAAGGTGTGAAAAGTAAATGTTGACAACGCCGATTCCTATCGCGCGCTGTCTCTTAGACTGAATGCAGAAAGAATCGAGCGGTATACTTATCAAAATAAGCACAAAAAACCACTGCGAGTCATTATAAGGGGGCTCCACCCATCATGCACAAAAGCACAAAAGAAGACGTTGTTAAAGACGTAAAAACTAATGGCCTTAAAATTATTGATGCCGTCAATATCATTAAAAAGGACAAGCAACGCACGGAAGGAAAAAGAGACACTGTGATCAGACGCGGCCTTCCAATTTCTATGCTCTCCTTTGAAAGAAACGAGAGCATAAGCGATATTTATAAAATGAAAATGATACTTAACATTAGGGTTAAAATCAAACCCATGCGAAAGGGCAAAAGACTCATACCACAGTGTAAGCGATGCCAAGAATTCAGGCACACAAGTGCCTACTGCCAAAAAGAACCACGTTGCGTGAAATGTGCCGGAAAACACCTCTCAACAGAGTGCAAAGTTGACAAGAAGGCTCCAGCAGTTTGCGCCAATTGCAACGGAAACCAAACCACCCCGCAAACTATCGAGGATACGAAGTAGCCATAGAGCTGCAAAAGGGACGAGAACCTCTTAAGGAAAATATTCGAGGTCAGAAACCAAGCCCTGGACGTCCAAAAACTGCTGAAACTCCTAAGCCAAGGCCGATCAAAAGTGCGAGATTGGCAAAGGAGGCGTCGACCATAGGCGTAAAAGCTCCGCAAAAGAGCGGCGCCAGTTCAAGTGCAGCGGAGAAACCACAACTGGTCGGACCGAAATCATACGCACAGGTTGCGGCAAACGAAAGCAAGGCAAGATCGCCCACAACAGATGCAGTGTCTCAGGTCCTCGCTGTAATCTTGGAAAAACTTGAGAATCAGACTAAAATCAAGAAATTATATTTGATAAACTGAGTTTAAGCTCGAGTTTAAGCCTCGAAAAAATTACAAGAGAACATGAATATGAAATAGTTTTTTAAGATACTAACATGGAATGCAAACGGCCTTCTGAATAAAATAGACGAACTAGAAGTATTTCTAGGGAAAAATAATATTGATATTTGCTTGATTACGGAAACTCATCTTAAAAACGGGTCTAGACTCAAACTTAAAGGTTAAAACTACTACCACGCACATCACCCATCGCTAAATTCGAGAGAAGGATCCTCCCTCTACATTAAGAACTGCATAAAGCACTTCAAGAACCAGAAGTTGGTTCGGTTTCTGTAAAAATTGACTGCTTAGATTACAACATTGCATCTTGTTATTTCCCGCCAGGATATAGACTGATGGAAGACGATCTTGATCGTATGTATGACTTCATTGGGTCCAATTTTGGTGACTTTAACGCGAAGCATACTTTTTAGGGTTCAAGATGTAATTCAACAAGAGGCAGATTATTGCACAAAAACAGTATGAAACGTGGGGTGAACATTTTATCCACGCGTAAGCCAACATATTGGCCAACCGACACGAATAAAAAGCCTGACCTTGTCGACCTTTCCATCGCTAAAGGGTACCCCAAATACCTTACTCGAATCGAAGTGGGTCTTATGATCTTTGCTCAGACCACTCAGGAGTAATCTTCTGGCAGAAATAGAAAGAGCTCCCAGATTAGCTAGCAAAAACATGAACTGGGACGCCTTCAGAAAAGACTGTAAGGATGGTGTTGGCTCGAATGTGCCATTGAGAACTCCTTTCGAGTTAGAAACCGCAGTTGACAAATTCATTGAAGCAATTCAGAGCGCTGCTTGGAACAACACTTCGTCCCAAAGAACGCAATTAGAACCGACGCGTAACCTGATAGCTTTAGAATGAAAAAACTTTCGTTAGTGGAACTCCGACAGACAATAAGCAAACTTTAAAATAATAAGGCCCGGGTTGCGACCTGATCACTGGCGAAATAATGAAAGAACTACCAAAAAAGGCACTAGTCAAGCTACTTTATATGATAAACGCTGCTTTTAGACTTCTATACGTTCCAAGGCAATGGAAAGTTGCTGAAGTCATAGTCATTATAGTTCCAAAACCGGGGAAATGTGCAAATGATTTGATGATGAAAAATCTTATAGGCCCATATCGCTTCTGCCGATAATATCGAAAGTTGTTGGAAATACACTTTGCAGCAAGTTTATGAAAACTACTTTGCAGTCAACTATCACATTACCTTTGCGTTTTAATTTCCTGAAACTTAGAATTTTAATTTTTTCATTTGCTCATTCTTTGTTCAGCTTTCAACCAGTTTAGTTTTCACTATTAATTAATTGTATTTTCTTCTTAAATAAAAAGTTTATCATCTTAAAATCATATAAATTTATCAAAATTGTTCGAGAAACTTCTGCTGAAGCGATTACAACCAATAATTGCAGAAAGACGTTTGATCCCGGATCATCAATTTGGTTTCAGACCTAACCATTCCACAATAGATCAAATCTACAGAATAACGCATGAAATTGAAAAAGCCTTAGAAGGGAAAAAAATATGTTCAAGTGATTTCCTCGACGTATCGCAAGCCTTCGACAAGGTATGGCACGAAGGCTCGAAATATAAGCTACGGCAAAACTTGCCGGAAGACATGTTTAGAATATTGAAAAACTATCTTGAAAGCAGACTCTTTCAGGTGTAGTACTGAATACTCGAGTTTCAAGCAAATTCGAGCTGGAGTACCCCAGGGAAGTGTCCTCGGTCCGACCCTGTTCCTGCTCTACACAAGAGATATACCTCTAGATGACGAGACAGTCGTGGCCACGTTTGCGGACGATACGGCCATCCTGGAAACAGGTGAATCAGTCGAGTCATCAACGAGAAACCTCCAACGGGCATTGGACAGAATTTGTGGCTGGACGAAAACTTGGCGAATCGCTCTTAACGAGAACAAGTCTACCCATGTGAATTTTACTTACAGAAGGGTTAACAATTTACCTCTGTTCATAAATTCTGCACAAATAGCTTATGCAAATGAAGCGAAATATCCAGGGATGACACTGGACGCTAAACTAAGGCTAAAAACGAAACCACACGTAAGGAAGAAGCGTGGCGAGCTCGAGATTAGGCTCAGGGAAATGTATTGGCTTATCGGAAGAATTTCGAAACTTAGCATTTATAAGAAACTGCTCTTGTACAGGCAGGTGCTAAAGCCGTCCTGGACATACGGTATACAACTTTGGGGTTGTACCAAGCCGAGCAACATGTCCATGTTGCAGACTTTCCAAAACAAGACACTAAGAGCAATTGTGAATGCTCCATGGTATATTAGGAATAGTGATATTCACAGAGATTTATGAATAGCTACTGTGAGCGAAGAAGTAACAAACTTTGCTCGAAATCTAAGTGCTCGTCTTCATGTTCATTGCAACAATAAAATGATCCGTACTCTCAACGAGACTCTTAACGATGTAAACAACGAGCGACGCCGACGACTACAAAAAACCTGCGATCTAGCGACGTAGGGTGAAGCCGCACAAACGAATGGTTTTAGTAGATGCATTCACTGGATAGCAACCTATCCATGGTATCTTTGAAAGATTTTGGAGTTTTATCCTCCGTCCACCCTAGTATTCGTTTAAATAATTTTAAATGCATATTACAATTGCAAAATCATGAAAAACATTCTTGGGGATGTATTTATGATCACAATAGAATGAGTTCATCGGAAGCATTTCGCAAAAGCAAGAACACTTTTTTATGCGCATTTAGAAACAATACGCAGCATGTATCTACTAGTGTTCTTATAAAGTTAATTATTTTGTAAAATTGAAGTAAATAAGTTTGAATGTCCTTAATATTTGGCGGTTCAAAGGTGAATTTTTATTACTTGTTTGTATTTATTCATCGATAACTTTTTCGATCATTCCTAATAGCTTTAAATTAAAAATGGAACTCAGCGGCAGTACCTCATTTATTGGATCCTGATTTTGACGATATGATGTTCAGTTAGTTTGATTGGATAAAAGCTGAACGTATTGGTAAAAGCGTTATAGTGGAGTACTTGTCGCACTCCTGCGTTTGCGAAGCCTGAAGTTTCTGCCCAAAATATATTTACGAATTTAGATTCTGTTTACGATACGAAAGTAAATGTCTTGAACAACCTTAATACAACTGAATCAACAACGTGATATACCCTTATTAGCACATTTCGCAGTTTTTGATGACCTCATCGCGGAATTGTTGGCAACTGGTGCGGGATTGGAAGAAGCAGACAGACTCGGTTGCTCACTCTTCCTGCCTCTTATAATGGCATTACAACTGCAATAAAAACATTGGCCGAAGATAATTTAACTCTTGCATTGGTAAAAAAGATTTTAAGTTTACTTGGTAATTGGTAGCTCACGAAGTAAACTTAAAATCTGAAAGCCGTGATACGAGTGCCATAGTATTTCAAGCTGATACTTCGACTTCAAAATTAAATAGTTTTGGATTTACGAAAAATTATAAAAACCACGGCAAATTAAATTTCAAATCTAACCACCTGTTTAAAGTTAGTAGGAAGCAAAGCAAGATAAGGTGCAATATCGTGGAAGAAAGGGACATGTAAAGAACGATTGCTATCATTTTAAAAAAGGATTTCACTCAATAAGCTTTATTTTGGAACCAGGACCTTCTGTCTATATTATCCTCTTCTTCTCGTTTGAGTCATATTGGTAAATCAAAGTTTTTAGATTTACCCGAATGTTGAAAATGCTCACTACAGAAACCCTGTAAGAGCTTTTGTTAGAGTAGCGCCTAACGGAAAACAAGAGTGGGAAAGAGTGGTAAACATCCCTATCCTTCGCTGTACTGCCAATTTAAGTTGGACGGAGTATAACAAATTTTTAGTCTACATCAGGGGCGGACTAGAAGGCAGTGGCACTTTAGCAATTTTAGAGAAAACCAAAAAACACAAACAATTGCACGTTTCGATTATATCATCAAAATCTATATTTTTTTTGTGCTCCTTTTCGATTGAAAGTTCAGCCAAATTCGTCAACCTATTTCGGCTCATTGGTCACCTTGGATAATTTTTAATTAATTTTAATTATGAAAAGCTTCTTCCGCATGACGCAACTGAGACGCAAATATTTAAATAAATTCTCATCGCCAATGATAGACTCGGTAACGAGTCTGCAAAATCCCACTAAACATCCTTTAAATTTATTTTTGCAGCTACTATGCGGCACCGTATCCGCCCAACTTCCGATATGATTGTTTTCTGTTTTCTGCTATCTCTGTAAATGACAAGATAAGGATTGAAACAACAACACGCAATTCATCCTCTGTTAAATCCAGCAATATTTTTGGTTAAAGAGCTGAAAAAACTGACGCAATGTCTTCCATGGTCTGAGCTGAGACCGTAAGTTTTCCTGACACTCTAACATGGATCAAACTTGCATCTTGAGTCTTTTTGCCAGGCATAATTTTCTTTTACTTTTACTCTTCCCCGCCTTTCAACTGAAATTTCTAGCTCTGCGTAAATTATTATTGCTTTTCTCCTGAATAAAATGCCTTAAGTTTTTGTTATGTGCAAACGCAGGTTGCATTGATTAATAATTGTTGTAACGCGGGTAGTATAAACCCCCGTACCAAGTAATCCTAAAAAACGTCAATAAAAATGCAGATCGTACAATTTATGTAATAAATAAATTTTTATTTTAAATATTTTTTTGTCGCAAAACATGAAATATGATTTCATCTGTGTAAAATGTAAATATTTACAAATTTGTCTCTGCGTTCCATTCACACACTATAGACTTTTCTTGGTTATTTTTTTTTAATTTACTTTTTTGCATTTCCTTTCAGAGGATGTATTAAAATAAATAAATACAACATTATGCAGTCCTTTTAAATAATTAAAACAAAAGAAACCACGTGAACATTTAAAAAAAAAGTCTTTAAATTAAAATGGGCCAAACTTATAAACTTTAAGTAAATTGTCTTGCTTCTATCTTAAGGCATCAACTTATCCTAATTTTTTTTATATGATCGCAAAATTGTATGTATTCTTTTTTTTAATTTTGTACTGAATTATATTTAATCAATTCAATTATTGCAGAACAGTTTATGTACCTAAGTTTCATGGATTTTTTCTTTTTATTAAAATGTTTTGTGCTGCAAAATTGTCGCTTTTATGTCAAAATCTTTTGTACCTAAAAATTGAAACTGCTTTCTGTTTGGTTGGCGAAATAATTGATTCTGATGCAAGACCGACACGAGGTGCATGCATTTGTCGAAACACGAGAAGGTAGAAAACTAACGTGAATGTATCCATCCCTTCACGTTCGTTTCCATCGATGGGGAACGCCAAAATTCAAATTCTCCGGTCAGCTCAAGTCCCTAAAAATTGCAAAATCTCACCCTTCGTCGAACTGCTTTAGAAACTAGTAACAATCATCAACAACACAAAGGAAGACCAAGACAATGAGAGGACGATATAAAGAGGAAACCCAATCCCGAACGAGTATGAAGTGTTTGTCATTTACTTCCAACACCCACGAGTGCTTCGTCCATCAGCTCGTCGTCGGTGATGCATGGTGAATTCGAATGGGGTGATGGCATCACCAGTGGTGAAGGGACGGGTGATTTGAGAATATGTACCGAAACAGATGGTGACGGTGGATGCTGGTGGAAGGAAAGTTTGTTCGAAACTTGAACAGACGATGGTTGAGGGTGTACTGCCGGTGGCAGAAGTTTGATTTCGTTTTTCAGAGACAACGATGCCACAGCAGGCAGATCATCTGCAGCGCTGGGCGCCGATGGGGGACGCATGGTGAGATCATTCGCGTGACTATTCGTATCGACTAGCTGACCGCGATATGAATTGAAATGAGCCACTGGGACAGCCGATGTGGGCGTGGACGATGACAAAGAATTAGGTTGACAGGACAAATTAAAAAAATCTGGTTGCTGACCTTTGTTGGGGTTGGGGCAGGAGCTAATTTTCGGCAAGTTCTTGTTCGAATCATTGCTATTGCCACTGCTCTCCGAGCTTGTCGGTGTGGGAGATGGTGTGAACGACGCTGCTGGCGTCGTAGGAGCCGATGTGGGACGGGGTTTATTTGCAGCATCTCCTGTTGCATCATTAGGCTGTGAGTTGGTGTTTCTTGCAGAGAGCTTGGGAATCTGAAACTTGGAGTTAAATGTCTTCATAAATCCTTCCATGGCCATGCTCGGTGAGGCAAATTGTAAAATCTTCATCATGTCTGTGGGATCTGGCCGAGGGGCAATCTTCTCGACGAAATTCGTTGTTGACCTTGATTTACTCCCCGAAGCTGACTTTCGAAAAGATTCCGAATGAAACGAGTTTGTACTGTGGGACTTTGTAAGAGAACTACCACCGCCAGCACTTGTGCTGAGCTTTGCCGAGAGGTTGCCTGACGAGTTGGATTTTTGAAAATTATGCTTAGTTCCACTTTGTAGTGCTGTGGTCGATGGTACTGCCGAAGACTTGCTTGTTGACAATGACGGATGAGATGGAAATGGCAAGCCTGCAGAGGTTTTCTTCGAAGCAGGGCCACTGTTTACGCCTGGCTTCAGGCCAGTGTGCTTCTTGGGAGAGTTGCTATTTCCAATGACATTGTCTATTTTGGCCGACGATGTCTTGGGCCTACTGCTAGAGCTGCCACTGTCTTTAGTCTTTGTCTTGTTTATTGTAAGTTTGATGCCATCCTGACTTGGCTTCACCATGTATTCAGATCCAGGTGTGCCTACTGCGCCTAGTGTGGAAGTACCGGCATCAACCGACAATTGATCAGATCCCAAAGAGCCCATAAGCTTGTTGACTCCGTCGTCCGATGAGTTCTGGGAGGATTTTAGTTTGTCGATCACTGCATTAAGTGAACTTTTGCGGGCTTTCTCAGCATCGTCCATAAGGGATGCGGGAAGCCCCATGTGATTGGCGACATCAAGTGGCTTGAGTTTAATTGTTGCCGACTTTACCTTCGGACTTGTGGGTGTTTTTGTGTTCAGATTAGAGGTACTGACTGATCGCTCCTTTCCGTCCTTTTCCCGCATTTTAGGCGAAGATGAGAGGCCTGGCGATGACGACAGCGGCCTTGTTGGTAAGGCGAGCGTAGACTTCTCGTGTTTTGGACTTGTTGCATTTTTCAATGTTGACATACTGGGCTTGCCCGAGCTTCCATGCTTTGGCGACAATGTGCCGAAGGGGCTCTTGGGGCTGGACGAAGCATGCTTTGGACTCGTGTAGACTGGTGAATGTTTCGGGCTTGGCTTTGTGTTGGGTGATGTGTGCACCACAATTGCAGTCGACTGCGGGGAAAACTTTCGGGACAGTGAATTTGGATCGGATGCAGGCGAGTTTTGACGAGGAATTAACTTGTCTGGCGGACCCATTGGCGAGTCTTCGCGCTTCTTTTTCCTCTTCTTTTCACTCTTGCTGAACTCTTTGTCGTCCGTCGAACGTTTGCCAGAGCTGGTAACTTTTTTTTCACTAAGTTTCATCCCCGATGACGACGGTCCCGTGACGGGATTAATTGGAGTTATGGTTATGGTGGTAGACAGTGGATTTTGAGAGGGCAGCGTCGTAAGCGGAATGATTTCAATTCCAGGACGTTTATCCAGAGCGACGGAAGGTGGACGGACAGCACTGCTAGTGCCCACCTCCATCGATGGAGATGTTGGCGGAATAGGTGTTATGCTGACGGTGTTCCTGATGTTTGTTTTGTCTTTCCAGATTTTCTGGTACTTTTCTGCTATGTCTGCACTTCGATTGCGCTCAGGTTTTGCCAGCAGAAAACTCGTCGACGATGTATTGGATGTTGATGTGGTAATTGGCGTTGATGGCGATGATGATACAGCGACTCCGGATGCCACGACAGCAGTCACATTGGTGACAAGGGCAGGGTAAATAGATACCTCCTGTAAATTGCTGCTCTGTGCTGCTGTTGTCAATATGCCCAAAGAGCTGGAGTCGTTGCTGCTAATATCAGACTGCAATGTTAGATTACTCTTTGGGCTTTTACAAAAATCCTCTTGCTTTACTTCGGATTTGAATTGTTGTTTGATGAGGGCGCCCCCTCCGGCTGTATTATTTAACTCAGGAAATCCCTCGGCCGAGTTGGTGGCATGAAAAAATTGCCGATTGCCTCCGGCGCCAAAATTTCCATTCATAGATCCGCCGCGATCTGCTATACCAAGCTTCCCGGAGCCCTTAAGGTCTCTGAAGTCGCCACCTCCACCCCGACCACCGGGATCATTTGGTCCAGGAGCTAGGTTAAAATTTCCATAATCCCCGCCGATTCCTCGCTGGAAGCACTTTAAGCGCTCTTGGTCCCAGTACTTAAGTAGGCTTCTAATAGTCACTGGAATCGAAAGACTTTGCTGCACAATGAATGTAAGTTTTGTGGCCAGCGACTCGTAGTTGGTAGACAAAGAGTAGATCTCGCATGTCACCAACCCGTTCTCGTTGAGGTTGAATTCGACGGTTGCCATCGATTCCTCATAGGGGTGCTCCAAAGCAACGGAGATTTGATTGAAGGAAATTGCATTAACCTCGAGAATGGTTGTCGACTCAATATCTAAAACAATTCGGACTTATTAAATGTTGGCTAAAAAAACAACTTTTCTGACTCACCTCCCGCTTTAGTCTGAGGACGAACGCAGCTGGAGAGGAGAGTATAAAAGAGTGCGTGCTTTTTCAGTACGGCCAGAATCTTGGGTACTTGCGATGGTTCGGTAAATGGCACACTTGACACGACAGTAGCCTTAAAGGTACAACATTATAGAAACAGTTAATCAAAAACCCATTGCCTACCTTCATTTGCTTGTTCTCAGTAAAGAAATAACAGTGGGTCTGATCTGGAAGGCAAACAAACAGTCCTTTAGATGAATTCTGCAGCTGGTTGTCCGAAGCCGTTTGTATGATTAGCTTCATGATAGACGATGTTTGAGGCTTGGCACCCTCCACTGGATCAGGTTGTGTTGGCATAAGTGCGCGCAGCATGTTTTGGCACACTGGCAACGGCTTATTCAATCGCAATACAAACGTTGCAGGCAGGAGTATGGAATTATTTGTAGTCAGCGGTGAAAATACCGGCACGTCAGTCATTTCCTCTTTGGTGAATGTAACCGTTGACGAGATTTGCAGCTTATTGGCTGAGGAAGCTTCCAAATTGACGGTTACACTCATTCCTATATTCTTACTGTTAACTAGATCCACCGTGAGTGGAATAAGCGACTTGCTTTCAATGTTTATCAAATCATAAGGTGACACGAAGTAGGTCAGCCTCATTGGGTGGCCTCCACGTCTTTTCAGCACAATTCCAACAGACGATTCAGCGAGTATTGTTGCGGCGTCTTTTGAAAAGTTTTGCGTCTGATACAGGCTTGAAAGGTCCGTTTCCAAAGCCTGTAGTGCAACAAATGCTTGCTTCTTTACTTTTGGCTCAGCATTAAGTTGGTAAATTGAGGAAAGGCCTTCCAGCTGTACTGTGAAATCGGCGAAATCGCCCCGATTCAGGCAATTCACAAGCTCACTACACGACTGCTGCTCGATTTTACATTCGTGATGCACTTTCACGTCCGTTAGGGAGCCATTTGCGTCGAGGATTATTTCCAGGTAGAACATGTCGGTAGATATAAAAAGCACTGACGTGTTGTCCATGAACTTTAGGCCCAATTGCCTAGACAGACTTTCCAACCGTTCAACCAGACCCTGCCTCGAGGTCACTTTAATGCAGTGCTGCATACTATCCAGGCATTTTTGTAGGTTGGCCTTTTCAACTGCATCCAGTGCGTAGCGCTTCTCGAGCATTGACAATCGCATCGATTTGGAGAGTTCTTGAAATGTCTTGTGCTGCGACGAGTGAGAACGAATTTTTTCCATGAGAAGCTCCCGCTGCCATTGTTTGTTCTTTTCAGCAGCGATGCCGAGTGGACCGACTGTGGCCGTTTCTACAGAGTACACACATGAAACCAGTTATTTTTAACCAAGGACAACCAGCACAGGGTAATGGGAGTTTCCACACATTTCTGGATTTCACTTACCAGCAGGTGAAGAATTCATCTTTTTGTGGGCTCCTCTTACAGAATGCACATTTGAGCGATAATGTATGTTTTTAGATTTCTCTGGCCAGTTTACTTTTTTATCAACGCGTGGGATAAACACACGTTTGTTGAAACAAAACACAAATTTAAAAAGTATTTCTTTTGGCAGATGAAACTTCAGCGACCAAATTCACATCGCTGACCACCTTCTGATGGACTTAGTTGTTTGTGAAGTTGGATACGATTCAAAAACGATACTCGATTTGTGTCAGACAGGATTGGCTTGAGGCAGCAAATAATTGTTTTTATTTGAATTTCTTAGTTAGGCAATGTTTTAGTTTGCCATTAGATCTTTTTGTATTTTTTTTCGGTAAGTAGTTGATAATTTTCACATTTGTCATAAAATTGTTTTAGGCGAATTTTTTTAAATCCAAAAAATCAACTGCTTTATTAAAGCTATATGAACTTCGACTTAGTTTCTGAAATCATTCTAGGTTTTTTTGCCCATGTCTCCATCGACCATAATACTAGGATTAGTTGGAAACGTTCAAAATTAATCATCATCATAAAGTTCTATTTGACGTTCGCTCTCTTGCAGTCATTCTCGCCCTCAAAAAGAGCGTCAAAATGACGTTGACCAAAAGCAAAATGACATTTGTTGTAGAACTTATGAAGGCTACTTAATTCTGAAAAATTGGCAGCAACTCGTGACATACAATATAAATAAATTATGTATTGTGACAGTTCGCATTTGTTTTTAAGGTTGCAACCAAGGTAGTATGCAACTTTGAAAAATGCGCAACCTTCTCTGACAGCTTCGCATAAAAATTACTTAAACAACAAGAACTTAAAAAGCTACGCACACTATTCGCAATCATTAGAATAAATATAAAGTACCTAACTAATTCCAATAAAAATAATTGTATATTCTTTCCTTTCCTATCTTACCCTTCATTCTTGCCCCCTTTCTTATAAGAATTTTATTCGCAGGCACAACCACAGACACCCGAAAAGTGTTAAACTTTGAAGCCAATCCAAAATAAGCGAACAATTTTTGTATTTTTTTCGGTAAGTAGTTGATAATTTTCACATTTGTCATAAAATTGTTTTAGGCGAATTTTTTTAAATCCAAAAAATCAACTGCTTTATTAAGGCTATATGAACTTCGACTTAGTTTCTGAAA
Source organism: Neoascia interrupta (assembly GCA_947623515.1). Lineage (NCBI taxonomy): Eukaryota > Metazoa > Arthropoda > Insecta > Diptera > Syrphidae > Neoascia > Neoascia interrupta. Next base: position 129,844,112 of record OX392463.1, read on the forward strand.
TCATTCTAGGTTTTTTTGCCCATGTCTCCATCGACCATAATACTAGGATTAGTTGGAAACGTTCAAAATTAATCATCATCATAAAGTTCTATTTGACGTTCGCTCTCTTGCAGTCATTCTCGCCCTCAAAAAGAGCGTCAAAATAACGTTGACCAAAAGCAAAATGACATTTGTTGTAGAACTTATGAAGGCTACTTAATTCTGAAAAATTGGCAGCAACTCGTGACATACAATATAAATAAATTATGTATTGTGACAGTTCGCATTTGTTTTTAAGGTTGGAACCAAGGTAGTATGCAACTTTGAAAAATGCGCAACCTTCTCTGACAGCTTCGCATAAAAATTACTTAAACAACAAGAACTTAAAAAGCTACGCACACTATTCGCAATCATTAGAATAAATATAAAGTACCTAACTAATTCCAATAAAAATAATTGTATATTCTTTCCTTTCCTATCTTACCCTTCATTCTTGCCCCCTTTCTTATAAGAATTTTATTCGCAGGCACAACCACAGACACCCGAAAAGTGTTCAACTTTGAAGCCAATCCAAAATAAACGAACAATTTTTGTATTTTTTTTCGGTAAGTAGTTGATAATTTTCACATTTGTCATAAAATTGTTTTAGGCGAATTTTCTTAAATCCAAAAAATCAACTGCTTTATTAAAGCTATATGAACTTCGACTTAGTTTCTGAAATCATTCTAGGTTTTTTTGCCCATGTCTCCATCGACCATAATACTAGGATTAGTTGGAAACGTTCAAAATTAATCATAAAGTTCTATTTGACGTTCGCTCTCTTGCAGTCATTCTCGCCCTCAAAAAGAGCGTCAAAATGACGTTGACCAAAAGCAAAATGACATTTGTTGTAGATCTTATGAAGGCTACTTAATTCTGAAAAATTGGCAGCAACTCGTGACATACAATATAAATAAATTATGTATTGTGACAGTTCGCATTTGTTTTTAAGGTTGGAACCAAGGTAGTATGCAACTTTGAAAAATGCGCAAGCTTCTCTGTCAGCTTCGCACAAAAATTACTTAAACAACAAGAACTTAAAAAGCTACGCACACTATTCGCAATCATTAGAATAAATATAAAGTACCTAACTAATTCCAATAAAAATAATTGTATATTCTTTCCTTTCCTATCTTACCCTTCATTCTTGCCCCCTTTCTTATAAGAATTTGATTCGCAGGCACAACCACAGACACCCGAAAAGTGTTCAACTTTGAAGCCAATCCAAAATAAACGAACAATTAGACATTTTCAATTCTAGCTACCTCCTTTCCCTTTTACGAATTCATAAAATGAGTGATGTCGCATATCGCTGTTCCTGCTGTATCTACCTACAGTTGGGCAAAAATGAAGACAGTGTCTTCGGAAATATTCGTTTTCCGATCGCTGTACGCACTGATGACACAACATACATACACTTTCTGCCTTGCGCTTGTCGCTTTCGTGCGTGGTGAAAATGTATAAAGAATCAAATGGCATAAATGTGTGTGTTAAGGTATGCTTGCCGTGTATATTTCTTTCATGAAACAAATTTTTCGGAGCATTTGGTTCAATTCAATTTCAATTAATGCAATGGATTAGCTAATGGAATGAAAGCGCACATGGTAAGGCATAAGATTTTGAGCTTTGTCTGTTTAAATTCTTTCTACCCAAGTCAAAACCCGAAACAAATTAGCTCTTTTGGGTTTCTACTTGGGTAGACACTCAACCTTGGGTTGTCTACTATTTGGGCCAGGGACAAACTGTCAGTTTTGATTGAAATTAATTTTCATCGATGAAGTTTGAAAAAGAGTTTGCAAAGTCTTTGCGATAGACTCAGCACACAAGCATTCGTTTGCTGTGCGATTCTAGTGATGTATTTGCTTGCAACAACTGTGTAGTCTCGAGTGCAAAATATAGTCGCAGCACCATAGCATTAATGATTTCTACTTGCGGCAGCTTTGGCGATTTTCCCTTTTTACGTTGTGGGTTGTAGAGCCATACCAGATATTCCTCCTTGAATTCAGGTAAACTTAATTAAGTATGATTAATCTTGTGATTTAGAAGAGATTTTCGGATGAGTGCTCTGAATTGCTGATTAGTGTCCAGTGGAAACACCCTACAAATCCTCTTGGCAAGAAATCAAAAATAAATCTCATTCACCCTTTTCACAACCGCCTTTATTCTACTTTTGTAACCCTTTTCACATGCTTTTAAACAGTTTAAGTCTCGACAAAGGTAATTAAGGCATAAATTACTGAATAACTAGATATTCAACTTCGAACATGTAAAAGCTTTGCCCACAAGCTGAAATTGATGAATTTAACCATCCTCCGACATTTGTTTACAAATGTGAGTAAATTCATCAATTCGTCATTTCCATGCCATTTCGTTTTGAAGCTTTTACATCAGCTGATCGCGTAAGGTAATTGTTTTTGTATCTTCTTACACGTATTCACCGACACAGAAATTTAAAGCTTTATAAAAGCTTTAAAGGCTGTATAAAAAACGTAAACAAATTGGTGTTGGAGGGTAAGAGGGACGCAAATTGAATATCTAGCTATTCAGTAACCGTGGGACCACAATGCCCGTAGCGCACTGATCAGATATAATGAGATAGGCAACTTGCAATCCCCCTTGCCTGAAACACCCGCAAAAAAAAAAGTAACAGGATCTCTCTCTTGACCCTGTCTGTGAATGCATGTGAAGTGAGCAATGGAGATGTTCAGTGAATCCTTTTAAAAATGGCGGAAGCTGATATAATCTGCCGTCTCAGTCATTCAAAAAATATAAACAAAGTAAACAGCCTCCATTCTTTTTTGGTTTATTTTGTTTTACAAATAATTATTATCTTCTTAGTAAAGGAAAAATCTGCCGCCCAAGCGAGTGCCCATTTGGAATAAATTTTTGCCATGCACATCGGGTCAACTGAAAATCGAATTTGTTTTGATTACAGAAATGTCAAAAGACATCTGATTCTGGTTTGCTGAGTTCAGTCCATAGGTAGAGTTCAGCACAATTGTGGTGGAAATAGGAGGTGGAAATCTTTGCTATTGGGAGTTTTCTTCCACTTTGCTAATTTTTTCTTTAAAATAAACAATCAAGCTATTTGATTGTGTGCATGAATTTTATTAATTAATGCGTTTTCTTATAAAAAAATTACGTGAGACTTTCTGGTCTAAACTTCTTATAAAAATTAGTTGCAAAAAGAATTTGATAAATTTTCCAGTAGTACGAACACATTTTGAAAACAGTTTTTTTTTTATAAATGAATAGGCACATTTAAACAATACTCTGTAAACTTTTAGATCAATGTTTAGAATAAGGAGTTTTTTCCCTCAATTTTTTATTTGTTTTCGAATGATTTCATGAATAGTTTCAATAGTTCGCTTTAATTATTACTAGTTCATTTATCCAATTATAGATAGTAATCCAAATGAATAAATTGACGTCTCAAGTCGACAAGAAATGAAAGGAACAAACGTAGGGTCTAGATACGGATAACGTTTTTATTCACATGAAACAAATTACAGATCCCATCACCAAAAAAGAAATTTTTCGCGATTACACACAAAATTGAGAAAAATGTATTTCAGTTTGATTTTTAAGAAAAGTTTCAATCACACATGAATAATTTTTATTTGAATAGCAGCAGTTGTTTGTTAATAAAATGTTATTCAAATAAAAATTTTATTTAGCTATTTGCGAATTATTGCAAATAAAATTGATGGCATGATTGAAATCAAGTCAAATGATTTATTTGAAAATGTATTTTTATTTCATTATGGAAATTCAAATAACTTCGGAAGGTACAAATTTAAAAAAGTTCTTAAACTTTACAAAAGAAAATTTTAAAGCAAGAGATTTTGTATATTATAAGCTCTTCCAATAGTTTGAAATTTTGACATATAATCCATTATATTTGATTTCTTTGACATCATCTGAAAATCTGTTTTTTTTTCCCGTTCTGTTCCTTGTGACAACACGGATTTACGAAGCGTTAAATTTTATCTCATTGGTTCAAAGTGTATTCAAGCTTATCAACAGACGAGCTATCCGTTCTTCTGTATTTCTCTCAGATGGCCCTAGGTCTTTATTTAAATATATCTTTTACACGAATTTAAAAGACTGTACATTTTTTACCAGTATATTTAAGGCGAGTAAATTCATCAATTCGTCATTTCCATGCCATTTCGTTTTGAAGCTTTTACATCAGCTGATCGCGTAAGGTAATTGTTATTGTATCTTCTTACACGTATTCACCGACACAGAAATTTAAAGCTTTATAAAAGCTTTAAAGGCTGTATAAAAAACGTGAACAAATTGGTGTTGGAGGGTAAGAGGAATATCACTAATTACTTAATAACTAGATATTCAACTAAAGCGTCCCTTTCCCCCCAAAACCCATTTGTTTATTTGTTGTTGTTGTTTTGAGTTCCGTGTCGGTGAATACGTGTGAGAAAAGTAAACAAAAATTTGAGAGCCCGCCAAAATAGCGAGGTGAATTTCACACTGACATTTGAAAAATTTAAATACATATCTTAAAAAAGTCATAAAAGATAACACACAAGTCATTAAAGTCAAAATGACAATTCTGTTTTAATTTTGCCCACACTTGGGGTAGGCCTACATTGAGACTACAAAATCGTAAAATTTAGTTCATTTGAATGTGCCTGGAAATACTGGAATGTTTATGACGTAATTGGATATTTTTACGAATTTTGTCTTTTTTTCAATATAGTTCGGGCACAAATTACTTAATAACTAGATATTCAACTAAAGCGTCCCTTTCCCCCCAAAACCCATTTGTTTATTTGTTGTTGTTGTTTTGAGTTCCGTGTCGGTGAATACGTGTGAGAAAAGTAAACAAAAATTTGAGAGCCCGCCAAAATAGCGAGGTGAATTTCACACTGACATTTGAAAAATTTAAATACATATCTTAAAAAAGTCATAAAAGATAACACACAAGTCATTAAAGTCAAAATGACAATTCTGTTTTAATTTTGCCCACACTTGGGGTGAGCCTACATTGAGACTACAAAATCGTAAAATTTAGTTCATTTGAATGTGCCTGGAAATACTGGAATGTTTATGACGTAATTGGATATTTTTACGAATTTGGTCTTTTTTTCAATATAGTTCGGGTCACAAATTACTTAATAACTAAATATTCAACTTGTGCGTCCCCTTTCCCCCAAAACCTATTTGTTTATTTGTTGTTTATGCTTTTCGGTTTTGCGACGTTGAATGTGTGTGAGACGCTTATTATTATTATTACGCAGTTGGGCTTTTCTTTTCGTTCATGTGTTATTGATGTTCAGTTTTTTATTATGTAGGAATGCAGAAAATATTAGTTATTCAGCAAAACAAGAGCAAAACAAATCGAGAAAACTTCCATCTTAGGAAAAGGCTTTCGATTTTTATTTATTTATTTAAGTTATTTTGTCCGAAAACGGTTCTGATCTTTTTCTTGTATCAATGTGTTTGTAAGAATTTTCTTAAGAAAGTGCTTAAACAACAATTGGCCATATGATTTTTTTTGTTTTAGGATAGGAGGTATATTAAGTTTGATTCATAGTTTGTAACATAGAAAAATAATCACCGTAGACCCCCAAGACCTTAAGGGCATATGATCGAGACCGAATTGTAAGTCGAATGAGCCATGTCCGTCCGTCCGTCCGTCTGTCGGTAGTTTTAGACCTTAAATTTTGAGCTAAGAACGTAAGACTTGATATCTGTTCTTTTTAGGTCCCGAAGCAGTACAAGTGTAAAATTTTTTGACTTCCGCCCACTTTACTTAATAGCATGAAAAATCAAAATTGTTGTAGCAAGCTGAAATTTGGTATGCAATATCCTCACTTAAGTGTATTGTGATTGGCATTTAAAAAAAAGCGAAAACCGCCCTCTTGTAAGCGTGGTCATATTTAATATGCATTCTAATAAACGGCTTTTATTTGATATATTTGCTTTAAATCCAAAAAACTTGCACTATAAAATATTCAGGTATGTGCGTAAGCTATCAACTCAAATAAATAAATTTTTGCCACGCCCACTTTTTGGGGCGTTTTTAAGTAAAAAATCAAATTTTGAATATAAAACTGCAATCAATACGTGTATACTGCATCTGATAAAAAATATGATAAAAAAGTTTATGTTATTGAAAAGGGGTTGATTCCACGTCCCTTTTTAAAAAAAGAAGATTCTTCACTGACAAATTAGTAACACAATTAAAGTTGATAGAAACTGAAATTTAACAACCAAGATTTTTGACGCATTGTGGAACTTGACAGTGGTCAATTGGGATGGGGTATCCAATGATTCGCCTAGGCGGATTGTAATCCTCCCTCTAGTTTTTTTTTTTTTTTAAACTGGAGAGAAATGGAGAGAAAGACCAAAAAACTGCAGCAGTATTTTAATTTTTCATAAAATTCTTTTATCATTGTCTTTCTTGTTTCTTAAGTTTGCAGTCGGTAGCTTGCAGTATTGGTAATCACACGCTTGTGTATTTTGATACAGGTTTTTTGCGTTTATTTATTTCTGGAAGATTTTTTTTTGCCTTCAAAGTTGTGATAACTTAAAACTTAAACTTGTCGTAAGAATAAACCCTAAAGGGAATTAAGTATTGCTGATACTAAATTTTATATGAACTTTTTATGTTTCGTTTGTATTAATTAGAGGTTTAATGTACATAAAACTCAAATCCGATTACGGTAAAAATTATTTTAAGTTCTCACGGAAAGCAACATTCATGTAACACGACCCCAAACTGCGACTTCCAGATATTGGAATTCGTTACAATTTTTCTCCGGTAGACGGAGCAAAAAGCTGATTCCGCCATGATTTCGTGGTGAATTACTTGAACTTCGTGGTGAATCTCTTCAAGTATGGAATACATTGACAAAATGTGAGAGTATGCATGGATTTCCAGGCATTACCAAGGCAACAGCTTGTAGGCCCCCCGGCTTTCCAGTCTAGTTGAATATCTAATTCATTAAGTAATTTGTGGTTCGGGTCACAAATTACTTAATAACTAAATATTCAACTTGTGCGGCCCCTTTCCCCCAAAACCTATTTGTTAATTTGTTGTTTATGCTTTCGGTTTTGTGACGGTGAATGCGTGTGGGACGCTTATTATTATTATTACGCAGTTGGGCTTTTCTTTTCTCCAGAATCGTTCATGTGTTATTGATGTTCGGTTTTTAATTATGTAGGAATGCAGAAAATATTAGTTATTCAGCAAAACAAGAGCAACAGTTAGGAAACAATCGAGAAAACTTCCATTTTAGGAAAAGGCTTATGATTTTTACTTGCGTAAAATATTAAGCGTTCCCAAATTGAAATGGGTTCACTCAAAAGTGCATTATTCTTCTGTTCTCAGTTGCCAATTTGACTTTTAATGTTCAACTCTAATCTCAAATGCATGCAATAATATCGATTTGGAAGGATAAGGATGACAATTATATCATAATATTGATTTGTTCGAATAATGAATTCAAATTATAGCTATATTAAAAATAATAAAAGTGCCTTTGAACCTTTCTAATGACTTTTACTTTTTAATATACTAGCGATTGATTTCGTCAAAACATGTAGAAAACATTTTATTGGTACTTAGCCGTCAATTTTGCTTTTTAAAGCTTTAATCCGGCAACATAAAACACAAACTTATCAGAGGCACAGGCATTTAGGCAGTAAAGAATTAGTTTCATTTGCGCTTTTTGTGTTTTGTTTTTAACTATATATGAAAATATTTAGAAGGCATTTGAAATACATAATGTGTAACTGGAATACAATTAAGATAAAAATGATTTTAAGGTCTCTAGCAAAACAACATTAATGTAACACGACCCATTATGTGGCGACTTCCAGATATTGGAATTCGTTACAATTTTTGTCCGGTAGACGGAGCAAAAAGCTGATTCCTCCATGTTTTCGTGGTGAATCACTTGAACTTCGTGGTGAATCTCTTCAAGTATGGAATACATTGACAAAATGTGAGAGTATGCGTGGATTTCCAGGCATTACCATGGCAACATCTTGTAGGCCCCCCGGCTTTCCAGTCTAGTTGAATATCTAATTCATTAATTAATTTGTGGGGATATCTAGCTATTCAGTAATTTATGGTAGGTATGCTTGCCGCGGAAAATCGCGCTGTTTTTGTCGCAATTTTTTTTTTTTCCCGTGTCCCTAGCCTTAATCAAACAAATAAATTCGAGTATCGCAATTCGTCTTTCCATGCATTCGTTGTTTTAAACCAACGAGTTGTGTCGTATGTGGATGGTTTCGTTTCTTCTTTCATTTCAATTTTTATTCTGGAGTTGGGTAGACCATTTTTCTTTTGTGAAGTGAAAGTACCATTAATCTATAAATAATATGAATTTTCTCAGAAAATCAAGAAAGGCAAAGAGCCATGAGTGCATTCTTGTTACTTTTGTTAAAACTATGAAAATTGCATTTCAAGGAGGAAAAACTTGAATGCCACGTGCGGAATATGCAACACGCTGTGGAAATTTAACAAGGTATGAAATATTTTTTATCTAAAGTACCTACATAGCTATAACTTTTCTTCTGATGAACAATGTTTTATATGAAAAAATAAGGATTAAAATTTTACATGCACCACCAACTGAATCCAATGTGCCAAAAATATACTAAGTTAAGTACATTCAGAATTTGATGAATTTTCTCAATTTTAGGGTTAACCGGTGGACTCTGCTGGCCGTATATGGGAAGCCGACTTAAAATAGGATAAAGGCGTAAGAAATAGGTGAGTGCGCGTATGATTCTCAAATATAAGTTTGAGCCCGTAGTTACCTTTTGTCTTTAAATGATGAAACATGTTTTAAATGATCACTTTGATTAAATTTTATCATGCACCACCAACTGATGTTGTTTTCAAGCATTTTCGACTTTTTTGTAAAAATCAAGAAAATAAAATGTTTATTTTTTTTTTGCAGATTAACATAATGATTGAACAAATTCAAAATCTAAGAGTCGCCGAAAAAAAGAAGTAAGTTTAATGCAAAAGCTTTTATCTGTTTCTCATAATAATGATGAACATGTTTGTAACTGATCGAATGATTATATTTTTACATGCACCACCAACTGACCCAACCACATTCAATCAAATCACATTCTTTTTTTTTTTACCAAAATGACAAGTTTTCCTTTTTTGTTTCAGAATGTCGGCCAATTGAGGAATGAAATTAGTTGGAAAGAACTCGCCTCATTGTAACGTGTAACAATAGTTCAAAAAAAAAACAACCTGTAAAATTTTAATTCATTTTTTTACTATTTGCAACCTACCTGTTACCTAACATCTATAAAAATTATGCAGGCCAAGTGCGTAAGTTGGTTGGAATAGGTGATTACATCAGTTCCCGCCTAGGTATAACGAACACTGCAACCAACGCGCGCAATATGAATATGGGTAGCTTTCTAAGCTCGTATGCAAACTCCCAAACACTGAAAACTAGTTATTTATGGATAGGGTGCGTTTTAAGAGCCGGATAGCTTAGTGCCTATCATACGTACAGTCTACAGGTCGGTTACGATTTATTTAACCACCAGGTAGTGACCACTCAAAACTAATCTCGCCCCCAAAGACTTGACTTGCTCTACTAAAAAGTAAGAGTGCCTGGGTCAAGTAGCTATCTGGAGCTAAAATGTAAAGAGTCCAGCGAAGCTCAATTTAAGTTTAAACTCTTGGGTACCTACGAAAAAACCTTAGAGATGGATGAATACATGAATACATACAACCTATAAATTGCAGTAAACCCTAGTTAATGTCAAGTAAGGGACCCGAAGACTGAAGTCATCTTATCTGAACGAACTTACATTTCCTGGCGGTAAGCTTTGCTTAATAAATCTTGTAACATGGCAAACAAAGCACGAGGGTAAAAGGTTATGAATACTCTTACAAAGCTGCGAGCGGCTAAAAGCTTTTTCCTACAAGTGTTATGTGTTTATACAATTGGTTTTTGAACCTATTGATGAGCAGACACCTTGGAAGGCGAAGTCATTACTCATTCGAATGGCATTGCTATTACCTTCTCAAGGAAACACATACTTTTGAAGAATGGACGACTCCGACAAAATGCTATAAACAAGATTGCAATTTGGATGGTAGCGGTCTAAAAACTGAACTATGCCTCTTAACCAGGAAGCACAATTTGTTAACGTTGTGCGCCATCAAGCATTTCATTGAAAATTTTTGAAAAGGTTAAAAGTTATATTTTATATAAAGAGTTTGAAAAACTAATCGGCCTGCCAAAAGCTGCAGGTTTCTTACATAACTAACGTTCTTTCTAAATTTCTTTTGTTTTATGCTATTGTGAATCAATTAAATTATTTTAATTATGCGTCGTGATGCAGTGCGTAGTATGTAGGACCAATGTGCACGTGTTTCCGGGTTCGAAGCCCGACCGGACAATAAAAGTTTTTCATGGTGTTCCACCTCCGCGACGGTCTTGAAAACTCTCCGAAAATGTGATTTGCCATGGTAGACCTCTAAATAGACTGTTTGGAATCGACAAAAAATCGTAGATCCCTTTCATGTGTATAAAACCCCACCTGTAACGCACACAGCGCGCATGATTGTAGGCGAGGTCAGGCGAAGGCTCTTCTGAGCTGGAAGTGGCAGTTAGTTTTAGCATTTATTTAATTTATCTAGTGTGCTTCAGCGGAACTTGACCGTTCATTTAGTCCATGTTTCATTAACGTTGTTTAATTGACAACGCTGCAAAACGGTTGACCAACCAAAGAATTTTTTTCTATTGGATGATTATATTTGTTGATATATTGTTCCCTTTCTATCTTAAGGAAAAATTACTTGTATGGGAGCCCATTGTTTACTTCAATAAGAAGACTTATAGTCTTACTATCAGACTTATAATATATGAAGCTCTTATAACAAGAGTTAATGGATTGTCATAGGATAAAATTACATAACTTAACATAAACTTTTGTTAGGCTCTCATAAGCAATCACATATCACTTTATAAGAAAATACAAGCTTTAGGAAATCGCTTGGAAAGCTCTACTATGTGCTCTAAAATATGTGAGTTTGTACTTCGTCACATACAATGTAATCATTACCTGATGGCTTCCCATTAACCATGACCTATATAAAGACAAAGGTAAATAGGGTCAGCAAGGTAGCCGAGATAGTCTTATCCGCTCTTTTGATAACGGCTAGATTTAAGCCAAAACACAAGCTCTACAGATTTAACGAATTCATTTTAAGAAATCTAGCTCAGACTGATAAAATTGTCGTCAAACAAGTCTCGGTGCTACTCGCTTTTAACCTGATATGGGCGTTATAGTTTCTCCAATCTCCATATATCAAAATCAACTAACCAGAATCTTAATTTAGTTCGTAACTTCCAGCTCTAGTCTCATAGGAAGCTCATTTCAGCAGCGTCTCATAGGAAGCTCATTTCTGAATAAAAAAAAAATATTCTGATAAACGCTAAACTCAACACTCGCTTCATGCTAGTTATCAGACCAAGTTTATATTGAAAGTACCTGACTTGGATTAATCTACAAAAGTTTTTTATCAGCCACGTAAAACGAAATGCAATGTTTACACGTGAGCAGAAACTCCAGAAAAATTGGATAATTTAGAAGAGAAACTGAAGATTATCGTCAAGGGTCACAAATCCATGCCTACTTGGGAACCGGCTCTGCAGAAGAGTCCCCGATGACATCTTGAAAAGCATTGTGTCGAAATTGGCCTCTTGTAATGCCTCTGATAAGGCAAAAATTTCTTAAAGTTGGCTAAAGCCAGGCATAAAGTTGGTTAAAGTTTTGAATGGAAACGATGCGACTTATGTAAGTAATCCTAGCTCCCTAATCGCGGAAGTATGGAATGGACTCGGATGAAGATAAGTTTTCCATAAGTGCCGACCGTTTGCAATGCAAGTAAAAAGCTATGGAAACCCTTTGTAGAAACCTTGCACACTAGAATGGGTTTCTTTAAATCTTACATTGAACCTATTTTCAATCTTTTACATATCCAGTTCGACTGCAAGTAAGGTACAAGTTTAACTCATGGACGGATTCTGTCTTCATTAAAGATCAATTGAACAATTGCGGCAAATTTAACAAATAAAATTTAAGAAATTATAAACAAAAAAATGCCCCAACAATTAAATCATTGTGCCCCAGCTATAAAGGCACAAATCGAAGCTGAGACCTAACGGCACTTACCCGGGAAACAGTTGCCTTCTTTTTTTCGATGGACATGGACGAACGTTTACTCTTTTTAGCAGAAATATGTTTTATTTGTTACGAATTAAATTTATTTCACTACTCACAAACTAAAATAAAAATTTAACAACTATTCCGCGAAAGAGATTTATACAATATTAAAAACGAAAAAAAAATTACTTTAAACCGCACCACACAAATTGTTCAAGCAAAAATAAGCCAACTGATTCGCCCTCAAAGTGGGTGAATCCAGCAGCAGTGCATTGCAGTGGTACAGTACGGTTCGTGGATTTTAGTAAAAAAAAATTAAGTGCGTATTTATTTATCATGAAGGGAAAAGTTGACGAAGTTATAACGATATGACGCATTTCTGTCACCAATGTAGCACCAAAAAGTATGCAAAAAACAAATTTCTGTTTTTTGCATACTTTTGGCGAAGCATTTTATTTGCATTATTAAGGGCCGGTTTTTAAGCACGAATTCATCCGAGTTTCCCAGTCAAACTGAGATTAACCCAAGAAAAGAGTTTTTCAGTGAACTTAGATCTGGGGTTAATCTCAGCTTAACTCGTCAAATTGGTGAGTAAACCTCGGAAGAACTTTGAAGAACAGTATGAATTTCTTTGAATTTTTTTCTGTGTGGATTGGATTTGCGTGTTTCTGTGAATAATTACATCTGAGAATGTAGGTTAGGTTAAACAGGGGAGTGGTGAAAAGGACCACACAAACAATAGGCACCAAAACGGGCCCATCGCGATCCCTGGGGAACCAGTAAGTTGTAAAGTGAGAGTTTGGAAAGTCAAAAATTTCGAGTCAGATTTTGACAACTTTGTTGACGGAGTTTACTCTGCACTGAAAAACTGTTGCCTGGATTTACTCCAGATTCGTGTTATTACGGGATTAATAGATTTTGGTTTAAGCTGGCAATAGTTTTATTGATGTTTTGACATGTTTTTTAGGAGTAATCCCTAAAGAATGTTCGTGAATTTAAAAGTTTAAAGCAATTACCATTTCTCTTAAGGCCAGTTATTCAGTGCAAGATTATCCGATTTTCTGAGTTAAGCCGCGTTGTCATAAGCAACGTAAAACAGGAACAGACACAGAATCGCATACATTAGCAACTAAAACATAAATTCGCTGTATGCTTTGTGCGTTGCTAAAGTATGAAATTCGGTTTGTGTTCTATGTAACAACGCGTCTTTTAACTGAGTTTAACCCCCGAAATGAATTTTTGAGTGAATATTGATCCGGGATTAATCTCGGCTTAACTCGCCAAATATGGTGAGTTAGTTGCGGATCAACTCGGGCGAACAGTACGAACTTCTTTTCTGCTTCTTCTGTGTGAAATGGCATTAGCTTTGCGTGCTCCTGTCAAAAATGACTCGAACTTCTGGAGCTGGAGAGCCAGCAATTTCGAGAGTCGAACATTTTTACAACTTAACTATGTACTGAAAAACCTAACTATGTACTTTTGCTCCGGGACTAATAGATCTTGGTTTAAGCTGGGCTTAACATAGAGCTGAAAAACCGGCCCTGAGAAACACAAGAAAGAATTTTTCACGCAAAAGTTTATCGACACATTAACCCCAGAATGAAATCGCCTGAAAATTATTTCTGAGACTAAACCAGTTTAATGTAGAACAGCTTATTATTATCGTCTTCAAAATCAACTGTACTTGTCTTGCTAAAGAACTATTCCCAATTCTTCTATTATATTCTGTTGGTAAATTCGATGACGAGGTTTTAGTTTGTGATAGTTTTTAAGAGATTAATTAAAGGTCTGACCACAATGTGTCCTCTAAAATAAACTAGAATAGTTGCCATGTCACAATAGGCCTTTAGGAGGAGATTACCCTAGTTTGGACAGGATCACCGCTAGTGCCACCTGTGGACAGAAACAAAACAATACCAAGTGCAACAAAAGAAAACAATTTTTGTTTGTTTTTGTTGTACGTACGTTGTAATATTTTCTTTTCTTTCGTTAAAACGAACAAACTAAATCTGAGATAACTTCATATTTTTGTTTGTTTTCCCTTCTTTTGTTTTTATATTTAACATAAAATAATTATAATATAGAATAAGAATAATTGAAAATTATATTAAGCATAAATACTTGAATTTTGTTACACGTTTTTTTTTTAAGATTTTCCATTTGTTTATGTTTATATATATATATGTTTTTTAAGACGAAGTTCAGTTATGTTGTGTGTGAATGAATAAGATGCTCTTCTGCTCTGCAAGTTAGTACTAGATTTTGTTGTTTATATGCGCGTCCTTAGGCACATGTATTATATGTGATTGCTTCCTGCTGCTGTGTGTGCCTTACGCCACGTCTTGTGTTTGCCTTGGGTTTTGTTGTTGCCTGGAATTGACGTAGGACGAACCAGATACACCGCCGCCAGATGGTCGACCGCCTCCGGTACGTGGCCCGTTTACTCCACCACCAGACATTGACGACATACTTGATCGGTTGTTGTTGCCGTTGGTGGAGTTGGAATTGTTTCGACTGTTTGAGCTGGTAGTGTTATTGCCTCCACGAGATCTGTAGTTGTTTGTGTTGTCATAGCGTTGGCCATCCTTGTTGTATCCGCTTTCCTTGTTGTACCCGCCATCCTTGTTGTATCCGCCATCCTTGTTGTATCCGCCATCCTTGTTGTAACCGCCATCCTTGTTGTATCCGCTATCCTTGTTGTATCCACCGTTACCACCCCTGTCGCCGTTGTTCGAGTTTCCATTTTGACTATGGTAATAGGAGTTATCGTTGTTGCGGAAGTAGACACCTCTTCCGCCTCCATTTTGCTGCGACGAGGGATAGTTACGGCCGCGGTAACCACCACCGCCCATTCCTCCTCCGTTACCACCACGCATACCCCCGCGGTCCATGCGATCCATACCATTATTAGAACGTCCACCATCCCTACCGCGCTGGTCGTTTCGGTTATAGTTGTTGTGACGGGGTTTACCACCTCCGTAGCTATCATTTTGATGGCTGCCACTGGACCAGTGATTGCTTTCGTGCCTGCTCTGGTGATGGTTGTCATCATTCCAGTCGTTCTTCCGCGAATTCGAATTGGCATTCGAGCTCGAGTCTGACTGATTACCCCCACCGCCGCCGGTGCTAGAGTTGAACAACGCAGCACTATTCATTTCACTGCTCCATTGGTTTGATTCAACGGGGTTGCTGGCCTTAGACTGGGAGTCATCTCGACGACGGTCCTCACGATCGTTCGTCTCCCATTCGCTGGTGGGGCTAGTGTTGGTCTCTTCTGAGTTGGAAAGAATTGCCTCATCTTTGCTTGCTTCCAATTGTTCAACGTATGGATCGCTTTGCTGTGGAATGACTGGTGCTTGGCTCAACACCTGCACTGGGGCAGCCACTGGGTTGCTTTCATACTGTTGGTAACCAGCAATTGGAACGCGGTTCATCATGACCAAGGTGGCTTGTTGTTGTGGCTCCATTGGCTGTTGGTGGCCTGTGGTCGCAATCATCTGATGTTGTACGGATAAGATTGTGGGGTTTGCGTTGACAGCTGGCGAGAATACTGCCTGTGCCATTTGTTGTTTGTCAGCTGGGACGCAGTTCAGGGGGGATTGAAGAGATGTTGCCACAGTGTTGGCAGCAACGGGATAGAGCGTGGTTGGAGCCTGCACTATTGGAGGGAATGATTGATTTGTGAATGTTTGCGTTGGGATTGGTGCGGCTGCCAGATTGACATGGGCTCCTTTCGGCAGCTGTTGCTGCTGCTGTGGTTGTTGTGCCGGTTGCTGGGCTTGTTGAACTACTGGAGCTTGAACCAGATGCATCTGATGTTGCTGATGTTGTGTGGGAGTCGGCTGAGATTGTTGATGTTGGTTGAATACGTTTGTGCCATGGGCTTGTACCTCGTTAGGGTTGTTGTAAGTCGGTGCACCCAAGTCCGGGGAATCCAATTCACTGTCCTGCAGGAAGAAGAAATTTCCTCCGCCTATGAC
Source organism: Neoascia interrupta (assembly GCA_947623515.1). NCBI lineage: Eukaryota > Metazoa > Arthropoda > Insecta > Diptera > Syrphidae > Neoascia > Neoascia interrupta. Next base: position 129,860,290 of record OX392463.1, read on the forward strand.
TTCGGCTAAGGGACGCATTTGCTGCAAGTACTGCTGTTGCTTAAAGTAAGCCTCCTCGACAGCTCGCACGGTTGTAGCTGGAAAATGTGCTGCTACTGGGGTTGTCATAGCAGCCACCGCTTGTGGCATTGCGGCTACTGGTGCCTGCTGCATATTAACGGGACTAGGAATGACTTGCCGTGGAACTTGTGCAGGCTGCTGCTGTTGTTGTTGCTGCTGCTGCTGGGGTGAAGTTTGCGATGTCACCATTCCACTGGGCGGTGGAGATTGCTGCTGGGGAATCTGGTTGTGGAGCTGCTGCTGGGGTACATATACCGGTGTTGCTTCATTGGGATCCATAACGTAGGCATTGCTGACAATTGCAGTATTGGCATCGTACGTCGGAGCAGTTTGAACCATTTGCATTTGCTGTTCATCTTGTTGTTGTTGTGGTACCTCTTCAACGGCATTTTCTTCCAACTCGGCTTCATCATTGACATCAAGTTCCTCCTCGGGTTGATCGCACACACTAAGTTCTTCGGCAGCAGTAGAGGGCTCCTCGATGGTCTCCATGGGAACAAGAAAATGAACCTTGTCTAAGTAGCCGGACTCCTGAATTTGCTGGAAAATGCGCTTCAAGTTCTCGAAAGTCGTTTCTCCGTATTGCTTAGGGCGACCGTCAATAGTCATCGATAGACATTCGGCAGCCTTTTGGGCTACACTCAAGAATGGAATATCATCAGTGAATTCGGGCCGTTTAGTTTGGATGTCCAAGTTGCTGTCATAAGTTAAAAAAAAAACAAGTTGTTATTGCATTTAATAAAGCAGACATGTGTGGCTTTCATTGTGACGTAATGAGTCGTTTCAATATTATGTATCATAAATAAGGCTCTCAGCCAAACAAACAAAAAAGTGGGGAAGAACTGGTATTTTTATATAGTTTCAACTACGACTATATTGTATAAGGCCATTACCAACGCGATTATAATATATAAGAGCATTGAAATGCATGAAATTCAGATACGCTGACGTAAAATTAAACTTTGTTAATCTTAATTGTATCTTCTGTTTGTATAACATTTAACAAAAATAGTCTGTTTCAACTGAAGACTATTTAGTCCATAAAAAACTCTACTTTTGCAACCGATACGATCGGTTAGCATTTTTATTAAAATTCTACAGTTTATCCTTAGCTACACGGTCATAAACATTTTCCAATAAAGATTTGGTACGCTCCAATTCCTTGTCAAGAACAATCCTAAGATTGAAAAATATAATGGTCTGTCCTGTTCCTGCCAGTGCTAAGCCTTAAGTTGGAGATAGCAAGCCGCTCTTGGAGGAGATTTTTAATAAGAAATTGAAGTAAGGGCACCTTGCCTAATTTCCAAGAACGACGATCATATTTTTCTCGAAAATTATCATGGCATATCCTTGCTAGAGATAATGAAGATAATACTAGGGTATTATTCATAATAATAATTTTCGATATTTAAGAGTTTATAAACTAACTTGTAAATTTTTTAAATTATGTAATAATATAAATTCCAGTTCAACTTCTGGTTAGGCAGATCGACCACAGATCAGAAAAGGAAAAATACTTCGAGTTGAGTTTTGAACAGAGAGATTAATGTATCAAAGAACGAAAAACTGCGGCAGGATTCAAAATTTTCATAAAGTGATTTCAGTATTATTATTATGCACTTAAATAACGTTTGTAGAATATTGTAAATTGTTGCAATTTTTACCTTTCTAATAGTATGTATGCATGCTATTTTGCTCCCCAATATAAGCAATGATACGTTCGGTTAACTTTCTAATAAATTTGCTTGGAACGATTGTAGATAAATAAATAGAGTGGCACAACAGCTCGAGGTGAGCCAGGGCCAACTTCTCAACAATGTATGCTGTGTGTGTTAATTTCTTCACATACAAGTGGATTTTTCGCCGAATCCGAACGGCATTTGAGAAGTTTTTCAAGACAAATGATACTCTCGGAGAGCTTGTCAGACCCCCGCGGAGGTGGAGACCGTGAAAAAGAACGAGTCTTTTTTTAGGTGACGTTGGCAGGAACAATCGTAGATGCACTTCAAAAACTATTAAGCCGTTATAATACTCTCACAACCATGCATGCTGCGTATGTTTAAGGTGTTCTCACACACATGGAGGAACCAATAATTTTTTGCATAGCCTGTGATTAAGCAAATGATACATTTGGATAGTTTGTTAGACCCGCGCGGGGTGTGACTGTGAACAACTTTATTTGTCCTGGTAGGAATTCGAACACGGTACCTCGTGCATGGTAGTTCTACACACTACCCCCTGCACCAGGGCACTTTCAAACTACATCTTTACGCTTTCAAATTCCAACACAAACTGGCCTAGTAAAAGAAATAAAATAAATAGAGTGGCGCAACAGCTTCAGGTGAACCAGGGCCCAACATTGTTGGGAAATTGGCCCTGGTTCATCTCGAGCTGTTACGCGAATCTATTTTTTTTTTCTTAAATAAAAAAAAAAGATTTCTGGTTTTACAAAAAGGTATGTTATGGCATTGTGAGTGTAACCGTTGATTTTTAATATTTGTCTTCCGTTTTAAGTACATACATTGTTTTTTTTTTCAGAAAATGGCTCCTGGAAAGACATCCCCATCCCGTATATTTTTATAACCTATCCAGGCCTTTTAGAGATATATACGACCGACAGGAGAATCGATTAAGCCTTGTCCGTCTGTCCGTATGTTTATAACTTTTATGCTTTAAATTTTTAGCTTGAGAGCTGAAAGTTGGTGAGTTAAAGTCCAGTCCTTCAGATCAAGTTTGAAAATTAGCTGAATCCGCCCACAGAAACGTCCACTACAGGGCTGTATGTGCAACCATCTCAAATTTTTAAAATACTTTTTTCATATTTTAGCTATGTTACAATAGGTGCTAGCGCACTCATTTTCGGTGTGTAACATTGCCTTGTAATTGTTTTAGAGGTAGCAGAAAAAGGTTTGCCCACTTTTTTAAGGGATTTTAGCTTAAAATGACCGTGGAACACCTTGTAATAAAGGCAAAACAGAGGAAAACCTACCACCAATAACAACCCTTTAAAATCCGTTCGACAAGTAGCTTTTCAAAAGTTTAACAGCTCTGTCGCCAAACCCGAAGAGGTGTTTAAGCTTCCACAAAAGAATTTTGTGATTCACTTTGTCAAAAGCTTTCGAAAAATCAAGAAAACAAAGTAATGTCACGAGCCCTTTGTCATAGTCTTGCCTTACATCATCCAAGATCTTAACCATAGCAGACTGACAACTATGTCCTTCTCGAAAGCCTGACTGAGAAGAAGTCAATAGAGAGTTGAAGGATAAGTGGGATTTGATTTGGCGGGATAATACTCTCTCAAATACTTTTGACAGGCAAATACTTTTACCAAACCAAGCAACATATCTATTTTAGAAACTTTTCAGAATAAGACACTAAGAGCAATCGTAAATGCTCCATGGTATATAAGAAATAGCGATTTACATCGAGATCTAGGCATCGCAACCGTGACCGACGAAGTAAGAAACTTTGCTCGCAAACTTCACACTCGCCTTCACGGCCATTGCAACCACGAAATAATCCGAACTCTGGATCAGACAAATCTTGCACGCCGACTACAACGAACAAGACCGTTGGATCTAGCGTCGTAAGAGGAAACCGCACATAATGACGGTATTGCAGGTGCTTTCGTTGGAAGGTAGCCTGCCAAACGCGATTACTATACAGAAGCATGAACTACTTGTTAAGGAAACTTAGTCGTAGTCTTACAAAGATTGGGAGGTTTTTTAGTGAGTAAGAATCTCACACTACTATGAGCACGCGCGTTCGATTCTCATAGTGCCTATGAAGGTTTTTACCTACCCACGGAAAAAAAAAAAAAAAACTTTTGACAGGCATGGCAGGATGCTTATTGGCCTAAAATCGTTAACAGAATTTGCGTTGGATTCTTTGGCGATCGGAATAACCCGTGCATGTTTCCAAGCCTGGGGAAAGGTTGAAGTCATAATACACGAATTTATTATGTGGGTTATATGGCTAACGATGCAAGGTAAAATTATTTTTAGAAATTTAACTGGTATACCATCTTCACCGATTGCATTTGATTTGATGGAGGCAATTATTGATATTACTTCAGACTCAGTTGCTACCTCAAACTCGGCTTGCCTTTGCACTGATGTAAAGTTGCTTGGAGGAGAGTCAAATATATCATCTCATCGTTTAGGTCATTTGCATTTAACGAACAGTTATCATTCCCTCCTTTGCTAACACAAATTTTTCGAAGGTTCCTCCACAGTTCCTTTGGGGGCAAGGACATACTAAGTTTAGAGGAGAAGTAATTTCGTTTCGAATCCCGCACAATGCTAGTGGCTGTGTTACGAGCATTTTTATAAGCGACCCAATTAAACGGAGAACGATAACGCTCCCATTTACTGTAAAGCTTGTTCCTGATTTTGAGCGCATTTAAAACTTCCGCAGTAAACCAAGGGTAAGCCCAATTGCGAACAAAAACTGTCTTTACAGGCACGAAATCTTCAAAGAGTTGGGCAACACATAGCTGAAAATGATAAATTTTCTCATTAGGATCTGGACTCTGTCTGCAAAGAAACCAGGAAGTTGTTCGCGCGTCAACTAGCAGAGCATTGATGTTAATAGATTTAAAATCTTTAAATTCAAAGGTCGTAAATTTACTGGCATGAGAAAAATTAATATCGTACGTGCAAAGCAACAAGTCATGGTCAGAAACACCACCAAGGAAAATTTGGTCAAATAGAAGAACTGCTGATTGATCTGAAACAAGACCAACATCAAGAAGACTCGGTGGTGCATCAGCACGAAAAAAAGTTGGATAGGACCACTCGACGAGGCATGATCCACCAATTGGCGAGAGCGAGAATCATTGTTCAATAAGTTGGCATTAAAGTCTCCTAATACAATTATATTAATATATCTTGGTGAAAATTCGGACAGAGAGAAAAAAATGGTTCACATGAAAATCTACGATTAGGGTTATAACAACAAGAAACCAAACATTTAACATTTCCATCATGAACCTCAGCAATGATGTATTCAACATCAGTGTCGACAGATTTTACTAACACATCACATTTTAAAGAGGACTTGCAATAAATTGCCACTCCTCCGCCCGTTGTAGAGGTTATTCTTCATTAGAGGTTATTATTCATTGAACCAAACGCACAATCTGTGAACTCAGTAGGCAGATGAAATAAGTTCCGGATAAAGGCAAATACAAGGTGGACCCGCTTGTCCACTTGTGAAATTTTTAAAGTTTTGTCCCAACATAATTCAGTTGAGGAAATACTCAGAACTTTCAAATGCCCTAATAACCTGCCTGAAGAAACTTTTAACGGCAGAATGAAATTATTCATTCAAACAAGCAGTCGGATCACCAAATTTAATCACCGGGTCTGATGCTACAAAAACAACAAGACCTTTTATTGCAAAACAAGCTAAGGCGGATTGAAGAGAATCGGAAAAGCTTAATAAAACCAAGTTTGTAGCATGGACTGGCTGTTAAACTGCATTGAAGAAAATCTGGTCTCTAGAAAGTAATTACAGTTCAAATCTCTTTTGAGAAATGATTAACTCAAAAAATGATTAGCCGACATCAAAATAAAAATCCCTGACAGAAGGTTCCACCCTTACATTCAAGCCGGTTGTTGCCAAAAATATTTTGTGCAGACATTCATGTGCGGAAAAAAAACATACTTTTTTAAGGAACCCAACCTTTTATCTGATCGTGTTTATCTGCAAAACGACAAAAGTAGAATCCAACTGGAAAGCTCAAAACCGGTAAAATATGTTTATATGAATGGGTTTTTGGACTCTGTTTGGTAATGCGTGCACAATTTAAGTAAACTAAATTGGGTTTTCACTATTCCAAGTAATCAATGTTAACAAAGCATCCAACAAAAAGTCAGTGCCACATTGACAAGGTAAACAAGGGCAAAATTCTAATGAGTCACCAGTATTTTTACTTCCAATTGGTAAACCGTATTCTTCTCGTGCACACATACAACAAACTGAAGCAGTAAAAAACATTTTATACTTACAATTTCTCGAGATTTTCTAGATCGGCTGGTTCCAGTTTGGCAGCACCATTTTCACCAGTAAGAAAGGCTTCACGGATATCATCACTTGCCAAGTTGGTCAAGATATTCTGTATTACCAAAACTTCGCGGATCTTGCTGGTCTCCGTCTGAGCTCGCACGATTGCATCCTGTATACCAAGAAAACACAACACTATCCTAGAGACATGTTACAGAAACCAATAGAAGAATATACCTTCCGTGCTTGCTTCTTCTGCTCCTTTTCGGCATCCTTGGAGAACTGGACCATTTGCTTGGAGAGATCACGGGCAAATTCCAAAGTTTGCGTCACCGCATCGTATTTGGCGACGGCAGCCTTTTGGTCGGCGCTCAACTCCTTACCAGAGGCCTGTATCGCTCGGTAGGACTCCAATTTGGTCTGCAAAAGAGAATTTTATCAGTTACCTCTCCCATTTTTCCCCATAAGCCTTCCCAGACATAAGCACTCAATGGTTTGGATTCTACGTAGTTTTCATTGTGCATAGGCAGAGATAAAGAACGGGCGATTTGCAAACCAAAGCACATGTAAATATGGCGTCTCGAGAAAATCGAACTCACGACAGTCATTCTGTTTGGCTTAAAATTTCCAAAAACAACCAGGTTAAAGTTTGCCAATTAGGTTGCAGGAGCTTAAGCCGACTTTGGACGTTATTTTCAGGCATATTTATAGCATCTAGGCAGAATAATTCGTAATAAAAATTTTGTTTTTCTTCAAGGAATTCACTGATAGATGGAACGAATGTGGGAAGCCATTGTTGTTGCGGTTGTGTATGCACCCACAGAACTGGGAGGTGTACACTTGGATTGGAAATTTTTAAGCGAATTATTTACTCACCTTGCGCTTCTCCAAATTGCGAATTTTATGTTCAATTGTTACCAATGCTTGTTTCATCGGATTGGTGGCATTATTATTGTCACTAGTAGACTCCGCTGGGGTGCCGGAGACCTGTTTTTCTAACTTGGTGTTGTTTGAGGCAGACGGCATCATTCACAGACAAAAGCTTAAGCAGGAATGGAGAAAACGACCGATGTACGTTCGTTCTGTTCTTTTCTATTCGCGGAACGAAATTTTGATGTTTCTGTTTCCATTTTGTCATCGGACTGAAGTTTGGAGTGGTTTAAATATAATGAGTGTGTTCAAGGAAAGAATTTAAGTTTTTCTGATTGGATGATAATGGAATGGAGTTGTGGTAGCACTTTGCCAATTCAAGAAAATACGTGACTGACTGATCACTTTGGTTGGGTTGGTATTTTTTACGGCGCAGGGTCATAAGTTCATGGACCAAAATTCCATAATGGACTTGTGAGTGACCCACTTGGGTGGGTTATAAGCTCATAAAACAATTGTGAACTTATATTCCTATAAAGGCCAACGGTACACAAAATCTTTGGTCATAAATCTACAATTTTTTAAGGGAAATTGGCCATCCCATTAGTCCAGAATCATTTATGAAGGGAACCTTTTTGCAGTGAAGTAATGGTAAAAAAAAGAAACTGGCAGCGGGTTGCAGAGAGGCGGCACGCAATCGATGGGTCAGTAGTCCGCAGAAATTTTGTGTGAACCTTTGGCACCTTTGAGTTGGCTATGAGTCCATAAGCTAATTTTTTTTTGAGTACTAGGGGGGACGGAGGCTAAAACTCCAAAATCTTTCAAAAATACCAATACGCCCACTATAGCAGGTATATAATACCGAAGTAGCCGATATTGGTTATGCCCGATTTCCACGTGCTAAAAAACCACACATTTATTAGAGACACTATGAAACTGCCAGAACGCACTTCATAGTATTAAATTTTCGCTCTCTCATAATACTTCTTGACTACAACTAAAGCCGCGTTGTCACAAGCAACGTAAAACAAGAACAGAAACAGAATCCTGTACTAAAACAACTGAAACCGAAATTCGCTGAATACTTTTTGCGTTGCTAATGAATGAAATTCTGTTTCGGTTTATATTCATGTTTCTTGTGACATTTGCTTGATATTATTCAAAAATCAGGCTAATAACTCACCGGCAGGTCAACTTGTCAACTTCGAGATTTGTGTTAGGTCTTCACATATTACAAATTTGACCCCCAGGTATCGCATTCTGACTTTTCCAATCGTCGATTTCATTGAAATGCAAAAATAAAATTTGATTTCCTCAGTTTTGCAATAATTGGTTCGCTTATGCAACGCTCGACTGAAGAAATTGCTACAAACAATTGCATTGTACTCGCATTGATTAGAGGACAAATAAAAATAAGTAAGTGAAAAATAACCAATTTAAATAAACTAAAACAATTCAAAGTCAAAAATAGCCAATTCAGTTTCTAGAAAAGTCAATTCAATCTAAAAAAAAAACTCCAACTTAAAGTGAAAGTGCTTAAAAACAACAAAATAACTGAATGGAATATGAACTGAACAACAATATATTAGCAAGCATTATGACGAAAACATCAAAAATTGTTTCTTTTCTAAATTTGTGACCCGTACTGTACTACTGCAATGAAATTGGCATTCTGAATGCAGCCCACAGACGGAACAGTCGGCATATTTGTTTGCGCGGTATGGTACGTTGAATTTCGTTCGCTCGTGATAAAATAAAACTTTTATAAATGTATGATTTGGAATAACTTGTGATATGTTTATGAATAACAAGTGTTCAGTGTGAAATTTGTTATGAAGTAGTGCAACAAGAACAATGTCATTGATTTAAAGTACTTAATTAGTCTTTGTGCACTCAAAGAAAACCAATTGTGACCAGGGTAAGTGCCGTTATCTCACAATATTTAATGCATCCTTCAAGTACAACGAATTTATTTTGGGTCTTCAAACTGAAACTTACTTGCGCTTTCAACTTTCGCAGTCAAGATTTGTTTATCACCCTTTTATTTTCGGAAGAGCCAATTATTCCAGACCAGGTGCGTGGTTATTAACGATTAACCCAAAAAAAGCGAATACTTTGATTTAAAAAGAAAAGGCGACCAAGCATGCTCCGAAACTTTGCTGGCATTCCAAAAATTCCAATGTCTTTTGGGACAAACAAGCCAAATCTTGACTATACAATGACATAAGGTCTTGACGAAAAACTTAAGCACTGGAGTCCGTAGTAGAAATTTGCTGAATAAATCATCAACAGCTCATCGGTCCTGGACTTTGATTTTGCAACCTCAAAGTGTGAACCTACGCAAGTTTAAATTATATCTCTACCTTACCCGGACTTTCCTAAATTTCGTTAATAAACACCAACCATACTCGGTTGCCCAGTTTTTACAGTTTTTCTATTCATCGATGGATTTATGAATTGCTACAGTTTTTACGTTATTATAGCCCAGGGGGCTGCCTAAGGGAACTCGAAAACTTTTTTATAAGTGACAATTCGCCCCCAATATATTACGAACTTTTTCGTAGAGAGCCTTTTCCTTCGACCCTTAAAATATCGTTAAATTGCTCTTTAAAAAACATTTCTTTGGACAGACTGCTCTTTGAGACTTAAACAGAGTCATGTAAAGCCTCCAGATGATAAACCTTGCATAAAGCCTTTCTTTGTGCTTTAAGAGACATCCTAATTTATCCAAGGGGGCAATGTGTGCGTTTTTTTTACAGCATGTCCGTATGCAACGCCCATTGCCTTTTCGAAAGTTGGTACTTTTGCCTCCAGCTCTTCGGCCAGAAAATTTGTTTAAAACTTAGGAAGATGAGTTTTTTTCGAACCACTCAGCACCATTTGCAAACTGGACTAACTAGAACTCCTTTCCATCTTCTGAAACAAGTTCGTACCAGGAACGGCAAATAGCAGCATGTTTTGTTAACAAAATTGTGGAAATTATGATAACAATTCAGTCGTATGCACCCATCATGGAGCACTGAGGCACATTGTACTACCATGGAGACAATTTGCTTTAATGTATTTAGTTGTCCCGTCTTTTGAATAAAGCCTTGGCTTGGCTTAAATAATAGAGCCAGAGTTGTAAAAGACTGGCAATCCCTGAATTCTTTTAAAGTATTTCATGTTTTGTGATTCATTCAATTAAATCATTCAATTGATTCATTCAATTGACATTTCATCACTAAGACTTCAGCATTGAAATCTCGCATTCCTTTTGAAGTCTTGACTGGATTAGTCTTTTCGATCAATCTTATGATTGAAGTTATTTGAATTCAATTTTTTGGAATTACACTACATTCTTTGAAGTCCCTTTGAAGTCTTTACTATTCACTTGAAGTCACCCGCATTCAGTTGAAGTTCTTGAGACTTCAAACATTTTCGATGAAATCTTTGAGACTTCCAGAATATTCGATGAAGTGTTTGGGATTTGAAACATTTTAGATGAAGTCCTTGGCATTTCAAAAATTTTTGTTGATGGGTTTTTATGTTTTGAGGGAACAGGGTATGATTAAGAGAGGCGAAGGGAGATAGTGGGTGGATACGGTGTTCAGTAGAGGGTGGTGTTCTAGAAGAGGGCAGGACTGTAAAAGAATTCGATCATTTGCCACCTAAAGTGATATGTTTTCTTTGGCAAATGATCGAATTCCTTCACAGTCCTTCCCTTCCCTAGAACACCACCCTCAAATTCTTGAAATCTCAAAGACTTCATCGGAAATTCGTGAAGTCCCAAAGATTTCAACTGAAAGCGGGTGACTTCAAGTGAATGGTAAAGACTTCAAAAGGATTTCTAAGAATGCAGTGTTATTCTAAAGAATTGAATTCAATTGAATGCAATCTATAGAATGCTACAAAGGATTGGTTTCAAAAAGAATTGTGATTTTAATATTGAAATCTTTATTCCAAAGCGAATCCAAGAATTCAAAAATCCGAGATGGGAGAGAAGTCAATCGATTTTTTTTGACTGAGTGGTTCAAAAGTTAAAGCCTTAAACACTTAAAATACTTAACCCATTTTCAACTTTTTAACTCTCAAAAACTTCTCAATATTTCTTCATTTATGTTCAGTATATTCTAAACTTAACTTTCACTTTTCTTGTTCTTGCCCTCTTAACTTCTTAAAAAAAGTATTAAAAAACATTCAATCGATTTTCCCATGAAGTTTCAAAGTGTAATTAAACCGTTATTTGGGAAAAAAAAATCCCTCGTCGGATTCTCTGACTATTTCCGCAGCTTAAAAGCACACAAAGTTTTGCAACTCTCCGACCTAAAGTTCAGAAGCTATAATGCGATTGGACGGACGTACGGACAACGTAGCGATACACATAGCGAGGGCATAATCGTGAAACCTTCACCTTTTGTGGGTACACTTCCTAAGGCTCATTAAACATCTCGTTTAGAATAAACTTGGTTTATTAATGTTAGGTTTGAGTTGGTTCTTAGGTTTACGTTTTTAAACCTCTTATGTCTTTCTTTTTATACTCTATTCCACAGGAATGGAGTATATTAAGTTTGACCCCCAATACCTTAAGGGCATATGATCGAGACCAACTCTTGAGCTGAATGAGGCATGTCCGTCTGTCTGTCCGTATGTCACCAATTTTTAGGCCTTAAAGGCCATCCGAAGCAATACAAGTGTTAGATTTTTGACATCCGCCCACAGACACGCCCACAATAGGTCTAAATGTGCAACAACCTCCGGTGCTTTCATGACTGTAATACGTCATGAAAAGCTGAAATTTATTATTTAGCATCTTCTAATGATCAAAATCATAAAAAATAAAAATAAAGCTCGCAGACTGCCCCTTGTAGGCGTGGCATCGATAAAAAAATGTAATCTTTAAAATGTAATTTATTCAATATTTTTGTTTCAAACCGAAAAAAATTTTACTTAATACATTATGAAGAAAGCACTTTTTTTTTAAATTTCTTTCATAAAAGGTTTTGGGCTACGCCCACATTTGGAGGCAGAATTTAAGAAAAACCTTTGATTTTCCAGAAAACATGGATTTCGACTACTTTTTAGCCTAACTTAAGTAAGGAAAAGAAATAATTTATTCAATATTTTTGTTCCAAATCGAAAAAATTTTACTTAATATGTTATGCAGAAAATATTAAGTTCTACATTTGGTTCATACAAAGTTTTGGGCCATTCCATAAAAATTCCATAAAAACCTATAAATTTCCAGAAAAACATGGACTTCGTTTGCTTTTTAGCTTTACTAAGTATAGAATAAGAAATAAAATCTACCACATAAAGAACACCGGATTCTATTTCAGATTTCGTTCGTACAAAGTTTTCGGCCACGCCCATCCTTGGACGTCGATTTCACATAATTATTGAATTTGAACCGAAAATTACAGTTTTGCGAACATTTTAGGCGCAAACTTGGATATTTCTATGCTAATATTGATTTTCAGTTAAAGGGGTTGGGCATGCCACGCCTCTTTAAAAAAAAGGAAACAAAAACTTATAAGGAATATTTTTTTTTCTATTTAAAATGATGCAAATGGTAACGGGACGGGGATCGAAAACAAGAAAATAAACGAGTGGAAAGGAGAATAGGAATGGAAAGGAGAATTGGAATAGGAAAAATGTATACCGCTCTTACACATGCACTGGTGCACTTATTCACTGGTTCTTGATGCGAATGGAACATTCAGATTCAGACACATTATATTACCTTGCAGGCTTTACTTTTTTTTTTACATTCCATACAGAAATGCAACAGTCGTTTCAGTAAAAAATATTGACCACATAATGTAAGTACTTCAATGTACGTTTAGTTGTTTCGTCTTTTGAGCAAAGCATTGCCCTGGCTTACGTTTAAGGCATGTTCATACCAAAACCTGGTGAGTCTGACTTGAAAAAACTTGAAAAAATTTAGACTATGAAATCTGATGTTGCATAGAATAATTTCCAATTGAATTGTTATTCACTCCTCATTATATACCTTGGCCTATCGGTGAACAATTGAGGCAGATTATATTTTTGCCTCAATATACAGGGTGATTCTGTTAAGGCGTAACCAAAAGTAAGAGCGTGTAGGTTGGGTCGAGACAAACAAATTTTGTATTTCAGCAATAAAAAATCCGTTTTATTGCTTTGGCTCTATAGGTAAATGCACCGGCGCTGTAGCTGTAATAAAAGTAGTTACAGGTCCATTTTCTTGCTTTATAAACGAAAAATAAAGGTAAATTAGGATAAATCCAGTATTTTGTGACTTTATTGTATGCTAAAAAAAGGCATTTATCCTCTTAACATCATTTCTGCTGCAAGGACACTCATGGGAGAACTAAAAATGTGTTTTTTTTTAGATAAACAGTGGCTGTCGTTATTATGAATTTTCTCAAAAGGTAAAAAACATAAAGGATGCCTTTTTTTATTTTTAATAAAAAACTAATAAGAGCATTGAAAATTTGAAAAAAAAGAATAGGACCTTCTAACGCAAAAATTACTTATTTTTTTTTTATTTTTAAATATTGAGGTTCCCTAAAACAGATTTATTTAAAAGTAAAGTAATGCCCTCTTCTACACACTAAAATTTAAACGGTTTTTTTTTTATAAAAAACGCTGAAACTTCTTCTTCTTCATTTTTCTTCGCTGAAAATGCATTTTCCCATTCATTTTTGTAAATTTTCTGTTTTTGAAACCCCAGTTTTTTTAGTAGTTCATGTTCAAAATCACTGTGAAAGTCAAGAATACCAAATTGCCTTGAGAATCTTAAATTAAATTTGCAATGAATGTCACTTTTGTCTCAACTTTGGACGTAAATACCTGCGAAACCAAATGTCCCATCACAACTAATGAACAAATAAAATACCAAAACCAATAGACATTTAGAAGGAGTGAATGGCTCAACGAGTTTTCAGAAACTTTTTGCCCAAAACGAAGTTTTTGATTCAGTGTGAAGAGCGTATAAGAGATGGTATTTCTGGCTTCACGAAAACGTATACCATGGCATTGTAAGTATAACCGTTATTTTTTAATACTTTTTTTTCTGTGGCATCTAATTTTGTTTATAAAAGTGCCCCTCCAGGCTAAGCGGGGGGAATAGAACACCCTCCCACATTTTTTTTTCTTTTCTCGACCGCACTTAGCACTTTGTCACACCTTAACTGTATCACCCTGTACACTAAAATTTGAAATATTTTTAGTTTGGATAAAAAAGCGGATATCCATTTCCTGAAGAGTATCGCTTTTTCTGATGTTTTTTGAAAATGTATTCTTTTCATTTCTTATATATGTAGGTAATATTTATAGGCTTCTTTTTTTGGACAAAATATTCGATGAAAATGAAAAAACTTGTAATGTTTGTTGACCAACAATAAATCTTTTGATACCTGTACTTACAGCGCTTAAATTTCAAATACCCATATTAGAGCAAAGAAAACGAACCGTCGTCGTTTTGTCACGTGAAGTTTTAACTATTTATGGGTTCCCCACTTCATGCTAATCTTTCGACAATGACCCTGCCGTTATGACACACGAGTAAAACACGCCGTATAGAGAGTACTTTTGTTTTTGATTTTATTTGTATTGTGTACATATCCGATTATAGATTAAAGAATAGATAAGATTATAAAAATATAAATTACATTTTGCTATTCAATAACACATTGGGCTACACACACACTGCGTATTTTATACGCATTAAGGTATTTTTGTTTATCGACAACTTTTTATTTGTTTTTATTTTTTTTCGAAGAACAGTTACACTATTATAATTTTCATTGTAAAGATAAATATAAATTTCTTATAAGTCTTAACAGAAAAAACAAAGAACAATAAATGGGTTGCACACTGAAGTATGAAATACTGTGCAGTGAACTCTTTCAAAGGACTTAAGGCAGTTTGTCTATAAATAAGTTATTAGAATTTAAATTAATAACGCTGCTAACTAACCTAACGCATAAACTTAATTATGAGTAATTCTATAAAATACAAATATGTATATAATATTTAACAAACACGTTATTGCAGTGATTTAGAATTATTATGTATATATATATAAATTGTGTATACTGGTATGGAGAATAAAGTGATGCATTAAGTGATACTGATTGAATAAAAGTTGAGCTTCGAAATACATATAAATACTTAAATGCTCAATACTGATGCTATTGTTTGCTTGTTTTACAATAATCTTTTAAGTACAAACAAAAGAAGAAAACAATACACACTCTTACCTACTGTTACTTGTGTACTTTGGTTTTTTTTTTCTTTTAAATTTAAACACTGATATGCAAAATGACTATAGACGCGTTCTTTCTTTTTTTTTTTTAAAAAGGGCCTACATAAGTGTGCAACATTTTCGCCTGGAGCGCGTACTATCACCGACAACGTCTCCAGTAATGCCACTAAACTTGGTCACCGACAGCGTTCGAGGATCCATCGATGCTGGTGATGATGCCATTGAAATTGTTGAGGCAGCATCTGTGCTATTGTTGGTTCCTATAACAGAACCGTTTTCAGTTAGTGCATTTGAACGCGACTGTGAGCGCTGCTTTTTCAAATTGGCTAGGGTGGCTCCCGCGTATGCATTATCTACATGATGAGTGTCTTATTTAGGATGTTACATTTATTCGAGAGAACACATCAGGTACAGAAAATCATTACAAAGCACATTACAAAGCACAACAAAAACGAGAACAAAAGACAAAACAAATTAATTAGCAAGCATTAAAGTAAATGCGTGCAAATAGTTATAGGGTGGGACAGAATTAGCGGGGGGATTGGTGAATTATAAAATGAAAAAGCTTTTGGCATAACGTTTCACTTTTTTTTGGGAAATAATGATAGTACAGCGTTAAAATGAACGAATTCTAGTTTTCTAGTGAACTCAGCTTTTATTGTCGTCCTTTTTTGATGCTTTAAGGATTTTATCGTACGATTATGCATTTGGGGGAAATTGTGAGTGTAAGAGAGAGACATCAAACACAACAAAAATCTGCTGTCAACCGCCTGTCGCGCCGAATATAACGATAAAGTTTGAACCATTTTCTTGTCATCCGTACTATCATCACTTTCCCCATCATTGACTATTAAACAACAGTTAATAAAGCCTTGTTGCAGCTTGTACTCACCTACAAGCACAGTAACTTGCACATTTATTTTTCCATTTTCTTTACTCGTTTGAAAAATACCTGTCGTCGCACGATTGCCGCCGCCAGCCATCTTTTCCAAAGTGTTGTTGCCATTCGGGTAGTTTGGGTAACCAGCCTTCGTGCTTGCCATCGTCTTATCCAAGCCGGGCGCTTCGTCGTGCTCCTTACCATCAGGTGGGTATCGTGAGTTGGACAAGTAAGCAGAAGAGTCCACTTTGTCCACGCATAGTTCGTTCGTTTCCAAGGCTCCAACACCATGCCCGTTGATCAGGATGACATTGTTATTAAGGCCGTTGGGTGTAGGCTCTTTTGCACTATTCAATGTTTTTGAGATTTTTTCGCCTTCACTAGAGGAACGAAATTCGATTTTAAGCGGCGGAATGGTAGGAGTAGTACTCGTTGGAATATGATCTTTCGTTGAACTGTTTGGGTCGCTGCTGTGCTTAGTCTCTGAGGTACTCTTAAGATACGTTGGAAGTGTTTCCGTTGTGCTATCTGGTGTCGTATACACCTGAAAGAAGACGTGTTTTAATTGCCCAGCTCACCCAGTAATTTAAAGCAAACCTCTTGTGCTTGTAGTCGCAGTCTTGTCTCTTCCACAGCATCTTTTTTTGTTGTTAACGTTTTATCTCGCAGTGATGTTCGCCGCACTGATTGCGCTCTGCAATATAAATTGAGTGTTAAAAAAATATTGGCTCCATAACAAAATTAAACACAACCTCGTATTGCTGCTCTGTGATCGACGTACTCTTCTTATTTGTGCTTCAGCCAAACGCTTGGTCTCTTGCTCTGATCTTAGTTGCTCTATTCGTTCTCGTATTTCCTGGTCCTCACATATGTCTAGAAATAGAACACTTAACAAAACTACACTAATTGAAGCGACAGTCATTCCCACCTGAGGGTGTTTCGTCGTCTTTGTTTTTCGCATTTAAATCTGCACCATATTGGGCCAACATCTCTAAAACTTCAAGCTGAAATTAATAGCAAAAACCTTTTACTTTAGGTGGTCAAAAGTCTAAATGCCGGATTCTTACATGACCCCAACATGCGGCGGCATGTACTGGTGTCCACAAATCCTTGTCAACTGCGTCCACGTTGACGTGATGCTCCAGCAAAAATTCTACCACTCGATTGTAACCATTTGCGGACGCTATGTGGAGCTATAACAAAAGATCAGTCAAAAAATGTTTCCCTTCGACGAATGGATTCACTTACAGGTGTAGCACCTTGGTGGTCGGGCTCTTCGAGATCACCTGCATTACTAGCCAATTCCATTAGATCACTCAGCATTTGCTTTTCAGTCATTGATCGTGTATCGTCGATAAGTTCCTGGGTGACGCCTCGTTTCGACATTTCAGCTTCGATGTAGTCCAAAGTGTCTTCGTCGTCACAGAGATCATAGGGCATGTTGCCGTCAGTGTTAACTGCCAAAAGGTTAGCACCTCTCTCGATGAGGATTTTCACTAAGTACAAATGCCCACAGGTGGCCGCTGCATGCAGCGGGGTCCACTTATCACTGTCCTGAGCATCGACATTAGCACCATAGTCGAGCAGTAGCTTAAGCATTTCAATATTATTATCGATGCAGCACTGATGCAAAGCAGTGAGTCCATCTTCGTTCGCTGCGTCTGGGGTTATGCCGCGCTGAAGCAGATTGGCCACTTCCTGGATATCGTTGCGACTTGCCGCTTCAAGCAGAATAACGCTGTTCTCGAAAAAGATGTGCTTGGAATTTTGTCTACTAATGGAATGCCGGTCGGTTTGATTGTTGTTCTTTTGGCTGCGCTGCAATTTCAACCATTCTTTTTCTTTTTGGCGTGCGATTTTCAGCTGTTGTGCTCTTCTCCTATAGAGATAAAAGTTTTATCTTTCACAAAATATTTTTGGGAAAATTGTTTTCGACTTACATTCGGGCCAGTTGCAGTCGCTCATGAGTTGGCAGGTTCTCTACCGTTTGCATCTCGGCCACCAAATCCGAGTGATCCATTTTTAGTGCACTCAATTTGTCCGCATCCTCGGTGCGGGGTCGGTGAACGAGAATTCCCTTAACCATGTTTACCAGGCTTTAATTGACATGAACCAAATTGAATGCCACTCGGACACATGTACTTTTACCTGCACGAATGGGGAAAGAGCAAATATTTTACATTCTTAAAATTGCTGATCGCGAAGTTTTGTATAGGCGAGTAAATCAAACCCTGACGAAAGCTATTTAGCTCGTTAACAGCGCGTTTGGAATGAAAGATAAGATAACAAATTGTCTTTTGACTATAAGTAGATAGCTCTAATTGCAACAATGAACACTAATATTTATATTTTAATATATATTTCAAAGCGTCTCCTTTGTCAACAAGTATGTGTATAATTATAAAACCTTCCGAAAAGTAAAAAGCTGCCACAAGTAGGTAATTGATTTGGCCTTTCCAAAAATATGTATACAGTGCATATCTGCGTTATACGATAACAAAGTTAAACAGTATAGAACTTCAATTCCTTATATCACAACTCTGCTGTTTAATTACAGAATGTCGCAAATACATATATTTTTTTTTTTATAATATTTGTTACGTGACGTGAGTGATAACAGTTTTTTGTTGGGCAGCATATGTGTGACCAAATGGGAAGTCGTGCGTTGGACTTCTATACATCAATATACGCTTGAGTCAATACCGAAATATGTGATAATTAAAAAAAAATATAATATAAAAAGTGATATAATTATGCAAATAGATACACTAGGTGACTAATTATTGTCAAACAAATGGCTAGCCGTTAATGGCCTTTCACGCTACCTTCATCATGTGTGCTAGACGGAGACCTTGATTCTGAGGCAGATGGTGCATTTTATTTGAGGCTTTTGTTTGACTTTAGTATCACATGACATATTTAATTTTATATCTACGTTTTAGGAGAGTTAAGACTATGGCGAAAGGTGTTGTAATATTAAGTTTATCAGCAATCAAAAGCTTAAAACGAGAAGTTTCTAAGTGAGTAGTGAAAAGGTACGCTACGGATGGCACTACCCCGCCAGACACTACTTATGGCTTACATGGTAGTGATCCTGGGACGAGAAGAAATACTCGGGTCAGAGCTAGTCGTTTTCCAATGGATAGCATAGTTAAGCAACTGCCTAAGCGTAAGCTCAGTTTAATAGTTGGAATGTTGGAATTATGACTAGGTACAAGCTTAAAGCGATGATGATAAGAAAGCGAGTGGACATCTTGTGTGTCCAAGAGGCCATGTGGCAGAACACCGGAAATCGGGTCCGTTTCTTTAGACAAAAGCTTACAAGATGTACCACTATGGGACCGAAAAACATAAGAATGAATTCGGTATCATCCTTGCGGCAGAGCTCTTTGATAACATCTAGAATATTTCAAAGCCAAGGTGATAATGCAGAGTATCATTAGTGCATATGCTCCCCAAGCTGGGTGCGAGCAGAGGAAAAAAGATTCATTCATAATCTCAAGGCTCATTAAGGTGATACTTTTCGGCGGATGTGAGTAATTGGATGGACTTTTGAAAGATCTGGCGAAAATGAAGTCAGGTTTTTAACGGCCGCGATGCAATTCTTCCACGGCGAAGGACTTATAATGCCATACTTTGTTGCTTTGCGATAATTTTTTTTATATAACTAGCTCGCGGTGAAAGAGTTATGTCTACCTACCCTTGGAGTATGTAGCACATCACGAGTGGAAAGAAATTTTTTTGAGAAAAAATATTTTATGATAAAAGGAGTTATCGAGCCAACACAAACGCTGATGAGCCAGTACGGAACATAAAAAAAACCCTACACGGAAACATCAAATCTAACCTCTGCAAGTTTTATGCCTACGGAGAAAAGGAAATTTATTTAATTTTAAGACCAGTGAGTCTGCTGCAATTAAAGTGACTTCGGACTTTCGGGTTGCACTAGATTCAAATGATGTTGGGGTTAGATGCTGCTAGACTTTTCAAAGGCATTTGATTGCATTGATCACACAATTCTTCTTCAAAAACTGAGGGACAAGTTTCAGTTTTCAGACTTCTCTATTAAACTACTTCTTGAGTACTTAACGAATCGTGTCCAGATTGTTGAAACGGAGAAGGGGAAAATCAAATCCGCATACAGTAAACTCTGGTGTTCCGCAAGGATCTGTGTTAGGTCCGCTTCTGTTTTTCTTGTATATTAATGATCTACCGGAAATAGTTGCCAATAGTCTAGTTCAGATGTATGCGGATGACGTTATTCTTTATCTATTTCGGCCAATCGGCTTGATGGAGGATTGTGTGGCCAGAGTAAATGAAGATCTTGCTAGCATCCTGCATTGGTCAAATATGAAAAGTTAAAAACTAAACCCAACTAAAACTGCCTTGATATGCTCAAGATATGAGTTTTCTCATGATGACCTTCCTCCACTTGTTCTAAACAGTGAAGCTATTCCTTATATGGATTAAGTATTTAGGTTTTATCATTCGTAGTAACCTGAGTTGTTGCGATGCTATGTCCGATACTCTACGAAAATTTAATTTTTGTATTCGCAGCCTAAGGTCTTCATCACAGTTGCTACTTCCAAGTGCAAAGTTTGTTGCTACCGTTTTTTATGTATAACATGTCTGTATATCCTTGTCTTGATCACGAAAGTAAACGTAAAATTAATGTTGCTTTTAATGATTGCATCCTGCCATCGTCACCTAAAAAAAAAAAGACTTGTTTTTTTCACGGTCCCCACCTCCGCGAGGGTTTGACAAGCCCTCCGAGAGTATTAATTGTCTTGAAAAACTTCTCAATGTGCCGTTCGGATTCGGCAAAAAATTGTAGGTCCCCTTGTATGGAAAGAAATTAACACACCAGCATACATTGTTGAGAAGTTGGCCCTGGTTCACCTCGAGCTGTTGCGCCACTCTATTTATTTATTTATAATGATTGCATCAGGTTTATCCACAACATTCCGAGATTTACCAGTGGATCTCACTTAAAATCTTCTCTTTTGGGGATAAGCGTGGATGATTTTTACAGCCTTCGAAATATTCTAAAACTTCATAATATTATTTAGAGTAGTACTGAATATTTAAGAGAAACACCTCAGTTTGCAAGATATCAGAGGGCTTTGAAATTGATTTTGCCGCGGTTTTCACATACAATTGGGTAACGTTTCTTCTATATTAATGCAATTCGTTTATGGAATAGACTTCCAATAGAATTGCATAATATCCCATCGTCAACCAAATTTAAGAGGAAACTATTTCTGCACATGAAAAACCAAATTTAAAAATTCTTCTCTGCATAAAATTTTATAATTTAAATTTAAAGTTTGAAATGAGTAAATATTTAAACGTTTTTTTTTTATTTTGTTTTTATTTCAATTTATTTTTTTTTTATCTCTATATCTCACTCTCTTAACATTTCTCTTCTTTTTTTCTTTGATAGAAGTAAGTTAGTCTTTATTTTTATAAGATTTAAAATTGTCTTCATCCGTAATTATATTTAATTAGATTGAGTATAGATACTTAGTTTAAAATATTTCATCTTTTAGTATCAATGTTAAATTATATGAATGAAATACAAATAGAAATACAAATACCATTGGCAGTTTGAATAATGGTGAATTTTAATGGCCTGAAGCCGCATCTTCGGCCAAACAATGCTGGGAAACATATCCTGCAGTTGTGTTTTTGCTACCCTAAGTCAATCGCCTTCGACTCGTCTTCTTTGAAAAGTCCGATTGACAAGTTACGGCAGTCCTCACGGTATTTTTATCTCTGTGGACTAAGCTTTAAAATTGATTAAATAAGCCGACAACCACGCGCACCATTGACTTCAATGTAGGATAACCTCCAACACATATGTATTTCAAAAGACCATTTGACCAAGTTTAACAAGGCATATGAACTCAAAATTTGGGGTATAGAAATTGCGGCTAAAAACAATTAACATGACGAAAATTGAACCGCCCACACCATTGACCACGCCCACTTTTAATGTGTTATATCTTTAAAAACTTGCTTTCTCTGAAAATTCACTCTAAATGGGAAAAATTTTATATGCCCACTTTAGAAAAAAAAACTGTTTTCAGTTCGTTTCTGTTCGTTTTCAACGCTCTTTCTTACGGCTCGAAAGTTTAAAAGATTATCTTCTTAGTCTACGCCCACTTTTAACGACATAGTCCATACACATAATTGAATACATTCAGGCCAAAACTTTAAAATTTGGTCGGGTATTTAGAAGTTCGTTATAGATGAACTGTTGCACCTACTAGTTGATATACAGGGTTTTTGCAAATTCAATTTCAATACGTTGGGAAATGATTTTTGGGTATAATTAAGGAAGAAAATCGAAATCGGAAAAAATTCTCCAGTAAGGTTTTATATTTCCGCTTATTCCATGAGCTTCGTCACATGTCTAACAAGATGGATCTTCAACCCACAACGGTCACGTGGCTTAAAAATGACTAGACAACAAGAGAAGGGCTCGTTGAGTTGGAAGAAATGGACCAGTTCACTGGCTTGCAAGATTTCCAGATCTTTCTGTAATGGATATTTAGTATTGACAATTTGGAAACACCCTGTATAGTTGAGAGAAATTTTGGATAGTTTTTGCTGGCGTTAAAACTGATAGCCCTTAGGAAAAAGCCAATATTTGTCCTGTAATTTGTGATAAATAATCACACTGCATGAACACAGTTCCGAAGACCTAGGCCTTGGAAGATCGCAGCAACCATTCAGAGGTGACGTGAAATGAGGCCGAACGAAGCAAAGCCAAAAATCGAAAATTTATTCTTACCTATTCTATCTGGAAATAACGGCGAATTTCGATTTCTTAATTACGTTTAAAAATTAAATAACAATCTACCTTACCTACATATTTCTATTCAAAACGAAATTAGAGTAAATTTATGATTTGGTCTTCCCTCACGTCATCATTTTCACTGCCTACTGCAAAACCCCTATAACACGTAAGGCTTTAGATAGAATGATTATCGTTGAAGCGATTCAATTTGCACCATCAAATACAACGTTCAACAATTTAAATTAAAGAAGACAGGCACAGATCCTGTTGTGCGCCGACAGCATAAAAGTTAATCGTTTTTATGATAATAGCCAGCATGTTAACATGATTAGGAAATTTTATATATCTAAAATGCAAGTGACATGCTTCGTTATAAAGCATTTTAAAACTCTTACATTACCACACTGACTTTAATCTTTGTGCATTCGAGTCATAATTGCAACATGGTCTGTCGTCCTAATATACAGGTTTACCCACGCAAAATTCACTCAAAGTGCAAAACTTAAATAAATTAAACGCCAAACAAGGTTGGCTTGGTTCCTTCACTTGTATGCCTAATGGTGATTCTGAAACCAGTTAACTGAACCCTAACACCTGGTTGCTAAGAACCCCCTTTCCTGCTGAAAATAAACACTTTACTTCAACGTTCATACATTTGGTATGCCCCCTAAAACTACCCGCTGGTTGGGTCAATGCACCCACACGATAAATTGCAGCCCCACAGAATTAATGGGCGCTTGCCTTATACCCTTTAATTTGCATATAATCTTCAATCACACCCTACACCGAGCCGATAAAATGGGTCAAATATTACATAAACAATGCAAATTATTTGTTCAACAGCAGGCCGTACACAGAGGAGTGCAAATGTTGCACCTAACGAGTAGAAACCACAGCGCGTGTAAGCCACCAATTAGGATCAAAAATAGGGCAGCGATAAAAAAATCAATTATTTTTGCATTTGAACTCTTCTCGTACACCCCAAACCCTCACAACAAACAGGTAATTTCGGTCCAATTAGTAAATCCTGAGGATAATTCTCCTTCGTATTTACATATACACAAAAATGTGCCAAAAGCCACCCCTTAAAATATCCTTCCCGGATGCCGTTACCTTGCCCTGAATTGCAAAATAATATCCGGGGTGATTTCTCGCATCCCACTTTGAACACCATGAACTGGTGTCAATTACCCACCCCACCGCCGCGCCGCACCGGAGGACCAAATTATAGGGTTCATTCAGTGAAAGGTTGCGACAACATCTCTATACACCTAATCTTACAATTGATAAATTGATAAGGTCCCTCTTATCTATTATGGAATGCACGTAACACTCCTGCACGTATAGATATTTTCATATGATTTTAGCAATCAGGCTAATTTTAAGGCTTACACATATTCCTAGCGATTCCAATTCAACCGGTATTTCCGGATCAAAACAAGTCTGACTGAATCCATTTCATATTCTCGTCGTATGGGTGTCTGTCGATGATGCCAGGCTAGCCTTGCTGCTTTAAACTTTTCCTCTCGATGTAGTTTTTTTTTATGAGTGTTTTTTTTTAAATCAATGTTTTCTCCTTCAAAAACACATTGGGTAAGCTTTCATTTTTTTTTTGCTTCACTTCGGTTATTAACTTATGAATTTGTTGGTGTAACTTAGAAAGACTGTGCACTTTCCACAATTGTCGTTTGCATTGGACAAAGCGGAAGAAGAAAGAAAAAAACCCGAGTTTGGTGTTATTTTATGAGGAATTAGGAATGGGATAATTACACTACACAGAAATGCAATGACACGTTCGAGAAATCACACAAAAGCCGAACCGAATGCCACCCTGCACGCAGATAAAGTGGGAAGTTACTGCCGCTCGTTTGGAAATTGTTTGTGAAGCGGACCTCTAAACGCCAGAGCAGTGCAAACAAAATATACAGATAGTGTTCAGTGGCTGGGGTTTTTTTTTTGAATATTTTTTTGAATATTTTTATTCGTATTTTCTCTAAGATTGGCTTTTTCAACGATTGACGATTTTCAACGTTTTCGTTACACGTTACACGAATACACGAAATACTGGTGTTATTGAGGTTAATTTATAATCTGGAATTTAATTATTCGGCATTTTCTTTAAATTTATTTCCTATACTATGCTCGTACCGGCAGTAATACGACGATTAGCGGAAGACGATTAATAATCAATCCCAAAGTGGTTTCACCAGACAAATATAGGATTCATTTGACATGAGCACGCTTTTTCTGTCGTGTTGGGTCTCAAAAGAAAGTGGCGAGGTCATTTTCCAGGAGCAAAGAAAGTTTTCCGTTGAAAACATCCCAATAAAAGTTCGGACAGTTTCAGTGTCCTTTTGCCACAACTGTTAAAAAGATGTTCGAAAAGGGTAGGAAGTAGTTTGTGGAAAGGGTGAATAAGATTTGTGAGGAGATTTATTTTTAATCGCTGGCCGAAAGGATTTAAATGTGTATGGTTGTCCGCGTAATTTGTAGAAGATTTAAGGAAGATTTATAATAAAAATAAATAAATAGAGTGACGCAACAGCTCGAGGTGAACCAGGGCCAACTTCTCAACAATGTATGCTGGTGTGTTAATTTCTTTACATACAAGGGGACCTACAATTTTTTGCCGAATCCGAACCGCACTTTGAGAAGTTTTTCAAGACAAATGATACTAAAGGGCTTGTCAGACCCTCGCGGAGGTGGGGACCGTGAAAAAGAACAAGTCTTTTTTTTTCAGGTGACGATGGCAGGATTCGAACCCAGACCTCCGGCGTAGTAAGCACACACACTAGCCACTACGCCACGGCACCCCACAAAAAAAAGATTTATAATAATCGCGGATAAGTGCCCGGTGGAAACATGATATTACAACACTTTCTCCATATGTTCAATTCTTATTCATTTTTTAATCAAATTCAAAAAATCTAGTGGCTAACTCCCGAAAATTCTTGGTTTTTGTTAAGTTGAAAAATTTAATTAGTAATTAATTTTTAGAAATATGTTTTTTTAGGATTTTCTTGGTTAAAACTTTTAACTCTTTTAAAAGATAACTCTTTTCGTAAAATCATTTAGGTCTTTTGCCCCAGTTTTTTTTTACCAGTGTGTTTCGCAAAATAATATTAGCTTCTGATTTGCTCATTAGTGGGTGAGCCCACATTATCCACCCAGACAGGATAACTCTTTTGTTTTTTTTTGTTCTGAAAAAAAAAAAAACAGTTTTTCATTTGGTTAATGGCTTGATTTGTAGTTGAAAAAAAGTTTCTTCTTCTAACGTTTTTTGAAACATCGCTCTTGCCATCATTTTTAAACTGCAGAGGAGAAAAGACAATCTGTTACAATTAGTGGTTGGTCATCACGGAAAGCTTGTAGGGTGTATTTGTTGAGGTGGTGATTAAGATCGTCGCGCACTACGAAGCCATAGTCGCAGCAAGTAGTAGCACAAAAGCAAAGCTTATTCCCCGAGTAGGATGATGGTGGCTCTAACTACAGAAGTCCGACTACTAAACAGTCCATCAAGTCGACAAATCGGCAGAAGAAGGTGGATAAGGCGTCAGCGTTTATCATTCAAATCAACAACTCTTACCAGGATTAGTTGGTCGCCATGTAATGACAGGACCAAAAGCTACGAGATGTGATTTCCACCCTATGACTGTGATGACGCCGAAAATGCTGTTGCAAAAAGACTATCTCGTCAAGGGATATCGACTGTCCCGAAACGTGGAAAGGGTTCCGAAAGATGGGTGGACCCAAAGCCATCAGATGGAGAATTTCAACACTGTGTCATAACGACGTCGGAGTCAGACACGTAGGTGATGAGAAAACACTGGAGAGGATAAAACAGACGTTTTGGTTTCCGCAGATGAGGGTCTTTACCAAAAGTTATATTACGTCATCAAGGAGGAGAGAAGGCTGACGCGTGGGAGAGCTCTATAGCAACGTGTCCCTCTGTCCTTCGACATAGTTCACGTGGTTTACCTTGGGTATTGGGTCTTTTACGAAGAGAAAGGTCGGAACCAGATATGTGTTGGCCTTGGTCGACAACTTCACGAAGTAGACCATACTGCAATCGTATTGAACGTAGAAGCCGGCTATTTTGGATTGCCTAGAAGACCTATGAACCGCTTACAAGTACGAAATATTTGAACATTTTTGTGAGAAGAATGGCATCCAGCAGATTTAAGTCGCTTTTCGAACACCCAGTGCAAACGGTGAGAGTTTTTCCGCCCCCCGGAACACCTACCGAAAACTACACACTTAAGGCAGACACGCCCACTCGGGACGACTCATCTTTGATTTATTTTTGTTTTCTGTTACATTTTTGGCTTGGCATGCTATCGACACAGTTTCCAACCTCTTGCGATCATTTTCCACCAATTTTTTCTGCGGTTGAATTTCACCCTTATGAATGAAGGATGCATGCCAGTCGGCCAATTTCTACATCTACTTCTACGGGACCCTAAAAAGCCAGATATTTAGTTTCAGACTTCAGGCGCGTGTGGTGTGTCCACATGAGAGTAAAACTACTGCAAGTAGCTCTCGGGCGCGTCTCGAGATTTACGAGAGTAACTTGCAGAGAGAGACTTTTAAGTAGTCGGGTAGTTGAAAATCAACTCTCTGCGAGTACTCTCGGGATTCTCCAGTTTCGATAGTGGCCTGAGAGCTGCTCACAATACCTTTCCTTTCAAGAGGACGCGCGCCTTAAGGCCTTTCAAAATATGTGGCATAAAAACAGACGGACGTGTGTACATGGCTTGTTTGACTCATAATTCCGTCTCGATCATAGTTCCGGTCTTGGAGATCTGCCATTATTGTTACCGTATTAGAAACTTCTAATTAGACCCATTTAACACAATAGACACACTATCCACCCGAACAAAACTCCTGTCTAACTTGAGAGAGGCGACGGTCATTCTCAAGGTCGTGCGACGACTCCCGTGTACTCGGTAATCCAGAAAAATCAAAAGGTCTTAAAGTAGTGAAAAAAATATTTATAAAATTTGACTTTTACTATGAATAATGCTATTTTTATATGTAAATGATATGTAACGTGATTGCACGAGAGGTCAGGAAACCGCTCTTCTGAGCTGCAATTGCCAATTAGTTTAGTTTAAATGAGCAATTGATTTTTTTTTTGCTTTTAATCTGTGTCTTATTAATTTCTCGCCTCCCAAAATTTGTCGCTCTGGTTTCGGGCCCTACGGTACCCTAGGGCTAAGCAGTCCCTAAGTGGGGGTTAAACTCTGTTTGTAACCGAGCCAATCCGCACTAACTTTTATTTGCCTACACCCTTAGGAGCATTTTGTACGACGAATTCTTGCTGGACTAGGCGAACAGATGCAAAGTTAAGCCATCGAAATGGGACGACGACGAGATAAGGCCTAAGCAAACATTGACCGGGTCCAAGTGAATCAGAAGGCTAAAATCGAGTCAAGCGTTCGCAGCCAACGAACGCAATGTTGATCCGAGGATTTCGGATTGATTAAGAACGAATCTGCCAGGAAAGGAGTCACGGAATCTAGAAACGCGGCATCGTGGACCCTTTATCGTCACGAAGGTATTTCTAAATGACCGTAACATGGTGGAATATCCCTGGCATGAAATTATACACCGTCCTAGCGTCGGAACGAAAAACCGGTGTGAACTTCCAGAAGAGTTTCTTTTAAATCTCTCTCGAATCGTGAGGACACAATTGATGAAGGATGACCGAGTTGTTAAGTCCCTTTGCACCCGTCCGTACAAAAGGCCTACACAAACTAGCCAAGAGAAGACTTCACGTCTAGGTGTTCTGGGTTCGAATTGTACCTCTACCACCTGAAAAAGACTCGTTTTCTTACGGTCCCCACATCCGCGAGGGTCTGGCAATCCCAATGAGAGTAACATTTGTCTCAAAAAACTTCTTTGTCATTCGGATTTGGCAAAAATCTGAAGGTTCCGTTGTGTGTAAAGAATACAACACACGCAGTATAGATGGTAAAGAAGTTGGTCCTGGTTCACCTCGAGCTGTTTAGCCACTCCATTTTTTGATAATTGCTTTATTTACTTTTTGCCCCACTGTTTCACATAAGATACTTTCATTGTACATCAGAAAATGAATTTTTATCTTTGTAAAGTAAACTTAAGAGTACTCATAAGTCAATAGCTTTGACGTCATATTTTAGCGGCGAAATTTGAAACGCACGGTCATTATCTTAAATTGTTATAAATTTGATATGTCAGCTGGAGCTGTTTGTTACGTTTCTGTGTGTGTTACGTTTTCTTACAATTTACTCTTCTTATGTGCATAAATCGGAAAAAAAAAGACTTCGTGGCCAATGATCAGTCTTAATCTTTATTAGCTTTATAGCTTTTTAGCTTATAAGTGTGCTGGCTAGTTAATTCCTTTTGAGTTATTACAGATACTAATTCGACTAGTATAAACAGGATATTGCATTTTAAGGCTCCTTTAGGATTTGCTCAACGTAAAATTTTTTTAACTTAACCAAAAATTCTAATTTCGAAACCTAAACATTAGAATTAAAGATTAAGAATTTAATTCTTAATCTTAAATCTAAAAACATTAAGAATTAAAGATTTATTTCTCACATTTTATTAACAAAATAAAATTGCTTTCTTATATCAAATTAAAGGTGGGCCTATTCTAATGTCCCATTGAAGACTTAGGTTACCAGCTTAGTTTCTTACCACAATTCACCGGGAAATGAACAACAAAACTAGGGTTTATTAATCCTATTTTAAGATTGAGACTGTCAAAACTTACAAAAACATAAAGGATTTTCACAACTGAAGGAAAAGTGTTACCAACAACAAAATCCTGTTTTGAAATCGACTTAGTAAGGTCACTAGACGTTTAATCCCTTGAACCAGTTTTTCATTTTGGGTATATTTCGTCGAAAATTGGCGACATCATTGAATCACATCAATGTAGGAAGAGACATGTTGCTCGTTGTCATTTACAAATTAAGTGCAGAGCTTCATCACAATTTTTTATAGCTTAACCTGGAAAGTATTAGAATCTATAATTGACTTGAAACGTATTTTGGTTAGCTTGAATTTAAATCGGGAGTTCGAATAATGTATCTCACCTTGGAAAACGTTGACTTATGCTATGTTTCCACTTGTCGATTTATTGACAAACTTTGACAGTTCTCCCCTTTGTCAATCAAAGACACGATTGGCAAAGCGTAAGCCAATTCATATGTCAATTCAAAGACACTCTACTTCTACTTGCCAATTTCTCAATATAACCTAAAAATACAACCTTTAAATACGGTTTGTCAATTACAAATCGACAAGTGGAAACTTAGCATTAGAGTTAAAATCGGCTTCAAATTAGACTTGAACCAATGTTTAGGTATAAATATGCGAAATACGAGGGAATTCTTAGGTTAGTTTTTAATGCACTTAATACATATCAATTGAATCAGCGCTAACACAATGTTATTAACTTTTATAATATATTATTGAAACACTATTAATATACTAACATACACAATACAACAACACACATTTATCAATATCTGATTCAACCCGATTGTTTTCACATTCTTAATCTTTGGGAAATTTTAACAAAACACTGTCATGAGCACTGTTTTGACATACTGCCAACAGCACGCATACTCACTACCACAATTGCCCAAACCCTTCCACTTTGACACTTGTGAGGTGAATGATGTTCATTCAGCTGTGAAATTCACCACTAAAGAGTGTTGTCAATTAGAGAGTATTACTAGAAACAAAGTGTAGTAAACTGTGCAAAGCCAAATGCATGTTTTAAACTAAAGAGGCCATTAGACCATACCAGACGGACCTGCTAGTACATAGTTGTGCACATTCAAACACAGAAAAATATATTTTGCACTGCACACTTTATGTATTAAAAAAAAATTTACCTATGTATTCAATATCCGCCCCACAAAGAAGACAACAGCAGAAACAGCCGTGTTCCAAAGTGTAGGATCTCTGCTTATCTATTTACGTCTGTCGGTTCATTTAAGCGGCCCCGCTTCCACAAATTCACACACAATTAGGTTAAGAAAATGTACAGGCTCTTGTAAGACATTGGCGCACTAGAAGAATGTCTGCATATTCCAATCGAAATTTCGAACAAGATTAGGGTCTTATAGGAAAGTATAGATGCAGTTTCGCATATCTATTAGATAAACACGTAAACATTCATAGGTGAACAATAAATCATCGCACTTAACTCGAGGGGAAATAAAAAAAAAATGTGTAGGTATTGGGGAAAACATATATCAACCACCTATCCAACACGGTATTTAAAACTACACTGAGAAAGGAGGTAGAAATCGGTTTGTGTGATCATAATGATCTTGCTGCCGACAGATTTAATGAGATGAGGTTGCGGAGCGCAACATCACCAACAACAAAAATAATGCAAAAGCGAAAGCAATTCGATAGAACAAGTGCGTTGTAAAAGAAGACGGGAGAGGCTATGGCTAGGCAGCGACACCTTACTAGATTGACATTTTTTGTTTGATCGATAACTCAGGAATTTTTTTTCTGCTAAAAATGCAATTTTTTCCACGCTTCGATCACAAAAAAAATAGAGTTCCGGTGCGAATCGGATCACTCCGGCTTTAAAAACGAAGGTTGATATATTTTTTTTATATCTCTTCGATTCACCTAAGAACCCACTTAGGTAGCTTGATGATGTAAACAAATCATTAGTTATTCTAAACAAACCAAAAGCGAAAAGAATTGTTTGTAGTTTTGCGAAATGTTTTGTATTTGTTGTTGGCCAAATAAATTATCTCATTTGTTTATACATCAGATGATGTGTAAAAAAAATGAGCCATGTGCATTAGTGACGTGAACATCAAGAAACTTCAGGGGGATTAAACAAAATAGGAAATCTGATATTTTCTTTTGTGTTGTCTTGCCCCTTGGACGTAAAAAAAACTGAAAGTCTAGATACGAATATACATATCTACTTACATACTTTCATGACCACTACTTTCCACAATCGATATTTTTGCTAATTAAAAAGAAAAAAATGTTTTCAAGGTTTCGTGTCGAGTTTTAACGAATCGAACAGTTACGTACAGTTTGGTTTGAGAAAAAATTTTAAGGGAACTTATTTGTAGCGCCCTGTTAAAAAACACTGTGGAAATCTGAGTCGGCGGTTTCATATGCGCAGCATAAATTGTAATCTTTGTAACACTATATATTTCATTCCAGGATATCGAGCTTATTTTTATAACATTCAATGAAGGTCCTTTTTTGCTAATTGAATTTCAATGTTTTTTTGCTAACCTTACAATAATGCTCGCAAGGACTGGACCTTTAAACACTAAAAAGTGCAACAAAATATGTATGTTTATATACATATATCAAAACAGCCCCAATGGATGAGATCTGTACGCAGGAAAAAGGGTGAAAAATGTGGGATAAGCCGAACAATAACCTGTTAAAACTAAGATCTTAAAGACTCAAGCCTTTCAACGTGGCGCGCGAAGCGAAGCAGAGCCCCCTAAAAAAACGCCCCCTAAGAGTGGGCGGAGCTTAAAACTTTGTATGGAACAAACTTAGAGAATGCTTATATCTTTAATATTTTTCAAACATTATTTTTCGATTTAGGGTGAATTTTTAGAGAAATGAAGCGCTAAAAATATAACCGTAAAAGTGGGCATGGTCGATGGTGGGCCCGGTACAATTTGTTTTATGTTAAAGGTCTTTAGCCGTCATTTCTATGCATCAAAATTTGAGTTCCTATGTGCCTTGTTTTACTTGGCCAAAAGGTCTTTTTAAATAAAATGTAGATGTTGTCTCAAATTAAAGCTAATAGTGGGCGTGGCCTTCGGGGGATTTCCAGTGGACACACACTTCGCTGCCTATTGTGTAAGGCTTACTTTATAGGGTAACGTTAAGAGTCCTCCTGCTCATACGCAAGCCTTGGTTGTCAGCAATCCTCC
The DNA here is from genome assembly GCA_947623515.1 of Neoascia interrupta. Classification (NCBI taxonomy): domain Eukaryota; kingdom Metazoa; phylum Arthropoda; class Insecta; order Diptera; family Syrphidae; genus Neoascia; species Neoascia interrupta. The sequence continues at coordinate 129,893,076 of OX392463.1, forward strand.
CTTACCTAACATAACCACGAGTTATTTGGGGTTTAGGTCAATAAGAATTTCAAACATTTTTCAGGGTATTGAAACAGAGATGCGGCGGATGAGTTCCTAAATAGAAACAGCAGCGCTATCATCCCCAAAGTGGGTTACTGACTCTGGTAGACCAGGCCTGCTGTCCTAGGATCAAAACATTGGCCCGACACTCAAAGTACGGAGGCTGTGCCACTCGGGGAACTTCCCAACCACGCATGGACACATACACTAAACGCTTCGTCGTCTTTTGTGCTCATCTTTATTATGCTGTTTTTGTAAAATTTTGTTTGTTTATTTATATTATTAACATTAGCTTGTGGGGTGCCGTGGCGTAGTGGTTAGTGTGTGTGCTTACTACGCCGGAGGACTGGGTTCGAATCCTGCCATCGTCACCTGAAAAAAAAGACTTGTTCTATTTCACGGTCCCCACCTCCGCGAGGGTCTGACAAGCCCTCCGAGAGTATCATTTGTCTTGAAAAACTTCTCAAAGTGCCGTTCGGATTCGGCAAAAAATTGTAGGTGCCTTTGTATGTAAAAGAAATTAACACACCAGCATACATTGTTGAGAAGTTGGCCCTGGTTCACCTCGAGCTGTTGCGCCACACTATTTTTTTTTTATATTTTAACATTAGCTTGATATAGTTTACATTTTTATGTACCATATTTCTATATAAATAAAAAAATATAATTGATCGTGAGTTGTCACAAGAAAATTGTCATGATCACAGTTTACGCAGACGAATTTGTGTGGTTTGTGACATCTCTTTCAGTTATCACAGATCAACTTTCCGATTCCACCCCTGTAGTGTGTGAGGCTTGTCTGTGAGCGAATTCAGGTGATATCCCAACATAAAATAAATAAATAAATAGAGTGCCGCAACAGCTCGAGGTGAACCAGGGCCAACTTCTCAACAATGTATGCTGGTGTGTTAATTTCTTTACATACAAGGGAACCTACAATTTTTTGCCGAATCCGAACGGTACTTTGAGAAGTTTTTCAAGACAATTAATACTCTCGGAGGGCTTGTCAAACCCTCGCAGAGAAGAGGACCGTGAAAAAGAACAAGTATTTTTTTTTTCAGGTGACGATGGCAGGATTCGAACTCAGACCTCCGGCGTAGTAAGCACACACACTAACCACTACGCCACGGCACCCCACATATCCCAACATAGTCTTTCCAAATAGATTCAAAGATTATTTACATACGTGAACGGCCATAGTCAAATCAATTCTTCTGTCGGTCTTATTCTGAGTTAAGCCCAGCTTAAACGAAGATCTATTAATCCCGGAACAAAAATAATCTAGAAACAACCCTCCGTCAGTAAAGTTGTCAAAATCTTCGACTCTCGTAATAATTGACTCTCCCAATTCTCACTTCTCTTCAGAAAAATGCGGGAAAAGAAATTCGATTTCAGATGTAATTTTTCACAGAAACACGCAAAGCCCCTGCCATTTCACACAGAAAAAACATTCAAAGAAGTTCATACTGTTCACCAGAGTTGATCCAAGATTAGCTTACCAAATTTGGCTAGTTAAGCCGGGATTAATCCCGAATCAACATTCACTGAAAAATTCATTTCTGTGGTAAATCTCCGTTTAACTCGAAAGCTCGGATGACCTCGCAATGAAAAACTGGCTCTTAAGGGTCTACGGTCGCAATACAAAGTTCGGGGAAATAGAGGTAGGTATATCGGAGAACGCCTGAGAAATATTTTTTTCTGTTTTGGCAACTAAAAGCTGCATTTGGGATCGGATTAAACAGAGCAACAATAAAGGTGAGTGACTATAACTGATGGCGCAAGGGTAGACGTTGTTGAAAAAACAAAGGCTAGCCGAAAGTTTTTTTTTATAACTGACCGAGGGTATATTAGTTTTAATACATAGTTTGTAATCACCGTATACCCCTAAGACCTTTAATATCCGACACCGACAGATTATTCGATTAAGCCATGTCCGTACGTCCGTCTGTCCGTATGTATGCACTTTTGAGGTCTTTAAAATTGAGCTAGGAAACTGAAACTTGCAGTGTTGCGTTGGTTCTCATTGTTCTTGGTTCTCATCTTGTACAGACAAAGTATGAAAATTGAGAAGATCCGCCCACAGCTACAACGTCAAATTTAATTTTTTTTTCAAAATGCCTTTTGTTCAAGATAGACAAAACATATGAACTCAAATTTTGGTGGAAAGCAATATCGACCAGAAGCCTTTAATTAGACAAAAATTGGACTGCCCACTCTATTGACCATACAAACTTTTAACATCTGAAATCTTTGAAAACCTGATTTCTCGGGAAATTCATTCAAAATAGAAAAAAAAAATTATATGACAAATATTAAAGATATTACCATTTGCTAAGTTTGTTGCATACAAAGCATTGAGCTCCGCCCACTTTAAGGGGGCGTTTTTGAAAAAAAAACTGTTTTTTAAGTATTAATATTCGCTTGATGATTAATATTTTCTCGTGATTCCAATGAAATTAGAGTTCTTCTTTTGTTGGAGGTTGCTACTATCCGATGGAGCACTCAGACACAACTACTGGTCCATTGTACTACCATGCAGACACCTTACATTAATGTATTTAGTTTACCCGTCTTTCGAAGAAAGATGAGAAGGAGCTTCAGTGATGAAGAGCTTAGGTGTTCGGCACTCACCACGTCAGCCCCAAAGATCCGCCACCTGATGCGAGCAAAGGCAGGACAACTACAGAGAAAGTGTTCCGCTGTATCGTCGTCCTCTCCACAGGCAAGACAGGTGGTGGTTTCGCTTAAGCCTAACACATTCAAGTGTCTAGCAAAAGCTTGGTGGACGGTAAGGACGCCTACAAGAAGTCTGCAATCGATTCTCCTAAGAGATAGAAGAAAAGACGCTGACCCCTCGCAGATGTCTGGGCGTAGTCGTTTAGTCTGTCTGCACCCATCGCAGTCACGCCAACGAGCCCTGTGCTCACGAGAAACCCAAGTATCAATGGCAGACGTGACAACAGATACAGGCAGGCCTAAAGCAGGTTCGGGTCCTGAGAAAACCTCTTCTGAGCCAAGTCTGGCAAGCTGATCAGAGATCTCATTTCCCTGGATACCAGTGTGACCTGGAACCCAAACAAGATTCACTGCATTTAGCCTTCCGACCAAGTTCAACGAATTCTTGAGTTCGAGCACTATCTTGGACGAGGTAAGAGGGTTGAGCAACGCATTTAGAGTGGCTTGGTCACTGCAAACGCATATGCTTCTTGCCCTCCACCTGTTAGTCACAATATAGCGCATAGCCATTAGGATAGCGAAAATCTCCGCTTGGAAGACAGACGCATATTTACCTAAGGGGTAGTGGAGTCTAATGTTCTCGCTTGCCACAAAGACTCCAGCACCAGACCCCTGTCCGGTTTTGGAGCCATCCGTGAAAATACGATGGCATTCGTTCCATGGCTCAGAGTCTGGCCGAAGCCATTCCATTACCTGAATAAAGTTACCTGAGTCAGACCAGTGACCTTTCTCCTTCTCGTAAAGAGAACAACCGTAGTTTTAAGAGGATTCACTGAAAGCCCATTCCTAGTGCACCAATCATCGATCAAGTCCAGGGATCTCTGCGCCTGAGAGCACACAGTCCCTAGGTTTGAACCGACAGAAAGAACGGCGACATCATTCGCGTAGGCTCGTGTGTAGGTTCCAGGAAGTTTGAGAGCCGATAGTAGAGAGTCTACAACCATGCACCATAAAAGGGGAGATAGAACACCACCTTGCGGGCAGCCCTTGTTTTGACGCACTTGCCACAATCTGCTTCGGTTATCAGCGTCCTGTTCATTAGCATTGCCCTAATCCATTGAACTAATGTTTCATCTACACCATGTTGTCTGGCTGAGTTGCACATGCTATCAAACGTCGCGTTATCAAAAGCACCCTCAATATCGGCGAAAACGCCCAGCACGCACTTCTTCTGGTCAAGAGCACATTCAATCCTACCAACAAGGTTTTGAAGCGCAGTTTAGCAGGATTTTCCGCGCTGATAAGCGTGTTGCATCTCAGAAAGAGGGTGCAAACGAAGAGCAACTTTGCGCACGCGCAGCTCAACCAGTCTCTCTAATCTTTTCAGCAGGAAGGAAGACAGACTTATGGGTCTGAAGCTTTTGGCTAGGCTATAGTCTGACTTACCAGGTTTTGGTATGAAAACGACTTTAACCATACGCCAAAGGGTGGGTATGTAAGCCAAGGCAAGGCTCGCAGTGAAAATTCTTTTCAACGTGGGCAACAGCTGACCTAAACCTTGCTTCAGCATAACCGGGTAGATTCCACCTGGACCAGGTGACTTAAAGCTCTCAAAAGATGCAATAGCAAATGCCGGTACCACTGAAGAGCACGTGGTGACCTGATTTCCCGGGAAGTGAGTCTCAAGGAGAAGACTGTAGGTCTCCCACAGTCTTCTCCTTGAAATTAGAGTTAATTGATTTTAATTTTCAGCCTACGTCCTTTTTTAGGGGCGTGGCCAATATAAAAAATTGATATTCAGCATTTGAAACAGACCAAAAATTAAGAAATTTTAAATTTGGTGTTAATGGGTAAAGAGGGTCGGATATTTAGAAGTTCGTAACAGACGAACTCTTGCACTTACTTACTTTTTGCAAGTTGAATATATCACCATTTAGTAATACTCTGGCGCAACCTATAAATTTTAATTGTAATGTTTGAGTGGAATTTTTTTAAAATATAATAAATCTATTCTTAAGTTTCCAAATCAATCTTTTGATGCTAAGTGGCCTATAGATATTCTGAAGTACCTGCCTTGAGAAATACCGGGCGGGAGCGGACCACATTCTCTAACTACGCTACTTGTTGTAGGGAAGTTGAAGTATCTCAGTGTCTTGCCCACAATTAACGGAAGGATTCTAACTGAGTTGGCTAAAAGTTCTAGGTTAGGATAAAGCACTGTTCGCTTCTCGTTACATTGTTTTTGCCAGACTCTCTAAAGTGAAAGTTTTTTGAAGGTAGTAAAATTATAAATTTGTATAGAAAAAAATGTAAAGCAAACATTTGGATTTTGGGTAAACAATTTATTGATCCACAATACACAACTGAAATATACGCCATGCGATTGTTCTTACACAATTCAAAAATTAAATGATTGAAACAAATGCAAATTCATAATTTTTGTATATATGCAAAGGTATTTAAGTTAATTTTATCATTATACTTCCACTTTTCAGACTTAATAGCATAAATTTTACGTTTGCTTACATGATTCTATTTTTTTAATAATACAAACAAAACAACACTATTATCTGTTGTTTGTGTTTTATTTCATTTTGCTTTTTCTATTCATTACTAATTAATACAAAACATTAATCGAAACATAATCTAAGCTTTACACTATTATTGATAAATTTAATAATCTGATGGGATGCATAAATTGTTTGGCGTGTTTTTTTTTAATATTTTGTAAATACTTTTAGTACATTGTATATAAACGCATATGTGTGTACACTTATTGTGTATGAGCACATTTGTAAATTTATAATATGTATACGCTGTTCCGTGTTAATTTATTTATACCGGGGATACAAAAAAATAATAGAATATTATTGTTATGTTATTATTTGGGACTTTATTCTTTTATAGGTTTTTTTTCAACTAGGAAAATTAATATACATAACTGCAACTGATGCGTGTAGATATTATTTATTCCCAGTCTTTCTTAATTTCAAATGTCCAATCCCATTTAAGATGTACGTTTTTGTCGTCATCCGTAAACAGCGATGATACAGAGTATGTGCCTCTTGCCATTAACCCTGAGGGCGCCTCCTCAAAGGGTGTTAGGTAGAATTGGATTTCCTTTTTAGGTGGGTACGAGCCAACCATATGTGTCATTTTATCCACTGTAAAAATTAATATTTTTTTTTTAATAATTAATGTATGGAAATAGTCAAATTGAAAACAAACGACTAAAAACAATTTTAACCTACTCTGTCTCAAAATAAAAGTGTAGCCGTGTAGTACTACCCACTACTGTGTAGTAATACAAAAGGCAAACATCTTACCAATAGCTTGATTTCCAGCACGAAACGAAGTTAGCAAACAAAATCAAACAGGTTTATTCGATTAAAATTTTAAGTGAATGGTTCAAGAAACTACTAAGTTGGCTTATAGATGTTGTGGTGTTTATGAGTTTTTTGTTTTCAAAATGTGTGAGTATTTTCTAAAGGTTAAGTTTCTGACAAAAATTTAAATTTTGCGAGTATTTCATGTCCGTAAGATTCCCTAAAATTTGAAGGCCACTCTTTAATATAAAAAAATCGAAGTCTCAGCATTTTACAATGTTCCGCCTTTAACCGATAATTTTTAAGTAAAAAGACACCTAACCAAATTTTGATAAAAAAAATGACTGGAAATGAAAACAAAATTTTATTTCAAACACAAATTAAAGTAAGCATCTTAAGAATTGATTTAAATAAAGGAAAAAACGTGGCTCTCTCTATTCAGGATGAATTTCGTCCTGATTTCACACTTCATTTTTTCAAACGACTCAGCAACCTTCATCTTATTTCGACACAGTTTTGACATTTGATTCAAAAGCTTTCTCTTTTTAAATAGCCTGATTCTAATCATGACTGTCTTCGAAACGACTAAACAAAACTATATCGCTTTAAGCTTCAGTTAGATGAGCAGCGGGTCTGCACGTATCACTGCTAGCAGCACTGCCACTAAAACAGATGTGCACGCTTTTTGACAATAACTATGGCAAGTTCTATTCAAGGTTGTCATCCGGTTTTGCTATACTTGTCAACTGGGTGAAAAAGTAAAGAAACACAGACCAATTAAACTAAGGCGGAAAAACGCACTGGCTCTGTATTAAATTTTTTGTCAGTAAACAAACAGTCAAAACTTTCACATTTGACGGTATCAGTGATGCCAGATATTCTATATTTAAAAAGTTTTTCATTTTCATTGTGGCTGCAATGAAACTAGGCTAGGCACCAAATTTAGAAGTAGAGACATAGTGAATTCTACAAATGTATGGGAAATCTAATAGATTTTAATTATCTAGATTCTGATTCGGTGTGAAAAAGGTATAAAGCTCAAATCAGATGTGCAGAAATGTTCGTGCAACAAAATAAATTACACAGGCTCTTATGGGGCAGGCGAACGCAACTACTGTAGGGGTTGCAGTGACTGCACGATGTCTCTATTTCTAAATTTGGTGCCCAGTTTCACTGCAGCTACAATAAAACCAAAAAAAAAAAAATTAAATATAAGAAATCTGCATCACTGATACCGTCAAATCTGAAAGTTTTGACTGTTTGTTGACTGACAAAAAAATTCAATACAGAGCAAGTGCGCTTTCCCGCCTTAGTTTTGTTGTTTTTTTTTTTATTGTTTACTTTTTTACCCTGCTGACAAGTATATCAAAACAGGATGACAAACTTGTATAGAACTTAGCAAAGTTAATGTCAAAAAGGGTGCACATCTGTTTTAGAGGCAGTGCTGCTAGCAGTGATAAGTGCGGAACCACTTCTCATCTGTTTTGAGCTTAATTTCCAGAGTTACACTTTTTGTGCTTCCATTGAAGTTGCATTATTTGGATACATGTGGTTTTGATGTTTGTTTCATATCACAATTCCTAATAAAATTTTGGATTAATTTCGAATTTTGTTAATTTGCCCTCAACAGCTAGTGAAAGAACTTCTTCGACTGTATATGGAATAATTTCCTGATAAATTTTCTTTAAAGCCTTTTGGTACTTTTCATCGCTTGAAGGAGTTGAAAGGATTATGTCTTGCCTCACAATTGAGTATTCGAGCTCCCCTTGTTCTTTGACCGTTAAAGCTTAGTTCTTCGGTACCACAAATATAACACAAATATACAGTTTTACAACTCACTGATCGTTTTCTTAGGTCCGAAAAATCCCAAGGTCCGAAAATTTATATTTTTATACCATACCAGATCAAGTTCAAAATAAGCGACCATCTCTAATTTTTAAAAATCCTTTTTTTAAGCTTTAGCCTTGCTACGATAATGATGCTAGCGCACTAACTTTTGGTATGTGCATTGCTTTGTAATTGTCTTATAGGTAGCAGAAAAAGTTTGGCCCTTTCATAGACCACGCCAACGTTTGAAGGAATTTTCACATAAAATAACTGTTTTTCAATAGATATGTAAAAAATTACATAATTAAAGGTGTATAACATTTTCAACAGTTATATTATTATATCCCGACCATTTTCTGCAGGCGTGGCAGTTTCCTTTTTGGGTAGGGTAGAGTATTTTGCAATATCTTAGCTTTTCAAACGGCTCCTACTCTTTTGGGCATGAATTTCACAAGATGTTGCGTGATTTCGATGTTGAAACTATCCCATTGCTATTCATAGACGTATTAAACCCAATTCTAAATGATAACCTCGGGTCTAAGTCTAACGTAAGTCACGGCAAGAGGTATGTTTAAGCTGTGTTTTGCTCTGTCAAATATTAAGAAAAAACTAAACATTAACAAATATTCAGCATTCTGGGATACAAAGTGTTTCGGAAATATTTGTACAGAACAAAGAAATATAAAGAAATCGCAACATTACATATCAAAAATATTCACTCAGACTTTTGATGATGTTTTACTGAAGAAAGCAGGCGAGCATGTAAAACTTTTATTAAAATGTCATTTTCTGAGTGAAATTCTCTCAGAGAAAATCGAGTCACTCAGTAAATCACTCATTTAAGAGTATTTCTATGTACAGCGCTTCCAAAATTGTGCTTAGACTCGGGTCTGAAAAACACAGTAAGAAAATTGTCTATGAATATGATAACTTAAGACCTATGTTTATTAAGACTCGGGTTTGAAGAACGACTATGAATATGGGCCATTGAATATTCTTTCACTTTTTACGCGTTTTACTGGCTATTTTCTTTTCTTCTACTACGGTTTCCTGTTTTTATAAAAAAAAAGTAATAAAAAATAGTTGAAGTGTACATATAAAGAAGAACCTAATTTTCATAGTGCGTACCGACTGAGAACTGAATTATTCTTTATAATTATAAATGGATTTGATCCATAAGATAAACGAATAAAGTTTGATCTCACTTTTGATGCTGACTGTATAGTCTCACAATTTTTAAAATAATAACATTTTTTTATTTTTTCCCCAGAATGTAGAGTTTCAAATTCTTTTTTATCAAAAACTTGTTATAAAAATTACTGGATATTAAAACAAGATAGAAGAGACCCCTAACTTTGAAAAAACATGCCACACTTAGTTGCAGGTATTACCGTTATGTTTACTTCTTTTTTTAGTGTTAATTCTTTTTATTTCGGGCGATTTTTTTAATTGACCTTCTCGCCTTAAAAGGGGGAGATAGACCCCTTCCTTTCATAGTAAAAAATAATTTTTGTTCAATAAACCAATGATTTGGTCCCCTTTTTATTTTTTTATCTCAAAATATGTCTTTTAATTATGTTAACTTTTTATTGAAATTGTTTTATTTTTTTTTGTGATGTCATAGTTAAAATTACTTCATATTTGATGAACTTATCACTGCCCCTGCCTGTTTCTTCTTATACCTTTGCTTTACTTAAATAATGTTAAAAAAAAATTGCTCAAAAAAAAGATTAGACAGATTTTTTTTTTTTTTGCTTAAAAATTTGCTCAGAATTTCGAATTTCGAAAGAAGATCTTTTCAACAAAGCAGAATCATAACCCGCACCCCATTGGACATCTTCTATTCGGGTTTTCTAGTCTTAAAAATTTCAATCATGTGCACGTTTGCAAGAAAGCTAGATCTCATCTTTTTCAAACGTTTGGAACATCTATTAAAAAAATTAACCAATTTAAATTAGTAAAATTAAAGTTGAGCACATAAAGGTCAAATCCTCTTGTGCCTAAGTCAAGCATTAAAAAACATCGACGCAAGCTTGGATGTCGCAAAAAAGAAACTGAATTAATCTCATAAATCTCTGTCTAAAGGATCTCAACAATTATTATGATTTGATGACTAGACTTACATGCTATAAATTAAGTTCTAAGTTAAAGAAACAACGAACGCAGTTATTAACTTACTATTATGGTCCATTTCCCAAATATTTACAATACGGAAAAGAAAAAAAACTATATATGGAGGTCACTGCATCGTTGCAATCGTACGCACTGAGCACCTGCATGTGAGGCCGAAGTGTATAGAAAGCTTAAGGCAAATTTTTGAAACAGAATCTCGAAAAAAAAATGTTGCGTTATAGCTTTTATTCGAGATTTTGTCTTTCGAGACTTTGGTCTTTCTGGAATTTGTCTCATTTGGGGATTTTGTGCATTCGAGATTTTGTCTTCGTTCTCATCAAAGTCGAACACCGACTTCTCTGTGATTGTTCAGCGACTGGGTGTACCTTTGATTCAATTTTTATTTGAGATTCAATCTCTGGTCTGCATTTTTACCACTGAAATTGTAATTTTGTAAACAAATCGTCGGTTTAAATTTTTGTATAAACGGAACAATTCAGAAAAATATTGCTCAAAGATTCTTGTGTTGATTGTAGGAATGACGATTTGAAAGTTAATTTGAGGGTAATTTTAGTAGTTAAATACTACTCTAAAAAATAGATAAAGCTCTTATAAAAAACTTTCTGAGCAAATTCTCTCTCATGTCATATAAAGGGCATTTTAACATGATGCAGCATTTGTCATTTCTAACACATTTAAAATCTGGTGTACCCCACACTGGTCGAGTTTTATTTGGCAGCTGTATAGCTGTTACACTTCGTCAATTAAGTAAAATTGTCAGTGTTTTAAGTCAACCTTCAATAAGTAGTACAAAAATAACATCGTTTATACTTCTTTGCTTGCGAAACTTTAGATCAGTTTGTAGTTTCAATTCAATTTTTTTAAAGTTTAATTCATTTGATTTGTACCTATATTTGCTGTTGCGTTAATTAAATATGAAAACTTAATATTACTTAATGGTTCTGCATAAATTGACTTAATTGACCTAAACAAGCAAATTAACAAGAAAAAAAAAAGAAATAACTCCAATAATTTTTTGCGTTCGAAACATTCGATTTATCTGTTGGGGGTAAAACTAATTTACTTTAAGTTTAATTCGGGTATTTGTTCTGGTGGCTTGTTATTTTAAATTCATGAGAGTTTGAACGAATTTTAGGTCATAAGAACCTGGTAACGTCTAACCATGGTTTTTGGTAAAGAAACGTCTTAATTTGCAATGTCTTATTAAGCACTAAATAATAACACTAAGCAAGCAACTATTTAAAATTGTAACACTATTTAGTGTAACAACCAGATTGTTTATCCTATTTTCATTAAACATTTTTCCCCAGAATAAAGAAAAAACTACCTAAACACAATTGAGAATTTTCAACCTCGCCTCGAGATACTCCTGAACTTTACTTTCAGTTATCAAAAACAGTTCATCAGACATTCATGTTTTCATAATTAATTATTATTGCTATAAAGGCAATTCTTACCTGGCACTCCCAGTCTATAAGTCTTTTGTACATATTTAAGGCCATGGACAATTTCTCTTTGAACTATAAAATCGATTCGCACCTTGTAGTGAACACCTTCCTTAATTACAAAAACCTAGACAACCGCACATGCATGCAGGGATTAATGACAAGCGACCATTATGTGAAAACGGAGGCACGGCAGAAGAGGAAAAAAAGAAAACAAAACAAATCGTTATTGACCGCATTGAAGGAGCAAAAGTTGCAAATTTTATTATGCAATTACCTGTTTCTTTAATTGCGTTAAGTCACCAGTTAAATCCAATTCCATGTCGGCTCGACCATCGACACAAAGAGACAGTTTCTTCACGATTACTTTCCTTGGGTCAGATGTGTCTAAAAATGTTTTAAAAGTGTAGGTAGTCAAAAACGCCTATTCCACGTCCATGCAAACGCCTTGCAAAAAAAATGTATCTCACCTACGACAATCTTTTCGCTCTGTGCTTCACCCAAAAGCGCCTCTTTGTACCGTCGAAGACTTTCGTCCTCCTGGTCCGCGGCCATTATTTCCTCGATAGTCTTTTGCGGTGGAGGCTGGTAGTTTCCGTCATGTTCAACATCGTCGTGAACATCCCCAGCTGCTGGATCGACTTCGTTATGTGCTGACATGCTTTGTATCAAATCTCTGCGAGATAAAAATTTCCAAAAATTTGTAGATCCCTTGGGCAACCAACACTGCGATAAATATTTATGGCCACCTCGAGATTCACGGAACAACGCTATAGCAACCACACCCAATCAATTCGATTGAAGTGTCGTCCAGCAGGAGGTGGCTGCCCAAAGCTTTGCACACATTTACGATTACTTTTGTTTTTTCATTTTTGCAGAAAGAAAAAAGGTAATTTACCAAAAAAAAAAAAAAAACAAGATAAACGTTAAGAACTTTGTTATCACGAGTGTGTGCTAGAGGAGGGCCATTGGAAGGGGGTTTCGCGAAACACCTTGCTGCTGCCCATGTTTTGTTGGAATACCCTTTGGAAACTCGGTTGAAACCTAGCCGCTATCTATGGGAATACAAGTTTTTTTTTTGTCCACGTTTGGCTTGTACAACATGTAACTCTAGCAATAAATCTTATCCAGTGATTTTAGTTATCAACATATTAATTCCACAATATTCAATGGCGTATTGGGCAACATGAACAAGACCATCAGTGTCGTTGTGAGACCGATATGCAGCTCGTGAAGTGATTCACCGGTTTGGGGTTTTTTTTTCTTCTTTGGCAAATTTGTTAAATCGAAAATTTGGCCGCTTGATAAGAGTCTGCTGGAACTCACCTTTTTGCTCGTCTGCGAATAACAATTAACTTAAACAAAAAACGACTTGAAGTTGAGAGAACGTTAAAAATAAATTGATTATAGTTCTGGAAAAAGAATCACATTAAACTTATATACACAAGACAACGAAAAATAATAAGCAGAAATAGGAGCACCACAGTGTATATTTTCAATGCTACACACACGCAGAGCAGAAAGAGAGGTCAATTGCGGAACGTTTCGTCCGATTAATGGGATTTGAAACATTGTGAGAGACAGGCAAAAGGAACAGCTTACAGTAGAAACCTTATAAAGGGGCTTGTCTTTCAAACTTTAAAAAAAGAAAAACTTTAAAAAAGATATGACCAGTTATGAAAAAGTGAATTTTGATTGACGATTAGAAAAGTCAGAATGGATATCTGGTGGTCAAATTTGGAATATGTGAAGACCTATCGCTGTCAACAGAGATGCCGTACTTGACAAATGTACAAACGTTTGATGTACATTTGATGAACGAATTCGTGTTTTCCGTGTGGTTTATCAACCTGGAGCCTCATCGCGTACAAGCGACGATATCGTTTTCGGTCTCCTTTCCGATAGCTTTGCTTCACCACGTAAGCCCGAAACATCACTCTCAAGCAGTCGATATTGAATTGTCGATTTTAGTTTTGCTTTACGTAAATCGAATGAATTATGTACATATGTGAAGTACGATCGACTAGTGATTTGTCAATAAAATAGTTTGCCCTTACACAAAAAGTTATTAAAAAGAAAAATATCTTTCCTTAACAAATAATTGTCGTATTCGTTTAACAAATACGATGACAATAGCCAGTTGTTCACGTGTATAGGTCTTCACATATTCGTAAATTGACCGCCAAGGCTCAATAAAAAATAATTTTTGGGTAGTCGTTATTGTTGTAAAGAGCGGGCTTCGTTCCCAAGTGCACTGTTCGTATGCGATGTTACTCGGTGGCTACCGAGGTTTAGTTAGACTTTGATATCGAAAAAATAGTCTGTGACATAGGATAAAACACCCAGTCGCGAGCACCCCTCCAAAGATATAGAGGAGGGGTCTTATATTCTAAAAACTATGTTTTTATTGATTTTATATTGTACCGTTGACATGTGTGTACATTTCTTCTTTACATTGTAAGTGTCTCCGACAACAGCTTTTCTTAAATTTTTATCGGGTAGAAACATGCCTTAAGCACGTTATTTTTATTTTTTTTTAAACTGACAAAAAAACCATTTTCCCTAACAAACTCGTTTGAAAGTGAGGCTTTTTGTGTATTTTATTAAAAGTTTTCCTTAAATTTGTACATTTTGTTTGAAGGAAATTTGTTTGTGTTATCACCTTAAATAAACATTTGTTGTTAATTTTTGTTATTTTATTAAATAATGAAAATAACGTTTTCTAAACACAAATGGTTAGGGCTCGTTTCTGGATTACTTTCTTACTTAAGGTGGCGCTACAGTCCGGCGTGGACCTGGGCCTCAACCAACAAGCTTCGCCAGCCAGCTCTGGCTCTAACTAGCCGTCTCCAGTTTCACGCCTTGTACTGCCTATGGTCCTACTTGATCCAGGAAATCACCGTTCTCGAATCACTCTAAAATATTGTCCTTTTTGGCTTAACCCGATGACATTCGAGAATGGTGTTCCGTAAACGGGTTCCCAAAACTGCCGCTTGCAGTTCCAAGCGCGGCACTGACAGCAACTTGAGTGGTGCACACTAAGTTTTCCCCATGACAAAGCATACTTGTATTGGATCAAACGTCCTTATTCGCCAATAAGCCACGGCAGAAAATATCGTCTCACTGGCGTCGACGAATACATGTAGCTCGATATTCGTTGATGACTCTCTTAGACATAGAGAGTAGCACCGACTTAAACGAAATCGTTTCACCATCTCAAATTTGCCAATCCATTGCGCAAATTGCTTGAAGATGTCTTCGGGAATCTCCTCATCCCATTGTGTGCCCCGACGCCATAGTTCCTGCAGAAGCACCTTTCCATATACCAAGAAGTTCGCCAGCATCCCAAAGGGATCGTATACGGACATCACTAGACTGAGGAACTCTCGTTTCGTTGGGCATTTGACGGCAGCCATGATGCTCGGATCCACTCTATTAAGCTGAAGTTTGAACATAAACTCATCAGCATGACTATCCCAGTGCATCCCCAGCACCTTCTCGACTGAGTCCAGCGCGTTCATGTTTACTACTGTTGACATAGGCAGCTCCTCATCATTTAGCTGGTATTGCACACTCGATGAATTTGATACACCTTGACGATGAGTGTGTTTGACTGCTCTGCCGATCCGTAGTGCTTCCTCTTCATCCTTGAAGCTACCGACGAAATCGTCTACATAATGGTGATCCAGGATTGCACTCGCAACCTCGGGCGTTTTGGCTGCAACTTCCAAGGCATTTTTATTTTTCTTAAATTGAGCGCTGGACAGAGAATATGTGGCTCCGAAGATCATCACCGACATGACTTATGTTTCGATCGGCTTAGACGGATCGTTGTCTCTCCATAAGAAGCTTTGGGATTGTTGATCATGCTCTCGTATCTGAATCTGCAGAAACATTTCGGCTATATCCGCACATATACCGATCGGGTTTTCTCTAAACTGGCAACTGGTATTTTCACTAACGATGGACCTTCGTCAGGACCCTTCAACAATACCGAGCTTAGAGAGACGTTGTCCACAGACGTTGCCGCATCAAATGCAAGACGTAGCTTGTCTGGCTTATTGACATTGAATACGGCGAAATGTGGAAGATACCATGTGCGGGCAGTCGTAGCTTCGGCTTCCGCGGCAGACAGCTTTCTGGCATATCCCTTAAAGATGAAACTATTCAGGGCGTTTTCATAGGCTTTAGCGTATACTGGATCCTTCTTCATCTTACTTTCTGTTGATAGCAAACGATTGACGGCCATCTTGTAGCTGTTTGGCAATACAGCGTCGTCTGACTTCCACAAGAGACCCGTCTCATACCGATCGTGCACGCGCTTAGTGGTGGCTTCCTGAATCTGCCGCGCTCGAGTGACGTCCTTCGATTCCAAGATTTGTTTTGGCACTGTAACCCCAAAGTTCTCCGTCGTAAAATAGTCGAATATTGCGGCTTCTAGTTGATCGTCCTTCTCCTTAGCATGGAGTATGAGAGACACTTGACTCGAAGAAGTTACATCCTTCTCTGTTGTCTTCCCGTAGATCAACCAGCCCAATGGCGTTCGGCCGGCTATGACACTCTTCCCACCGTGAATACATCTCAAACTTGCTGTTAAATGGCTATTATCTAGCCCAATAAGGATGGACGAATAAGGATATTCCGCAATCGGTAGTTGCTTCAAATGATGATATTTCTCTTGTAGCTCCTTTAGGTTGACAGTCTGAACCGGAAGATCTAGCTTTGGCACCGTACGTGCCTTCAATTGGTGCCACTTCTTTCTCTTGCTAAGCCCTTTGATGTGCATGTCCAACGACATCGACGATACCTCCGTTGCTTTTCCCCCAAACCAGTGTAGACTCAACGGTTGTCTCTTGCTCTCAATTCCTGGCCGACTGGCTATGGCTTCGTTTACCAAAGTCGTCGACGAGCTGTTGAACGAAGTGTTATTGGGTCCCCTCAGGATGACTGGCAGCATCTTGAAGAGCAACTTCGTTGAACTGGGCTTTAACTCTTTCTGCCGCATAGTGCCCACATGATGAGTCTCAGCTTTCTCTTTGTCGTTTGATTGTTCATGTAAAACTGGATTATGAAGTCGTTTGCATTCTTCTTGATTGCAAATAGACTTCCGCTTGCAGTGAGAGATGTTGTGAACCTTTGCAAGACAACCGAAGCACAAACGCATCTTTCTGACCATATCCGATCTGTCCTTTACCTCCTTCCCTAGCAGTTTTTTGCATTGCGACGTAGAATGCGACTCTGCACAAACAACACAGACAGGCGACATCGTAACCGTCTCCTTGGACGTCTCATTGACGGCAAACAATGGCTTGTTGCTTGTGCGTCACTGAACTGCTTTCACACTGGCACTGGTTGTTGGTATCGGTGTGGTTACCATAACGGCTTTGGCGATAACTCTAGATATTGGCTTTATCCAGTTACCGAAATGCTCCAACGTTGGATATGGTTTTATCTGCGACGAGTAAGATGCGCAATCAATACGCTTTGCCATGGGCATCTTGGATGTAAGCTTCTCCAACAATGCTGAATTTCCCAAATGTTGTCTGGCACATGCGGTTTGCAAGAACGTGATAAGATTGTCAACTTTCGAAGCAAATGGCACAAGGCGGTCTAAATGATTTTCTTGGATAGGTGCGATCTCGCGCACCTACTGTAGCTGGCTCCTTATAAGAAGTTCCGGTTGGCCAAATTTAAACTGCAACTGTTCAATTACCCTCGAGACATTTTGCGGGTTGATCATTAAGCATTCAACTTCCCCACGTGCAGCACCCTTTAGACACTTTTGGAGGCGAAATGTGTTCTCCAGCTGACTATATACATATGCCGCCGAAGACTTCATACGATGTTATGAATATTGACCATTCTTCGGGGCGGCCCGAAAACTCTGGAAGCTCATAGAGTTTTTTCGCAGTACTGTGGCTGACGTAAGCTGGTAGTCCAGAATGCATATGCGTTTGAACCAATGGCGGCTGTGAATACGCTGGAGGTGGTCTTTGCATATCGGTGATTAATCTTGGTTGAACACAGCTGAGGAACGGGCTGCTGCACGCAGCAAGTTGGCAACGACACTCCTCCAGATGTAACCGGGACAGACGAACGACCGTTGGCACAGATTTGTCGCCTTCGGCCACACTGGAATGAACCGTGACTTGCATGACGTTTTCTTGCTACGTACCTTGTTGAAGATGGACAGACACTAGTGGCGTCTCCCCGACGACACTGTTTATCTTCAACTGCTC
This sequence comes from Neoascia interrupta, assembly GCA_947623515.1. Taxonomy (NCBI): domain Eukaryota; kingdom Metazoa; phylum Arthropoda; class Insecta; order Diptera; family Syrphidae; genus Neoascia; species Neoascia interrupta. Next base: position 129,910,764 of record OX392463.1, read on the forward strand.
CTGCAGCTGCGATCTCTTCTTTTCACTCTCCAGTAATTGCTGCTTTACTTGCTGCGTCGTCTCCTCAAGGGATTTGAGACGATTCATGAGCTGCTGGACAAGTTCCTTCGTGTCGGACTCCGTATCTACCACTGTGACGTCATGTCCTTTCGGACTATTATTGTGGTTTTCTGGCGACGGCGAACGTGACATGTTTACGATGCAGTTCGTAAATGCAGGCGACAATAAATTTCAATCCTGACAGGATTCACACGATTCGAATGCCTTTGGCAGCTGGCGTCTGTGTTTAGCAGCCGGCGTCTATGTCTGGCGGCAGCCAATAAGTCGCCAGAATTGATATAAAGAATTGTGACGGTCCCCTTGGACTTGCAACAGACGAAATATAACAAAACGAATATCTGTGTGTGTTTGCTGTTTAAACGCTTCGTTAGATGTTTATTTCACTGAAATACTTTAATTAATAATGGAATACAAATAAATAATAAACATTCTGTTTCTCTTGTCACCACTGGCTCTTGCTGTTACAGACGTACCTACCAATTAAATTTCAATTTTAAGTGTCAGAATAGGGACGACCACAACCAGCACCCCATACTACTAAACATACTCTAAAGTAAGTAAACATCTGTAATTCGTTAGAGGAATATATAAATATAACATTTTTAATTTAGGGTTAGGGGGGTTAGTATTTAGTAACGCCAGCTTAAGACTTTATAACTTCTTTAAGTCTGCGTGGCATTGATAAAACGAGGTTATTTGTAATATTGGAAGATATTTGGGTCCATTCTTCAATTACACGGTTTTTTAGGTCATATTTGCCTTTGATAGTCCTTTTTCGTATTTGCCGCTCCAAATGATCCCATAAATGTTCTAAAGGGTTCAGGTCGGGCGATTGCGAAGGATGATCAAGCTGTTTGGGAGTCCTGTAAAGCAGCCATTCCTTAACGAGTCGTGCTGTATGCTTAGGATCATTGTCTTGCTGAAAGATCTAATTGCTGAGCATACCTAATTTGTCTACGCTCGTTTGCCAGTTATTCCTTAGGTTGTTAGGATAGTCTTGTATGTTCATTGTGTCTTCAGTGACACTGTGAACTCACACCATCACTGTGATGGGAGTTTTATTGTGCTCCTTACATTTTGTTCACTGAATTCTTTGATTTTTTCTCTCCGGTTTTTTTTATTTGTGTTGCTTTTTAAAATTTACTTTCGTCTGTATATAAAATGATTTTCCAAAACGAAATATCATTATTTATATATTTTTTGGCAAAAGTTAAACGCTCTTTTTTACCCTAGATATCAATGGTTTCTTTTAGCACTTCTACCATGTAAGCCAACTTTGTGCAGTATTCGCCGAACAGTACTCGCACTAACCGATTTTTCGGTTGCTATCGATAATTTTTTTTTTAAATAAAGAGGCACTAAGTCGTACTTTGTCTTTTTTAATGATAAAAAATAGTTAATGGAACATTTTAATTTGTTTTTATTGCTGAAAAATTTCAATAAACCCAGAAGAGTTGGCAAAACAATAACTTTAAGTGCCATCATTGAAAGACTCTAAACACTTTGTCTGGAAAATTCTAGAAACTTTTTTAAAAATATTTTTAAAATTTTAAAAGAAACCTTTCTGTATTTGACTTTGCTGCAGCGGCTGATTTACGATTCGTGAAGGAAATATTTGGATTTTACCTTTGTTGCATCCTATTTGATTAAAGACGTCATCGGCTTACTTTTCGTAATTATTTTGTAATTATAAGTGGCCCAGTTCGTTTCCCTCATAGATCCGGGCCTGTTGTTTTTGTACAGTTACAAAATTTATGCGTTACGGTTTTTTACCTGAACTAAAAAGCAAGTTTTTTTTTTCAAAACAAACAAATTAAAAAAAAATTAAATCTTTTTTTCCTTTTTTTAGTCATCAAACATCAAGATTCTTCTTGATTTAACACACCGATTTCAACTTCCTAGTTTTTCAGGCTAAGCGCTTAGCCATAAATCAGTTTTGCCCCAAAAACACGCTCACTTTGGATGGGGCCTATGCCGCATTTTTAAGGTTTCCCGATAGCTCTTTAAACAAATTGGATCTTCTTTCAATAAAATATATTATGAGAAGATTTAAAGCTGTTTTCGTTTTTGATTCTATTTTTTCCATAATTTACCATTTACCTTATAGAATTAATAATCATTCCAGTATGATTTTAATTTAATTCTGTTTTTTAATTTCAGAAAAATAGTCTTTGTTCATCGGAAATCGTTGTTGTTCTCGTAAAATGATTTGGATCGGATCGGATTGCTATATTTTTATAAATCTGATTAATATTTAACTGGGTAAGTGACACTTTTCAAAATAATTATCTTTTTTTAACATTATTATGCATATCAAACAAGTTTTAATAACAAAAATTTTGACCTGTAAAACATGCTGCTTCTAGAGATATTAGTAACAAATACGTGAAACAAAATTAGTCCATTTCATGTTGGGACTTAGTTCCAAAAAATGGAAGTTGGTTCATATGAACTACTTCATTGGGTGTTAATTCATTTCAGTTATTTCGGAGTTAGCTTTTAGGCCTATTAATGGATCTACAAACTAACTCCCAAATGACTTTACGCCCAATGAACTAACTCTCAACAAAATGGGACTTAGTTCATATGAACCAACCCAACTAAGTCCCAACATGAATTGAACTAACTAAAAAAATGAGCTAATGATTAATAAATTCACTTGAACTAAGTTCATGCGAATTAAGTCCCAATTAACTACTTTTTAATCTTATAAACTAACTTCCACCACAAAATTCGGTGAGAGTTTGTTCATTTTACCTTGTGGGGGTTAGGTTTTTTGGGAGTTGGTTCGTAGGGTCAATTTCTTATTAGCTTTGGCAGTTTCTCCCGGTCGCGGGACAGCGCTGGAGACTCACTGCAAAAACACGCAAAGGGGCGGCTATTTTTAGTTCAACAGCATGGTTTATCTATTTTTTTACCAAATGCAACTGAAAGTGCAGTGCGTTTGAATCAATTTACAATTGATGAATGAATCAACCAAAAACATTAAAATCCTACAACAATTTTGTTATCTGTCCATCTTAATTGATAAAAATAACAATTGAAATCCATCGCACAGTGTCTTTGGCATAAGTTAACCGTAGATCGGAGTGAAATTTGTTGGATGTTTTATTCTAATATATGGATTTGGGCGTCCTGATTTCGAATATGCTAATAATATGCTAGAAATTGTCCGTTTCGATTAGTTTAGAAGTTACAGGCAAAAAAAGGTAAAAAAGAGTTCAAATTTAAGAGGCCGTACTTGGCCACATGTGCCTGCTAGACCACTACCGCCTACACTTAGCGGAGCGACAAAGACGCGTGAGCGGCTAAACCCTGCGAAAAAGAAAATTGAAATCCTTTAAGCCCGAAGCGGGCCACTTACACACTGTTTTCTCCAAAAGCAATTTTTTTTACAAAGAAATCATTGCATACTCTTAGATGAAAATTCAAAGTTTAAGATGAGGTACTTTGTGTGGAATTGCAATTGAAACTTTAAACAGCTAGAAACTCTTTTAAACTAAATAAGACCGATACTATTTAATGATTCTATAATATATAATTCTATTCTATAATATTCTTAATCAGGACACTCAAATACATACATAAGCAAAAAAACAAAGAAATTTCACTTGGACCTACGGTAAACTTGTTCCGCGGATTTTGTAAAAGAATCGTGCAGCCAGCTTTCAAACGTTCAATGCATGCCTGGTAAACAAGTTGCAGAACATAAAATTATGCCAAATCGGAAAAATTGTCATTTTACAGCCCGCAAACGTCTCTGGTACTTAAAAGACATCGATTCATCAACAGTGATTTGTTCGTTTCTGTAATTCGCAAAAACTGGTGGAAACGGGCGATTTATTTATACATTTAAATTATTAACATTCGAGGATCAGTGACGAGGATCAGTGATACCAAAACGTCTAGTTCTGACAAGAAACTTTTTGGTTTAATAGCGTTAATAACTATTTTTAATGAGTACAATACTAGACTCACCCCGAACGTTTCGCTCAAGTTGGATTGAGCGTGGTCACCGGAAAACTGCTAATCTGCTAGCAATTAACAACCACGAAAGCCTTAAAACTTATACGTCTAGTTCTGTCTATATGTTATGTTCATAGGACATTGCACTGGTATATTGCATTAGAGTTAGGGCAAGGCGAATTATTATTCATTGGATTTATTTTAAGACGAGATGGTTGGTAAAGATAAAGTCCATCTTTTTACTAAAAAACTTCGTAGAACAGAAAAAAATCCATCACTGCAAATGGGTTTCTGTATCAAAGAATTAAAAAAAATGATTTAATGGATCAAATGGCGCTTGTTTTTAAACATGTACATTATACATGTTCTTATGGGTAATGTCACCATAATCTATACGGTGAGCGCGCCCTTTAAATTCTGACCTCCAATGCCGTGGGCCCTGCGAACCATCAGCTGCGGCACTGGCTGTTTCTTTAGTCAAGCACAAAAACGTCGCTCAAGCGATGAAGCGAAGATGATAAGTTTGCTATTTTTGAATTTTCTTCATAAGCAACTGAATTAAGTGCTAATGTGACGGAAATGAAGTAATTTCGCAATGTAAATCGGTATGGGAAATGAGGTCATGCTTCGAAATCCTTTGCAAATTGTTCTCATTAGCTCAAATGAAAATATAGTATAAAATAAGAAAAGTAGACTTAAAAAAGCGTTTTTGTCAATTTATCTTATTTTTTTTTTCTCCTTGACGTCACTAATCGCATGATCTATCTCTCGAACAAACCCCGGTCCAAAAAGAAGAAAATGTAATTCACTTCATTTTGTTCCATTCACATGACTTGCGAAACGAAACGAATGTTCCGAAAGGCTAGCAGCAGTGGTCGCGAATAAATTCTTTTCAAGTTTTCGTTCTCGTGTCCGTGGCTGGTGCTGTCAATCGTAAGTGTGAGAAATTGCTTATTACCTGAGTAATTTTTGTGCTTTTCTAATTATCTAAGTCTTAAATTGTACTTTGATTACCGTGTGATTAAATTCTTTCAAAATTCTATCAACCACTTTTATAAATCTTGATTTTCTTAATTCCAAAAGTTATGTAACCTATTGATTTTAACCTTGGATCTGAAAAAAGAAAAAAAAAAAAAAATTCCAGTGCAGTCATACATAATATACGTGAAAATTTATATCTCTTCAGCCGATCCACCTAAGTATATACCCAAGATGTTCTCATCACTCATTGAAGCTGCCAAAAATTCGCCCTTCAAAAGCCCACTTTGTCGGGCTCAGTGTGATGCAGTTCCCGGACGCGAAATTCAAGCGGCATCTGCCCCCGTTACCCAGGACTCATGCGAATTCGGCAGTACCAAGTACTTCTTGCTTTGCGGCGTTGGTGGTATCTTGTCATGTGGTACTACACACACAATGGTGACACCCCTGGATTTGGTCAAGTGCCGCCTGCAAGTGGATTCCGCTAAATACAAGAACTTGTTCAATGGATTCAAAGTGACGGTCGCCGAGGATGGTGCCCGTGGCTTGGCTAAAGGATGGGCTCCAACTTTCATGGGATACTCTGCTCAGGTAAGGATATAAAACCTGGGAAAAAAATTGAAATTATGCTGTTGGTTATGCAATTATGCAGCTGACCTGCATACAGACTGCCTCCCAACCCTGCAAAAGATGGTACATTATGCAATAATCGGCACACCGACTGGAGTCGCCTCTTCTTTTAAAAATGAATCGTGCAGGTAATATGAACCTCTTGTCTGCAGGCATTGCATAATGCAGATAATTTCATTAAACCCTTGGCCTTTAAAAGGGCTCACTAAAAAACTTGCTGATTTGCATCAAAATAGCTCTGGATGTTTTTTAGTTCATGTCCCTTCTAAATTTTCTGCAGCGCAATCAAATCAATAATTTGATTTACAACTTCGATTATAATTACTCTACTTCTGCTGATAATTAACACCCTGGTTTAGCTGCTACCTATGACAAGTCTTCAAACATTTTCTACCTAAGTGTCCGAAAAGATAAGAGAAGTTCATTGTGTTCAAACTTCTTCTTCCGAGTGAGTTTGGAAATCTCTGTAATTCAGGAAATGTTCTTTTTTACAATCCTATCCAGTCGGTTTGCACAAGTCTACCTTTTAATAATATCTAAGCCCATTGGGAGTGCAGTTTACATAAAGGATACCCTGATACTAAGTGAAATTTCATTTTACACATGGCTCTAGGGTCTCTGCAAGTTCGGTCTCTATGAAGTCTTCAAAGTCTACTATGCCAACATGTTGGGTGAGGAAAACTCTTACTTGTATCGTACTTCGCTCTACTTGGCCGCCTCCGCTTCGGCTGAGTTCTTTGCCGATATTGCTTTGGCTCCATTCGAAGCTGCCAAGGTTAAGATTCAAACGATGCCTGGCTACGCCAACACATTCCGTCAAGCCATACCCAAAATGTTGAAGGAAGAAGGTGCCGGTGCATTCTACAAGGGCCTGGTGCCCCTATGGTGCCGTCAAATCCCATACACCATGATGAAGTTTGCCTGCTTCGAAAGGACTGTGGAGTTGCTCTACAAGTAAGCCAGCCAACAATTGAACCAAAAAACAAAATCGTCTTCATTTGAGTTTGTTTATTTGTACAGATATGTGGTACCTAAGCCACGCAAGGATTGCAGCAAGGGTGAACAATTGATTGTGACCTTTGCCGCCGGTTACATTGCAGGTGTCTTCTGTGCTATCGTCTCCCATCCAGCCGATGTGGTTGTATCCAAGCTGAACCAGGCCAAGGGATCGTCTGCCATTGAAGTCGCCAAGGGACTCGGTTTCATGGGAATGTGGAATGGATTGATGCCCCGTATTATTATGATCGGTACTCTGACCGCGTTGCAGTGGTTCATCTATGATGGTGTTAAGGTAGCCTTGGCCCTGCCACGTCCACCACCACCAGAGATGCCTGAGTCCCTGAAAGCCAAATTGGCCAAAAAAGAATAAGTATAAGGACATCAGTGCATAGTTAATTTATAAAAAGCTCATAATATGAATTTTAAAAGAACGGAAACTAACCAAATACACTAAGAAAATTATAGGTATACACAGTCAGGGGGGAACAATCTTAACTGCCTTCGGATTGCGCAGAACTTAGTTCATTTGATGCTTAAGAGGTGAGCTCACGTCCAATGGGATTGTTTACGTTACTCGTAAAGCAAATGGCTTATATTTTCTGTTTATTTACCTATTTGTACGAGCAACGTTTGGAAAAAGAGACCCATTGGACTCATGCCTCTTTAGTAAATTGAAATCTTTGCATTTAAAAAATAAAGAAATAAGTAACATGGATCATTCCAGATATGAAATCGCATTTGCAATAGGAAACGAGCATTCTTTAAATATTTATTTAATTATTATTTTTCCTTGTAAACGAAGTCAGAAAAAAATACGTGTAACGATTCCTGTTAAAAAGTAATAAAACAACACCCTTGTTTCTCTATGTGAATACCCTCAAAAACTTGGTTTTTCATTTTTACCTTTCACAGAAAAGCGTTTACGCCTGGAATTCGCAATCATTTGATGCCAACGTGAAAGCTCACTAGACTTGGGACATTTGCGTCACGAGACAGTGATAAAGACTAAACAAAAAAACAGGTTGACTTAATGCATGATAACCAGTCGGGTATTATAAAAATTCCAGGGCTGTTATGAGGCGTTAAAAAAATAATTAAAAGCATGAAGCACTCACAATGAATGGATATCACGTGGTGAATACTTCGGTTAATATAGAAGCAAGACATGCCCTCACTCAATTATCCAAAATCGATAAGAGATACGATAAAAACGACTGTTGCCACTATGCCCATGCCTACACATTACACACTCAGCATTCTGCGAAAAGATATTAAACCTGCTGCAGTAAATTTAAAGTTATCGGGGTCCAGGGTCCAGCTATGGACTCTCTCTGTGTTTGGCAGAAAGTTTGTTTATTGTTTATTTTCAGTCATTTCATTTGTCGGTCTTTCATCTTACTAACGGGTGATTTTTTAAGAGGTTGAGAACTTTTTTTTAAAAAAAAAACAAAAAATTCGAAAAAATTAATGAAATATTCATTTGAATCGATAGTATGAACCTTGCAATTTAATGTTTAAAGATAATTTCATGCAAGTGTTGACCGCGGTTGCGTCTCAGGTAGCCCATCCGCTGAGTCCAATTTTGGCATACTCTCACATATATAGGCCGGTATCTCACGAATGAATGCATGGATGTTGGCTTCCAGTGCGTCAATCGAAGCGGGCTTGTCCCTATAGACATTAGCCTTGACATACCCCCACAAAAAATAATCTAATGGTGTGAAATCGCACGATCTAGGCGGCCAATTGACCGCCCCGAAACGTGAAATGCTCAGAAGGTCGAGAATGCCGACCATAAAATGGAAGCAGCGCGCGACGAACATTTCGAACCGAGCACGAATTTTGATAGTAAAATTCAATAATTTGCAAGCGTTGTTCATTTGTAAGACGATCCATGGTTAAATTGCAAACCAAACTGAAGCTGTTTGACAGTGATACAAGGTACTAAACACACGTCAGCTGTCAAAACCAGTGTTGCCAAAACACAACCAGCTAAAAAATCACCCTTTACTTCCGAAAAATCTAGCCGAGGGTTTTTGGAAAAGATAACGATATGTTACCGAAAATATCGTTATCGAAAAAATATATTAAGACTTATAAAAGAAGGGCTTTTATTTGCCAGAGAGCAGTATACTTGAAACTTAGGGTTTTAATCCTGCTGTTGTGCACTGGCTGTTTTCTGTGGTGGTATGGCAACATATAGACCGAGAGCTGACAGCAAATTTTGGGTTTGGAGGTATAACCAAAATTTACGAACATGCACGATGAGATATTAGGGCCGTGATTCTTTTGCCGCCGTGGTTGGGGGAGGTGGGTTGAAAACGGTGATTTTCCAGATTTTTGTTTAAGAGGTATAACCACTTTTAAACATATACAAACCAAAGTGAACTGTGCCTTTATCTGCCGCCATACCCAGCCAAACGCATCCAAAAAGCGCATAAAATCAATTTTTTTGTTTCAGAGGCATAACCGTATAAATGATGGGTCGAAAAATCCCCCATCACGAAAATGGGGGTCCCAGACGTTTTCAACCCACCTCCCCCAACCACGGCGGCAAAAGAATCATGCCAGACGATTGAACTCGGAATCACGGCCCTAATACAAAAAAAAACGAAAACTATTTAATATCGAAGTAGTCGATACGATATTGGTTATGCCCGATGTCCACGTGCTAAAAACCATCCTTTTATGGATGAAACTATGAAAACTGCCAGCGTAATTCGAAGAATGTCATATTAGTAATTTATCGTTCTCTCATAATTATTCTTGACTACTACAACTAAGTTAACTTTACAAGTAGTTTACGCTGCCGTAGTGTTTATCGCGTTAAGTAGGTTGCTGTCCAGTGGATGTACGTACGAGCTACTAAAACTGTCAGTTCGTGCGGTTTTACCCTTCGTCGCTAGGTCGAAGTGTCTTGTTCTCTGTAGTCGTTGTTCGAGGGCTTTAACACCAGCCTGTACAAGAGAATTTTATTATATATGCTTCGCTTTAAAAATTTTTCTATAAGCCAATACATTTCTCTGGGTCTTATTTCGAACTCGTCACGCTTCTTCTTTAAGTGTGGTTTCATGAAGAAAAAGCCACAGAAGCCATAGTTTAGCGTCTAGGGTCATTACTAGATATTTCGTTTGCATAAGAAATTTGTACACCGTTTAGGGGAGAGGTAAACTACTTATTTAAGGTGGCGCTACAGTCCGGGGTGGACCTGGGCCTCAGCCAACAAGCTTCGCGAGCCAGCTCTGTCTCTAGCTAGCCGTCTCCAGTTTCGCACGCGAAGTTGGCTGAGGTCCCCTTCCACTTGCGTGCGCCACCTGAGTCTCGGTGCTCCTCTACCGCGTCGTCCCTGCGGTGTGGATTCGAAGATTTGCCGGGCCGGGGCGTTGGTGTCCATCCGCTCTAGATGACCCAGCCATCGTAGACGTTGTGCTTTGACTCTTTTGGCTAGGTCGGTATCGCTGTACAGCCCGTACAGTTCGATGTTATATCTCCTCCTCCACTCTCCGTCTATGCAGACGGGACCGTAAATCGTCCGAAGAATTTTCCTCTCGAAGCAGCCTAAAGTGTTTTCATCCGCCTTTGAGAGGGTCCATGCTTCTGCACCGTAAAGCAGGACTGGGATGATGAGGGTCTTATACATGGACACTTTAGTTGCTCGAGAGAGGGCTTTGCTACTCAATTGCCTTCTTAGCCCAAAGAAACAGCGATTGGCAAGAGTTATCCTTCGTTTGATTTCAGCGCTGGTGTCATTGTCTGAATTGATAGCGGAACCCAGGTAGACAAAGTCCCTAACTACCTCAAAGTTATAGCTGTCTATGGTGATGTTTTGTCCAAGACGTCGGTGTTGGTTGTCTTTTCTTGATGACAGCATATACTTGGTTTGGTGTGGTTGGTTTTGCCCTGGTCTTTTCCGACCTTGACGGAACAGCGTGAGTTTTCCATCGTCATCCTGCACAGACTGACGAGTTTGGCAGGGATGCCAATACTAGACATTGCGCTATATAGCTCGTCTCTATAGATGCTGTCATACGCGGCCTTGAAATCGATGAAGAGTTGGTGTGTATCGATTTGGAATTTCTGGGTTTTCTCCAAGATCTGCCGCAGTGTGAATATTTGATCGATGGTGGACTTTCCTGGCCTAAAGCCACACTGATATGTGCCTATCAGATTGTTGACAAACGGCTTCAGGCGTTCACACAGTACAGCAGAAAAGATCTTGTATGCGATGTTAAGAAGACTTATGCCTCTGTAGTTGGCACAACTCAGAGGGTCTCCTTTCTTCAGGATCGGGCAAACAATGCTGAGGCTCCATTCGTCGGGCATGCTTTCTTCCGACCATATCTTGCAGATGAGCTGGTGCATGCTCCTAACCAGCTCATCGCCAGCGGATTTAAAAAGTTCGGCAGCTAGGCCGTCTGCTCCGGCTGCTTTGTTGCACTTGAGCTTAGACACAGCTACTTTCACCTCCTCCAGGTCGGGTGGGCGGTATCGTTCGTATGCTTCGTCGGTAACGTCTTCGCCCGGGTTGAATGGTTCGTTCAGCCTGACAGCGGTATTTGGTTCGTCCTCGCCGTTATACAGTCTGCAGAAGTGGTCTTTCCAAATCCTCAGCACCGACTGCGATTCTACAACGATGTTCCCTTGATGGTCCTTACAGGCTTCAGTTCGAAGTTTATACCCTTGGCAGGACCTTTTGATCCTTTGGTAAAACTTTCTAACCTCATTCCTGTTGTAACATCTCTCTATCTCTTCAACCGCGCGCTTCTCGTGCTCTCTCTTTTTCCTTCGGAGAAGCCGGTGCTCCTCTCTCCTCCTCTGCTCGTAGAGCTCGCGAGCAGCTCTAGTCCTTCTGTGCAGCGCCGTTTTGTATGCTTCCTGTTTAGCTGCATGTGCTTGCCGGCATTCATCGTCAAACCAGGGGTTTCGTTGTGGTCGCCGTGTGAAACCCAGCACTTCAGAGGCGGCGTCTCTGATAGCATTTTGGCAATGTTGCCACTGGCTATCAATACTTGATGCTGGTTGCATAGGACTTCGTAGAAGGTTTTGAGAGACTCGGTTGGAGAAGGATCCGTTATCGGAGGTCGTGTCGTGCAGGCTATGCTTTCCGACAGTACGACCAAAGATGCCCTCCCTTCCTAGCTTGGCATTAAAATCGCCTAGGACAATCTTAATGTCGTAGCTAGGGCACTGCTCATAAGTTTTGTCCAGGAGCTCGTAGAACATATCTTTGGTCTCGTCATCTTTCTCCTCTGTGGCGGCATGTGCGCATATCAGGCTAATGTTGGCGAATTTAGCCTTGATGCGGATCGTCGCGAGGCGCTCGCTTACAGGGTTGAAGCTCAAGACTTTTTGCCTAAGTCTGCCTCCAACAACGAAACCACATCCAAATAGGCGCTGTCTTTGATGCCGATAGCAGTCGCCGTAGTAGATGTCGCAGTTTTTCATCCTTCTTTTGCCCGGCCCGTCCCACCGCATTTCTTGGATGGCAGTAATGTCTGCCTTGCAGTCGTTAAGGGCCTCCGCTAGTTGCTCGGCTGCACGTGGTCTGTTAAGGGACCTAACATTCCACGTGCAGATCCGGAGCTCGTTGTCCTTTTCTCGTTTGCATTGGTCGTCAACAGTAAATCCGTCCGAATCCGAGGCTTGTTTCTGCTTCGTGACTGGTGTTTCTTTTCGTGGCCGGGAAGTCACCCCGACGGCACGACCCCCAACCTGGAGGACCAGATCCTTTGCATAGCTATAAGGACGGAGAGCTTTATAGGCCTGAGCTCCGAATACGTCGTAGTAGCCCATATAAGGTGTTCACTAAGTAGTTCGGCCTGACTGGAACTATGGACGCCACCGTTGATTCCATCTGGGGAACTCCTCCGCTGCCGTCCGGATGCAAGGAGAAGTGCCTTAGTGGGAACACTCCTCCCCCCCTCTCTCGTCTGCTACCCCCAACAACCTTCCAAAGGGGTTGGAACCCAATCTCCAGTTGAGGTACTACGCACCCGGTGTTCACCACGGGGAGGTGAGAGTAGGAGTTGATAGACAGAGGTGGGTTTAGAAAACCTGTGGATGCTTGTATCCTCTTGAGTGCACATGTCTATCCTTTGACCACCAGAGAGGTAAATTGTTCTGTACGTAAAATTGACATGCGTTGACTTGTTCTCGTTAAGAACGATTCGCCAAATCTTCGTTCGTTGGAGGCTTCTCGTTGATGACTCCACTGATTCACCTGTTGTCAGGATGGCCGTGTCGTCCGTGAACGTGGCCATTACTGTCTCATCATCAAAAGGTATGTCTCTGGTGTAGAGCAGGAATAGGGTCGGACCGAGGACACTTCCCTGGAGTACACCAGCTCGCATTTGCTTGAAACTCGAGTATTCAGTACCACAACTAACGAAAGGGTATGCTTTCAAGATAGTTTTTCGATATTCTATATATACCTTATGGAAAGGTTTGCTGTAGCTTATACTTCAAGCCTTCATGCCATACCTTGTCGAAGGCTTGTGATACGTGGAGGAAAGCACTACAACATTTAATTTTAAAACCGGCCGGCCCAAAGACACGCCTCCAGTGCTTCCAAAACCTTAAGACGTCGTGAAAAGAATAAAAAAAAAGAAAAAAAAAAGAAGAATAAGAAATAAAGTTTAGCACAATTGGTACACCGGACACTATTCTTGATTATACCCGACCCAGGGTATATTAAGTTTGATGTATAGTTAAACTCAATATACCCTTAAAAAGCCTGATGTATAGTTTTAAACTCCTAAGACCTTTTAGAGATATGAATAGGACCGACAGGAGAATCGATTAAGCCATATCCGTCCGTATGTAAACAACTTTTAGGCCTTAAATTTTAAGGTAGAGAGCTGAAATTTGGTGGGTTGGCTGGAAGTCCAGTCCTTCAGATTAAGTTTCAAAATTTGCTGAATCCGCCCGCAGACACGCCCTCTACAAGCCTGTTTGTGCGACCATCTCTAATTTTATAAAATACTTTTTCCAAATTTTAGCTATTTTACAATGGCGCTAGCGCATTCATTTTTGGTATGTAACATTGCCTTCCAATTGTCTTTGAAGAAGCCAAAAAAATTTTGTCTTTTCATTATCTACGCCCACTCTTTACGGGATTTTAGCTTAAAAAAAATGACTTTTTTAATAAATATATATGAAATTTTAGAAAAAAAATTATGACGAAAATTGTAGATATTAGCATTTTCTAACTTTAACTTAACTTAACTAAGGCGACTAAAAATCCACCCTCCGTATGCCGAGCGCGTAGCGCATACAAACCATGCAATGGACAAAACGAACGGAAGTAATACCCCAGGTGGTAATCCAGCATCACTGGCAAATCCACCCTCTTCGGAGGTAGGCTCTACGGATTCTGGGGAGAGCCATTTATTGCTTTCAAATCCCTTTATGAAGAAACCAAGGGTACCTCGATCACCACCACCTAGATCGATCATCTCCGGGAAAGGAAGTCCGCCGGTTAATCGGGACTCAGCGAAAACTAAATGCTTTGAAGCGGAAAACAACGAACTCCGCGCTAAGCTTAAAGATATGGAACGTCTCTACCATGAGCTCAAAAATGAAGTAGATTCGTTACGAAAAGAAAACGAGGCTCTTAGGAATCCCCGTGATACTACAAAACGTGAGGACACGCCGAAGCGTCAAAGCGAATACGTGACAGACGAAGAAGAGCTTGCACGTGAAACTAATCCGGCTCTCAAGAAAAGATCTACCAAAAAACGAAAAATTGGGTCTTCGCCAGTAGTTGAGGCCGTATATAAACACGATGAAACACCAACCGTGTCAAAAAAAGCGACAGCGAAAATTGAAGAAAAAATTCGCCGACCGCCTGCAATAAATGTCGTTGGGGTCGCAGACTACGGAAAGCTGCGAAATATCTTAAAAAATACTCTGGGGACGAAGTATAATTTAATTTCTCTTCGAAATAATGTATGGAAAGTCAATGTCGATGACTCTGATGCCTATCGCGCACTTTCGCAAAAATTAAATACCGAGAATGTACAATGGTATACTTACGAAAACAAATTCGAGAAGCCGCTTCGGGTTTTCGCTAGGGGACTTCACCCAACCTGCACGAAGGAAGAAATTGTTGAAGATGTTCAAGCCCAAGGCTTTAAAATTCTTGATGCCGTGAACATACTTAAGAAAGAAAAACAACGTACGGAAGGAGAAAAAGACACCGTGGTCAAGCGCGGTCTTCCTATTTTCATGCTGACGTTCGATAGGATTGAAAACATAAACGAAATATATAAAATAAAAACAATCCTAAATATCAGGGTAAAAATTGAGCCCAAGCGAAAGGGCAATAGACTAGTACCTCAATGTAAGCGATGCCAAGGCTTCCGACATACTCAAGCGTACTGCCAAAAAGAACCGCGATGTGTCAAATGCGCCGGTGGACATCTTACAAAAGATTGCAACGTAAGCAGTCAGGCCCCAGCGACTTGCGCCAATTGTAATGGAAGTCGACCGGCGAGCTACCGAGGTTGCGAAATCGCAATAGAGCTACAAAAACGTCACGAAACTGTTAAGCAACATATTGTAGATAGGGCCACAACCCCAAAACGTTCTAGAGCTGACAAGCCGAAAACTCCCAAATCGGTCAGAAATACGAGATTGACGAGAAAAAATATACAGACTCCGCAAGAAAACGTCGCCGGTCCAAGTACAAAGGGAAAATCATCACTCATCGGCCCAAGATCGTACGCTGAAGTCGCGTCACACAAAAGCAAACCTCCAGAACCTACCACAACAGATTCGGTATCTCAAATATTATTTATGATATTGGAAAAGCTTGAGCAACAAACTAAAGTTAATCAAGTAATATTTGACAAACTGAGCGAGCTAGAGTTTAAACCTCGCAAAACCAATAACAAATCATGAATATGAAGCTCATTAACATACTTACATGGAATGCAAATGGTCTTTTAAAGAAAATCGACGAACTAGAAGTATTTCTACGGGAAAAAAATATTGACATATGCCTGATTTCGGAAACACACTTTAAGAAGGGATCCGGACCCAAAATTAGAGGTTACATCGACTACCACGCGCATCATCCATCAGAAAATTCGAGAGGCGGATCCTCTCTCTACATCAAAGACTGCATTAAGCATTACAAAAACGAAGAAATTGAGCTTGACTCCATGCAAATAACTTCAGTATCGGTAAAAATAGGTCACCTAGATTATAATATTGCCTCGAGTTATTTTCCTCCACAGTATAGGCTAGCGGACGACGATCTTACTCCCCTCTTTGACTTACTTGGGTCGAATTTTATCATCGGCGGGGACTTTAATGCGAAAAACACCTTTTGGGGATCACGGTGCAATTCAACAAGAGGTAGAGTACTCTTCAAAGCTAGCATGAAACGTGGCGTGGTTTTCCTTTCGACGGGAAAGCCAACGTATTGGCCAACCGACAGAAACAAAGTACCTGACCTTGTCGACTTCTTTATCGCAAAAGGGGTTCCCCGCCACCTCACAAATGTAGAAGAAGGCTATGATCTCTGTTCGGATCACTCGGCAGTCGTTTTGAAAATCGGCGGAAGTCTAGCAAAAAATGAGAGAGCGCCTAGGCTAACTAATAACAACACCGACTGGGATGGCTTTAGGAAATACTGCAAAGAAAATGTATCTCTACATGTACCACTTACAACCCCTTTAGAAATAGAAGACGAAGTCGATAAACTCGTTAGAACTATCCAAGACGTTGTGCTTTGACTCTTTTGGCTAGGTCGGTATCGCTGTACAGCCCGTACAGTTCGATGTTATATCTCCTCCTCCACTCTCCGTCTATGCAGACGGGAACGTAAATCGTCCGAAGAATTTTCCTCTCGAAGCAGCCTAAAGTGTTTTCATCCGCCTTTGAGAGGGTCTTCAGACCCTCATCATCCCAGCAGGACTGGGATGATGAGGGTCTTATACATGGACACTTTAGTTGCTCGAGAGAGGGCTTTGCTACTCAATTGCCTTCTTAGCCCAAAGAAACAGCGATTGGCAAGAGTTATCCTTCGTTTGATTTCAGCGCTGGTGTCATTGTCTGAATTGATAGCGGAACCCAGGTAGACAAAGTCCCTAACTACCTCAAAGTTATAGCTGTCTATGGTGATGTTTTGTCCAAGACGTCGGTGTTGGTTGTCTTTTCTTGATGACAGCATATACTTGGTTTGGTGTGGTTGGTTTTGCCCTGGTCTTTTCCGACCTTGACGGAACAGCGTGAGTTTTCCATCGTCATCCTGCACAGACTGACGAGTTTGGCAGGGATGCCAATACTAGACATTGCGCTATATAGCTCGTCTCTATAGATGCTGTCATACGCGGCCTTGAAATCGATGAAGAGTTGGTGTGTATCGATTTGGAATTTCTGGGTTTTCTCCAAGATCTGCCGCAGTGTGAATATTTGATCGATGGTGGACTTTCCTGGCCTAAAGCCACACTGATATGTGCCTATCAGATTGTTGACAAACGGCTTCAGGCGTTCACACAGTACAGCAGAAAAGATCTTGTATGCGATTTTAAGAAGACTTATGCCTCTGTAGTTGGCACAACTCAGAGGGTCTCCTTTCTTCAGGATCGGGCAAACAATGCTGAGGCTCCATTCGTCGGGCATGCTTTCTTCCGACCATATCTTGCAGATGAGCTGGTGCATGCTCCTAACCAGCTCATCGCCAGCGGATTTAAAAAGTTCGGCAGCTAGGCCGTCTGCTCCGGCTGCTTTGTTGCACTTGAGCTTAGACACAGCTACTTTCACCTCCTCCAGGTCGGGTGGGCGGTATCGTTCGTATGCTTCGTCGGTAACGTCTTCGCCCGGGTTGAATGGTTCGTTCAGCCTGACAGCGGTATTTGGTTCGTCCTCGCCGTTATACAGTCTGCAGAAGTGGTCTTTCCAAATCCTCAGCACCGACTGCGATTCTACAACGATGTTCCCTTGATGGTCCTTACAGGCTTCAGTTCGAAGTTTATACCCTTGGCAGGACCTTTTGATCCTTTGGTAAAACTTTCTAACCTCATTCCTGTTGTAACATCTCTCTATCTCTTCAACCGCGCGCTTCTCGTGCTCTCTCTTTTTCCTTCGGAGAAGCCGGTGCTCCTCTCTCCTCCTCTGCTCGTAGAGCTCGCGAGCAGCTCTAGTCCTTCTGTGCAGCGCCGTTTTGTATGCTTCCTGTTTAGCTGCATGTGCTTGCCGGCATTCATCGTCAAACCAGGGGTTTCGTTGTGGTCGCCGTGTGAAACCCAGCACTTCAGAGGCGGCGTCTCTGATAGCATTTTGGCAATGTTGCCACTGGCTATCAATACTTGATGCTGGTTGCATAGGACTTCGTAGAAGGTTTTGAGAGACTCGGTTGGAGAAGGATCCGTTATCGGAGGTCGTGTCGTGCAGGCTATGCTTTCCGACAGTACGACCAAAGATGCCCTCCCTTCCTAGCTTGGCATTAAAATCGCCTAGGACAATCTTAATGTCGTAGCTAGGGCACTGCTCATAAGTTTTGTCCAGGAGCTCGTAGAACATATCTTTGGTCTCGTCATCTTTCTCCTCTGTGGCGGCATGTGCGCATATCAGGCTAATGTTGGCGAATTTAGCCTTGATGCGGATCGTCGCGAGGCGCTCGCTTACAGGGTTGAAGCTCAAGACTTTTTGCCTAAGTCTGCCTCCAACAACGAAACCACATCCAAATAGGCGCTGTCTTTGATGCCGATAGCAGTCGCCGTAGTAGATGTCGCAGTTTTTCATCCTTCTTTTGCCCGGCCCGTCCCACCGCATTTCTTGGATGGCAGTAATGTCTGCCTTGCAGTCGTTAAGGGCCTCCGCTAGTTGCTCGGCTGCACGTGGTCTGTTAAGGGACCTAACATTCCACGTGCAGATCCGGAGCTCGTTGTCCTTTTCTCGTTTGCATTGGTCGTCAACAGTAAATCCGTCCGAATCCGAGGCTTGTTTCTGCTTCGTGACTGGTGTTTCTTTTCGTGGCCGGGAAGTCACCCCGACGGCACGACCCCCAACCTGGAGGACCAGATCCTTTGCTTAGCTATAAGGACGGAGAGCTTTATAGGCCTGAGCTCCGAATACGTCGTAGTAGCCCATATAAGGTGTTCACTAAGTAGTTCGGCCTGACTGGAACTATGGACGCCACCGTTGATTCCATCTGGGGAACTCCTCCGCTGCCGTCCGTATGCAAGGAGAAGTGCCTTAGTGGGAACACTCCTCCCCCCCTCTCTCGTCTGCTACCCCCAACAACCTTCCAAAGGGGTTGGAACCCAATCTCCAGTTGAGGTACTAGGCACCCGGTGTTCACCACGGGGAGGTGAGAGTAGGAGTTGATAGACAGAGGTGGGTTTAGAAAACCTGTGGATGCTTGTATCCTCTTGAGTGCACATGTCTATCCTTTGACCACCAGAGAGGTAAATTGTTCTGTACGTAAAATTGACATGCGTTGACTTGTTCTCGTTAAGAACGATTCGCCAAATCTTCGTTCGTTGGAGGCTTCTCGTTGATGACTCCACTGATTCACCTGTTGTCAGGATGGCCGTGTCGTCCGTGAACGTGGCCATTACTGTCTCATCATCAAAAGGTATGTCTCTGGTGTAGAGCAGGAATAGGGTCGGACCGAGGACACTTCCCTGGAGTACACCAGCTCGCATTTGCTTGAAACTCGAGTATTCAGTACCACAACTAACGAAAGGGTATGCTTTCAAGATAGTTTTTCGATATTCTATATATACCTTATGGAAAGGTTTGCTGTAGCTTATACTTCAAGCCTTCATGCCATACCTTGTCGAAGGCTTGTGATACGTGGAGGAAAGCACTACAACATTTAATTTTAAAACCGGCCGGCCCAAAGACACGCCTCCAGTGCTTCCAAAACCTTAAGACGTCGTGAAAAGAATAAAAAAAAAGAAAAAAAAAAGAAGAATAAGAAATAAAGTTTAGCACAATTGGTACACCGGACACTATTCTTGATTATACCCGACCCAGGGTATATTAAGTTTGATGTATAGTTAAACTCAATATACCCTTAAAAAGCCTGATGTATAGTTTTAAACTCCTAAGACCTTTTAGAGATATGAATAGGACCGACAGGAGAATCGATTAAGCCATATCCGTCCGTATGTAAACAACTTTTAGGCCTTAAATTTTAAGGTAGAGAGCTGAAATTTGGTGGGTTGGCTGGAAGTCCAGTCCTTCAGATTAAGTTTCAAAATTTGCTGAATCCGCCCGCAGACACGCCCTCTACAAGCCTGTTTGTGCGACCATCTCTAATTTTATAAAATACTTTTTCCAAATTTTAGCTATTTTACAATGGCGCTAGCGCATTCATTTTTGGTATGTAACATTGCCTTCCAATTGTCTTTGAAGAAGCCAAAAAAATTTTGTCTTTTCATTATCTACGCCCACTCTTTACGGGATTTTAGCTTAAAAAAAATGACTTTTTTAATAAATATATATGAAATTTTAGAAAAAAAATTATGACGAAAATTGTAGATATTAGCATTTTCTAACTTTAACTTAACTTAACTAAGGCGACTAAAAATCCACCCTCCGTATGCCGAGCGCGTAGCGCATACAAACCATGCAATGGACAAAACGAACGGAAGTAATACCCCAGGTGGTAATCCAGCATCACTGGCAAATCCACCCTCTTCGGAGGTAGGCTCTACGGATTCTGGGGAGAGCCATTTATTGCTTTCAAATCCCTTTATGAAGAAACCAAGGGTACCTCGATCACCACCACCTAGATCGATCATCTCCGGGAAAGGAAGTCCGCCGGTTAATCGGGACTCAGCGAAAACTAAATGCTTTGAAGCGGAAAACAACGAACTCCGCGCTAAGCTTAAAGATATGGAACGTCTCTACCATGAGCTCAAAAATGAAGTAGATTCGTTACGAAAAGAAAACGAGGCTCTTAGGAATCCCCGTGATACTACAAAACGTGAGGACACGCCGAAGCGTCAAAGCGAATACGTGACAGACGAAGAAGAGCTTGCACGTGAAACTAATCCGGCTCTCAAGAAAAGATCTACCAAAAAACGAAAAATTGGGTCTTCGCCAGTAGTTGAGGCCGTATATAAACACGATGAAACACCAACCGTGTCAAAAAAAGCGACAGCGAAAATTGAAGAAAAAATTCGCCGACCGCCTGCAATAAATGTCGTTGGGGTCGCAGACTACGGAAAGCTGCGAAATATCTTAAAAAATACTCTGGGGACGAAGTATAATTTAATTTCTCTTCGAAATAATGTATGGAAAGTCAATGTCGATGACTCTGATGCCTATCGCGCACTTTCGCAAAAATTAAATACCGAGAATGTACAATGGTATACTTACGAAAACAAATTCGAGAAGCCGCTTCGGGTTTTCGCTAGGGGACTTCACCCAACCTGCACGAAGGAAGAAATTGTTGAAGATGTTCAAGCCCAAGGCTTTAAAATTCTTGATGCCGTGAACATACTTAAGAAAGAAAAACAACGTACGGAAGGAGAAAAAGACACCGTGGTCAAGCGCGGTCTTCCTATTTTCATGCTGACGTTCGATAGGATTGAAAACATAAACGAAATATATAAAATAAAAACAATCCTAAATATCAGGGTAAAAATTGAGCCCAAGCGAAAGGGCAATAGACTAGTACCTCAATGTAAGCGATGCCAAGGCTTCCGACATACTCAAGCGTACTGCCAAAAAGAACCGCGATGTGTCAAATGCGCCGGTGGACATCTTACAAAAGATTGCAACGTAAGCAGTCAGGCCCCAGCGACTTGCGCCAATTGTAATGGAAGTCGACCGGCGAGCTACCGAGGTTGCGAAATCGCAATAGAGCTACAAAAACGTCACGAAACTGTTAAGCAACATATTGTAGATAGGGCCACAACCCCAAAACGTTCTAGAGCTGACAAGCCGAAAACTCCCAAATCGGTCAGAAATACGAGATTGACGAGAAAAAATATACAGACTCCGCAAGAAAACGTCGCCGGTCCAAGTACAAAGGGAAAATCATCACTCATCGGCCCAAGATCGTACGCTGAAGTCGCGTCACACAAAAGCAAACCTCCAGAACCTACCACAACAGATTCGGTATCTCAAATATTATTTATGATATTGGAAAAGCTTGAGCAACAAACTAAAGTTAATCAAGTAATATTTGACAAACTGAGCGAGCTAGAGTTTAAACCTCGCAAAACCAATAACAAATCATGAATATGAAGCTCATTAACATACTTACATGGAATGCAAATGGTCTTTTAAAGAAAATCGACGAACTAGAAGTATTTCTACGGGAAAAAAATATTGACATATGCCTGATTTCGGAAACACACTTTAAGAAGGGATCCGGACCCAAAATTAGAGGTTACATCGACTACCACGCGCATCATCCATCAGAAAATTCGAGAGGCGGATCCTCTCTCTACATCAAAGACTGCATTAAGCATTACAAAAACGAAGAAATTGAGCTTGACTCAATGCAAATAACTTCAGTATCGGTAAAAATAGGTCACCTAGATTATAATATTGCCTCGAGTTATTTTCCTCCACAGTATAGGCTAGCGGACGACGATCTTACTCCCCTCTTTGACTTACTTGGGTCGAATTTTATCATCGGCGGGGACTTTAATGCGAAAAACACCTTTTGGGGATCACGGTGCAATTCAACAAGAGGTAGAGTACTCTTCAAAGCTAGCATGAAACGTGGCGTGGTTTTCCTTTCGACGGGAAAGCCAACGTATTGGCCAACCGACAGAAACAAAGTACCTGACCTTGTCGACTTCTTTATCGCAAAAGGGGTTCCCCGCCACCTCACAAATGTAGAAGAAGGCTATGATCTCTGTTCGGATCACTCGGCAGTCGTTTTGAAAATCGGCGGAAGTCTAGCAAAAAATGAGAGAGCGCCTAGGCTAACTAATAACAACACCGACTGGGATGGCTTTAGGAAATACTGCAAAGAAAATGTATCTCTACATGTACCACTTACAACCCCTTTAGAAATAGAAGACGAAGTCGATAAACTCGTTAGAACTATCCAAGACGTTGTGCTTTGACTCTTTTGGCTAGGTCGGTATCGCTGTACAGCCCGTACAGTTCGATGTTATATCTCCTCCTCCACTCTCCGTCTATGCAGACGGGACCGTAAATCGTCCGAAGAATTTTCCTCTCGAAGCAGCCTAAAGTGTTTTCATCCGCCTTTGAGAGGGTCCATGCTTCTGCACCGTAAAGCAGGACTGGGATGATGAGGGTCTTATACATGGACACTTTAGTTGCTCGAGAGAGGGCTTTGCTACTCAATTGCCTTCTTAGCCCAAAGAAACAGCGATTGGCAAGAGTTATCCTTCGTTTGATTTCAGCGCTGGTGTCATTGTCTGAATTGATAGCGGAACCCAGGTAGACAAAGTCCCTAACTACCTCAAAGTTATAGCTGTCTATGGTGATGTTTTGTCCAAGACGTCGGTGTTGGTTGTCTTTTCTTGATGACAGCATATACTTGGTTTGGTGTGGTTGGTTTTGCCCTGGTCTTTTCCGACCTTGACGGAACAGCGTGAGTTTTCCATCGTCATCCTGCACAGACTGACGAGTTTGGCAGGGATGCCAATACTAGACATTGCGCTATATAGCTCGTCTCTATAGATGCTGTCATACGCGGCCTTGAAATCGATGAAGAGTTGGTGTGTATCGATTTGGAATTTCTGGGTTTTCTCCAAGATCTGCCGCAGTGTGAATATTTGATCGATGGTGGACTTTCCTGGCCTAAAGCCACACTGATATGTGCCTATCAGATTGTTGACAAACGGCTTCAGGCGTTCACACAGTACAGCAGAAAAGATCTTGTATGCGATGTTAAGAAGACTTATGCCTCTGTAGTTGGCACAACTCAGAGGGTCTCCTTTCTTCAGGATCGGGCAAACAATGCTGAGGCTCCATTCGTCGGGCATGCTTTCTTCCGACCATATCTTGCAGATGAGCTGGTGCATGCTCCTAACCAGCTCATCGCCAGCGGATTTAAAAAGTTCGGCAGCTAGGCCGTCTGCTCCGGCTGCTTTGTTGCACTTGAGCTTAGACACAGCTACTTTCACCTCCTCCAGGTCGGGTGGGCAATATCGTTCGTATGCTTCGTCGGTAACGTCTTCGCCCGGGTTGAATGGTTCGTTCAGCCTGACAGCGGTATTTGGTTCGTCCTCGCCGTTATACAGTCTGCAGAAGTGGTCTTTCCAAATCCTCAGCACCGACTGCGATTCTACAACGATGTTCCCTTGATGGTCCTTACAGGCTTCAGTTCGAAGTTTATACCCTTGGCAGGACCTTTTGATCCTTTGGTAAAACTTTCTAACCTCATTCCTGTTGTAACATCTCTCTATCTCTTCAACCGCGCGCTTCTCGTGCTCTCTCTTTTTCCTTCGGAGAAGCCGGTGCTCCTCTCTCCTCCTCTGCTCGTAGAGCTCGCGAGCAGCTCTAGTCCTTCTGTGCAGCGCCGTTTTGTATGCTTCCTGTTTAGCTGCATGTGCTTGCCGGCATTCATCGTCAAACCAGGGGTTTCGTTGTGGTCGCCGTGTGAAACCCAGCACTTCAGAGGCGGCGTCTCTGATAGCATTTTGGCAATGTTGCCACTGGCTATCAATACTTGATGCTGGTTGCATAGGACTTCGTAGAAGGTTTTGAGAGACTCGGTTGGAGAAGGATCCGTTATCGGAGGTCGTGTCGTGCAGGCTATGCTTTCCGACAGTACGACCAAAGATGCCCTCCCTTCCTAGCTTGGCATTAAAATCGCCTAGGACAATCTTAATGTCGTAGCTAGGGCACTGCTCATAAGTTTTGTCCAGGAGCTCGTAGAACATATCTTTGGTCTCGTCATCTTTCTCCTCTGTGGCGGCATGTGCGCATATCAGGCTAATGTTGGCGAATTTAGCCTTGATGCGGATCGTCGCGAGGCGCTCGCTTACAGGGTTGAAGCTCAAGACTTTTTGCCTAAGTCTGCCTCCAACAACGAAACCACATCCAAATAGGCGCTGTCTTTGATGCCGATAGCAGTCGCCGTAGTAGATGTCGCAGTTTTTCATCCTTCTTTTGCCCGGCCCGTCCCACCGCATTTCTTGGATGGCAGTAATGTCTGCCTTGCAGTCGTTAAGGGCCTCCGCTAGTTGCTCGGCTGCACGTGGTCTGTTAAGGGACCTAACATTCCACGTGCAGATCCGGAGCTCGTTGTCCTTTTCTCGTTTGCATTGGTCGTCAACAGTAAATCCGTCCGAATCCGAGGCTTGTTTCTGCTTCGTGACTGGTGTTTCTTTTCGTGGCCGGGAAGTCACCCCGACGGCACGACCCCCAACCTGGAGGACCAGATCCTTTGCTTAGCTATAAGGACGGAGAGCTTTATAGGCCTGAGCTCCGAATACGTCGTAGTAGCCCATATAAGGTGTTCACTAAGTAGTTCGGCCTGACTGGAACTATGGACGCCACCGTTGATTCCATCTGGGGAACTCCTCCGCTGCCGTCCGGATGCAAGGAGAAGTGCCTTAGTGGGAACACTCCTCCCCCCCTCTCTCGTCTGCTACCCCCAACAACCTTCCAAAGGGGTTGGAACCCAATCTCCAGTTGAGGTACTAGGCACCCGGTGTTCACCACGGGGAGGTGAGAGTAGGAGTTGATAGACAGAGGTGGGTTTAGAAAACCTGTGGATGCTTGTACCCTCTTGAGTGCACATGTCTATCCTTTGACCACCACAGAGGTAAATTGTTCTGTACGTAAAATTGACATGCGTTGACTTGTTCTCGTTAAGAACGATTCGCAAAATCTTCGTTCGTTGGAGGCTTCTCGTTGATGACTCCACTGATTCACCTGTTGTCAGGATGGCCGTGTCGTCCGTGAACGTGGCCATTACTGTCTCATCATCAAAAGGTATGTCTCTGGTGTAGAGCAGGAATAGGGTCGGACCGAGGACACTTCCCTGGAGTACACCAGCTCGCATTTGCTTGAAACTCGAGTATTCAGTACCACAACTAACGAAAGGGTATGCTTTCAAGATAGTTTTTCGATATTCTATATATACCTTATGGAAAGGTTTGCTGTAGCTTATACTTCAAGCCTTCATGCCATACCTTGTCGAAGGCTTGTGATACGTGGAGGAAAGCACTACAACATTTAATTTTAAAACCGGCCGGCCCAAAGACACGCCTCCAGTGCTTCCAAAACCTTAAGACGTCGTGAAAAGAATAAAAAAAAAGAAAAAAAAAAGAAGAATAAGAAATAAAGTTTAGCACAATTGGTACACCGGACACTATTCTTGATTATACCCGACCCAGGGTATATTAAGTTTGATGTATAGTTAAACTCAATATACCCTTAAAAAGCCTGATGTATAGTTTTAAACTCCTAAGACCTTTTAGAGATATGAATAGGACCGACAGGAGAATCGATTAAGCCATATCCGTCCGTATGTAAACAACTTTTAGGCCTTAAATTTTAAGGTAGAGAGCTGAAATTTGGTGGGTTGGCTGGAAGTCCAGTCCTTCAGATTAAGTTTCAAAATTTGCTGAATCCGCCCGCAGACACGCCCTCTACAAGCCTGTTTGTGCGACCATCTCTAATTTTATAAAATACTTTTTCCAAATTTTAGCTATTTTACAATGGCGCTAGCGCATTCATTTTTGGTATGTAACATTGCCTTCCAATTGTCTTTGAAGAAGCCAAAAAAATTTTGTCTTTTCATTATCTACGCCCACTCTTTACGGGATTTTAGCTTAAAAAAAATGACTTTTTTAATAAATATATATGAAATTTTAGAAAAAAAATTATGACGAAAATTGTAGATATTAGCATTTT
This sequence comes from Neoascia interrupta, assembly GCA_947623515.1. Taxonomy (NCBI): domain Eukaryota; kingdom Metazoa; phylum Arthropoda; class Insecta; order Diptera; family Syrphidae; genus Neoascia; species Neoascia interrupta. The sequence continues at coordinate 129,937,212 of OX392463.1, forward strand.
CTAACTTTAACATAACTTAACTAAGGCAAGAAAACGAGGCTCTTAGGAATCCCCGTGATACTACAAAACGTGAGGACACGCCGAAGCGTCAAAGCGAATACGTGACAGACGAAGAAGAGCTTGCACGTGAAACTAATCCGGCTCTCAAGAAAAGATCTACCAAAAAACGAAAAATTGGGTCTTCGCCAGTAGTTGAGGCCGTATATAAACACGATGAAACACCAACCGTGTCAAAAAAAGCGACAGCGAAAATTGAAGAAAAAATTCGCCGACCGCCTGCAATAAATGTCGTTGGGGTCGCAGACTACGGAAAGCTGCGAAATATCTTAAAAAATACTCTGGGGACGAAGTATAATTTAATTTCTCTTCGAAATAATGTATGGAAAGTCAATGTCGATGACTCTGATGCCTATCGCGCACTTTCGCAAAAATTAAATACCGAGAATGTACAATGGTATACTTACGAAAACAAATTCGAGAAGCCGCTTCGGGTTTTCGCTAGGGGACTTCACCCAACCTGCACGAAGGAAGAAATTGTTGAAGATGTTCAAGCCCAAGGCTTTAAAATTCTTGATGCCGTGAACATACTTAAGAAAGAAAAACAACGTACGGAAGGAGAAAAAGACACCGTGGTCAAGCGCGGTCTTCCTATTTTCATGCTGACGTTCGATAGGATTGAAAACATAAACGAAATATATAAAATAAAAACAATCCTAAATATCAGGGTAAAAATTGAGCCCAAGCGAAAGGGCAATAGACTAGTACCTCAATGTAAGCGATGCCAAGGCTTCCGACATACTCAAGCGTACTGCCAAAAAGAACCGCGATGTGTCAAATGCGCCGGTGGACATCTTACAAAAGATTGCAACGTAAGCAGTCAGGCCCCAGCGACTTGCGCCAATTGTAATGGAAGTCGACCGGCGAGCTACCGAGGTTGCGAAATCGCAATAGAGCTACAAAAACGTCACGAAACTGTTAAGCAACATATTGTAGATAGGGCCACAACCCCAAAACGTTCTAGAGCTGACAAGCCGAAAACTCCCAAATCGGTCAGAAATACGAGATTGACGAGAAAAAATATACAGACTCCGCAAGAAAACGTCGCCGGTCCAAGTACAAAGGGAAAATCATCACTCATCGGCCCAAGATCGTACGCTGAAGTCGCGTCACACAAAAGCAAACCTCCAGAACCTACCACAACAGATTCGGTATCTCAAATATTATTTATGATATTGGAAAAGCTTGAGCAACAAACTAAAGTTAATCAAGTAATATTTGACAAACTGAGCGAGCTAGAGTTTAAACCTCGCAAAACCAATAACAAATCATGAATATGAAGCTCATTAACATACTTACATGGAATGCAAATGGTCTTTTAAAGAAAATCGACGAACTAGAAGTATTTCTACGGGAAAAAAATATTGACATATGCCTGATTTCGGAAACACACTTTAAGAAGGGATCCGGACCCAAAATTAGAGGTTACATCGACTACCACGCGCATCATCCATCAGAAAATTCGAGAGGCGGATCCTCTCTCTACATCAAAGACTGCATTAAGCATTACAAAAACGAAGAAATTGAGCTTGACTCCATGCAAATAACTTCAGTATCGGTAAAAATAGGTCACCTAGATTATAATATTGCCTCGAGTTATTTTCCTCCACAGTATAGGCTAGCGGACGACGATCTTACTCCCCTCTTTGACTTACTTGGGTCGAATTTTATCATCGGCGGGGACTTTAATGCGAAAAACACCTTTTGGGGATCACGGTGCAATTCAACAAGAGGTAGAGTACTCTTCAAAGCTAGCATGAAACGTGGCGTGGTTTTCCTTTCGACGGGAAAGCCAACGTATTGGCCAACCGACAGAAACAAAGTACCTGACCTTGTCGACTTCTTTATCGCAAAAGGGGTTCCCCGCCACCTCACAAATGTAGAAGAAGGCTATGATCTCTGTTCGGATCACTCGGCAGTCGTTTTGAAAATCGGCGGAAGTCTAGCAAAAAATGAGAGAGCGCCTAGGCTAACTAATAACAACACCGACTGGGATGGCTTTAGGAAATACTGCAAAGAAAATGTATCTCTACATGTACCACTTACAACCCCTTTAGAAATAGAAGACGAAGTCGATAAACTCGTTAGAACTATCCAAGACGCTGCTTGGAACAATACTTCTTTCCGGAAGACTGGAGTAAGGAAAAGCGGATCAATTTACCCGCGCGAAATTGAAGAGCTCATACGCGAAAAGAGAAAGGCTCGAAAGAGGTGGCATTTGTCTCGAGCTCCTCCTGATAAAACCATTCTGAATGGGCTATCTAACAAATTAAAGCACTTACTTCAAGATTTTAAAAGTCGCGAGACTACCAACTACCTCGAAAACTTGACTGCCGATAGAGGGTCAAACTATTCACTTTGGAAAGCCGTGAAGTCCATTAAAAAGCCCATAGTACACTCGGCGCCAATAAGAAAAGATAACGGTGAATGGGTAAAAGGCGACAAAGAGAAAGCAGATGTATTTGCAGAACATCTAGAAGAAACATTCAAACCGTTTGACGGGGAGCCGTTGGTTGACGATCTGTATCGCAATGCGGAATTAGACAATTATCGAATGAAAACCGTGACACTGTCTGAACTTCGTCAAACAATCCGAAATTTGAAGAATAACAAAGCTCCAGGCTATGACCTAATTACTGGGGAAATTTTGAAGCTAAAATTTGGAGCTACCGAAAAGAGCGTTAGTCAAGCTTCTCTACATCATAAACGCATCAATGAGAATTTCATACGTTCCACGGCAATGGAAAGTCGCAGAGGTAATAATGGTTCCGAAACCAGGGAAATGCCCGAACGACAAAAAATCATATAGACCGATTTCGCTTCTGCCGATTATATCTAAAGTCTTCGAGAAACTTGTGCTCAAACGACTGCAACCAATAATTGAAGAAAGACGATTGATTCCGGATCACCAATTCGGCTTTAGGGTCAAACATTCAACACTTGACCAGGTCTATCGAATAACTAATGAAATTGAGAAAGCCTTAGAAGCGAAAATGATATGTTCTACCGCTTTTCTTGACGTATCCCAAGCCTTTGATAAAGTTTGGCACGAAGGCCTAAAATATAAGCTACGAAAAGTTTTGCCGGAAAAAATGTATGAACTCTTAGAGTCTTATCTTGACAACAGACTATTTCGAGTGAGATACGGGAGCGAATACTCAGAATTCAAAGAAATACAAGCCGGCGTTCCACAAGGTAGCGTCCTCGGTCCAACACTGTTTTTACTTTTTACAAGAGATGTACCTCAAGTAGAGACAACGACTATAGCCACGTTCGCTGACGACACGGCTATCCTCGCTACGGATAAGACAGTCGAACAATCAACGGGAAAACTCCAACGCGCTTTGAATAAAATATGCGAATGGACAAAGGCCTGGCGAATCCTCCTAAATGAGACAAAATCAACGCATGTAAATTTTACTTACAAGAGGGTAATCAACTTACCTCTATTTATAAACTCGGTACAAATTCCATACGCAAACGAGGCGAAATATTTAGGCATGACCCTAGACGCAAAACTTAAGTGGAAGCCACACGTTAAAAAGAAACGCGATGAACTTGAAATCAAGCTACGAGAACTGAATTGGCTTATCGGACGTTATTCGAAACTAAGCGTATATAACAAACTGCTATTGTATAAGCAAGTGCTAAAACCATCTTGGACGTACGGTATACAACTTTGGGGTTGTACCAAACCAAGCAACATATCTATTTTAAAAACTTTTCAGAATAAGACACTAAGAGCAATCGTAAATGCTCCATGGTATATAAGAAATAGCGATTTACATCGAGATTTAGGCATCGCAACCGTTACCGACGAAGTAAGAAACTTTGCTCGCAAACTTCACACTCGCCTTCACGGCCATTGCAACCACGAAATAATCCGAACTCTGGATCAGACAAATCTTGCACGCCGACTACAACGAACAAGGCCGTTGGATCTAGCGTCGTAAGAGGAAACCGCACATAATGACGGTATTGCAGGTGCTTTCGTTGGAAGGTAGCCTGCCAAACGCGATTACTATACAGAAGCATGAACTACTTGTTAAGGAAACTTAGTCGTAGTCTTACAAAGATTGGGAGGTTTTTTAGTGAGTAAGAATCTCACACTACTATGAGCACGCGCGTTCGATTCTCATAGTGCCTATGAAGGTTTTTACCTACCCACGGAAAAAAAAAAAAAAAAAAAAAAAAATTTCTTTAATGTATACATTGTATAAGCCTCCGCCCACTTTTGTGGGCGTGGCGATAAAAAAGTGATATTTTTAGTTAAAAAGGCGGAGTTTTAGGCCGAAATGTATGCAACCACCTAGTAAAAAGCATTCAACAGTTATATTTTTAAATCCCGCCCATTTTTTGGAGGCGTGGCGGTTTTCTTTTTGGTATGGTCGGGTTTTTTGCAATCCGTCATATTCGTCAATTCGTCTTTTGCATACGCACATATAAAGTTTTTGGCAACGCCCATCCTTAGGAGCCGATCTTACATAATTATTGAATTTGAACCAAAAAGTTAAATTTTTGCGTACATTTCAGCCGCAAACTTGGAAACTTTTATGGTAATATTGATTTTTAGTTGTAGGAGCTTAACATGCCACATGGATATATTTTACAGTCTGTTTTACATACTTTTTTCGTAGTGCTGTTTACTGTTCTTATATTGGGTAAATCTTTAGTTTCTTTAATCTAACACGCGCTCGATCCCCAGACGGGTCTCGGAGGTGTTCTTTACCTGATCCCACCACCTGTTCTTGGCTTACCAGGCGGGCGACGCACTCGCATCTCGGCTAACATAACCTGTCGGGGGGCGGGCGAGCAACGTGTCCAAATCATCGAAGAATTAAAGTTTCAACTTGGAGAAGTAGCTGCCCAAAATTAAGATTCCCTGAAGTAGCTGCCCAAAATTAAGATTTTTTACGTTTTGAACTTAACCAAATCCAAACAAGATTGCTTTTACCATTAAGATACTACAAGATTTAAAAAAATGTTTTTGAAAATGTTTTTATTTTTTTTGAGTTAAATCTCCAAAGGTTTTGAATACGTTTTTGATTTTTTTCATATCCATTTTTTTTTTTTTTGAAAACGCGTTAAAACGGCAGTATGAAACTGAAAATATGACTTAAGCACTTCGTTTACTTTGAGTTGCTTTATACGTGTTTTTAATATTGGTTTCGCGTACTAAGCGGTTCAAAAGTTTTGGCCTCAAAAACCCTTTAAAAAGCGCATTTCCAAAAAAGCGCAAAAACACATTCTCAACTTTTTATTTCTCAAAAACCTTTTAATATTTTCAAAAAATTGGATTTTTACGTTAAAGTTCAGTATTTACTTGATTTAAGTTTCATTTTTCTAGTTCTTGCCATTTTAAACTTCTTAAGAAATTATTCAAAAAAATATTAAATATAATATTATAATATTTTAATAAGTATTATAATATTATAATATATATTATAATATATAATATATTATAATATTTTATATTTTTTTGAATAATTTTTTATTAATTTTTTTTATTTATTAATATAAATATTATAATATATAAATATTAAAAATATAAAATATTTTTTAATGAAACTTCAAACTGTGTCTGTTCTTAAAAAATGCCCTCATTGGGTTCTCTGACTATTTCCGCAGTTTTAAGCACACCAAATTTCGTCTTTGTATGACTTACCGTTCAGAAGTTATAACGCGATTGGACGAACGGACAACGTAGTGATACCATTATATATCCTTTTTCCATTGTTGGACGGACCGCTTATAAATTAAAAAACCTTCTAAGGAATAAGATTTTTTTAATAAATTGATGAATGAATGATGAATCAAGAATGATAACGGAATGGGTATATGATAAACAAAAAAATATAGGAATGGAAAAAAGAATAGGCTTAGGGTATACCGCAGTCCGTTGCAGACGGGCCGAAGCTATTACATACGCACTATTTAACTTATACTCATTGGTGTTATATGACATAATGTTTTCGAAAATTTTGAAATGAATTGCAAAATCTGCTGATTATTCAAATCGCTATACATAGTTTTCTGAAAATTTTAAATACATGATTCTTTATCACGTTTCCGTGCAAGAGTTGAGTAATCAAAGAGTCGAGGAGGCAAAATTCGATCCGCGTCTCCGCTCACGCAGAGTAGAGTAGTCGAGTCGAAATAGGTTTGAAATATAGTTCAACTGACTGATGTGTTATTTTTGCATAGACGCTACTAGTGCTGGTTAGACATCGATTTTTTTTTATTTCCGATAGTATCGATAGTTTTGGGGGAAAAATGAATACTATCGATATTTTTACCAAATTTTTCAAAAGCCTACATAACTTTTCTATGTGGTTGCAGACGGGCCGAAGCTATTACATACGCACTATTTAACTTATACTCATTGGTGTTATATGACACCATGTTTTCGAAAATTTTGAAATGAATCGCAAAATCTGCTGATTATTCAAATCGCTATACATAGTTTTCTGAAAATTTTAAATACATGATTCTTTATCACGTTTCCGTGCAAGAGTTGAGTAATCAAAGAGTCGAGGAGGCAAAATTCGATCCGCGTCTCCGCTCACGCAGAGTAGAGTAGTCGAGTCGAAATAGGTTTGAAATATAGTTCAACTGACTGATGTGTTATTTTTGCATAGACGCTACTAGTGCTGGTTAGACATCGATTTTTTTTTTTATTTCCGATAGTATCGATAGTTTTGGGGGAAAAATGAATACTATCGATATTTTTACCAAATTTTTCAAAAGCCTACATAACTTTTCTATGTGGTACAAAAATACGGAAGAATATGGACATAGATAGTTCGACTCGGTGATGGATCTAATTCCATGTGTCCACCGGCATTAAAACTGCTAAAGCCGCGGTCTCATAAGGAACAGGAACAGAAACAGAATTTCATACATTAGCGACGCAAAAAGCATTCAGCGAATTAAGGTTTAAATTGCTAATGTATGGAATTCTGTTTCTGTTCCTGTTTTACGTTGCTTGTGACAACGCGGTTTAATCGCCTCGATCAGCGGGAGTCGTATATAGAATACTCAAATACATGAAAATGCCCTCAACTCGCATTTTCATGTATTTGAGTATTTTATATATAGTCGAATTGTCAGCAACTAGTGCTGGTAATAAAAAAAAAAAAACTCCAACCAGTCTCGACTCAAACCGCGTTTCCATGCATGAAAATGCGCATGAAAACATTGAGGTCATGAAAAATGGGATGCTTGCTAGGTAGGTGTTTGTGATTTCTTCGAAATCATATGCCCTTGCTTATAGCATCGGCAATAGTCGGGCTCGAGGTTTAATCGTTTAATCATTTTTTGAGATTTTTTCTGTGAAATAACCCAAGGCCGTAGTTTTAAAATTGTTTCACCAATATTTAAAGGCAGCCTTCGCTTTGTAGATTCAACACCTATGTCCGAAGTTTAATTAAATAGTCTCTCCCGAGTCTGTCCCTCTCTCATCAGAAATTCATTGTCCGGTGTATTATATATAGAAGTATGCTCAGCTACCCACATTTCCTCTGCATTTGGATTTCGATGTAGAGCATGATCAACCAAACTATAAAGGGATGCCTTGTTTTAATTAACAAAAATTCCACTTGTTATTTTTTTCATATATTTTTTTTATTACATACAAAAATTAACATCTTAAGCAGTGAAATATGCATTGTAAAATATATCCTCCATCTATCATTGATTATTCTGTACATAGTAAATTAAATATCGTAAAAATTAACCTCAGGCTTACATCAAGTGTACACATAGTATATATTAATAAAAAAAATAGCTCCTTCTAGTATTATCCTAAAGTAAAATATCTATCAAAAACTAAAAATAATTAGGGTAGAGTACGTGTTATTAAAGACTATCATATCAACATATATATTTACATAAAACACAATCATTATCTAGTTAATTTTGTTGTGTTTAAAAATCCTCCAGTATCTCAGTCTTTTGGTTTCAATATTTTTTTGTATGTTTTTTTATTTCTTTTTTATATGCATTTCGTACATTTTAGTTTCCAAATAAATCATTCAAAAGATAGGTAGGTACAAGTTCCCTGATTTTTGTTTTGTTAAATTTGTAATAATTTTGTAATTGTGTTGTATAAAATCGTACATAACACACAAAACAGGCTCACATACTTCAGTGGATTAACAAAAATTACATTGCTCACAACTATGGCACAGTAATTTAAAAAACAAGTTAAATTCGATTTTTAAAATCATTCAAACGGACAGTTGGTCAGAGTTAAAAAAAATATATATAGATACTCTGTTATATTTAACAAATAGTAATTAAAGTAATTTCTTTTTGAGTAGATATAGTAAAAGTAATTGAAGTCATTTTTTTTTTGCTCCGAGGTCACATGTAGCAGCTTGTTGCAGTTTTACTCTAAACGAAGTGGCCCCCTTGCATGCGCCCCTACTGCGAATGTGACCGCTGAATATAGATTTCACATGTCCGGATTGAAGAACGCATCGATCGATGATTCAGTATCAGTTTTCATATGTACATAACACAACCTCATCAAACAACCACTTTGCATTAGTTTTCCTTTAATCTGAAAATATTGTTTTGATATAAGGCCGATTCAGTAGTGGAAAAGTACCAGCAACTACCTTTAACTGAGACTCGTATCTCAGATAAGTTCCTCTTGGTTGGTCGCGTCTAGCAGATCAGTAGTACGGACTAGGGTCCGGCGCGTTGCTCTGAATGGAAGTCTTAGCGAGGGCACTTGTAAGTTTCGAAACGGCAGACCCTTGATTGTTTTGTTTGCTGCGAGCCTCATAGGGTGCGAGGGCTTGGTAATAGAATGGCGATCTCTTAGTAATAGTGTAGTTCTTGTTCTATGAATTAAAGAATCCAGAGTTAGAAACCAAACAAGGAATAATAGTCGCGTTATAATTACCTCGTTGTTATCCCAGTATTCCTTCCCTGCAGTTCGGTAGCATATGCAGAACTCCAGCCGCTTTGATGATGGGGGCAGGGTTACTTTGAACGAAAACGTATCAAAGATTGATGGCGACTTAATAACACCGAATGTCTGTTAATAAAAGCTGCTGTGTAAAAAACCTGGAGTGAGCTTCGTAAAACCAGCCTACCTTTGCGTAAGAACAGAACATATCCTGTTGAGTTTTCCAATCGTCCCATGTGACTCGGACAACCACCTCCTTTGCGAAATCGACGTTTTTCACCTTAACAGTCCCGACAATAATCGATTCATCGTCCTTCACAATCACATTCTCGAGGCAAACGTAATCTTTTTCGATTTTTTGCCTGTAACCAAGTAAAATTTAAACTTTTCGTCTGAGTTTTCTTCTCAACTTTACTCCATACCTAAATGATAAATAGTCAGATGCGGGCTGCTTGAAATCAACAGCCCATTGATCAGCAGGATGCGGACTTACAAGGCCCTGAGTGATTTGCTCTAAAAATTTCATACTCCAGTATGGGGGAACGTTTGAAGGCTCTGACATAACGCGCACCTCAGTTAGTGATAGACCCTCATCATCGGCGAAGATGACCTTTTTGCGAGTTCGGCTGCAAATAGATAAATTGGAAAATAAATTTTATTAAATTGGATCGCTTCCAAAAGTCATCAATGAAATTACAAATTTAAAATGTGCGACGCTTGTTGACCTTATTCGCCAGACTATTCTACACACATGACTTTGAGAGTTTGTTTGTTAAAAGATTTTAAATTGGCTTTAGAAGCCCAGGCAAAGCTTATGCAACAAACGTGGGAAATTTCAAAAATTGATCTCGCCAATGATCTTAGAAAACCCACATTTCGTCAAGCTGATCTGTTTACTTAACTCAGTGGACTTTGGTTCCTTTTTTAAAGAATAAAGCAAATCATTTCCTGAATCTCTCAAATGTTTTTTTTTTCATTCAAAACAAGTTTAATTTATTTTATAATGAAGAGGAATTTAAATTGGTTTTAAAAGATTGTTGCACCTGTCCAACCGTGGTTCACAGTACATTCGATCTTCCGCATAAAACCCGCATCAATTACTAAAAAACAGTGCTCTAGAAGACTGCATAAGAAGACCAGCCAGACGTTGATATGCGCAATTGGCTCTCAATAGCAAAACATCTATCTAAAGAACGACACACGTGCTGCATTAGCAGTTGCTTAAGAAAAAGTCCTAAAATTAAATGCAGAGGTCACCGAAAGGATTGACTGTCTGCATAACTTGAATTATATTTACGCTTAGTTGAATATTATTATTGTGTTTGTGTATTTGCAAATTCAAAAATATTTTTAGCGATTTTAAACGACATATTCATTCAAAGTTTTAAAAATAAAACTTTCTTCACATTTTACGTTGGCGATCGGGGGCGTTCTTTTTTATTCTTTTACATCTTCAGACGCCCAACTAATTTCCCAAACAAGAGTCCGATTCACAGGCAAAGAACTCAGAGATAGGACAGCTTCGTTATATTTTCTCTAGAAATTTTGAGAACGATAGAATTTGTGTGGCGTCATTGATCAATACGGGTTTTTTTTTGTGTGACGAGGATATTTATTTAATTTTTTTTTGACATTCATTTGCGTAAAATTTTAGGAAAAACAAAAATGATAAACGAGACAAAAAGACAAGACAGCAAAACGTGGGGTACCATACATTCTTTTAGTATTGTATTTATACATATTTTTTTCTGTACTTATTACGGACGAAAAAGTCACAAGACTTATTTTAATAAAAAATATCTCACTAGTGAATCGACACCTAGTGAATATCGTTTTTGTTTATTAACAAATTAGGTGAAGGTTGACTTTATTTACGTTTTTTGAAAGTGTTCGTCCCTTGCACAAGGTTTGAAAAAATAACTAAAATTCATTTTTTTTTTGCTGTTTTGATTTATCGAATAAAAAAAGTGTAGTTTTTGTAGTTTTATTTCTTAACAAAGTGTCCCTTCAGTTTTCGTATTTTTGAGGAATTTAAATGTGAGGGTTAAATTGTGGTTAAACTGAATGAATTAAAAAATATCTTTAAAATCTGGATGCTTTGGATACAAAGGAAACTTTTGGGAATATTTGTTATATTTTATTTCAAATTCTTTGTCCTTGTGTCAATATTTAGTAGAAAATCAGAAGTAATGGAAACTGACTACGTTTTCTCTAGCCTGCTACGAACATATTTTTATCATTTTAAAAGTTAAGTTTGTTATTTAAAGTCAACGCCGGCAAAATACCCCTACATGAGTTAAATGACCCTCTATTTGGTTTCCGAAAGTGAATTTTCAAATGTTGACGCCATTAGGGCACGTCTCCACAGGTCAGTTTCACGACTTATCGATTTCCAGGATTGCAAGATTAGTGGAAAATGACTGAAAATAGTCTCGTCAATTGGTGTCTCCACCAGATGTTTTCCAGTCGCTTTCGAATCACTTTCCAACAGTGGAAATCGGCCGGACATATCCATGAGACATTAGGTTAGAGCAGTGCTTGGATTAGAGTAAGATGTTGAAGGAGAAATTTTAGAAATCATCGCAAATACAGAGAACTCTATCGCGAATACTACCCATAATCGGAGAGTACGGCTTGACAAAGTTTTTGTCACTAATTTTTTTCTAGGGGGAAGACGTGGGGGCTAAGATCTATAAAAAAAAATTGTATTGGTGTCTTTTTACATTCAGATTCAAACCCACTTGCATGGTATCACCTCGGCCTAACAATCGGAAGGTCCTGGGTTCAATGCCAGGTTAACCCCCAGGTATACATGACTTTTATTAACCTCTGTAGTTTACTACATTTAAATTATCCTGTACTTTACAAAATTAGCTTAAAGATAACGTCAACCATGAAGCGTTACACTGGGCAGTCCGTCGACCTTTGTCGAAGTCTAAAAGTTCAATAATATCGCTGAAATTTGTGCTGAATGTTTTTAGTACATCTGGGACTTTCATTTTGATGGCAATATTAAATCTAATGCTTTTATATTTTCGAATGCATCAATTTCAGCTTGGTTTACACCCAATTTCTTTGTGTTTGTTAATCTTTTGGAACACCATTAGATAAAAAATGTCATTTCGCTCAATAAAATTATTTCTAATGGGTTGGTCAAATTTTTTTCTGCTCTTTCAAAATCCTGCTTTTCAAACTTCCTTTTTCCAAAATTCTAAAAAAAATTCTAAAATTCAAAGAGTGAAATAATGTACGGCACTGAAACCCCCTGCCTGTTGTGTTTTACCTCTGCTTTACTTCAAAAAAGTCAAAATTTTGCTTAAGAAAACAGAATGAGCAAAATTTTATTGCTTGAGCCAGAATTTTTAATCAGAATTCTTTTCTAAAAAGCTGAGTTTTGAAAATCAGAATTTTGAAAGCAGATATATTTCTCTCATTCATCTCATTTTTAATTTTTCAAGAGACTGTTTACTTTCAATTTGAAAACAAACAAAAAACTTTTGAGCACAATATTGGGGCTTTATTTCATTTTGATTTTGTGTTATTGTTTCATTATGAAATAAAGCCGCATTTTTGGGGCCTTATTTCATTGGGGACTTATTTCCTAGCGCCCAACGAAATAACCCCCCAAAATAAAAAATTAAATAACTCCCAAAAGTTTATATGGAGGTGGGGGTTTATATCATATGAAATAAATCCCTAAAATTGGCACTTACTTCATGGGTTTTTGGGGCCTTATTTCATACTTTAAATTGGGGGAATTTTTTCATTATGAAAAAATGTCCCCAAATTCTACTTTGAAAGAAGTCCTCCAAATTTTTCTTTTCATGATTCGAGCGACACAGTAAGATATTATGTGCACCGCAAACCCCCTGCCTGTTTTTTTTTTACCTTTGCTTTCATATGCATTTGGGGAATTATCTCATACAAATTTGAGGAGTTACTTCATACATTTTTGGGGACTTCTTTCATCTTCCATTTGGGGAGTAATTTCACAGTGAAATTATCCCCCAATTTTTATTCGACTTGTTTCGTTGGGGGGTTATTTCCCCGAGCCGAACATTTATATAAGTTTGAGTATGATTCTGTTCAACTGTACGGAAAAAAAGTGTGTACGCATTTTTTACTTTGGTTTTTTAAAAAGTTGCAAAAATTAAGTTAGAAACGACATTTTTGAAATTTTTCAAACATTTTTAAATGCTTTTTTATTGCACGTTTTATGTACTTAAACTAAATTTGATTACAATTGCTTTGACGGTTAAAATTACAGAACATTTAAAAAAATCGTTTTTGAAGATTTCGAATACGAGTACCGAGTCAGTCGAACCCGGTTTCAACCTGGCTCCAATTGCATGGAAATCCGGTTTGAGGCTCGACTTTGCGAGTGGGGACGAATCGAAATTATGCATAAAAACACGAGTCGATAAGTCGAGAAGTCGAATTTTCATCTCTCCGCGCGCTCAGGATGATAGATCCTAAGTTGTGTGAAGTGATTTGATTTGTATGAAAGAGGCAAAAAGTGTCGCAAGCACTTGAAGGCTGTGGTGTGTGTGGTCTGGTGGTATACTCATCTGTCAGTTGAACTAGATTTAAAACCTTTTTCAATTCGACCACTTGACTCTGTGTGCGCGAAGACGAGTATCTAAATTCGACTACTCAACACTCTTCTCTTGTATGAAAACGTGATACATATTTGTTGATTAGGTTTGTTGGCTATAATTTTTCCGAAAACTCGAAATATTTTTTGACAAGTGATTTTTTTTTTCAATTCTCTTGCATCGGACTTTCAATTCGACAGCATCGGAGAAAGTCGGCTGGGAGGCAATTTTTTTCCCATGAGTTTACGAGATTTCGAAAGTACGTCAAAACTACAGTTCCTAAACTTTCCCCAACGTTAGACTTTAGCCTTGGATTTAGATAAAATTCCATTATCTTTATGTGTGCCTAATACACATTGGATTTGTGAACATGTTGCCAACTTACAAATATTTTTCATTCTTTGTTTCACAAAAACTTAAATATTTTTGAAAAATTAAATTTTATTATAAAAATTCAATAACAATTTTGTTATGTATATTTCCCTTAACGATAGGTGAAGTTGTCATGATGGGGTCTTGCCGGTGTGGTCAAAAACTTGTTTGACACAAAAAAATTTTCTCTCAAAAACGTCCTTAAAAGTGGGATCGGCGAAAACTTATTCATTTAAATTGATAGTATACGTATACATACATATATCTGAACACTTTATAGAGTAAATTTTCTGGATTATACAGATAATCCAGAAAATAATGGATCAAGTATAAATATATTCAATAAATGTCGTTTTTATGAATGTGAATGCAATGTGACCACGCCCATATGAAGCGTTTTTAGTTTTTTATTTTTTATTTTTAAAATGCCAATCACAACACTCATAAGCAAATACTCCACACCGAATTTAAGCGTCCTACGACGAATTTGTTTTTTCATGCTGTAAAGTAAAGTGGGCGTGTCAGTAGGCGTATTAAAAAAAATTACTGACACGCCCACTTTACTTTACAGCATAAAAAAACAAATTCGTCGTAGGACGCTTAAATTTGGTGTGGAGTATTGCTTATGAGTGTCGTGATTGGCATTTTAAAAATAAAAATAAAAAACTAAAAACGCTCCATGTGGGCGTGGTCACATTGCATTCGTATAATCACTGTTTCAACAAACGTCTTCACTGCATTGTTGCTACCATAAATGACTGAGTTTTTAACTTCCGGTTGTCAAGCGCCGCCGATTTTTTAAGAGTCTTAATCACATCCATACTAAAATTTTTCATTAACCTGTCTCTGTCTAGAAGCCAAACAATGGCCTCATTCTAAGCTATAGTGTGATGCAATTGGGTCTAGTGGAACTATCTTGTTCAAATATTTTATTTCGGTGTTGTCCTCAATGTGAGATAGTAGCGCAATCTTTACACAAAAACTACAAAGCCCATAATAAACCAAAAATAGTAACTGGGGTCAAAAACGACGTCTTTGTCCTAAAAATATACAAAAAAGTAAAACGGAATAAAATCGTAAAACTTCATCCAATTGCAGATGATTACCGGAGTGATGCTGCGTATT
Source organism: Neoascia interrupta (assembly GCA_947623515.1). Lineage (NCBI taxonomy): Eukaryota > Metazoa > Arthropoda > Insecta > Diptera > Syrphidae > Neoascia > Neoascia interrupta. The sequence continues at coordinate 129,952,278 of OX392463.1, forward strand.
TATGTACCTCGAGAGAGTTATTGCTACTTTGAGGTCATCATCAAACCTTAGTATCAGTAAAACCATGCATTGCTGCAATAAATTCGATTATGTAGGTATAATTATAACAAACCAAGTAACTCAGGACAGATAACATAAACAGGGAAAAAAAATCACAAATATTTAATTTAATATTCCAAAACCAGAAAAAAATACATCACGTCACCACGCATTGACAGCGTGATTATCACTCGGCTCAAGACCACTTTTCTTCATCTGCATCAGGTTTTAAAGCAGGGCGCTTCGACTCTCCTCACTATCGCGCCCGCCGCCACGCCGAGCTGCCTTTCTCTGAATGGGTCAATCACACACAGTCAGTGTGGTGTCTTGTGTACACTCTTCTGAATGCAACATTGAATTCGAAATTAAATACATGCCACGATCACAATGCATCGATGACTTTTTTCTTGCCAAGTCATCTGTTTTAAATGTGCATCTTCGCAGAATGCAACGCGTTCAGAGCGCGTCAATATTGGAACCAGTCTCAAGGATTTACCTGCAACATGTTTCGTATGCGTGACCAATTTTAACTTCACTTGACGATTATCACATAATTTTATGACCGAACATCAAGTAAAAATACCGTAAAACTCATATAGATAGGAACAAGCTCCGATGTTGTGTGACCGTGTTTTGAGCAATCAAAACGGCAGGCCGCCAAAATTTCAATCTAAATATATAAACGGCACCCGACCCACCGATAGTGAGTTTGACTAAATAAGCTGTTTGGTGGTTTGGGTAAGTTTATTTTTGTTCGGCGCCGCATACGTCCGGGTATGCGTAGGCCGGCATTTGAATGAAGTTGTGTGTATTTGTGTAGCTGTTCAGTGACGTTTCCTCGTTTTAATCATTCCTTGAATGCATGATTCAAAGGTTTCCTCTGGTGTGTTTACGCCGCCGCCCGCGATAGTTTGGGGTTTACTTCGGTACTAAAATTTCAAAATCGAACTTATGGGTACACACTTCATGTCACGCTGAATGCCGTCATAATTAATGTGAACCACGTAACATAATTTTTTTTTTGTAGTTTTTGTTTTAACACCAACACCATAGTGATGAAATTTCTCTCAAACGTATCTTCACACAAGATTTGTTTGGTCTTTTCTTCAAACCATCGCAGGGGGCGATGTCACAGTTGTGGGGATTTGGCCTCCTATCACGGCGGCATTACGTGAATATTTTTAATTAAATAAATTTGTATGCGGGTTTATTGAAAACATGATAATTAAATGTGGGATATGTTCTATGTTTTGGTAACATGTCTTACATGTCCCAAAATATCGTTTGAATTAAGAACTGAGAGGTTCCGAACTAATCTCGAAGGCATTGGAAAACAGCCAATATTGTAGCATCTGCAGCACCGTTTAATAAGAACATTTGTAAATTCTTGACCAAGGACACCATCCACTCATCATTTTATTGTAAAAATGAAATTTGTGTAGCAACCGTCTAACATTTTGTTTCAAATTTTGCTAAATTTAGATGAAATCATAAAAATTGTTATTGTATCTAAAAATCTAAATTTATACAGACATGTATGCGTATTGTATACCTCAATTTCGAGTTCATAATAATCAGGCAAGATCTCTGTGATAGAAGGTTATGTTTTGTTATGAGTTCATTGAATCTTGGCATTGTATATTTTGCAATCATTCATCAATTCAGGCAGGTATGTCGTATATGTATGATTGTCATTTTATGGTTGAATCATCGTCTAGTAGGCACTTGTTATTTATAGACTTCCTTTTACAAGAAACAGTAAAACTTTTAGTCTTGGGGTTTAAATCCATTACATCTTCTGACAGGTGACAGTTGGCCCTCGAAAAATTCAATAAGCCCCAAATCTTAAAACAATTTTGCCACTCATACACAATAATATCATTTTTTAGCGTCGTTTTTTAGCTCAAAGTTAACTTTAATCAACTTTCTCGACTCAAATGCCATTTCTCACTCAATTTGCTCTGAAAAACTGGCCGTAAACTCCTAGTCCTCCTGGATTATATCAGTGTGACCTTATCTTGTACGGTGGTGAATGGTTTTTCTCCCCTTTTCAACCCGTCCAAAAAAAATCATGACATTCTAATCGGATTATTTCACAAAATAATGCAGCAATCTACTCACAGCTGATTAATCATTCTTATTGCTTCCTTCTTTCTTATCGTTTTCGTCACCCAAAACTTAACCATGTATCGACTGACGATTCTTCTAATGTTCTTTTTCTCTTGAATAGAAACACTTGAAATAAAACTAAAGATAAATCAAAAAAATGTATGTTCGAAGATAAGAGCGTACAACAATAAAAAAATAAAAAAAAAAAAATGATATGGTTGCTTGAATTTGAGCTCCCATTAATGGGCTACCAACCACCATGTACCGAATGTACCGAAATTGACTTTTGAGCCTTTTAAATCAAGTGTATATTTTGGAGCATAAATTAATTTTATGAATCACACTTTCTCAAACAAGCTATCGCAATTGACTTGTTTGAACTGTGCTCTGTGTCTTATATTTTTTAGCACATGGGAATTCCCTGCTGAGCTTGGAGTGAGTTTGACACATTCGGAAACTGGATCAGTTTCAGTTTCATCTTCTTTTACCTGGTGAATTACAATATTTTTACTTTGTAGTAATTTATAGACAAGTTCAATATGCATTCAATATGCATATTGAAATTCAATATGCATTGAACTTGTACGAAACTGGATTGTCATTTAAATTCGACTTCCTTTGTGGAAGTTATCGATAGATATGCCCTTTTTTCAAATTCCTAAGTGGGTTATTGAAAAAATGTTGCGTAGTGGTTTTATAAAATATAGATTAATATTTAAAGTTCGAAGACTTTTATTGACTTCAAAAGTCAATTAACATGTCAAGACCATTTGTTAGTCAGCTCAGGAACATAAGTCTTCAGATATTAGATCGGAAATGCATTCTGCGATACACGATCCAATACATCTGAACATAGCTCTTGTCTTGAATGACAGCAATTCATTTTTTTTTAATATTTTAGCTTATACCTACCTCAAGCTTTTTGGTATCTTAGCTAATAACACTGTGAATGTTGATTAAATACATACACACATTACAATGGAAGTGGATTGTAATGTGTGTATGTATTCAATCAACATACACACATTACAATCCACTTATAAGAAATTTCAAGTGCAATGACAGCTAGGAGAATTAAATCAGCTAATTGCACCCCTTTTCAGCTCATCAGCTAATTGAACCCGTAATTGCATAATAAGCCAGCAATTAGGGGCTAGGATGACAACACTTAAAATCTTTAACCCATCACGAGCAGAAAGAATTGAAGGGTAGAGGAGAATAACAGTTCCTTATCCAACACAAAAGATATTATTGAGCCAAAACGGATCATGAAAACGATGCACTGAAACACTAAAGCTTACTTCCGCAAGTGTTATAGCTTAAAGCAATGATAATTGAAGGCGCCCAATTAGGAACAAGCCTGCTCCTGATCCACTCCTTATTTCTCAGGTCATGGAGCATTTGGCTTGATATTTCCAAGAAATTTTGGTAGGTTCTACGTTCAAGCTCAAGAAGCGCTCAACCCGATTCGTCATGTGCCGTTTTAAGCATAATATCCATAATATTTGTGCTGATGTGCATCAAGGTACCTTTTTATCGACGACAATATTTTCAATCTTTATAAAGGACCTTCTGCCTTTTGAAAAATTTCTCCACATCGCCTTAACTCCCTTAATTCCTACATTATTATGCCGTTATAAGCAAAGTGGAATTTAATTAATTTTTAACTCAGTGCTGTCTTTTTTGAAGCCCTAAGTCTTAAATTTGATGTCTTAATTGTCTAATATAACTTGTTGTCTATTGTCAATTGCCTTATATTGTATTACAAGGAAAATAAAAACCCGCAGTCTATATCCATGATTGGCGCTTACATCGTTCTCCTTTATCCTCTGAATGACAAACGAGCGTTGAAACCACACCTGAGCTAAAATGACTACAAATTTTATGTTTTAAAGAGTGCACCAGGTATCTTAATTCCTTCAGCGGCTTAGAAAATATTTTAGGATTTGGCTACAAAACGTTTATTCGGCCAACACTTGACTTCGATATCCATGTATGTACGGTGCCGTAAGGACCTTACCACATTCATCTTGTGGATTGCACTGGATCAAAAAAAAAAAACTCCTAAATGAGCGATAAACTATATGTCTTATAAAAACTAATAGGGGGTTTGTTCACAAGCAAACTTTGGCTTCACCTAAAATTTACGACGAAGGCGTAGCCGAAACTTGTTTGCGAATCTACCTTTACGAATTCATCCAGCATTGTACACACAGCATTTAACAGCATTAATTCCTTCTTAAGCAGAACTTGACCAATGTGGAATGAGCTAGCACGCATATGGTTTTTTCTCGCAATTACAGTCTTCAACCAATATAATACCAAAGTGCACCAAAACCTCTTATAACTTCCCCAATCTTTTTCACCCGTTGTGGTAAGTCATTGTAAACATAAAGCCTTGAGCGTTTTAAGTATAATTAATCCAATTAAAACTATTTCTTAAAAAAAAAACAGTTTCATCCTAAAAAAAAGTCCCGTAATACATATATTCAATATTTGTCATATAATTTTTTGTTCAATATAAAACGAATTTTCCGAAAAATGTCTAACATACATAATATAAAAAGTGGGCATGGTCGATGGAGTGGTCAGTCCAATTTTTGTCTAACTAAAGGCTTCTGGCAACTATTGCTCTGCACCAAAATTTGAGGTCCTATAGGCCGTGTTTAACTTGGCCAATAGGCTTTTTGAAATAAAATGTAAAATAAAAGTCTCACATTAATGCCAATAGTGGGCTTGGCCGTTGGCGTAATAGCCAAATTTTCACACTTTGTCTGTGCAACAGGAAAACCAAGCCGTGCTACCAAGTTTCAGCTCTCTAGCTTTTTTTTTGAAGACACAAAACCTTCATACTTGCGGACGGATGGACGGACGGACATGGCTTAATCAATTCACCTGTCGTTTCGTGTATACCTCTGGGGTCTTTTGTGATTATTTCACTGTGTTACAAACCATGCATTTAAACAAATATACCCTGGGTTGGGTATAAAAACTCAAAATCAAAGCATTTCAAAAAGTAAACATTTTCGTTTTCATTTCAATAAAAAGGAAAAAGAAATGGTCGTTTTCCATTGATGACTTAAATATGTACTTAAATAAATTTGATTTTCTTGTAATACTTTAATTATTGACGATTGTTTTGATTCTAATACATTTTACTTGTGACAGCTGTGACAAACTTTACGACTTTACAGATCACTGAACATATTTGTATGCAGTAAAAAGTTAGGCAGAAGTTTTGTACGGAGTAAGTTTTGTACGTTTCCAGATCTTACTGGGTCACTACACTATATGTGGGCAAATGTTTACCTTCATTGAATGTTTTGCCTTGTACCAGAAAAGTATGTCCCTCTCGTCTATCATTTTTGACACAAAAGCTTGAACCTCACCCAAAGAGCCAATTGATTCATCTAAAATTTCATTGAAAAAATTACTTGTGTGGATTTCTTTGCTCAATCAAATTTCAAAAGTAAAAAAAAATTTTTTAGGTGAAACCACTAGTTACAACTTTGGTACCGACTCAGTTGCTCAACAATCATTCGCTCGCTGATATGCGGTACCGATTTGTCTTAGATTGCATTACCTGGTTGTCATTTCCATAACATATTGATCTACCACAATTTAATGGAACAAATGCACTTAAGTGTATTTAGATATATAAATACATTATGTATCCCAATCGAAGTATGCATGTTTCCTCTCAGAGGTGAAATTGCTATTTACCTACATAAGGCACTCAAGTACGATTACTTTGCACACGACGACGACGCGTACTAGCAAACATCAATGAAAATGAAAGTTTAAGGCGGCTTCAAGTAGCGTCGACACTAAAGCTCGAGACATTCGCATGTCCGGAAGAAAACCTTCTCCATCACGTGTCGAGATTGTCTCAAGACTCTTTACTAAATGCGTGACATTTTAAGGACAATATTTTAAAAGGAGTAAAAATTCAAAAATTAAAATGAAATCTCAATGATGATTTTGTTGAATGCAGGGCCGAATGTTCGTATGTGGGTGTGGCGTGTTCAAAGGTACTTCAAGTTGTAAAAATTTATTTTGGATACAAGTTTTGTTTACAAAGATAACATTTAAAATAGGTTATCCTCTGAAGGTCTTCGTATCGAACTACTATAAAACAAGTTGTGCGGTTGCAAATTTCAAAAAGTTTTACTCTAAACCAAAAATAGCTGCAAAAATTTTTAGATATTTTTTCACTTGCAAATCTACTGTTTGGACTTAACAAATAAAGCTGGTATCTTATGCAACTAGCTTTTTGTTTTTAAATATTCATAATTTATATTCGGCGTCATCACCACACGTTGGCCGGTTTTGCAAATTAAGCCAAAAAGACAGAAAGCATTCGGGGAGTTTTTGTTAATTGTAAATTTAAAAAGACTTGTGCAGCTACCATGTAGAAAAAGAAAGCCTTGTTTACATGTGAGCTTTTAGAGCCATTGAGTAAGTTTTGTCCCTAAGTGAGTTATGTTATTCCACATAATCTGCCAATGTGGGCATAATTGTTAAATGCTTAAAAAGGTTATCATATCTAGTCAGAGTCTTAAGTACGATGCATATCCAAATATTTCTGAAAATAAGTGTTTAACATAAATTACCCTATCTCTCATTCAAAATCTTTAGTTATCAAAAACCTGCCTTGGAAATTTTAGCTTAAAAAATGATCTCAAATACTCGACTCAAATTCTTTTTCGATCAATTGAATGGAAAAAAAGTACTAGAGTCTGAGTTTTCTTAAGTTTTCCATTACACCGTTGTGGATTTAGGAGTAAGGGATTTTTAGTAAAAGATATTTTTCAAAACGCGGGATTTGAGGATTTTAGGGATTTTTGGTTGGATTGATGTATGGCAGGTATCCCACATTGTAAGGATCATTGAACTTTTCCCATTAAGAAGCAAATAATAAGGTTGTCACACTGATGCCAAATTTAATTGTCTTCATTGACAGGAGACATAAAAGCTGCTTCTAACTCAGGGCTAATAAGTGTGAGACGATAAAAAATAATCGTTAATTGTCTTCACCGGACGAACATAAGATTAGTTTGACACGAGCAACCTTTTTGAATTAATAGAAAACTATTAATTACTGAATTAATTAATTTAGAAATTACTGAATTAATTAAAACTATTAATTACTGAATTATTATTAATTTTTGAATTAATAGAAAACTATTAATTCAAAATATTGTCTTTTAAAAATTCAATAGATAACGGTTTTGTGACATATTTCGAGGAGAATTTCTGTTTTCTTTTTCGAGTCTTAAACTGTTAAAAAATGTGTGCCAAAAGAGTTATAACTGGCATAAGAGAGGTTTGTGCAACTTTTTAAAGGGTGAATGAGATTTTCGAGGAGTTTTATTTTTAATTACTTCCCGAGAGGATTTAAATTTCAATGTCAAATCTCTCGATTTATAAGGGAAGAGTTGAAGACTAATGTTTGTGCGGGGTACATGAAGTATTACCCAAAAAAGAAATTTGTTCCTCAATACATTTTGAATACTTTTAGAAGTTTTTACTAAAAGCACGTTATCGAAACACATGTCAGTTACATTGAAACTTAAAAAAAAATCAAACAAAACCACCAAACGAATAGAGGTTACCTAAAAGTTTCACTCTCATTTCGATCCTATCCGATTTCACTACAAAAAGGTGAGAATTTCGCCATCTCGCGGTGTATAGATTCGACATAAAACACACGCTACAGTGGAAAAGATTTTATAGGTTAATCTATAAGTGGTTTAGAGTTTCTCTCTTACCACAAAAGATTATCTGGCGCTGTGTAGATCAGACCATTTTTGCAGTTGGTATTTTAATGAGGTTAAATTTGAAGTAGCTTTACTTCGGTGGGGGTTAATTGATTGTGTTTTGAAAACAGATCGTACTGACTAGGCTTAGGTTTAGGAAATTCTTTAAATTAAAACATAATTTGTGGAGGAGATGAACAGGAAAAAAATCCTCGGGTATCTTTCCTTATTCAGAAGTTTAAAAATTATGGTATTTTGTATTGAATTTACTTTTTATATAGCTTCTGATAGTCGTCTTTATCTCTTTAGGGCGTAGGCAAGTATTTGTCGAAACAATTCATTGTTCAAGAACAATTATGAAATACAGTCGCCCTCGGTCTGATTTAAGAGAGGCCTTTGGTCAGTAACCTAAGTACTTAGAATATGTAGTATTTTGATTGGTAGGTATGTAAGTTTTAGAAATCAAACGCTTGAGTACCTCGCCTAAGCCTCCCATAATGTTTTTTTTTTAATTCAGAAAAGCAACTTATAAAAACCATTATTCTTTTTATGTTTTGATGAAAAGTGTCAGCTGTTCTCCGTTTGTCAGCTGTTCTGAACCAAAGTGCACAAAAACCTCTCCGAAGACTTCTGTGGTCGTTCTCACTTGCAGCGTACAGCAAAAACCATTCGCCAAGAAATTAACCGTCAGTTTAAAAAAACCCAATTTTTTACAGCCTAATCGGATTTAAAGCCAAATACCACTTTTCCACTCTTCCATGATTTTATTTTAGTCCAGAAAATGTTCATGTCAGTCTTTAGAACACATTTAAGTTTTCTTTTCATAACATTCCTCAGCTGTTGAAAACTTAAGTGTAGTAGTACCGCTCCCGACCCTAAAGGATCTTTCCACACACGGTTGACATACCGGATATTTCCCCTTTTAAGTACATAAATCCCTAATTATGGAAAAGTTTCATTGATGGTTGACGAAAAGAAACATCTTTCCTTTACGTAACAAAAGATGAGGTCTACCGGCAACAACTTGCTTTAAAAAAAAAGACAAGTCCACAGTTTTGTTAAAGTGCCATGGATGTGCATGTGCGTACTTTCTACTTAAACGACCCTTTTGTTGTCATTCAATAAGTGTGTCAAAAAATGAAATTTTTAATGTTGACATACCTCTCTTTAGTACTCTTGGAAATGAATGCACTCTCCTCTGCATGGCTGTCTAGGTGTACACGTCGGCTTAAGCACGACTTCGGTGGCAGCATCAAGTCTGGGGCAGATGAAAAGCGTTCGAACCCCGTAGGCCGGCCGCGGTACACTTGTGAGTGGGCATTATTTGAAATGGCCTGAGACGCCAGCGATATTGCCTGAGGACGACAGAATCCTCGCCGATCTTCTGGGAAGCTGTATCAAAATACAAAAAAAAAATACAAGTAAAAACTAAGATCGAAACTAGCCAACCCCTGAGTCTTGTAAAGGGAAAAAATCTTACGACTTAAATAAAGACTTATGTCAAGGCAATAGGTATGATCTACTTACGGTACATGATGACTGCTCTTGAATTCATTTAGGAAGCAAATCGGAGGGCTGTGACTAAAAATAGGTGGACTCTGGGAAATCATCATTGGATAGTTCTTTGATTTTTTATTTATTTAATTTTTTGCTGTAAGCTTTTTAATCTCAGAAAAGCAGTAATTAAACAATCACAATCGGTTGTTGCTGATGGCGATGTTGCATACAATGGCACTTAAATTTTTATTGATGTTTTCTGCTGACTTTCTTGACTAGTGCGAACGTCAAACGCATAGGTTTCACTTTAACTTTTATTATTATTTTTTTATTGAGTAATATAAGTTATTAAGATAAAAATCGAACACGAAACAAAACAAACAGTACTCGCTTCGGTTGCGACCGCATTGAGTTGAGGGCGACGAAAGAAAGAAGAAAAGTTGTAAACGAAAATATACAAAATTTGATTGTTCACGCGTCTGAGGCGTGCAGTGCGCCAAACTAGACTGTGCCGCCGCGCGACAAATTCGAAGACGAATTTGTTCGATTAATTAAAAATAAAAAGACACGGTAGACGGTACCAGATTTCTTGCCACTTTTACTGGCATCTATCCCGACAAGATACCGGCAGCGAAACGACAAACAGAAGCGATCGCGAGCAAGGTTTGCTTCAGAGTGTGCTGTGCAGTTGGGGCACCGCGCAGCGCAAGTCTCCCTTGGCAAGCAAAACCGCTTACGAACGAGAACGACTCGTCTAGTCTACTCTACAACTCAATGCTGCCCACTAAAATTATGAGTTTATTTTTTTTCCTCTTCCTTATGTTCAGTGTAGTGGTGTAGTGCGGGCGCGTGTATAACTGTATGCGTTCAAATTGCCTCCGAGAGTCAGAGTATGTATTTCATAGAGGTACGAACGAGGTACGACACAACCCGAGTACCAACGAAGCTACGAAACATGCACTTATGAAATCTACCTGCAAGTGACAAGGTTTCGTTCGATTCGGTTCAACTACTTTTGATTTATCAATTTTGTAACCCAGTTTATGTATTTTTACAAGAATGTTAGGGCTTAAAATAGAATTTCATGCAGCAATAAACGTGAGTCATTTGCAAATTTTGAATGGCTGATAGTAGAATTAGACATTTTGCGATATTGCGGTTATATCAGGTTGTATCATCATTTATCTGCTTAGCTGATTACTATGTGTGCTTAAAACATTCATTGGCGTTGAGGAAGGTTATACAGTTGTTTCTCGGAAGCAATATGTTGGCAAATAAATTTTCCTTGCTTAAAATGTCGTACTATCCCAAGACATTATTGTTTCGTCCTTGTTGGAGTCCTGGAGTTACATCTTTCAGTTGTCTAACAACTTCGTAGGTAAGGCGTTAGATAACATAGAAAAGCGAATTGATAGTACCGGAAATGTCCTTTCCTTGAATTTCAATGCTTCCTTAATCGAGGACGGCAGAATTGTCCTGCCGTCATAGGTAAATTCTGTCTTATGACAGCACTGGAAGGCTGACAAACTGTCTGAGAAGGACAGACAGTTTGTCAGCCTTCAAAAGCTGCAACTGCAACGTTTAAAAAAATACCTTAAAACAAGTCTCGCAGACGTGAAGTCGTGAAAAACTTATTGTCCTGGTGAGGATTTAAACTCAGGAACTATTGAACACCCGCTCGGGTAGGGATTACCGAAGGTAAGGCATGCCTGTCGTAAGAGACGTCTACAATCCACCACCGTATTGAGAGCGCGTAAAGCATATGGAGGTTTTACTCCGGGTGGCAACCAAGTTTCACTGAAAAATCCACTCTCTTCGGAGTTCGGAGGTAGGCTCTACGGATTCTCGCCGCTCGGCAGGGACGCACTTAGACCTAAGAAGGTCCGTTGTGATACCAATTCATTTGCACCAGAGTTACCAGACCGAGGATTGAGGGGGTGGGGCTGGTGAGGAATTAACTTGTGGTCGAGGGTAACTTTCGTCGGTGTGAACCCGAGTTAACAAGGTAGTTGAAGGTCAGTGAGGAGTAGTTTTATATGAGAAGACAAGGCCAGGGCAACAGATTTCGGTAAAAGCCCGTGCATATTGCGTCTCAAGTAAGAATTAGCCTCAAGGGTGGTAGAGTTACCTCTGCGGTAACCGGTTTCGGTTTAAACCTCTGCCGGGGGAGAATTCTTAGTCAAGACGCTGATGTAGGGTAACCGTTTTTGGTATAAACCCGTATCTCAAGCGACTCAACCCAGAATTAACTTTGGCGGGGAATGGGAGAGGTAGGGGAAACTAACGAAGCGGTATAAACCCGTACCAAGGGATTAATGTATACCGATGTTCCTATAAGCGAGAAGAGGTGAAGGGAACCGAAACGGTATGAGCCCGTACCAGGCTAGTCCTGTAGGGAAAACCTTGAGGTGCAGTGGGGGAAGGGGTTGAGATGGGTCCACCAGACCTTCTGCACAGAATACGAAAAATACGTAACATCCAAAAACTGCTGATAAAGGGTCGAATTACGCACTTTACAAAGCCGTGAAGTCCACTAAGAAACCTATAATGCCCTTAGCGCCAATAAGAAAAGCCAACGATATCAAGAGAAGGCAAAAGGAATGTTGTTTTGCAGAGCGATTTTTTAAAAGAAACGGAGTCCCAACTATTTAACGGAAAAGCATTGGTCAACAATCTCTATCCCATGTTGAATCGGGGTTGAACGTTGAAGTCCAAGTCCCCACTTCTTACCGATGGCTTTTTTGAAGGAAACAGTTCTTCCCTAGCTTACCGAACCCTTTACATGTATTTTTTGTAGATTTAGCTTCCTCAGAGAAGTTGAAGCTAGTGTCCTTGATTGAGGATGTATGATTTTGTACTTCTTGGTAAAGAGGACGAGTTCGTTTTTTGGGGGTTGACACCCAAACCACAACTGTCAGCCCATCTTGTTAGTTTGCGTAGAGCATTCTGAAGGAGTTCTTTAAGGGTATTTAGGTGTTTCCCCGAAACGGCAAAGACAATGTTATCTGCTTCCGCCCAGGATAACCAGCAGTTCGTTCACCACTAGGTTCCAAAGGGGTGGGGATAGGACTCTACCTTACGGGGTTCCCCTGCTGGCAGGTCTCCTGGCAGTGATCTCACCTAGCTTTGAGTTTATAATCCTTCTCGTTAAAAGTTGACTTACTATAGTAGATTAAGTTGATTGAGTCTATACTGAAGCCTTATTTAGAAGCAGAATCTTTCGTGGCAGGTATAGGAAAATGAGTAAGTATTCGAAATTCAGAGAAATAAACAGCGGCGTCCCTCAAGGAAGCGTTTTCGGTCCCATCTTAATTTTGCTTTATGCAAGAAACAACTATAAGGAAACAGTTTTGGCTGCGTTTGCTAGCACACTGCTATTTTCGCTTTTGATACGACAGTTGGATTATCAACAGACTTAAGAAAAAACTGCGTCAGGACAAAGAGCGGGTGGGTCTTCCTCAACGTTTTAGTGAACTTATGTTTACATTCATTAACTCGAAAAAATGCCCTACTCAAATGGAGCAAAATATTTAGGAATGGCTCTGGAGCAGAACTTCATTGGAAGCCACACGTTAAAAAGAAACGCGACGTGCTTGAAATCAGGCCAAGGCCGTAGCCAGACAACTGTTTCGGGAGGATATGATCTTTGAATGTTTATACCCGACGCAGGGAATATTAATTTTGAATGCATAGTTTGCAACACAGTGAAATAATCACCGAAGATCCCCAAAGAAGCTCGTTCTATTCTCGGATGGGTCTAAAATGAATCTCATGGGAGGTTTATGAACTTTTAGAAGAAGTGGTTATTACTTGAAGGCAAAATTGGTCTTGAGCTTTAGGCGGGTCTCGCCTAGGCAATCAAACTGCCGAACTATATGTACATTCAGCAGGTGCTAAAGTAACATGTCATGTCATCTGGTGGTATCGTGGGCTAAGATTTCATGCTGATGTACACAACGGCCGGGACCGACCACATACTGTCGCAGCACCTTTTCAGTACCTTCGAGACGTGTGAACACCATGTTATGGGAGGCCAGCAAGGAACCCCTACCCTAATCGCAGTGTTACATCTGTGGTGTTTGAACTAAAATGAAGGGGGGTCAGTGGTAGGACTAAGCCCGTAGAAATCCTCCAGGAACTTAAGGTAGCTCCCTATCAGGTAAATGTTCTAAGTAAATTTTTTAAAACCTAATTTGATTGTCCAGCCTTCTTTGCTCCAAATACATCAATTATTTCGTCAGTTTTTCTTTCTACATATATCCCGATAAATCGACATTAAGGCTAAAGCAGTAAGTTTTTCTTTCAAGTTTGTAAACGTTTTTGTCGTTAACAACGTTCCTTCTGGTGAGCACGTCGACACTGGTAAGCTTGCCAACAAATTAACAGTCAACTGCAGCCTCCTAAAGCTGTTATGGCGTTATTGTGACGCTGTGCTTCTGGTTGTTTTTGACATTTTGTCTTTCAAAATGTAGAAACAAAGACGGCAGCCAGTTACTTGGCCATTTTATAGAACTTTTTATGATCCTTCTTCGATCTCTATGAGCTAGATATTCCGTAGGCCCTCATCTTTCTAAGCGTAACTTTTCTCCTCCTTTCTCTTGGCTCGTTCGTTGCTTTTGGGGTGGCTGAAAACCTAAATTTGGTTTCGCCACGTTTTTAATGATTCGCGGCACTAACTCCACAGGTTGATGACAGCTGAGGACGTCGAAAAGTGGTGATGCATCCTGAGATTGAGCTACTTTTTCTGGGCCGCGGTACTGACTCCACTGGTTGTTGACGGCGAAATTTGGTGATTTAACTTCTTCCGGTTAAAAAATCGAGCTGTAGACATTCGCCCCCCGAAAGTATTGACATTCAAGATGTTAAATGTAAGGACATCTTCTATTTGGTTGGACCTACTGAAGACCGTCAAGTTGCCTGTGGACTCTGAGCCATGGAAACATATAGTGCTGCATATAACGGAGTTACCAGCTGGTCCATAAGTCGATAGCCGTTATCTGCTGTTGTTTCGTGGAAGCTGTGGATACTTACTAAGATATTTTCTACCGAAGATATTTTCATTGTTCCTTTGTGGATCGTACCTACTCAGGATAGGCTTCGTAGACTCAATCTAGGAAGTCATTAAATTACTCCTTCAGGGTCTTCAGTAAGACAAGGCAGAACACTAGTACAAGTGTATTTGCAAAAAAAGCTAAACTATAAATTATCTATAATCTCAGGCTTAAATGTCATAAGACTACACTTAAAAGGTCCCCGTCAAATCATAATTTCCTTATTTATTTTTCTTAATTATAAACCTTGTTATTCCAGTGTTTCGTGCGACGATTAGCTTCAAAGGGTGAATGCGACTTGGTAAAAGCAAAACTATTGAGATTATTCAAGCCTTGTAGGTGCATAGGTATTAAAAATACGCCGCTCTCTTCTGGATTAAAAAATTTTATACCGAGCTGTATAAAGAGATGGTTAGAAAACGACTTCTCTTTTGGAAACAGTCATATACTAGTCGACACATGATTTTGGATTAGTTGTTGATGCTAAGCTTATGGTTATGAGAATTGCTGAGAAAGGTGTCAAAGTGTCTTTATACCTAAAGTCACGAATTAAAGATAGATCTGATCCCTTAAAACGCATATTTTCAACCTTATCGCGTTCAAGTTAATTGCTCTACCTACCAGCTATAGCCTTGAATTTTAGTATTAACTTCTGGGAAGCTCAATTTTACATACTATGATTGAGTGATACAAGTTCCTATTTACCCATCAGCAGTGTAGGTACATAGTGTCGAAAAATCTAAACACAAATTAAAGCTGAAATTTGGGTTGTATCAACAAAACGGTCGTGTTTACATTATTATTTGAAAATAATTTCCGTGTCTAATTATTTAGTTTTTCTTAACATTGACTTAAATAATTAGCCTTACTCTTTCAAAGAACTTTGCCATGAAGATAAGGGCAAACATTGAGATGAAATATACTTACAAAGAAGGGAGAGGGAATCAAAAGTTTGATGATTTTGACCTTGTTTAAAAGAGCGCTTATCGTATACGAAGATCGCATCAAATTGAGAGTTACATTTTTTTTTCTTCGTTATTCGGTTATTTAAATAAAACTCATCTCTGCTTGATATCATTTGCATTTAAAATTTTCCCTTTGCATAATTATGAATAAATGAGCAGATATGATATAAATGAGCGGATATTTATGAAGCTAAACGTTCCATAACTCAAGCTCATCTCTCGTTTTCTAAATTCTAATCTCATAATGGGAAAAACTCTTGAATCTTTTTTTTTTTCAATTCTGTAGCTGGTGATAGTACGTTCGGGAACTTCTGCTTTCTTCGTGTTCAACAAATATTTATGTTACAAGCACTGATTACTATTGACATAAATATAGAAGAAAAAAATTGCTTTTCTTCTCGGTAAAGTACTAAAAATAAAGAATTGCTCAAAAGTGCCACTCGACATGCTCACGAAAAATGTACCCAAGTGTGTAGGTAAGGTTTAAGGCAATGCTGCTGCGCTGCCCACTTTTAATTTGATTTCGGTTGGTCACCCTAATCGAACCGGGACAGCCACTCAGTGCATCATTATCAATGCACTCGTAAATGAATAAGCGTGCAAGTAAACCGGCTCCATCATAAATGAGTGCTTGAGAATGCCGGCGTACATGTCCCACTCTATTTTGAGGCCTACACACATGGTTCAACGCATACGACTGCATTCTCAAAAATAAAATAAAAATAAATAGATCTGCTGGATCCTCAAGCAACAAGTTTGAACTATGCGGGTTTATCCATTCAACAGGAAAAATATATTTATCTTTTTACATACTTACTTGTATGAACATACTTCTTCCACCAGTTCCTCCGCGACTCTTTTGGGAATGTTCTCTGTGAGCCATGGACACACACAGTTTTTGGGGTTTAATTTATGTCGCCTTGATTTGACCATTCTTAATATGCATATTAATTAAGCCAGACATGTGCAACCGAAGTGTGAATTTAAGAGGCCATAAAGTTCACCGTGAATAAGGTTTAATAAAAAAATATGATGCATAAAAAATCGTATTAAAGTTAACAATCATTTGTAAAAGAGTGAATAACTTTCCACTTTTTGTCGAAATTAGTTGCGTGGCTAGTTTCTTTGATTAGCTCTATTTCACGTATTTGGAATTATACATGCCTTAAGCGGTGACACCAACCCATACGAATTTCATCGGTGACTGCAACTAATTCCCAGATGCTGGGACCACACACCAAATTTGATGGGTACTTGCATAAAAGTGATCCCATTGAAATTAGATTTAAACCAGCAATAAAATCAAGAGGTGATTGTTTAAATATTAGCGGCTTCAGTACATTTTTTACGGCTCCCAGCAATTGCACCATAAAGCGGCTTAGAAAAAATGACACCAAAATGCTGGTTGTAGGTAATATTTTTGGGAAAAGCGCCAAAAACGAAAAAGGAAAATTCGACAAAATGTTTAACTACGCCCGAAAAAGTTTACCTATTTGGCCGATTTTCTAGACGTTTTGGAATTTTTTTTTCAAAAGTTTACCGATATCACTTTCGAGGGTTCGCGAATAACTACGATATTGGTGTCCTTGTCTTCAAATTGTCCACTGCCTACATAAACTTTTCAAAACTGCGCTTCCGAAACGTTTTCGATTATCTTTAAATCCATGGGATAGTGCGGGCTTCAAAAATTACATGTTTCTGCGAGAATTCAGCGTCTGGCAACCCTGGAAGTGTGGAAGAGCTAGTGTCTTGTTGGAAATTCAAGGCAGAGGTCTAAAATTATTTTTCATCCTGAAATTACTTTTCCAGCAAAGATTTTGCCAGCAACATATTTCCGTTCATTGTCATTCAAAAACGAACTGTATAGCGAAACCGACATAGCCAGAAGAGTCAGAATACAACGACCTACTACGACTGCAATGGCTGGGTCACCTAGAGCGAAGGGACACCAACCGACGCACCGGCCGAGAAAATCTTCGAAAACCGCAGGGGCAGCGCAGTAGTTAGAAACAAAGCTGGCTGGCGAAGCTTGTTGGTAGAGGCCCAGGTACACCCCGGACTGTAGCGCCACCAATTAAAGTAATTTAAATGAAAGGAATTTAATGAAAGGAAAAAAAGCAAGCAAGGATTGTAAAAATGTTAGGAGCATGCAAAAAATAAAATACCAAACAAATGTTTGGCTTTGTTTAAAAGTTCTGTTTGGCACTTTTGCCTACTTTTAAAATAAGAAAAATTTCGAAAAAAAAGTTGGAAAATTACGGAAAATACTAGAAAGAAACTTTGAATGCAGATTTTCTAACTTTCCTGCAAATAATTTTTTAAGCAATCGACCTACGTGCTCGAAATCATGCTAAGCGAGTTCTGCGCTCAAACCGTGCTTGATGCATGCAGATCTATGCTAGATCTATCTTAACAGTGGAAAGTAATTACTTTTAATATTAAATATAAAAAAAAACCTTTTCTGTAAAAGTTATAGAAAATAATAAAAAATCTTACACATTGCTCTTTCATCAAAAAGAAAATGGAAGTGCCACAGATACCCAAACCGGCTTCAATTCACGCTTCTGATTGATTCCCTGAGCCAAGCTGAAAACTCTAGAAAAAACGATGGTCTCAAATACAGACAAACGCAGTTCTTCCTGATCTTGAAGCTCCTAAATTTATGTTTTGAGCCTTATAAAAGGGGCCATTTTTGAATATTTGCCGTTTTTGGGTACTGTTACAATATTTTTTTAAGTCTACTTTTCTTATTTTAGGCCAATTTTAAGTTTTAATACTCAATTTTTTTCGGGGACGCAGGGTGACAAATAAAGTTTTTAACTTTTTATACCCTGCCCAGGGTATATTAAGATTGATGTTTAGTTTGCAACGCAGTGAAATAATCACCGTAGACCATAAAGACCTTCGAGAGATATGAATGAGACCGACAGGAGAATCGATTAAGCTATACCCGTCCGTCCGTCCGTATGTTAACAACTTTAAGGCCTTAAATTTTAAACTAGAGAGCTGAAATCTGGTGAGTTGGCTGGTAGTCCAGTCCTTCAGATCAAGTTTGAAAATTAGCTGAATCCGCCCACAGACCTGCATGTGCGACCATTTCTAATTTAAAAAAATACTTTTTTCAAATTTTTGCTATGTTACAGTTGTGCTAGCGCACTCATTTTTGGTATGTAACTTTGCCTTGTAATTGCCTTTGAGGTAGAAGAAAAAGTTTGGCCTTTTCTTTGACCACGGCCACTTTTTTAAGGGTTTTTAGCTTAAAATTACTGTTTTCCAATAAATGTATATGAAATTTAACTAAAATTATATGACAAAAGTTGTAGATATTAGCAGCTTTTGTAAATATACTCTACCCATTTTTGTGGGCGTGGCGTAAAAAAAGGGATTTTTTGAGATAAAATGGAGCAGTTTTGGGCCAAAATGTATGCAACCACCTAGTACAAAGCATTCAACAGTAATATTTTTAGATCCCGCTCATTTTTTGGAGGCGTGGCAGTTTCGGGCTTTGACGGCAGGGTATTTTGCAATCCGTCACAGTCGGACTGATGCTTTTACATACGCACTCTTGCACTTTCCCACGTGTTTTTTGTTAAGAAAGCTTAAAAAATTTGCAAACGGTTTTTTTGTTTCCCCAATTTTAATACACTTACTACAAATAATAATTTAACTTGCAACTTAAATAATTTTAAGCGTATCTCGAAACCGTTTTATATTTTAGCTCCGCTAGAAATTTTTTTTCCAACCCTTGAATTGTCTGTCTGTGGCTTTTTCGAAATGAAACATGTTACCGTTAACAAGATAGTGTTGCCAGTTTGATTTTTTTTTCGAAAAATTCCGATTTTAAAATAAAATAATTTTTTTTCTTACTTGAAATCACGTTTTTCTGGCATCAATATGCATACAACTTCCCTCCAATTTTCATGAAAATCGGACAATATTTCCTCGATATATCGCGATTTTCACATTTAAAGTATCTCTATCAGTCAGTCTGAAATCTTTTCAACCATAGAAACCATAGAAACCCCTTTTTGGTTTCTTATCCTTGCGCTATTAGAACCCAAGACATTAAGAAATCAGTGAGTAAGTGCTACAGTGTGTTCGCAGAAGTTACAGTCCGTAAAACGGACCGTTAAATACCCCATCCTATCCCACATTGTAAGATGCTGATGGCATAGTTATTTTTTGACATTTTATAAGTGATGCAAGCTTCGAAAAGGGGCGTAGTGCAACCGCCCCTAATAACAAACTATTAATTATAAGATGTTTCCACATATATTTCCAAGTTACACGTAAATGTACGTAAAAATGCAATTTTTTGGTTCAAATTTAATATTTTTGAAAAATCGACCCCTGAAAGTGGGCTTGGCTAAAAATTTATATGAAAGAAATCTGGAACAAAGTCTCGTTTACCTAACCTGCTACGTTTTTTGTTTCATGCTTTCCTAAATTAGGCTCAAGGCCAGTCGAAATTAAGTTTTTCTAGAAAATTTTAGGTTTTTCGTCAATTCTGCCTCGAAATGTGGGCGTGGCCCAAAGTCTTGTATGAACCAAATGTGAAACTAAGCGTTTTCTACATAAAACATTAAGCAATTTTTTTCAATTTCGAGCAAAAATATTGAGTAAGCTGCATTTGAAATTTACCCTTAAAATAGATGCCACGCCCACTAGAGGAGGTTCATTAATTAAAATTGTCTTTTTTGTGTCTTACATTCATTATGAGATGATAAATGTCAAATTTCAGCCTTTTAGAACGTCTTACAGTTTTGAAAACTCTGGAGGTAGTTGCACATTTTTACGCTTGTACTGCTTCGCATAACGTAGACCTTACGTACGAAGTTTCAGCACCCTAGCTCAAAATTTAAGGCCTAAAAACATGTGACATACAGACGGACGGACATGGCTCATTCGATTCAGAATTCGGTCTCGATCATATGCCCTTAATGTCTTGGGGGTCTACCATTATTATTTCACCGTGTTACAAACTATGTGACAAACTTAATATACCTCCTATCCTATGGGATGGGGTATAAAAAGTGTTTCGAGGCTCCGGAAAATTGGTAAGAGGCAACACTGTTTTTTTTTTACCGAATTTTGATTTAAGTAACGTCTCATCATACTAAACAAAAAAAAGTTTATTTTGCACTACATCCATATTGACAATTTCACTCTCCTATTAGTATATTTGTCAATTTTCTTTTTTATGGCTGAAGGACTTTTGAGTGCCAAACACTTTTTGTCTATTCCTACCATCAAAATTCCTAAATCATTTTACTAAATCATACATTAAATTATACAAACACCTTTATGGTGTGTAGAAAAAATTGCCTAAGTATGCGTTCTCCTTTTTTCACGGACTTTGTAAGTGTACCAAATTTAATCTTTCTACGACTCACGGTTCAATAGTGATAGGTGCGGGAAGGACGGACAACGGAGTGATACAATAAGATGTCCTTATTCTGTTTTTGGACGGACCGCTAAAAAAAAATTACAGGTCGATTTTCATGTGTTATAAACGAAAAATAACAGTAAAATTATTTAATGCTAGAAAGAAAATAAAAATGCGTCTTTTTGACATTATTTTTGCTGCAAAGACAGTCACGAGTGAACTAAAAAAGGTTTTTCTTAGAAAAAAGTGGTGGTACAGTTATTTTCAACTTTCTTAAAAAGTTAAACAAAAATATATGAGCATGCGGGTTCTTACTTTTAATAGAAAAAATAATAAAAGCATGGAAATAAAAAAAAAAGGATATGACTTTCCTACGAAAAAAAAAATAAAAAAAAAAAAGTTTTGAGTTTTAAAAATTAGTTTGATAAAAAATATTAATAAAAATTAGCCCTCCCTACTATACGGGGGCAAGAGACCCCACCTCCCATAAAATAAAATCTTTTTCTTGTCTCGATTTTGTCTACACACTCTAACTTTATGTCACACCTTAACTAAATCACCCTTTATATGAAAGAAGATATACGCCAGCCACCGAAGTCTTCATTTTAAACTAACATTAAAAATGCAACTTTCAAAGTTTCTGCACAGAGATTAGGTTGACTTACTAGTCAATAACGGCAAATACAATTTAAATTCCCTTCCACATCAACTACCCCTTATAGTCTGCGCTGTGCTATCTATTTTAAGATTACCTCTTAAACTCGGTTCATTTATTGCGAGCAATTAACTCAGTCGCTTAATGAATACACAGTCTACGGTCTACGCACGCCGGCGCATGCTGATCAGCGAGTGGAAGATTTTCACAAATTAATTCGCAATTTTTCTAATCGTTTTTATTTTAGTGCTTTATTTTCGTTTCTTACTTTTTAATTCGAGTATGTACTTGTGTACGTACATTACTGTTTGTAAATACTCAACCAATGGTTAAACACATTTGTCACACAGAAAATTGTTCGATAAGTCGGGAAAATCATGTGTCTAATCTCTACCTTCGGAAGAGATCATAATAAAAAAAAATCCAATAAAATGCCATCTTATCTTCTTATGTTTAAAATTAAACTTTCATTGTTAAATACCTTTTTGCAAAATAAACGAAGAAAAAAAAACAATTATCTTCACTTGTGCGTTCATCGCAGGCATTCGCATGTCCTTGACGTTAATTGCATGTATAAAATGATAAGTGCAAGTTATCATTGAAATGCTCGTTGACATGGATTTTATTGTTTTCTAAATCCACATTCTAAGGACGGAAAATTTTTCGCACAAGTCAGCATTAAAATTTCGAAAATACTTGCCATTACAACTATACAAAAATATACATATGTATCGGAGGTCGATCATTTCGAGTGCACAACGGACGGACGTACAAAACTTTTGTTTTCCTATTTACGCAATGACATGTTTCTAAATTTGTAAGCAGACGCGAAGCAGGAAACAGTTTAAATTCAAAAACGGGCAATAAAAACGTAGCTGTTGCAATAGGTCGGTAACCTTCCTTGAAACTGTCCCACATATAGAGCTGACGCTGTTTGTTTGAAATTTGCTAAACACAATCAAGCAAGTAGGTTCAATGTTTTGTTTGCTTAGGCTCTTGCTAGAGTGTTCCATATATTGGACGCAATTTTGTATAAAGATCTATAGCATTACAGACTGTTGGCTTTTGAAAATATTACTTGACAAATATTGACAAACATCAGGAAGATAATAAATAAATGACCTATTCATGGAGGAGTATCACTTTGAAGAGAATCCGAATTGCTTGCACAAGGCCTTTCAAGTGATTTGTATGCTCTTAAACTAATTCAATCCTCTTTCGTGAATGGCTTAAAAGTTAGTAGCTGGATGTACAAAATCGCGCTATAGGTTCATTCTATGAAGCGACAAGCTTTGCATGTTAAGTTCGATCTAGATGACCCAGCTTGACGTGGAGCAACCCCAGGCAATTTGATTTTTATGACTAAATTCCTATGCCATGCTTTATACATAATAGCGCATATAACTAGATATGCATGTGCATAAAGAAACTAAACAAATGATTTAAGCTTTGATTGTTATCCGCAAAATAAAAATAAAAAGCCGAGATTTTTCTTTTAATAAGTCTTAACTTCACTGCAGTTAGTCCTAGCAGTTAGTCTAGCTATCATCAAATCTCCTGAACGAAAGCTCGTACAGACCTACCGGAAGTGCGGTTCAGAGATCTTTAGAATTTGCTTTTAAAAGTGTTGAGATACTCAAGAAGACAATTTTATTTTGAAGCAAAATTACAAGAAATACCTCAGAACAAAAATAATACAAAAAGGATAATTAAATATTATGAAAAAATTATTGAGATATAAAATATAAATAAATTAATATATGTGATCAGATCGTGTATAAAAAACTAAATGAAAAAAATAATAATAATAAAGAACTATTTTTAAAATAAACAATAAATAGTGCCCTTTAATTTATGCATAGTATTTTAGGGCATAATTTATGGCCACATTCTAAAAAAAAACGTTCCACAGATAATACATATATTAGATATCAGATTGTAGCATATCTTTAATTTTTGAAGAAAACCCTAGTTTGGTGAACACTGACCCATGTTAGGGGTAAATGCACTGCTATTACTTATGATAAAAATTTCGTGTACAGCTTTGTAATTGCGTTTAAATAAATTTTATATCTTGTCTTAGTCTTAAGATTATCCAGCTTCAAACATGTTCTCTTTTTCCTTTGAATTTTTTGACGTTATGGACAATTTTCTTCAGAAAATCAGGAAAGGGGTGCATATACAATGGATTAAGATACTCAAAGTATACTCCTGGCCCTGCATAATTTTGTATGCATACCAAAGATCATTTTTGGATGGCCCTCTCGACGTAAATTGAATACAACTGTTGCCTCACTTGTGATGAGGTTTGGTGCATGGAGGTAAGCGGGGCTGGCAGACTCAAAAAACGTTTTTCTTTTATTCGTTTTTTTTTTAACTATGGACAGTTACAACAAAGTTACATCCTGCCATCGTCACCTGAAAACCGTTTCACGGTCTCCACCTCCGCGAGGGTCTGACAAGCCCTCCGAGAGTATCATTTGTCTTGAAAAACTTCTCAAAGTGCCGTTCGGATTCGGCGAAAAATTGTAGGTCCCCTTGTATGTGAAGAACATTGTTGAGAAGTTGGCCCTGGTTCACCTCGAGCTGTTGCGCCACTTTATTTATTTATTTATTTATAGTTACAACAAAAGTTAAAGCATCGAAAAAGTGTCTTTTGGCCTTTATGAAAGTGATCTCGAACGACTCTTCGTTCGACTAACGAAAAAAGAAAGCAATTTTTTTATTTTTTTACAAAAGCATCCTTTCCGGCTGATTAGCCAATAACTAACCGATGCGGAGTTGTTTTAAACGTTTGTGCATAGTTTCTAAAAAGTTCGGCACTAAAGGTGCTTTTTTTTTAATTTTCTAGGTGCTCATTCGGAGGGCTTTAAAAAAGTATAGAGTCAACTTACCCCAAAAAGAGTTAGTCAACTAGCCCGCCTGACCATTGGCGACCAACAATATTTTTATCAAGAAAAAACAAAGAATATTAACAACAAACACACATTTAAACAAGTTCACAAGGAAAAAAGAAATAGAAAAAAATAAAATAAGGAGAAAGCAAAAAATTACTCATAATTTAAATTTTTTTTTAAATATTTCTGCTAACACGTGCAATACAGTCTGAAGAAAGGCTAAGCAGGTAGCAGTGTGGAATATCACACTTATGAAATGAACGCCAGCGAGTCGACTAACCCCTGCGCCCAATTAGCCAATACTCGTATACTTCTCCTGATAATTTAATGTTCCTATTGCAGTAAAATAAACAAGTTACTTAATTTTTTCCCAAAAAAAAAACCATCACAGCAGGTGTCTGCAGATCCGGTCCATTGCTGTGAACTGGTCCATTTCTTTCCATCCAACGGTTACGTACTGAGTCAAGCGTCTAAAAAAAAAACTAACTGACACTACCAACTCCTACCTACTCTGAATTGAGCGGCCTCTCAAGATCATGATAAATGATGCTCTCGGAGGGTTTGTTAGACGCTCGCGAAGGTGGGACGCCGGCCGTAAAATAACTTTTATTGCCCCGGTCGGGGTTCGAACCCTGGACCTCATGCACAGTGGTCCTACACACTAACCACTGCAACACGGCGCCCAAAAGCGTCAAACTTCTATAGCTTAGCCAATTATTAACCTCGCGACCATAGTGGGCTCGAGTTCTATCCTGTTAGTAATATGATAAAGCTTATTTAATCAGAGGAATATTCTCAAATAGAATTGTTAAATCATTGCGAAAAAAACTAGTTCCTTCGTAGATTTTAGTGTGGGGTGTAGTTTAAAGGGTCCGATTTATTTATTTCAAATACCACCGGCAACATATTAACGCTGAATATGTGATGACTGCCTCACATTGTGTGGTTTTTCCGCCGACCGTCCGTAGATTGTGAACATGTGATCCCATCCCTTGTAAATTGTTAAATGGTGGCTTCAATGTCCAGGTGAAACTTTATCGAGTTTATGGCTGCTGCCAGTTCCGTTGTAT
The DNA here is from genome assembly GCA_947623515.1 of Neoascia interrupta. NCBI lineage: Eukaryota > Metazoa > Arthropoda > Insecta > Diptera > Syrphidae > Neoascia > Neoascia interrupta. The sequence goes on from OX392463.1 coordinate 129,977,706, forward strand.
GAATCGGATTAGCATTAGCACCTACTTTAGTTAGTTCGTCGGCTCTGCAGTTGCCTGGAATATCGCTGTGGCCTGGAGCCCAGCACAGGGATCGCATCTGACAGCAATCTCATTTAGAGATTCGCGGCATTGCTTTACCAACTTGGATCGTATCGTTGGCGATTCCAAGGCTTTTGTTGCAGATTGGCTGTCTATATTGAAAACAATAGCGCTGCAGTCTAGTGAGTGAATTGAAAACCAGGCCGCGGCTTTCCGAACGGCAGTAATTTCTGGTTGAAAAACACTACAGTGATCAGGCAAGTGCTTGGAGATACATAGGTCAAGAGTACTAAAAAAGACTCCTGATCCTACTCCAAGTGCTGTTTTAGATCCGTCTGTGTAGATTTCTGTTGCAGATACATTTAAGACCTCACCTGACTCCCGAGCGGTTCTGCTTGGAAATTTGGTCTTGAATTTCACGTTGAAGTCTAAGTATGGGACAACATAGTCCGAGTTACGAATGATGGTATCGTGGCCATTCAGGATGCTATCATGTCCCATGTTGTCACGAGACAGTTGCTTTCTTGTAGAAGTGCTGCTTTCGTGTACCTACTTTGCGTGTGTAGTAGGTACCTAAAGATTATTAAAACTATGGTTGGCTTTAGTTATGTGTCAGTCGCAATATCTTCGAAACTTCAAATGGCTCTCTAGTCTCTACAAACTTTTTTTTATGTTGTATGTTCGCTCTCAGCGGGACGTTATTGTATGCTAAATGAAGTTTTAGTATATGTTATTGTACGAAAAGTATTACAAATATAATAAAACTAAAGTCAATCCTTTGAACATTAATTCTGGTACAAGGACAATCACGAGAAAACTAAATAAGACAAATGGGTATGAGCATGCAGTCTTCTAATTTAAATGACAAACAAATAAGAGATTTGAATTTTGAAAAAATAAGACTTAACAACGTAAAATGTAAAAAATTGTAAAAAAAAAATATATATTTTTTTTAATTTTAGTTTGAAAAAACATTTTTTGAAAACTATTCCTTGAAATAGCTTTATTTTAAAACCAAATAAAAAAAGAAATTTCTGGCTTAACAACAAAAAGGTATATCATGGCATGGTAAGGGTAACCTTTGTTTTTTAATTTTTCTCTCTATTTTAAGTCCTTTTTCTTAGAAAACTGACGCCCCACATCCCCGGGCTGGAACTTTTTACTGACGTCGTTTTTTTTTAGCTGTAATAGTAAAAATTCCTCCATACTTGATAACCTTCGCGACCACATAGGTCTAACTCGTGATGGAAATTTGGACCACTTTTGCCCATTGTCCTTTTGCCCATCTACGACTTACTGTTCAGAAGTTAAAACGCGATTAAGAACAGGTCGGTAGAAATGACCATAGAAAGACTGGATGGTCCATATAGAAGATTTTATTAATGAAGAGTTGAATTGCAGTCGAGTTTGAGGAAAATTCAGATTGAAACTCACAATTTAATCTGTCCTCTCCAAATATCATTCACTTAAAAAAGAAATGTATTTCACCTTCGTTTGAAATCAGCTTACTATAACCCGAGCACGTGTCGAACATCGTAAACATTTTACGCAATTCAGGGCAAGGCGCCCTTCTCACTAAACTCCATTCAATCGAAACTTATTTGTGTCTATAATTAGCTACTCATCAGACAAATAAATTGAGATGTGCATCAATAAAAACCAGTGCACTTAGCAATTAAGATCTGTACCTTTTATACGATTTTGATTAGAAAAACTTTATATTTGTAAACAGCTGTAAAGTGGGGGGGTGGAAACAGCAAAAATCTTGGCGCATCATCGTTCAAAACAAATTTTATGATTGATTGTTTTTGAGTATAGTGCAGATTACAAAACTTGGATGTTTCTATGAAAAAAAATTGCAGGAAGGTAATCAAATGACCGCGATAACTTTTGAACCGCTATTTTAGTCTTTTTAAGCTTCCTATGTTTTTTTTTGTAATTAAATAGTAAATATTTGCTTGGATCTAATGCGTCCTAGACGTAAACATGGCACAGCTTTTGTCCAGGAAAATGTGCAGAGGTTAGACTACGATAACAGGAATCTGTAAGGTGATTCAATTAAAACGCAGAGGTGATTCTATTTTGAATTGCAGTCTTTGGTCTATACTATCTGCATTTAATTAGCCTTGATGTATTTCTTTTACGCCAGTACTCTTTATAGGACAATGGCAGCGCTCCATGCTGTGCCAGAGGAGGACAGTTTGTGTAGTTGTCCAGACCAGATGGACTAAAATCCGGAATGAGTTGATTCCTGGGTCCTACTGTCTTTCTCACCATTTTTTTTTTTTTTTACTTTTGTAACCTAGCTTTCATCTTGATATTGCTATACTGCCCCTAAGAAAATTCATAAATGAAATTTTCTTATAAATTATTGACATTGAGCCCAGAAAAGGACGCATATGGTTATGCAAAACCCCCAATTCGAGATGTTGTTTAGGGCAGAATTTCAAGAATAAGTCATATACGAACTTGGTGGGGTGCCGTGGCGTAATGGTAATTGTGTGTGCTTACTACGCCGGAGGTCTGGGTTCGAATCCTGCCATCGTCACCTGAAAAAAAAGACTTGTTCTTTTTCACGGTCCCCACCTCCGCGAGGGTCTGACAAGCCCTCCAAGAGTATCATTTGTCTTCAAAAACTTCTCAAAGTGCCGTTCGGATTCGGCAAAAAATTGTAGATCCCTTTGTATGTAAAAGAAAGTAACACACCAGCATTCATTGTTGAGAAGTTGGCCCTGGTTCACCTCGAGCTGTTGCGCCACTCTATTTATTTATTTACATATACGAACTTGAGCATTTCATTTTTAGGTTCTGGAAACGAGATTTGAAAATTGAAGAACCTTTAGTTTCGAAAGAGCCTGTTGCCAGATTCTGTCAAATACTTTTGTATCACTGGTCAGAAAGTTAGCATAGCAAATGAGCTTAAATTTTGCATATAGTTTAACAAGAGCTAGGTCGACTACCCTTTTCGCAAGAACTCGCGAGGCTTTTTTGTAGCTCAGCTCAAACCAAAAAAAAAACAGTTATAAAATGTGTTTTTTTTTTGCTTTATTTATTAAAAATTATAGGTATAATATTATTTCATTCTTTTATAAAATTTATTAATTAAAAAAGTTATACAAATCTAATTCCAAAACATCAAATAAAGAAACTAGTTTTTTTCTCTCGAACAAAATCGCCCCACTTTAATTAGCTCTATTAGCCAAAATATCTATATTTCCACTCCGTTTATATTTCTATTAAATGTACATAGTAAACAAAACAATAAAAAACAAAACATCGAATTTAGTATTTTTTTTTTCACGAGCTTTGCCTTTTGCAACCACAGTGGTGTCGTCGACCTTTTCTTTAAAGTAGACAGTACATACTTCAAGTTTTATACTCCTATAGCGATGATCAGGTCGGCGCAGGATCATAAGTCCATGGGCCAAAAGGCCATAATGGACTTGTGACCTTGTGAACTTGGGTGGGTTTTAAGTTCACAATTAGTTTAGGGACTTTTAACCCACTCAAGGGGGCCAAAGGTCCATAAAAAATGTCTGTGGAATACTGACCCATCGATTCTAGTCTTATGGTTCACTACACTTTACAACACAGTAAATTATGTATGGGGGGACGTGCCGCCCCCCTGCAACCCTCTGCCTGTTTCTTTTTTTGCCTTTGATGAAAAAAATATGATGTTCCCTTTAAAAATGCTTCTGGACTTATGACCCATTTCCCTAAAAGGATTGTGGATTTATGACCAAAGATATTGTGGAGCTTTGTCTCACATATGTGGGTTATAAGTTGACAATTGTATTCTGAACTTATAACCCACCCAAGTGGGCCACAAGTCCATCATGGACTTTTGGCCCATGGACTTATGACCCTTCGCCGGTCGGGTCACATGGGATTGCTCACTTGCAATCAAGGGCTTGTGGGAGCTTGAATGACTTTTATTGCTCGACATACGCCAAGAAGTTAGTACAAGTTGTTTGAAGTAATACGAGGGACCAACGCTCAGCCGGGAGAAATCTAGCTTAAGTGATCTTAAACAACTGCGCAACTAAGGTCGAGAAGCTGAACGCTTTCGTATCAGTCGAGGTAAGTTAAAAGCACGGAAAAAAATCCCAACACTAAAAAATTTAAGAACTGTTTTTGACATGTGTTTATAATTATGAAATGCCTTAGGCAGTATAAGAAATTCTACAAATAAATAAACGAATTCAATCCTTCATGAATTTTCTGTATATAGCTAGTTTTTCATACCAAAAGCTTGTCTCTCTTAAGTTTTAAGCCTACTAATACCTCAATACTGAGAGGTGTAATCCTTTAGCTTGATACTTTAAACCCTTTAAGGGGTAACTAAGTCACCAATAATTAAAGGTTTAAAATTAATTCTTAAGGCCACCGCAGTGCGGCCAGACTATACTTTTTAGGGCTTGATTTTAAGCCCTTCAACCTTGAGTAAGGTTTATAACTAGAGTCGCTATAACTTACTCAAGGTGGCGCTAGAGTCCGAAGTCGAGCTGGGCAACCAACAGGCACCCGACTTCTCCTGTTTTGAACGTGACATTGGCTGAGGACACTTTCTACTTGCGCGCGCCAACTCAGTCTCGGTGCTCCTTTACTGTGCCGTTCCTGTGGGGTTGATTCAAAGATTTTCTGTGCCGGAGCGTTAGTGTACATCTGTTCTGGATGACCAAGCCATCGCAGCCGTTGCAATCTGACTCTTATGGGTATGTAGGTGTCGCTTTACAGCCCGTCAAGTTCGATGTTATAGCTCCTCCTCAACTTTCCATCTGAAGCATACGAAACCTTTGGACACTGTACAAGATTGATTGTAAAAATGTAAAGTTTAAAATAGGGCTGGTGTTTCATTCGACTATACCTTCGGCAGAATGCAAAAAATTGGATGCTACGCAAGAGAATGGGGATCTTCTTCCTACCCAAATCGCGTAAAATGTAATTTTTTTTCATTAATTAAAAAGCTAACCGAACGTATCGTTGCTTATATAGCCCATACATTTGAATTCTATCTCAACAATTTACAATTTAAGAATCTTTATTTATAATGTCTGGAATTATGATCAATTCAAACATCGTCATAAAAAGTTTTCATTGCAACCGTTACCTACTGCTTCCCATTCCTCTTTTTTTAGCTCAAGAACCAAAATTGTCCTATGAAAATCACAAACTTGTACACCTTGTTTTGAAGGTCCTCAATGTATTTGAGAGTGTTCACTACGGCTTTTTAACCAACGTAGTCATGAATCTTGTAATCAATGTAAATAACGTTCTTATCTTTTTGTAAAAATGCAAATTTATCTCAGGCCCTGCAGAAAATAAACAAAAACCTATTATCAACCTAATTTTTATGCGTTAAAGCGTGTTATTTAGTCATAATGTCTCACTGGTCAGATAGTTAGCATAGCAAATGAGGTTCTCCGTATGTACGCATACTTTTTCTTCAAAACAATTAGGTGCATCATGTACAGAGAGTAAGTAAACGAACACGTTCAGGCAGTCAAACAAGATCCAGAATCGCCCTGTGTAGCCCATACCTACTTACGCCAAGGCGACTTAGGTTTTCTCTTGTATGTAGAAAGCATGCATATGAAGCAGAGGATTATTATGAGCACATATTATATTTCAGTATATTTAAAATTCCAAAGGGCTCATGAATATTTATTACCTTATACGATGCATGCTTGTAGGCCGGGTACAATTTTCCACTAAAACGTCTTCTCCATGCTCACATATCGGCATCGCATAGGCCGGTTTCGTTTTTTTTATTTTATTAAAATGATCCACATTGCTGGTGGGTGCCCTTCTCAAAAAGTTTTTGTTTTACTTTACGTGCTGAGCATGAAAAATGACTTGGAGACAATTCTTCGTGATTTGTGATCCCATTTTATAATAATTATTCACTTTCTAGTCTTAGATCTATTCCCATTCCCCTACCTTTTTTCACCGGTACTTAACAGCCCACCATAATGCCTCCAGGTGAATGGACATTTTCATTTACTTACTTCAGCCTGACAGTTTGTTACAATGGTCCTGATGCACGGCGTATATAGTTTTTATTTTGTGTGGGAGAATGTAATTTCGTTGGTATGCTTAAAAACTGTCTATAGCCTACACAGGTATGGAGTAAAACTTTATTACGGCAATTAAGAGCAGTGCGCCACTCCACGCCTGACGGTGTCAGTATCACGGTGACTCCTTTTCCGTGGGTGTATATCAAGTTTGATTCATAGTTTGTGGCGTAGCAAACTAACGATCGTAGACGTGGACCCTTGAAACCTTTTAAGGAAGTGATTGAGACCCATGCATGGCAGTTAAATTAAGCCATGCCTGTCAACCCGAGCCTTAATATGTCAGCATTTTTTAGACCTCAGAAAAGAAACTTATGTTTATGAAAATTCTGGCTAAATGACACTAAACGAATGTAAGCATTTTCCAAAAATGCAAACCCACCCTTCGGTTACTCGAAAAAAAAAATAAAGAGCACACAATTATCAAAAATCTTACAATTTTAGTCAGTCAATCGTATTTAAAAATAGTTTTATATACATATACCCCACTAACTTCACCTATCGCAGGTACTGCATCAAATCCTCTAAGGTGAAAACTGATAGTTGATCATCACATTTTTAAATTTGGGATCCCGTAAGGTGATGATCACAGTGATCATCACCATTTTGTGATGAATTTCAGCTGACAGCTATTTTAGTGTCACTTTCCATTAAAGCTAGTCGTGTTTTTGCAATAATTGGGTTCTTTTTGTGTTTTTCTCTGAACTCCGTCAGTTTTAGTGATTACCTATGTGTACCTATGACATGTGTAACTCAGTGAGTTTGTTTTTCAGTCAAAAAAACAAAAAGAACATTCTAACCAATAAGAATATTCTAAGTTTTTATTTTCCATTATGGCATTGATTTTTTTGGAGGACCATTTTGACTTACAACCAGCAAAAATGTTCCCGTTTTATTATTGAGTGGTTTTTCCAACACATGAAAGTCGTAGCTTGTAAGTCGCGAATCGTATCTTTTCGGTAATTAGGGGTGGGCTGCCATGAATTCGGGTCGGCCATCCTTTCGATTTGATGTTTATTTGCTTGAAACCTTGAATTAATGAATTGAAGAATTCAAACAAAAATAACAACTTAAAATATGTACGTACATTTTAACATCGCAGTAATAAAATAAATGTAATTGCACTTGCCGAAAAATATAAACAAAACTAAATTAGATTTATTTGTGAAGCGTATTGAAATGACATCAACTGACAGATGAAAATGCATGTGCTGCCAAGTTTTTATCAATATGGTGACCATCAGCCATCACTTTAGAGGATTCCACCCCAGGCTATCTGTGACCGATTTATTTTTTGTCTTTGACTTTAGAGCCACATTTCCCTCAGATCAGAAGTAATTCTTTGACTAACAGGAGCCATAGCAGTGGCGATAATACTCCAGCATGTGGGGTGCCTCTGTCTGCACACTGACTTGTTGGTTAGACAAAAGTCAACACCCAAGCTCGGCAAGGAGATGCCCGCTTTTAAGCATTTTTTCAATCCAATGGCAAAGATGATAATTGTCAACCTCCAGCTTTCGAAGTCCTGTCGTTGTAGATTCCGTTCTGACTTTATTAATATTCTGACTCATTTAATATCAAGAAAGGGTACTAGAGTAAAATCCTTATTGTCAAAGGCAATGATACTTCCAGCGCAATCGCGAAAGAAAGGAAGGCCTAAATATTCATGGATCACACAAAATGCAACGACAACAGCATTTTGGTCTCAGTGACGAAGAGATCCAAAACCGAGTGGCCTGCCGGTATATTCTGAGGTCAAATCGCACAAGCGGACCATAAGGAATGCAGTAGAGTGGAATGGTTATGATCCATCATTCAGATCGCAACCTTGCGCTTAAAGGAAAAAGAAGAAGAAAAAGATGAAGACTAACCAACGAGTCCAGAGCCATCTATACCGATTTCTCCTTGCGGTACGCGTGTTGAAATACAGATAAACGACCGTTGTTCATGTTGTGATTCGATCAGTCTCTCTAGGATTTAAAATTAGAAGCAAAGCAGGCTGAGCGGGCGGAAGTCTTTAGGGGTTGCGTCAGACTTATGAAGACTGGTGAGACTTACAAGCTTTTGGTATCAAAACAATTTCGACCCTTCTCCAGAATTTAGGGGTGAAGCAATGATTTTAAAAAGATGGTGAGCCTACTCACCAGCCGATCTAACTCTGACAGTGACTGCGGTTTAGTTGGAGTAAAATTTTCAGGATGATTTCTTAACTTTGTGTTGTTGGAGTTCCAGTTTGTTCTTTTGGAGTTTTTGAGGACCGACTTTCGGGGAAACTTAAGTCAATACAAAATTGTTAAAAGCGAAAGCCGGATTGACACAAATCTGATACCATCTTTGCTACATTATTAAAACGTTACAAAAGGCTCCGATAAAGCTCCCTTAAAAAATACAAGCAAAAATAAGTATTTGTCAGCACTAACGGGTGATTTTTTAAGCTGGTTTGGTTTTGGCAACACTGGTTTTGACAGCTGACGTGTGTTTAGTACCTTGTGTCACTGTCAAACAGCTTCAGTTTGGTTTGCAATTTAACCATGGATCGTCTTACAAATGAACAACGCTTGCAAATTATTGAATTTTACTATCAAAATTCGTGCTCGGTTCGAAATGTTCATCGCGCGCTGCTTCCATTTTATGGTGGGCATTCTCGACCTTCTGAGCAGTCTATTCGGAAGATTGTGACCAAATTTCGCACCAAATTTACTTTGTTGGACATTAAACCACCAACACGTTTACGTACTGTGCGTAGTGAAGAAAATATTGCGGCCGTATCAGCTAGTGTGACAGAAGACCGCGAAATTGACGCACTGGAAGCCAACATCCATGCATTCATTCGTGAGATACCGGCCGATATGTGTGAAAGAGTATGCCAAAATTGGACTCAGCGGATGGGCTACCTGAGACGCAGCCGCGGTCAACATTTGCATGAAATTATCTTTAAACATTAAATTGCAAGGTTCAAACTATCGATTCAAATAAATATTTCATTAATTTTTTCGAATTTTTTGTGTTTTTTTTTTTAAAAAAGTTCTCAACCTCTTAAAAAATCACCCGTTATATCATTGGCAGGTTAAGCTCTACTACAAGGCCTGCACTGCACATATTTAATGGATAAAGTACATATACCTATTTTCTTTCTTCTTACCCATTTTCTTATCAAGTCTTTTATCTGAGAAAAAAAAACCAAGGCGCAGCAGCTTAATGTGGGTACGGGCTAACCGCTCCTGCGTAGCATTATACAACACGGTAAGTCACTGAGAAAGGAAACTATAAAGTAAAATTGGGGCTGCGAAATTACGCCGCAGGAAATTAGGCCCAAAAGAAAAAATGAAATTGAGCCCCAAGAAATTGGGTGAATTTTCATACTGAAATAAGACCCAAGTATGGCTGTGGAAATTAAGCCCAAAATAATGAAAAGAAACCCAAAAATAAAACGAAATTAAGCCAAAAAGGCCTACATTTTACATGCTTTTGGATATAACAGTGTTTGGCTGGACCAAACTGCTTCGCGGTTGCAAAGGTTTTAAACTCCCTTTTTTGCAGGGCTTAGCCACTCAAGTAGCACCTACCTTTAGGGGAGCGACGAAGTCGCGTGAGCGGCTTAACCCTGCAAAAAATGGAGTTTAAATCCTTTGAACCCGCGAAGTGGGCCACCCAAACAGTGTTACACCCAAAAGCAATTTTTTGGCAGACAGCCTATGCGGCGTAATTCCGTAGCGCGTGAAAATGAAATTATACACAAAATATGTGACATTTTCTTTAATGTTGTAAAGCGGGTATAATTTTGGGGCCTCATTTCATTTTTACTTTTGCGCGTAATTTCCTGCAGCGTAATTACGCAGCGCCAGAAAAATTAAAGTCAATTTGCGTATCAAACATTTTCAATTTGCCACCCGGGCCCCAGCAAACTGTAACCCAAGAAGTGTGGTCCCTCTGCCCCCTAAACTATTCTACTTTGTACAGGCAATAAATTACCTAGGTAAGGCCTTCCTTCATGGCACCGGCCTGCTTCCAAAAGTCTTATTTGCACGCACATTTATCGGAAGTGTGCGGTGAAACAGTTTTAGATGCATACATTGAATTCGATATTTAGGATATGCCTCGAAATTTTAAGACATATGATATATTTTTTATAGCGGGAAATGAGACTCTACCATATAAATATTTCGTGCGCTAATGTTTAACGGAAACAGCAATCGAAACCACATATCTAAGATTCAGATTAAATTAAACTGCCACATAAAACCCTTTCGCTTGGGTTTAGTCAATAAAAAAAAATGATATAAAGTAAAAAGCCATAATATTATTAATGTAAATGAGGAATTGAGGAATTATATGAATGCAGAAATAATGTGGTGGAATTCACCGGTAAATAATCTTAACAAATAAACACAATTAGCCGACATTTATCTACTCGAATGCCATACCACTTATATTTGATATTTTAGATAATAAAAAATATATATCAAGGAACCACAATCGCCCACGGCTTTAAAGCAAGACATTTCGTTTTTTTTTTGTCATTGACTTTAATAGTAATCAGGGGACTAAAATAACATCGATGAAAACAAAAATTTTGCTATCAACAAAATAAAACGATGTTTCTATAAATTATGTATATGTAGACATTTTAAAAATGAAAGTCTACTGTGAAGCAGTTTTTGGCTGATGTCAGTTTTAATTTACGTTCGATTCCTTTTAAAACAACAAGAATGTGATAACTTCTTTCACCTCTCATCACGGTGTCTCTTTTAAATCATAATTAAATTTAAAAATCACCCCAGCAAATTTCGCTGTTATTAATAAAAAAAAAAAAGTTAAAATGTCAAGAATCAGCCTGTTATGGGGATGAGAAAGTTCAACAAAATTAATGAAAATTAAATAACATTTGGCGCAACGCAAATTAGTTATTATGATGAATGACCTTCAGATATGTAGGTGTGATTTTTTTAATCTGATTTTTTTTTATGTAATAAAAAAGGATTTCGATATGGATTCTATAAGCTATTACTGCGATTTAAGGTAATTGAATTTTAGCAAAAATTAATTTAGAAAATAAAAAAAGGGTTATAAGTTAACAAGGAAGGAAATTATTGGCTCTAGGCACAGAAATAGCTTGATTTCGTTTTGCGGCCATGGCTTGCTGTCATCAAGAAAGGAGACCAACTCTGAGATGGCTAGAAACTTTTTCTTTCTAGCCATCTCTCTACTTTATCAAAGCACGATTACCAAAGCAATAGTAATACTTTCCTTTCAAGTGGTATGCCTATACAGAAGAATCAATAGTATATAACTAACCAGCAGAGCATTCAATCCAGATTTGAATGTTGCCCATTTTATTTTCATGTTTTGACGGAGAGAGAAAAGTGTGTTCAATATTTTGAGATAAACGCTCCTGTTTTATACCCTATTCCTTAGAAATCGAGTACTCGTACGTATATTTAGTTCGATACTGGCATAAATGTAACATTGAGGAATAACATAAGCTCCCATACCCTAAGGGCATATGATCGAGACCGTATTAAGCCATGCCCACGTATGACAACAATTTTAAGGCCTTTAATTTTGAGCTAGCTGAAATTTTGTACAACAGCTTTGACATTCGATTGTCTGGCAGTTTTCCGTTATGGTTTGCTGGTCCTGATTTTGCCTACAGTTACCGGGGATAGTCTAACATACCTCGGCCAATTTTGTTGGGCAGACTGGACTCGCAGATTCTCTTCCAGTTTTATTCGGAACCGCTGCAATGGGTACGCATCTTACAATCACCTCCCCTTGTCTGAGCTTGACGGTGAGCTTGTTTGGTTTCAACACCCTGACCTGAACCATATTATTCTTCGGCTCGGCAAGAATTTTTCGCACAATGTTCCTTAATAGTTTTGGAATTCCTTTTCATTATCTGGTTCGACGAGATAAAATCAGTGGTTTCCAGGATCACCCTCTAATGCATCCAAGGAACTGCCTCTGAAGAGGGTCGCAAAACTTCACCACTTTACATAAAATCGCCCAATGATTCAGAGCGTTGTTTTTGTATATACCAATCTCGACAGTTCGATATATTTTACACTCTCATTCGAAGCCCTTAAATTACACCGTGTCCACTCCTATGATGCATATGACGGCTTCAAAGAATGCATGTGAAAAGATTAACCTCGCTGTCATCAGACTATAGCAACTGATGATATGCAGCAAAGATGTGTGATCAAGTGATCAAGGGCTCTTCGGATAATGGAGGCCGGGGAACCAGTGTCGATGGTAGCTAGACGATTTCTGTTGGCGATGACTACCTCCGCTACCAGACTCTTGTTGCAGCATTTTTTTTTTTTTTTGCACAAACTCGGATGATGGTTCTAGGAGCGTCGTATTTTTTTTTTTTGGGGGGGTAGGAAAAACCTTCATAGGCACTACGAGGACCGGCCGCGCGTGCTCATAGTAGTGTGAGATTCTTACTCACTAAAAAACCTTCCATTTTCCGTCAGCATACGACTAAGTTTCCTTAACAAGTAGTTCAAGCTTCTGTAGTAATCGCGTGTGGCAGGCTGCCTTCCAACGAAGGCACCTACAATACCGTCAATTTATGCGGTTTCATCTTATGCTGCTAGATCTAACGGTCTCATTCGTTGTAGTCGGCGCGTAAGATTTGTCTGATCCAAAGTTCGGATAATTTCATTGCTGCAATGTCCGCGGAGACGAGTACTAAGTTTGCGAGCAAAGTTTGTTACCTCTTCAGTCACGGTTGCGATTCCTAGATCTCGGTGTAGATCGCTATTTCTTATGTACCATGGAGCATTAACGATTGCTCTGAGTGTCTTATTTTGAAAAGGTTCTAAAATAGATATATTGCTTGGTTTAGTACAACCCCATAGTTGTATACCGTACGTCCAAGATGGTTTTAGCAATTGCTTATACAAAAGCAGTTTGTTATATTTGCTTAGTTTCGAAAATCTTCCGATAAGCCAATTCATTTCTCTTAACTTGATTTCGAGCTCGTCGCGTTTTTTTTTAACGTGCGGCTTCCATTTAAGTTTTGCGTCTAAAGTCATTCCTAGATATTTCGCTTCATTTGAGTACCGGATTTGCACCGAGTTAATGAATAAATGTTTGTTGTTTATCTTTTTATAAGTAAAGTTAACATGCGTTGACTTAGTCTCGTTAAGGACGACTCGCCAGCTCTTCGTCCAGTCGCATATTTTGTCTAAAGCGCGCTGAAGTTTCCCTGTTGATAATTCAACTGTCGTATCAATAGCGAGAATAGCAGTGTCGTCAGCGAACGTAGCTAAAATTGTTCCCTCATCGTAGGGTATGTCTCTTTTATAAAGCATAAATAATATTGGGCCGAGAACGCTTCCTTGCAGGACACCGGCATTTATCTCTTTGAATTCCGAGTACTCATTTTCGTACCTTACGCGAAAGATTCTGTCTTCAAGGTAAGACTCTAAGATTCTATAGAGTTTTTCTGGTAAGCTTAGCCTTAACTTGTACTTCAGGCCTTCGTGCCATACCTTGTCGAAGGCTTGCGATACGTCGAGAAAAGCGCTAGTACATATCTTTTTCGCTTCTAGAGCTTTTTCGATTTCGTTTGTTATTCGATAGACCTGGTCGATTGTTGAATGCTTTTTTCTAAATCCGAATTGGTGGTCCGGAATCAATCGTCTTTCTTCAATGATTGGTTGCAACGTTTTATGCAACAGTTTCTCGAAAATAGCTTAGATATTATCGGCAGTAGCGATATAGGTCTGTATGACTTTTTGTCGTTCGGACATTTTCCTGGTTTCAGAACCATTATGACCTCGGCCACTTTCCATTGCCTTGGAACGTATAAAATTCTCATGGAGGCGTTAATTATATAGAGTAGCTTGACCAAAGCTTTTTTCGGTAGCTCCTTTAGAATTTCGCTGTTAATTAAGTCGTAGCCAGGGGCTTTAATGTTTTTCAGATTACTTATCGTTTGACGATAAGTTCAGCCAATGACACGGTTTTTATTCTATAATTATCTTGTACCGCATAAGGATTGAGCTCCTCGATCAACGGTTCCCCGTCAAACGGTTTGAATGTTTCTTCTCGATAATCTGCAAATAAATCCGCTTTTTCCTTGTCTTCTCTTGCCCATTCGCCGTTGGCTTTTCTTAATGGCGCAGAGTGTGGTATAGGCTTCTTAATGGATTTGACTGCTTTCCAAAGAGAGTAGTTCGAACCTTTATCGGCAGTCAAACTTTCGAGGTAAGCAGTAGTCTCGCGACTTTTAAAATCTTGAAGTTCGTGCTTCAGTTTGTTAGAAAGGTGGTTCAAGATGGTCTTATCGGGAGGTGCTCGCGAACGTTGCTATCTCTTGCGCGCTCTCCTCTTTTCGCACATTAGCTCTTCTATTTCTCGCGGATATATTGTTCCGCTGTTCGATAATTCGGACCTCCGAAAAGAAGTGTTATTCCACGCAGCACTCTGAATAACTCTCACGAGTTTATCTAGTTCGTCTTCTATTTCAAGTGGCGTTTTGAGCGGTACATTTAAAGCTATGTTTTCTTTGCAGTGTTTTCTAAAGCCGTCCCAGTCGGTGTTGTTGTTAGTTAATCTAGGCGCTCTTTTCTTTTTCGCAAGGCTTCCACCGATTTTCAAAAGAACTGCCGAGTGATCTGAACAGAGATCAAAGCGTTCTTCTACGTTCGTAAGGTAATGAGGTACCCCCTTGGCGATAAAGAAGTCGACGAGATCAGGTATTTTATTTCTGTCGGTTGGCCAATATGTTGGCTTTCCCGTCGATAAGAAGACCACGCCGCGTTTCGCACTTGCTTTAAAGAGGACTCTGCCTCTTGTTGAATTGCACCGTGAGCCCCAAAAAGTATTTTTCGCGTTAAAGTCCCCGCCGACGATAAAGTTTGACCCAAGTGAATCAAAGAGCAGAGCAAGATCTTCATCTGCCAGCCGATACTGCAAAGGAAAATAGCCCGTCGCGATGTTGTAATCTATGTGACTTAATTTTACTGAGACTGAGGTTATTTGCATAGAGTCAAGTTCTATTTCTTCGTTTTTGGAGTGCTTAATGCAGTCTTTAATGTAGAGAGAGGATCCACCTCTCGAATTTTCTGAAGGATGATGCGCGTGATAGTCAATGTAACCTTTTATTTTACGTGCCGAACTCTTTTTAAAGTGGGTTTCCAAAATCAGGCATATGTCTTCATTATTCTTCCGTAGGAATACTTCTAGTTCGTCAATTTTTTGCAAAAGGCCGTTTGCATTCCATGTAATTATTTTGATTGACTTTCCCATATGCATGATTTTTTATTAAATGCTTTTCGAGGTTTAAACTCGGGCTCGCTCAATTTGTTGAATATTACTTGATTAAGTTTCGCCTGTTGCTCAAGCTTTTCTAAAATCATGCCTAGAATTTGAGAGACAGAATCTGATGCGGCCGATTGTGGCTTACGTGACGCGACTTGAGCGTACGATTTTGGACCAACAAGGAACTAGGAACATAGGAACTAGGACCAGCGACGTTTACTTGCGCATTTTGAATTTTGCCTTTAATCAAACCCTTACCCCTTGTCGCCTTAGGGGTTTTTGGTTTATCTACTTTAGGAGGTTTTAGGCTTGGGCCCTTATTTTCACTATTTTTCTTTGGAGCTTCATGTCGTTTTTGTAACTCAATGGCAATTTCGCAACCTCGGTAGCTCGCTGGGTGACTTCCCCTGCAATTGGCGCAAACCGCGGGGGCCTGACTGCTGACATTGCAATCCGTCGAGAGATGTTCGCCGGCACATTTTACGCATCGCGGTTTTTTCTGGCAGTACGCTTGCGTGTGTCGGAAACCTAGGGAACTAGCCTGTTGCCCTTCCGCTTGGGCTCGATTTTTACCTTGATGTTAAGGATTAATTTAATTTTGTAAATTTCGTTAAAATTTTCAGTTCTATCAAAAGAAAGCATAAAAATTCGCAGGCCGCGTCGGATAACAGCGGAATATTTGCCCTCGTCCGTACGTTGCTTCTCTTTCTTTATTATGTTCACGGCGTCAAGAATTTTAAAGCCTTGTGCTTGAACGTCTTGTATTATTTCGTCCTTTGTACAGGATGGGTGTAGTCCCCTCGCGATAACCCGCATGTTAAGTTATATTTCGTCCCAAGAGTATTTTTAAGAATGTGTAGCAACTTTCCGTAGTCCGCGACCCCAACGACATTTATTGCAGGTGGTCGGCGGTTTTTTTCTTGGGGTATTCCTTTCGCTTTGTTTGATACGACTGGTGTTTCTTCTTTTTGCTGCACGGTTTCTACTTAGGGTGAAGAACCGGCCTTTCGTTTTTTGGTAAGCCTTTTCCTAAAGACCGGATTAGTTTCGCGTGCAAGCTCTTCCTCGTCCGTCTGGTATTCGCATTGACGTTTTGGCGTTTCCTCGCATTCTATAGTATCACGGGGGTTCCTTAAGGCTTCATTTTTTTTACGTAACGAATCTATTTCGCTTTTAAGCTCATGGTAGAGACGTTCCATTTCATTAAGCTTAGCACGGAGTTCGTTGTTTTCCGCTTCAAAGCATTTAATTTTCGCTGAGTCCTGATTAACTGGCAGACTTCCTTTTCCGGAGACCTTCGATCCAGCTGGTGGAGATCGAGGAACCCTTGATTTTTCCAAAAAGGGATTTATAAGCAATAAACGGCTCTCCCCAGAATCCGTAGAGCCTACCTCCGAAGAGGGTGGATTTGCCAGTGAGACTGGATTGCCACCTGGGGTAATGATATCTTTTGTTTTGTCCATTGCATAGTTTGTATGAGCTACGCGCTCGGCATACGGAGGGTGGATTTTAGGCGCCTCTAACGACAGGCATGCCTTACCGCGGGTATATTCTAACCCCTACCTGAAGGGCTAATGGAGAAGAATGCATTAATCATGTGAAGCGTTCTTCTGATTAAAGTCAAAACGAATGCAACTCTTTAGAACTCGCCGCATTCTTTGAAGTCCTGATATCTTGAATTCAAGTGAAGTCTTTGGGACTTCAAAATTTTTTTATGAAGTCTTTCTGACTTCAAACATTTTCTTTAAAGTCTTGGGGATTTTAGCAAGTAATCGCCATAAGTGAATTCCTCAAAAACTAAAACCTCAGCGATACTCCATATAAAAGTGCAATTAGTCGTTTTTTCAGGCTTGGTCAAACTAACTCACTGCTGAAATCCCCAAGATTTCAACGAAAATTTTTGCAGTTCCAAAGACTTCAACGAAAATGTTTCCAGTCCCAAAGCCTTCAATAAAAATTTTGAAGGCCCAAAGACTTATCAACTAATCTCATCAATCATGAGATTTGTTGATAAGACTGATCCAGTCAAGACTTCAAAAAGAATGAAAGATTTCAATCTCAAGTTTATTTCATGAAATGGAGTCAATTGAATGAATCACCAAATATGAAATACTTTCCTAAAATTCAGGGATTGCGTTACAAAAGATTGCAGCCTTTAACAGCTCCGTCGTTAATTATTTCCCTGCTGGTGTTTGGAATGGACAAATTTGCTAATAGGCCCCATACACTACACATACCTGCATGCGCATGCAAACTGCCAGTGTATGGTGTGAACTGTGTGTTTGTGCAAGCGGCATGAGCAATATAAAATTTTTTTGATATTTTATTGCTTGTGCATGCAAGCATGTGTGGTGTGTGTGCTACATTTGCCGAGTCAAGGGATGGTTTTGATAGAAGCGGGCGTCTGGAGACAAGATAAGATTGAAATTGTGTTGCTTATTTTTGTCACGCGACTGAATTATTGTACAGCTTGCATGCGTAGTGTATGGGGAAAGAGTATGTGCGCATTTTTGTGCTTGTGCATACAGGCATGTGTAGTGTATGGGCCCTATAAGCGTTCGATGTCCCCTTATTTCCATAATCCCTTTATTTCTCTTCAACAATTCCGCAAAGATTACTCTTAGCGCAAGCATGAGAGCAATGAACTTTTTTTCGTTGCCCCAACTGTTCGTCATTGCGGCAGCTCCGAATTGCCTTTTATAAATCGGCCGTGACTTTACCGTTTTTACTACGGGCAATAGGCTACGGGCGGTTTACTGTATAATGCCATTTGGTTTGTGTAATACTTCGGCCACTTTTGAGCGTTTAATGGAACAAACACCAGCTGCGAAGCTACTCGGTCTTGACAGGGGGTTCGTAAAGGTCCTCACCAGGATCGCAAAGTGTATGCACAAACTGTTTGAAAAGTGAAGATAATTTAAATGGCCAGGTGAGTGCGAATGAAGCTTTCAACATCTAAAGCAGCGAATTTGTAAGACTCCTATGCTAACATACCCTCCGGGACGACATTTATTGTGGTATATACGTTCTGCATATAGACCGACAGCACAATGCCCCGTCAGGACTCCCGTGAGTACTCGGATATTCTTTCGGGTCAGTCCGATTATAAATAGTGATCTGATCTCTTTTTGTTAATCGCCGGCAATAGCTCTCTCGTGTGTCTGCTCGCTTCAAGTTCTGTCCAACGTAGCGTTGGTAATACTCCGTTTTGTATCATGCGTGCTTTCGCACTCATCGGTATTCTTATGGATTTATTTAAGGGATGACGATAGAGAGGCATCCATCTTTGACCCAGATCTTGCAAGCTTGTCCGCTTCTTCGTTTCCCGGAATATCGGTCTAACCTGGCCCCCAGCATTGAGTTACCGCATTGCCAAGTGATGTCTTGTCTCTAGAATTTTCCTGTTTATCATTTCACCGCCATCACCACATCTGACTCCATAGCCTTAATGGCCGCTTGGCTGTCGAGTGGTGATGGTCTTGTTTTCGAGCCTGTGCGTCTTCAATTCCGAAGCAACTTGGGTTATGCGCTTGAAAAACGCTACAGTCGTCGTTGATCCGAAAAGATTTTCTTAATCCCAAAGCTCCACAGAAGATACCTGCGCCTGTTCCGACGTCAATCTTAGAGCCATCTCAGTATAAAAAGCGATCTCGTCATCTCCTCCATTTGGGGTTTTAGTCCCTACGTGATGTCGAATGCCCGCTTGACACGATCTTTTAGTCTAATATGCAACTGCAATATAAAAGCAGCTCAATTCCCCGCCAGTCATGGCATCCTGGAGCTTGGAATTACCCTTTTCCTGGCAAGCAACAAGACCCAGTTACCGACAATACGAAGTGTGTATCTTAGTCGATCGCTGAGGACTAATGGAAATTCGTCTGGGATAAGGATTGCCACATCGTCTGCATATGCGCTCGCAATGAAGCCCTTTTTCTCTAGGGCCTAGATGGTGACAATTGGTACAATGGTAATTAATTATTATTAATATGGACACAAAATATATTTTGTGGCATGGTTTTTAGTGAAAATGTCATATAATAAGGATGTAACTTAGAGTGCAAAATGAACTTTTTTTGGTTTTGGTATGATGAGACGTTGCTAAAAAAAGAAAATTCGGTAAAAAAAAGTCATGTGCTGCTCTGGGAAAGCGGGGAAATTTGACTTTTCACCAATTTTCCGGAGCCTTGAAGCACTATTTTCCTTATATCTAGTTTTCTAATAGTGGTAAGATAAAAAATCAGAAACGGGTTTCTATATAAGTTGAAAGTGGCTACAAGACCGATTGAGAGGAATATTAAAAAAAAAAAATCCTAACCTCAAAATTTCTTAATTTCTGAATGCTAAGGATTTTTTCACAAATATCACGATAAATCAAAGAAATATTGTCGGATTTTCATGAAAGTTGAAGAGAAGTTGTACATTGACGCCAGAAAAACGAGACTTCAAGGAAGAAAAAAAAATTTGAATTTTGCCAAAATCGGGTTTTTTTTCGAAAAAATGCCAAATCATGGTAGGTCAAATTTTTTATTTTAGATGTGCTTGCATTTTTATATATGTACTCTTTGGCAAATTTACGATAAATTTTTGCACTCTTCTTTAAGTGCCGTTTTTAGGGGTGGAAAAATTAAAAAAAAAAACTCAACTTTCACGTTTTTGCCAGTATTTTGTTTAGAAACAACTTTTTTTTGAACTGTAAGCTAAATTGAAGTAAGCGATCTGTTACTGCTTTAGTAAAATATAACATATTTCATGGTTAGAGTTCTACAAAAAGTGTTTTCTAAAGAAAATAATGGCAAAAACGTGAAAATTGAGTTTTTTTTTTATTTTTCCACCCCTAAAAACGGCACTTAATGAAAAGTGCAAAAATTTATCGTAAATTTGCTAAAGAGTATATTAAAATGCTACAACATCTAAAATAAAAAATTTGACCTACCATGATTTGGCAGGAAGTGGCGGCCATTTTAATTTTTTCGAAAAATCCCGATTTTGGCGGCAAAGTTACATTTTTTTTTTCTTCCTTGAAGTTGCCTTTTTCTGGCTTCAATGTACAACTTTCCTCCAATTTTCATGAAAATCCGACAATTTTTCTTCGATTTATCGTGATTTTAGTCAAAAAATCCTTAGCATTCAGAAATTAAGACATTTTGAGGTTAGGATTTATTTTTTTAAGTATTCCTCGTAATTAGTCTTGTAGCCCCTTTCAACATAGAGAAACTTGTTTTTGATTTTTTTTCTTACCACTATTAGAACCCGAGATATTAAGAAAATAGTGTTTCAAGGCTCGGGAAAATTGGTGAAAAGTCACATTTTCCCGCTTTCCCAGAGCAGCACAGGATTTTTTTATGGAACTTTTTTTAGCAACGTCTCATCATACCAAACCAAAAAAAAAAAGTTTATTTTGCACTCTGAGTTACATCCATATTCACATTTTTTTTGTTTATTTTCACTCTACTATTTGTGATAAATTTAAAAGGACGAAGGCTGTTTTTGCATACATACAAGGCATGTATTCCCCTAGGTTTATTGCATACATGCCATGCGGGCAATTCCATTATCTCCTATGAAAAGTGGTTCTTATCCACATAGCTCTGATTAATAGGTACTGTAACGTAATTTACTGTGCACCAGATCACCTCGATCTAACAAATTCGTTTCCAAAGTATCGAAGACGCCTTTTTTTGGTATGGACAAATCGGACTACGACCACTTAGTCGTGCTAGATAATGATAGATAGTTTTTTGTGGCTGGCAGGTCTATGAAAAAAGTTATCTTCAAAATGTTTGGTGTTCGTTTGTGAACAAGTTCAGGCACTTAGTTCAACTTGAAAGAAGTTACACTCATCCGAGAGTTTTGTTCTCTTATATTAAGTGCCTCATCATAAAAAGCGCTGTCGGAACCCTTATTCATTCATTCATGAGTGATTTCAGCTGTTGGTTTATGTCGGTGTTAGATAAGTCCGAGAAGGATTTCCAGCTCTGCTTGTTTTGGCTAAACTCTAGCTAGACTCTTAGCCTTTCTCAGTTGGTTAAGCAAGTTTACTTTCTCTATATAAAATAGAATTTCTTGTTCTTTGTTATCGATCGAGAGGTGTACATTTACGTGCTTACCATTTTGTGAAAGTGCTTTGGCTAATATATCTACGCAAGCAGTTGTTCTCTGATTAGATATCGGCACACAGATGTTTCGAGGCTTTTATATAAAAACAAGGTAAGACGTAGACATATATACTATAAACTAATGTGTGACAGTAGATTTAGGTTTCATATCAGCTATTTTATGTTGTTACTGTTTATTAACTTAAGACTTGGGGGGTAATTATTTGCCTCTCAAGTCTTGAGTTCAATGCCCAAGCTTATCTCAACTCACTCAATATAAACAAATTACTATTCGACGCTAAATTTAGTTCATTGAGTCTGTCATTGAACGACAAAACTATATATGACTATTTTTCATTTGTAATTGAGAATGTTCGGAAAGTGCAATAACAAAAACAAATAAAAACAAGAAACCTCACCCACAATTATACTTATCGAATAAGTTTGTCAGTCCTGTAATCAAGTTATTTGCAATGATAAGTACAGTTTATCTGAAATGAAAGTGAATTGTTATGCCATCAAGTTTCGTTTTTTTTTGCGCTTTGTATTTGTATGTACCTACTTTACGTGAGTAAGGCACGGCAAAACCGTATTTTTTGTTTTTGTATATTCGTGAAATTAAAATTTGTCACGATATGATTCTAAAAATAAATCAAAATAGTTGTCTATTTAGTAATAATGACCAGTCGACTTGTATATGTATATATTAAGGCCCGATCTGAAGGTTGTCTTGCCTATGTTATGTTGTAAGAACAACTAACTGATAGCATGTGAAAAATCTTTAGCACGCCTCAGACTAGTGAAGATAACGTTGGCGCTTGTTCTAAATTACTAATCGTAAAAAATATATTATACAGATTTGATCCCTTAACACCTTTGGAGGTAGAAGTGGAGTAAACAAAACCGTTTTCGAATAATAAGTTTATTAAAAATTAATTTACTATAGTTTTGATTGTGTCGTTTAACGAGATCCCTGATGATAAATTTTTCAGTAAAAATATCAATAAAAAAATTCAAAGATGATAATGTTGATTATAATGATTCATGTCTAAGGACATCTACATCGGAATTTTTAAATTATCTCACAGGTGGGATACAAGCGAGGATACGCTTGGACACCTAGATACTTTTTAGTAGGATGCATACATAGTAATTCAACTCAACAGGATCAAAGAGTTTACCTATCGAAGCAATATAAGATTTCTAAAATGACTAAATATTTTAAATGGTGCGCGAAAAGATGATGCAGATGTTGGCTGTCGTTTACTGATATTTATTTATTTCGTTGGTATAATATAGATTGATTCGATGAAAGCCCTAGTGCGCCATATGGCACCATAGAGAGCACTTTTTTCGCAATTCTGCGTTGCATGAAGCCAAGACAACAACCCAGTATACCTTGCACTGCATTCGATGACTACACTGAGCTCTGAAGGGCCCCGCGTCCCGAGGATTTGGTTGGGGCAGAAAGTTCAATGTTTTGAAAATTCTACGTTTCAGTTTTTTGTCAGCGATGCAGTGAAATTTCACAGTTCGGTAGTGCGCCCCATTTCATTCGATGGAATATTGAATTTTTAGGGTTGCACTTAAATTATGACAATCAGCTGGTCGCACCTGAAATTGTAAGTACCTGCATTTTTACTTAGTTTTATCGAATTGACGTAATAGCAGCTTTCTTAACCGATTAAATGTTTTGAAGGGTGATTCAGAGGATGACGCGCATATCGGCTGTCAATTACTGACATTTACTTATTTTCTGGTATTGAATATTTTTCAATGACATCTGAAAATTTTCATTTTCAATTTCCAGATGTCAGTAAAATTTTAGCAATTTGAGTCCGAGGGTCGCTTACACA
This sequence comes from Neoascia interrupta, assembly GCA_947623515.1. Classification (NCBI taxonomy): domain Eukaryota; kingdom Metazoa; phylum Arthropoda; class Insecta; order Diptera; family Syrphidae; genus Neoascia; species Neoascia interrupta. Next base: position 130,001,043 of record OX392463.1, read on the forward strand.
AGAGCTTATTTTTGCAACCTAATTAAGCTACATTGCTTGGTAGAGAAAAGTAGAAGGCGAAATTGCAAAGAAACAAGGAAAGTACATTTTCTCTTATATTATGGTTACGCTTTGTGCGACTTTTTGAACGCGAACTTGCTTAACCTAACATAACCAAGGTGATCGAAGTACATATTGCAATATAAATTTGCAGTATTTGTATTACTTTTTTAAACTCCGTGTAGTCAATACGGGCAGAGTATTGTTTTTTACTACTTTTACGAAGTTTCCATTCTACGACTATGATTATATGAAAAAGCGTGGTTTGGAGATAGTGCTCATGGGTTCGTAATATACCGCGAGCTGACAGTGACAGAAGATGCTGGAAGCTGTGCCAAAGCTAATTTCTTTCAGCTTTTAATGGGCTCAGGCGACTGTAATATTAAATCCGTATTTGTTGTAAAATTTTCAGGCTTGAAAATTTCTCTTCATTTCTTGACATACCGAAACCGAATATTAATGTACTGTTGGTTTCAGTATACTCCTGGTAAAACGTGCCATTTTAAAATTATTCCTCATCGTCACCATCATCATTTTCCGTGACGCTTATTTTTTGAAGGGTCGCGGAGCGAGGGTGGCTAAATGGTTCCTCCAGCTTTCCCAATCTTCCGCCACCAACTCAAGAGACACAGGCGCGATCCCCAGACGGGTCTAGGAGATGTTCTTTACCTGATCCCACCACCTGTTTCTTGGCTGATTAGGCGGGCGACGCGCTAGCAACGCACCTCAGTAATCTCATTTCGGCAGCTTGTACCCGCGATCTAATTCTTTCGGTGATGACCCAAATTTCATGACCATAGATGATGGTTGGAACGAACACTGAAAAAAACTGAGATCTTTGCTTTCAGTCCAAGATCTGCTTTCCTGATGACCGGTGTTTTGATGGGACTCCATTAATGTGAAGGGTACACTGCACAGGAGTTCGGGAAACAACCATCACTTCGGATTTCGTCACATTTACCTTCATCCCAGCTTCACCACATATGGCCGCAAACCCATCCAGTGCTCTCTGAAGTTCCTCCTCGGACGATGCCAGGATGGCTTAATCATCTGCGAAAAGCTGCTAGCTTATCCTGACGCCAGCCATTTCGAAAAATTCCTCACCAAGACTGCGGCTCACCATCCAGTCCATATATGCTATGAAAAGGAGAGGCGATAGAACAAAGCCCTGGCGAAGTCCAACGCACACATCAAAAGGTTGGGATTTGACGCCATTTATCCGAACACAGCCTCTGCAGTTCCCATACATAGACTGAATGGCTCTCAGAAGAGGCCCACTCACTGCATAGTCCTGCAAAACTCTCCAGAGCTTATCCCAAGAAACCCGGTCATATGCCTTTTCCAAGTCTACAAAACACGCGTAGACCGGTTTGGCATCCCAGGCCTACTCTAGAATAACCTTCAGGGTAAAAATCTGATCGGTTGTACCTCTGCCTGGCCGAGAGCCGCATTGCTCTTCCCGCAACAAAGTTTACAGCTCTGGAACGCGCTTCCAACACCTTTGCGAATACTTTTCCCGGAAGACTCAAGAAAGATAATACCCCTATAGTTAGAGCAATCTCTCTTGTCCCCTTTTTTGAAAATAGGCACATAAAACTTCTATAACACTCCTGTTTGCCAATCGTTAGGTGCTTTCCCGCTTTCCCAAGCCACTTTATGACACGTGTTAGCCATTTAACACCTTCCTTACCAATTGCCTTGAGCATTTCTGACCGGATTTCATGAACTTCAGCAGACTTACCAACTTTAAGCCTATTTAATCGCGGCAGTGACTTCATCAACTGTAGGATTATTCTCCGCCCTAATCTCGTCAGCAATGGCATTGCCGTCTTCAGTGCCCTGTTGGGGATTGAGCAGCTCCGAAAAGTGCTCGCTCGATCTGCTCCATCTCATTTGAAAGAAGTGTACCGTCTTTGGATTTAAACCCTTGAACGATATTCAACTTCCTTCCTCTGAGTCGGCGAATAGTCTGCCAAAATGTCTTGTTTGCAGATCTGTAATCGTGCTCCAACCTCTCGCCGATCTTTTTCCATGCCTGTTATTTGGCTGTTCTTACCGCCATATATGAAGTTCTTCGCGCCTCAGTGCACCGGGCTCGAGAAATATAGTTCCTACATTGAATCCACACAATATAGGCTCTCTTCTTCTCTCTGATGGCTTCTTAAGCTCCAGGAGTCTTAAACCACGCAGTTATTTTCTCACCACCAGCCGCCTCACTCTACAAACATTTCTTGCAGAGGCAATGACTGCCGATGAAAACAGATGCCATTCTTCCTCTACATTTAAAAGGTCAGGTGGAATTTGTTCAAACTTATCCGAAACGTCCCGAGCAAATCGTTCCCCGCAATCAGATTCAGCATCCTGTAACCTTTCCGACCGTATGCGGGTCACCCGTCTTGGATTTCGCCTGGGTGGCAAAGGAATATGTTGCTAAAGCGCAATTTGCACAACACGTTTTATATCTTTTATCTTTTTTCTCTCCCCAGCTTCTTCAACAACAAGAAGAAGCCTCGGATATGTGCTGATCCTGGTAACCCAGGGCACCCTTTGGGGGTAGGCCTGAGGAGTATCAGCATACGAGCGCTTGGTGGATTCGCCTTGCAAATATTAAACAAATTGAAATTGCGATGTATATTTGTAAAGTGGAAAAGTGCCAAATCTTTGCACATATAATATTGTGATGTAGCGACGAAAGCAATTATATCCTGAAGAAGATTCATTGTGTTCCTACCCTAAGGAAAAATATAGAACGCATCCATCGACATACTCACTTAACACACTCATCAATTAAACCGTCCTGAAGTTAGCTTTGACAACTGACATTCGATGCAATATCGAAATTTACCCTTTTATAAATAGGCGGAAGCCAATAGCTGGTCCGCCCGACAGATACAGTTGTTTTTTAACCTTTGAATTTATGCGCATCGAGGTCAAGAGATAAAGTAAAAAATTATTAAATTAAAATAAAGTTTTGAATTCTAAGTGGTGAAGTTGAAGTGATTTGAACTTAAATAAGTTGCGTTTGACAAATAAAGTGTTTCGCTGAACACCAAGCAAAAAAAATACAACATTTTATAATACCTTAAAAAATAAATAAATAAATAGAGTGGCGCTACAGCTCGAGGTGAACCAAGGCCAACTTCTCAACAATGTATGTTGGTGTGTTAATTTTTTTACATACAAGGGGACATACAATTTTTTGCCGAATCCGAACGACACTTTGAGAAGTTTTTCAAGACAAATGATACTCTCGGAGGGCTTGTCAGACCCTCGCGGAGGTGGGGACCGTAAAAACAAGTCTTTTTTTCAGGTGACGATGGCAGGACGGTGACCTTAACACAGTCAAAAAAGCCAAATGACTAAAATGGTTTGACCGTGTCGTGAAATAGCTAAAACTTTTGTCAAACTGATATGAGCCACACGCGGGCGGTCTCATTGTCTATAAGCTTTGCATATCCACGAAAAAAGTAAAAACAAAAGTTTATTTAAAAAATGTTTTACTTTCTGGAAGTACTGCTTTCTCAAATTATTAACCGACACTGTTTGGAACCTAACCTTCATCTTATTTTATTAGGTGTAACACTTTAAGCGAAAACATTTGAAATCCTTATCAAAATCCCGCAATTTCCCGTACATTGAGCTCACGGTAGATTTTAATAAAATACCGTCGAAATCCGTGAAAGTCGACCAAAAATAATTTTGCAATCGGTAAACAAAAGCATAACCATAATAGCTTCGGCTCGACTATAACGGACCGTGGTATACCCTATTCCTATTCTCCTTTCCATTCCTATTCTCCTTTCCATTCCTATTCTCCTTTCCATTCCTATCTCCTTTACATTCGTATATTTTCTTGTTTTCCATCTCCGTCCCGTTACCATTCATGTATCATTTAAAAAAAGTATATATTTGTTCCTTATAAGGTTATGTTTTATTAATTTTTTAAAAGGGGCGTGGCATGGCCAACTCCTTTAACCAAAAAATCAATATTAGCATAGAACTATCCAAGTTTGCGACTAAAATGTACGCAAAAATGTAATTTTTTGGTTCAAACTCAATATTTTGGTGAAATTTACCTCTAAAGTTGGGCGTGGCCAAAAACATTGTATGAACACAATCTAAAATAGTGTCCATTGTACTTTATATGCTAAATTTTATTTCTTTTCTTTCCTTAGTAAAGCTAAAAAGCAGTCGAAATCCATGCTTTTCTGAAAATTCATAGGTTTTTCTTGAATTTTGCCTCTTAGCGTGGGCGTGGCCCACGTATACTAATACATTAATGAATTATATGGTTTTACCGTGTATCTTAACAACTTGAATTTTTTTAGGAAAACAGCTTACTAAAATGTTGAAGAAAATCTCGTCGGTAGCCAATGTGAATGAGTTCAAGCGGTTTTTAGGAAAATCTCGGATATTAATGCAATGTAAAAAGGTTTGCTCTTTACTTTTTTATTTTCTCTCCGCAGATTCTAACTGCTAAGCCAATATGGATTTAAGATTCCTTGTCTTAACTCTTAGGAACTTTTGTAGACCTTTACGTTTTTTTTTGTAGAAGGTTTCGTCCTCGATTGAATTATCTTTATAACTTCAGATTTTTATTTTTTAACCCATTTAAAATTTTTTTCCTGTAGGTTTTTTTCTTAGGGACTCCGCCTATTTTACAAACAAAATACAAAATAAACCCTCAGTAGGACTCCTTATTCTTGTTGAGGCTTTTTTTCTAATCTTCCTTTCTAATCTACCATAGTTTTTTTTAGTGTGAATTGGAGTGGAGGACTCTGCATGTTTTATCCATTTATTAGTTGACCCCTTTCACTTAAAATATATTTAATCGATTACTTCGCTGGCTGTACTGTTGGTCGTAATATAATTTTATATTTGTATACTTTGAAGGATAGTAATCAAAAGATGTATATTTTTTCGTTTGTCATTTTTACCCGACGCAAACGCTCTCTCCGAAGAGTGCGTGCGGATTACCAGTATACCACTGATTGATTTCACAGCCCTGTAGTACTTTTTATTATGACTTTTTGGTACTAGAGCCAGTACTAAAGCAACACAGCAACACAGAACGCACTAGTAAACACTTTTTCGACCATTTCGAATTCGAACAAATCAGCTGTCACTCAGCAGAAATGTCAACAGTGACATTTGTTTTTTAACCAGAACGAAAGGCGCAAGACTTTTATTTATTATTAAATCAATATTAAATTAATATCAAAACTAAAAGAACTCATCTTATTATGCCGGTATTTTAATAAATAATAGTGTATTGTTAACAATATTTGGGTAACTTTTGTATTCTTTTCAGTACGAGGCCTCCCTGGAGCAGGAAGAAATAGAAAATGTTCGTGTGGTGGTTCGGTCTCGTCCTATGGACAAGTCCGAGATTCAAAATAGTGCCCTGAATGTGGTGAAAGTGGACAAAATAAATCGATCGATCACAGTTATTAAACCAAATGCGACTCCAAATGAACCACCGAAGACGTATTTCTTTGACAATGTGTTTGGAGATGATTCTAGTCAGGTAAGTGAACCTTTCAATAATTTTCAACAATTTTTGAATGAGTGAGAATATGGGGTCATGTATTATGGGGTCTCTAGTTAAATTGCGGTGAAAGACTGTGTTCATAGGCCATAATAGATTCTTATGTTTTGTTCTAATTAATCTCAAAAGGTTAAGTATTGTTCTGGACTCTAGCTTTAATAATTTGCGTTGAATTTATTGGGAATATAAAATATACATGACACAGTTTTTTGACAAAGTTTATGCGCATACCCCAGCACTCTATTATGTTTGTGGTATGGTGCAAATCTGCGCCTTTGAGAGCTTATTTGTGTGTGCTCCTAGGCCTAGAGAATCGTATAAAAGCTTGAGAAGCATTTTGGCATTTCAACATCTTTTGGCTCTACAGTAGACTGTC